>WOXC01011320.1:0-733476 GCA_011680675.1 Gymnobelideus leadbeateri
AGACAAACATCATGAGGAAGAGGATGCTATAGACCAATGAGATGTTTTATTGAAGAGAAGGGTTTGAGCGGGAGAAAGAAAGCTGGCTACTTTTCAGTGAAGAGGATGGGCAGATTTTGGAGGGTCTTGAAATGATGAGATGAGGACTGGAAACAGTACAGTACAGCACAGCAGAAAGCATTCTGGATTTGAACCCCAGATCTATAGTTTAATGTTTGTAACCTTGAGTAAGTCATATGCTCTCTATGGAATGAGGACTTGAGTTAGGTGGTCCAGCTGTAAAACTCAGATCTTAAGAAATAATGTGTCTGAAAGCAAACACACCCTGTCCACAGGCCCCAGCCAGGGCTAAAGCCCCAGATCCCCTTTCATCATAGATACTTCCCCAGTACACACAGCCCACCCTCTCAACTCTCCCCACCCAGGATCAGAGTACCAGGTCCTGTACATTGCGGATGACAATGAGATTCGAAGCCTGTTCCCTGGACACCCCAACTCTGCCTATGAGCAGGCATTCCAGGGTGACGAGAGCGTCCGCATTGATGCTATGGACGTTCATGTCAAGGCTGGCCGAGTCTACTGGACCAACTGGCACACAGGCACCATATCTTTCCGCAACCTGCCACCCACGGCTCCCCCCACCACATCCAACCGTCATCGGCGCCAGACAGAAGGGGGCGTCACCCACCTGAATGTGAGGGGATGGGAATGGAGGTGGGGTGGAGATGGCTGGAAGGGGTGAAGAGAGACTGAAGCATCACTCATTGCAGTGTTAGTGGATGGGAGTTTTCCTCAAAGTAAGGAGTATAAGACAGTGAGAAAAGAGTGGGGGAAACAGGAAGGACGGCTGGGGGGGGGGGGTAGAAAAACAAGCTGTCCTAGGGCAATAAGGGACAGTGATCAGGATGGGAAGGGTGCCTTGGAAGGAAGGCCTAGGGGACCCAATGACCTAGTCTACAGTTAAGAGTAGGAATCGAAAGTCCAAGCTGATCTAAAATCTGGCCACAGGAGGCAGTATGGCACAGCATAAATGGTGCTGAATTTAGAGTCCAAGGATTAGGATTCGAATTTTAGCTCTGCTGCTTAAATCTGATTAATGATAATGGGATACAAAGCAATCTATTACCACAAGTATAAAGTACTTACTATGTAAGTACTTTATAAGTAAGTAAGTACTCTTATAGTATAAGTATAAACCCCGACTATGGTCATTGTGTCTCCCAGTATCATCAAACCAGACAGAAATACTAGGAATGGAAGGAAGTATCAGTGTCAAGTTAGACTTCTTGGAAGAGGTGAGCCAGGAGGGGAGTTTAGGAGCCAGAGGTGGCACCATCAACAGAAATGAGCAAATTGAGAGAAAGTTCAGATTTGAGGAAAATAATGAGTTTGGTTTTGAATGTATTGAGTTTGAGGTACAGGAAGAAAATGCAAGTGATCTTCGGTCATTTGGAAAAGGAGGATAGAAAGTCAGAGGTGAGCCCATCCATATATATTTAGGAGTTATTCTATGGATTAGAAGAGAACCAGGGAACAGGATCTTCCAAGAAGACTGAGCTAGGTGTCTACTGTGGGCCAGACACCGTACAAATTGTTAGGAATACAAGTATAAAAGTGAGATGGTCCCTGCCCTCCAGGAGTTTACATTCTATTGGTTAATGAGGGAGGAATAAGGACTGAGGAATATTGAGCATCCCATAGACACACATATACACTTTCTAGATTTCAGGGCTGAAGATGCCTCGGGGCATTGCCATCGACTGGGTGGCAGGAAATATATACTGGACAGACTCGGGGCGAGATGTGATTGAAGTGGCCCAGATGAAAGGCGAGAACCGCAAGACACTCATATCCGGCATGATTGATGAGCCTCACGCCATTGTGGTTGACCCACTTCGAGGGTAAGGATAATCGGGAGACAGAATGTAGAATCTGAGTAAACACGATGCAGTGTTGGACAGAGGAGAGGACCCTCAGCACAATCCTAGAATCTCCTTTTCTCCCTTCCTTCTCCCAGATTTCTACTTAATTTCTCCAAACTCATTGACTGACTAGTTTTGGAGTTGAAAAATTAGTGACTACTTCCAAGCATGGCCATCAGGAGTCCTTAAACACACCGTCTTCACACCTACCTATTGCGTCTTTCTCTTGGTTCACATATAGGGCTAAATTTTCTTTTAAAATAATTTTTATTAGAGAGACTAAGGGGGAAATGAAACAATGAGGACACAAAAAAACCCCAAATTCTCCAAGTTCTGAATTGGGGGTTGCCTGGTCTACGATTAAGAGTAGGGATCGAGGGGGTGGCTAGGTGGTGCAGTGAATAGAGTGCCGGCCCTGGAGTCAGAAGGACCTGAGTTCAGATCCGGCCTCAGACACTTAACGAACACACAAACAAAAACCTAGCCATGTGACCTTGGGCAAGTTACTTAACCCCAATTGCTTTCCAAAAAAGCAAAAAAAAAAAAAAAAAAAAAAGTAAGGATAGAAAGTCCAAGCTGATCTAAAATCTGGCCACTGGAAGCAATATGGCCCAGCATAAATGGTGCTGAATTTAGAGTCCAAGGATTAGGATTCAAATCTTAGCTCTGTTGCTTAATACCTATGACCTTGAGCAAAACCATCAACTTCTATAGACCTCACTTGATCTCTCTGGGCCACAGATGCCTCATTTGTAAAACAATGGAGTCAGAGTCAATGACCTCTAAGATCCCTTCCCAGTTCTGAATCTACATGTTTCAGCAAGAAAGTCCCCTCCACTTCCAACTCTGATGACACTAAGTGTTTTGGCCAACCTAATTTCTTGGGTCCAGGGAAGAGTGCTCTGCTTATTCTAAAGCTCTACTTCCTTTCCCTGCTTTCATGCTTTGACCCTTCTCAAATGCATATTCAGTGGTCATTACTAAGCATGGCTTTTATAAATCAGACTTTCACAAGATCCAGAAGCTGTTGTACAGGACAACCCAGATATACCCAAGGACACAAATTATTGGGGAGAAGAGATCCCTGTTCAACAAGAACATCTCAAAAAATGGAAAAGTTTGGTAGAAATTAGATTAGGAAGAGCTTCACATACCATAATAAGGTTCAAATAGATATACAACTTAAATGTAAAAGATTACATCACAAAAGAATTAGAGAGGAACATAATGTGGTACCTTTCCCAACCATGGCTGGGGCAGGGGAGGGGGGGGGAAGTTCTTAGACAAACAAGAGATAGAATTCATAAAAGATAAAATAAATAATTTCAGTTATACAGAATTAAAGTTTTCACAAACAAAATCAATGCTGCTAGAATAAGAAAAGAAACCATAGAGAGGTGAAAAAAATCTTTGTATCAGATAGGTCTGATAAGAACATGATATACAAGCTATATAGGGAATTTGCATATATAAGATGAAGAGCCATTCCTTTATAAATAAGTAGTCAGAGGCTGTGGAGTAACTTACAATCATAAAAATGTTCTGATTCTGGAATATGGCCTCTGGGTAGCCCCCTACTTGGCATACAAGAACTCTCTTCTGCCCCATTCATCAGCTTTCTTGACTACACAATTGAGGACTTTTTTGATTCCAAAATTAAGGTTTCTTCCTGGTTGCCCCTGGGAGATATCCATGGCTCATAGGAAGAGTTGACTCTCCTAGCTGATTTCCACTTAGGCCCATCATCACCCTTTGAGGACGATGGCTTGAATCCCTGAGCAAGAAGACCTCCCCAAATCAGTTTAGTTTCTTTGATCAATAGAAGGTCTTTCAGTTGTGTCTTAGAAGTGACAGAAGGGGCCATAAATGGTCACCTTTTTTGTTCCCTTTTGACAAGCTCCTACTGCATATGCACATCCAATACTCATACCCCACCACTTACTTGTATCCTTCTCCCCTAGAACCATGTACTGGTCAGACTGGGGCAACCACCCAAAGATTGAGACAGCTGCCATGGATGGGACCCTCAGGGAGACACTGGTACAAGACAATATTCAGTGGCCCACAGGTATGCAAAGCAGGATGGAACTGGAAGAGTTCCACTCTGGGGCAATGGTGGTGGAACAGTGGCGCCCTACATCTAGCTCTGAATTCATTGTTTTGAAGGCCTTGAAAGTTAGAGGGACCTTAGTTTTGTCCCATTGGTTTGGACAGTCAAGTATACAGAGGCTTAATGTTGGGAAGGTCTTTTGGAGAAGATGATATGTGAAGGATGGGAAGTGAATGTGAATTTCTGTGCATGTATGTTTGTGTACCTGAGAAAGATGGAGAGAAATCCTTTCCTGACAGACAGCATGATTTTGCTGTCTCTGGCTCCATGGGAGTAAAATTACTCCCATCATGCCTTCATGATGTGCTCTGTCCTGACTCCCACAGGCTTGGCGGTGGATTACCATAATGAACGGCTGTACTGGGCAGATGCTAAGCTCTCCATCATCGGCAGCATCCGGCTCAATGGCACTGACCCTGTGTTGGCTGCTGATAGCAAAAGAGGTGAAGACCTTTCCAGGGCACCAGGGCAGGGATGCCAGCACCAGAGGCCAAAGCAGAGGGGATGGAAACATCCTGTCCTGTAACGCTCCATCCTTCTCATTGGCCATCCCTCCTGTCTCTTCAGCTCCTCTGCCTTTTTCCTGTCCGTCCTCCTCCTTGGAGCTCTTTATTGAGAAGGCGTTCCCTCCTGCCTGCCCCTGCCTTCAGGCCTGAGTCTGGACTTTGAAACTTGAATCAAATTCCATGTCAGTCCCAGGCACTGTGGGGGATGTGAGGCTATATAAGACAGTGCTTGACCTTCAAGAGCTTAGGGTGCACTGGGGGAGATTCATGTACACCGTAAAGCTGCACTAAATGCCAAAGAATGATGCAAAGTGGGGGCAGAGGGAGGGAGGAACATCACTTCTACCTGAGGTGTTTTAAGAAAGCACCATCAAGGACACTCCATATGAGTTAGGCCTTGAAGGATGGATAGAATTTCTATAGGTAGAGATGGGAGGAGTGGGAAATAGCAATGAAAGAAAAATTATAGAGGTGGCCAAGAACATAAGTACATGGGAAATGATGAAATTCAGCTGGGGAGCCATGGCAGAGGAGGCTGGCGAGGTAAGTTAGGACCAGGTTGTAGAGGGCCTTGAAGGCCAGACTTAAGAGTCTGAGATTTATCCGAGTAGCCAGTGTGAAGCCATGGAAAGTCTTTGAGCAGGGGATTAATCTGGCATTGCTGTGCAGGCTAGATTGGAGGGGGAGAGAGACTGATGAAAAGTTAGGAAGCCTCTGTTATAGCCTAGATATTAGGTGATAAGGAGAGTGATGGCGGGGGGAACAGGAAGGAGGGAGACTAGAGAGAGGGGGCTCCCGGCAGAACTGAAAGGCCTGGATGAATGACTGAATTGGGGGAGGGGGACAAAGGAGAAGTGAAAGCCTGGGTGTCTGGTAGAACCTGGGCATCACAGACATAAATAGGCAAGTCAGCAGGAGGAAGCAGTTGGGTGTATTTTGGGGGAAGTGTAAACCATCATATACATGGCAGTTAAGGTGCTAGTGTTCGGCTGACCATTCAAGTGGCAGTGGCCGGTAGGCAGATGTACATACGTGGCTGGGGGTTGAGAGCAAGCTTAGGGCTGGAGATGGGCTTGAATTATTTTCATCTTTGCCCTTCTCCTCCTCTTCCTGTACTTTCCACAGGTCTCAGTCACCCCTTTAGCATTGATGTCTTTGAAGATTACATCTATGGCGTCACCTACATTAACAACAGGGTCTTCAAGATCCATAAATTTGGACACAGTCCCTTGATCAACCTGACTGGGGGCTTGAGTCATGCTTCAGATGTGGTCCTGTACCATCAACACAAACAGCCTGAAGGTAGGGGACTTGCAGGTAGCAAAGGCTGGGCTTAGCAAGCTGTCAGAGGGTGTCAAAAGAGCAGAGGGTCTTCAGGATGGAGGAGAGGTATAACCTCAGTCCTGATGGTGGTGGCCCAGAGGATGGGAGACTGAGTCCTGAAGATTTTTGGAATGGAAAGGGAGTTTCTGGGGTATAATAGGAAGAGGAAGAAGTTATGGAGAGATGGGACATCTTGGGTCTTGTGGGTGAAAGGACCTGGATTAGAGGAGATTGGGGGTGGGAATACTGGGTCCTGAGTGTCACAGGGCTGGAAGGGAATGTCCTTGGAATTAGGATCTGGTGGAAAAAGAAGAGTCAGGAGCACCTGACCTAATCTGGTATCCTGAGTCTTTTGCTAAGGTGCTGAGGAAGGGTCCTTTGTACTTCACCTCCAATTCTGTCCTCCTTGCAGTGACCAATCCCTGTGACCGAAAGAAATGTGAATGGCTTTGCCTGCTGAGTCCCAGTGGCCCTGTCTGCACCTGCCCTAATGGGAAACGGCTAGATAATGGCACCTGTGTTCTGCTGCCCTCACCTACCCCTCCACCAGATGGTACGTGCCTACCTTGGGATCTCTCACCTCTTACTCTCAACTCTAGGACCTCCCTGATGCTCGGCCCCCAATCCTTGACCTCCATCAGGTATTTCCATATCTAATGCCACTCTCCCTTGTCCGCTAGATCTTCTATCACAACCAATCATCCTAACCCTCTGGGTTTCACCTGCTACTGGATCAGTCATTCACCCCAGTCCCAACTCACTGACCCCCATGAATACTCTTTGACTTGTGACCCCCAGTAAGTCTCTCTACCCACTCCTGTCCAAGATCTCAGATTCCCAATTGATTCCTCCAAGAGGAGGGAGAGAGAGTGTGTGACACACCCGTTGGGGGGAACCCTATGTCACCTCTGACCACTGCCTCCAACAGCACCACGGCCAGGTACCTGCAGCCTCCAGTGCCTCAATGGCGGCAGCTGCTTCCTCAATGCCAGGCGTCAGCCCAAGTGCCGCTGCCAGCCTCGATACACAGGCGACAAGTGTGAACTGGATCAGTGCTGGCAGTACTGTCAGAACGGGGGAACTTGTGCTGCCTCACCCTCTGGTATGGGGGCATTCTTGCTGCCTCACCCCCTTTCTCTGCCTCAGTTTCTCCCTCCTCTCTTTTTCTCCTCCTTTGTTCAGCCTCCCTCTCTTTGTTTCTCTCTTTCTCTTGGGCTCAGTTTACCCTTTTGTCTTTCTTGGTCCCCTTACCCCTTCATTTTCTTGGTACCCCATCTTATCTTTTCCCTTCCTTGTCCCTCAGGCATGCCCACATGTCGGTGCCCGACAGGCTTCACAGGCCCCACATGCAACCAGCAGGTATGTGCAGGATACTGCACCCACAATGGTACCTGCTCCGTCAACCAGGGCAACCAGCCCCAGTGCCGGTGCCCACAAGACTTTCTGGGGGACCGTTGCCAATTCAGTAAGTTCTGTCCACCTCCAGGAAGGTAGAAGGTGGGGTAATGAGGAATGGTCCCTGAGGAAATAGTGGGGCTGCTGGGATGAGGGGAGGACTGGAAATGGATGTTCCTGGAGGATCTGTTGGAAGGACTGGGGGCACAGCATTCATTTCCACTCTGCTGGTGTCTCCTCTATGGAGCGAGGGTGACAGGGAGGCAAGCAGACGTTCCATCTAAGAAAGAACCTTTGAATACCTTTTGTTGTTGTTGCTCAGTCCTTCCAGTTGTGTCCAACTCTCCATGACCCCATTTGAGGTTTTCTTGGCAAAGATGTTTGCCAAGAGTGGTTCACCATTTACTTCTCCAGCTCATTTTACAGATGAGAAAGCTGAATCAAACAGGGTTAAGTGACTTGCCTAGGGTCACCCAGATAGTAAGCGACTGAGGCCAGATTTGAACTCAAGAAAATGAGCCTTCCTGGCTCTATCCACTGCACCACCTAGCTGCCCTTTTGAATAATTAAAGCAGTCTAAACCAGGCTGTGAAAGTGAGGTCCCCTGGTATCAGAGATTTTCAAGAAGAAGCTAGAAATATTGTAGAAGAAATTCATGCATCAAAATAGGAGGCTGAACTAAGTGAATCTAAGGCCCTTCTAATCCTAAAGTTCTATCATCAGTGAACTTGGGGTGACAACCTAGCTGGGTGCAAGGTTGAGTCAAGGGGCTGTATTAAGGGCTCAGATCAACAAGCGTCTGTTAAGTGTTTACTATGTACCTGGCACTGTGCTCAGCCCTGGAGATCCAAAGAAAGGCTCAGACAGCCCTTGACCTCAAGGAGTTTGCATTCTAATGGGGAAGACAGCATGCAAACAGCTGTATAGTCAAGCTATCGACAGGAAAAACGAGACAATGTCAGGAAGAGAAGGCAGTAAGATTAATGAGGACAGGGAAAGGCTTCCTGGAGAAGGTGGGATTTCAGCTGGGCCCTGAAGAAGCCAGGAAGCAGAGATGTGGAGGGAGCCTTATTCCAGGCATGGGAGACAGTCAGGAAAAATGACCAGTTGGGAGATGGGAGTGTCCCATGGGAGGGGCACCAAGGAGCCAGCATCCCTGGTGGGGAAGAAAGGGTTTAAACTGGGAGGGTCACTGAAGGAGGGAGGGCGACGCTAGGAGAGAAGGGGATGGGCAAGAACGTGAAGGGATCATCTCTCCTTTTCTCTCCTACTCCCTCCCTTGACTCTGACCCAAATAGAGAAATGCTTTGACTACTGTGAGAACCTCGGGGTGTGCCAGATGGCCGTAGACGGCACCAAGCTGTGCCGATGCACAAACCAGTTTGAGGGAGCACAGTGCCAGGTGGACAAATGTAGCCGCTGCCTGGATGGGATCTGTACTATCTCTAGGCAGACTGGGGACGTCACCTGCAAGTGAGTGGTGGGGAGAGGTCTTGATCATTCCCTTTCCTGCAGCCCTACCTCCCCCCAGCCATTAACCCTCCTTATCTCCTCACCCTTTTGCCCCATCCTCACTCACTATGCCCCTACCCCAATGTAGCCCCCAGCCCCTGCCCCTTTCCCTGCAGCCCAGCCTTTCAGGACCCTCAGCTAATTCCTCCCTTTGAACAGCTGCTCCGATGGCCGGGTTGCCCCCAGCTGTCTCACCTGTGATGGTCACTGCTTCAATGGAGGCTCCTGTACAATGAACAGCAAACAGATACCAGAGTGCCAGTGAGTTCTAGGGAGCCTGAGAGGGCCTGGGTATCCCTCCTTGACCACACCAGTCTGCCACCAAGGGACACCTTGACCCCTCTTTCACCATCCCCATTTACAGCTTCCTCTGGGGACTCTCTGGGACAGTGGAGGACTATGCCAACCATTCCTGTCTCGACTTCCTTCCTTCCTAGGTGCCTTGCCCCAAATACAGGCCCACGGTGTGAGCAGTTAGTCAGCAAGTCACAGCCTGGACGTAGGTTTCAGGGCTATGGGAAGGAGGGTGCGGTAAGGTGAGGAGGGCGGCAGGGGTCCAGCTGCTGAATGGAGCAGGATAGAAGTGGGGAGAGGAGACCTGACACCACTGAGTCCAACCTGTTCCTGAACAGGATCTCCCTGACAAGTGGTCATCCAGTCTCCCCTTGAAGGCCCCACTGGGGTGATGCTGGGGCCCCCCACTCAGGACATCGGAGGGTTCTGGGACAAGTCCCTCCCAGGCCCAAGGTCCTCCTGATTCTCCCCACCTCTTTCCTCCCTCCTTAAGGTATAGCCTCCATCCTCATTCCACTCTTGCTTTTGCTGCTGCTGTTTCTGGTGGCTGGAACTGTCTTTTGGTACAAACATCGAATCCGTGGGTGAGTGGGAAAGGATCTCCTTCAGGGGAAGAGGTTGTGGGGATCGAGCCCTTAAAGCCTTGTGATGTCTTCTGGCCAACATCCTTCACTGGCTTCCTCTTCGGGGCCTCCTGAGCCTTGCCAATGACCCCATCACACCTGAGCTTTCTTCTCCTGACCCTTTTGCCATTATTGCCCTTCCATCCTCCTCCCTAGGGCCAAGGGCTTCCAACACCAGCGAATGACCAATGGAGCCATGAATGTAGAGATTGGGAACCCCACTTACAAGATGTATGAGGGTGGGGAGCCAGATGATGTTGGGGGCCTCCTGGATGCTGACTTTGCTCTGGATCCCGATAAGGTAGGCAGGATGGGAAGGAGGGCAGGAGAAGTGGGGGAAGCACATAAGGCCTCCTGGAGTGGAAGATGGTAGGATCTGGGCATGACACAGGGGCTAGTGAATGGAAGATAGGGAGCCATCCTGAGGAGGGCAGCAGGGGAGAGGCAGAACACAAGGAACTTGGATTTGGAGGGTCGAGGTGGGAGGTAGTGGTGGATCAGGGCAGGCAGGGCATGGCAGGAAGGGTTTCCCCCTGACTCCCTTCTGTTCTCCACAGCCTACCAACTTCACGAACCCCGTGTATGCCACCCTGTACATGGGTGGCCATGGGAGCCGACACTCACTGGCCAGCACCGATGAGAAGCGGGAACTGCTAGGCCGGGGCCTTGAGGATGATCTGGGTGACCCCCTGGCATAGGGGCCCCTGCCCCACCCCAGCCTGGACCCCAGAGCTACCTTTCCCCCTACCTTGAGAAATCCTTTTAAACCTTCCCTTCCTCACCTGAGTACTCCTCCCTCCCCAAACCCGGCCCTCTGGCCGATGTATAAATGTAAAAATGAAGGAATTACTTTTTATATGTGAGTGAGCGAGCGAGCGAGCAGTGTTATCCCCTCTCCGTTGTCCTCCCTCCCTTTCCTCTGCCCTCCCCCAATGCTGCCTTCCGGGGGGAGGGGTGGGGAGGGCTCTGGGGGGGTCTGTGCAGCTCAGACATGGGGCTAAAAGGGGGGGACAGAATCTCTCCTTCACTACCCCCTCACCAGACTGTCCTAGGGTGGGGGAGAGTTAGAAGCTGCCACCCCTTCCTACTCTGTACAAGACACTTTGTTAAGGAAATCCACCCTTCCCTCCTGGCCTCCAGTTCCCCAAAGGCTAATCTGAGGGAAGAGGAAACATTTACAGCCTTGGGGTGAAGGGGGACCTCTGGCCAAAATCAAAGCTAATCTTATTTCTAGTCTTATTTTGGGGTGGTCACATCCTACCCCTGGCCTATCTAAGATGGATGCTGCCCTGGCCTCCCATCCCAGACAGAACTCCCCCCTATCCCAGACACCCCCCCTTCCTCCCATCACTGTGGCTCCCACAGTTGGGAATTTTTTTGGGAAACAGCCCCTCCGCACTCCTCAGGGTGGCTGAGGAAATCCTGGGGCACTCCTAGGAAGGAATGGGCAGCCCCTGTTTTGGGGATATGAACGTTTTAATAATTTTTGCTGAATTCCTTTACAACTAAATAACACAGATATTGTTATAAATAAAATTGTAAAAAACTAGGAGTTGCAATTGGCCTCTCTCTTAGGGGAGGAAATAAGAGGGGAAGTGGGGTGGAGAAAACTGATGGGGAATGCAGTTGCTGATTCTGACCACCAGAGGGAGTGAGCACTACCCTATTCCCACCAAAGGCAAAGCTTTTCCCCCTAGCCTGCCTTACCTCTACTTCTGTGTGTCTGTCTACAAAGCCTTCCAATTGCTTCCTCCCATTAGATGATTACCTCTAATTAGATTATCACCAGCCCCAAGCCTTGGTCCCCCATATCCAACTGCATTTTCACAAAGGTCTTAAGAACACCCCAAACTTAGTATGTCCAAAACCAAATTCATCACCTTCCCCCTCAAAACCACACCTTCCCCTGCCTTCCTTAGGTCTGCTAATAGTTCCACCTTCCTCCCAGTCACCAGAAACTTCTTCAGTCTTCTTTGACTCCTCCCTGTCTATTTCCCCATAGCCAATCAGTCGCCAAGTTGTACAAATTACATCTCTGCAATATCTCTCTTATCCATCCCCACTGCCTCCACTCTGGTCCAGGTCCTCATTACATCTCACTTGTAAGATTGCTATAGCATCCTCCCCCCTGGTTCAATTCATCCCGAGCACCAATGGCAGGTTAATCTCCAAAAGCACTGCACTGAAGACCTCCACTACTCAGAAAGTTTTCGTGTCTCCCCATTGCCTACAAGACTCAAATCTAAGGCATTTCACTCAATGGCCCCACGCCACACCTCCCTCCCCACTTCTCCCAATGTACTCTATCCTCCAGCAAAACTGGACATTCTAGGCTCTTCTGTCTCTCTGCTTTTGTCCATGCTGTTCCCTTTGAGATAGAAAGCCATAATAGGAAAAGAGCCAGATGCAGAGTCAGAATCCAAAGCTTTTGGAGAATTAATCTGAAATGAGAATGCAGAAGGATCCATTTTACCCAGGCCAGACTTGGGCCCATCTTGTCAAATGTCCCACTTGCTAACTGTGTGACCGTGGGAAAGTCACTTCCCCAAACCTCAGTTTCCTCCTCTGAAAAAATGGACTTGGGACTAGATAGTCTAGGTTAGTTTTAGAGCCAGGGAGGAATCATAGAGATTGTCCAGACCAAATACATTTTACAGGAGAAAAATCTTAGAAGTGAAAGGTTCTTGGTGGCCACTAATCCAACCCCTCAATTTTCCAGAGCCAGCACCTTTTCTTTGGTACTAAACTTCCATGATAACAATGTACTTCTCACATTCTCCTTCAAATAATTGGTTTTTGTGGGTTTTGTATTCCTTCCTACTGGGTGGTAAGCTGGCTGAAAGCAGGTACTGTCTAGTTACCTCTTCTTGAATTGTATTAACCCTCTGGAGTCCACCTGACCAAGAGATTTCATCTATTTTGTTGTTGAGGTGAGCTCTCCCCCACAGAGAGAAATCCCACCTTGAGAAATTAATTCCTTTGGAGTGTGGAGGGTTTTCCCCCTCTCTTTAAAAAAAAAATTCACAAAGGTCTCTTGAAGCAAATACTTGTAATGGGTGACTCTGGGCAAGCCTTAATTTTCTCATCAGTAAAATGGATAAAAACTCACTCTTTGTCTTATAAGGTTGCTATAAAGAACCAATGTGTGTAAAGGATTTTATGTTCATAAAGCACTACATAAATATAAGCCATTTTCATGCTTGGGGTAGGGGAGCACCACTATAGTCATTGGTTCATCAGAAGCCATGAATAAGGCCCCAAGGGAATGGGACCTAAGATTGACCTTTGGGAGTTAAGGAGGACTCACTGAGGGTTGTGGCTGAACAGCTGACTGGATTGGACTGAGGAGAGGAGCTGCCAGAAATAAAGGTATAATGTCAGAGTCACACTTGGAGAGCTGGAAGGAATCCCTTGGACATTCTAATCCAGCTTCATCCTTTTGCAAATGAAGAGTGTGAAAGCAAGACAAGGGAAGTGATCTCCTGAAGCCATACAGCTCATTAATGATTAAAAAATGGGACTAGAATTCAAGTCTCTTGACCCCCTGGCCAGTGTTTTCACTAGGCTGAGCATTCGAATACTTGGAGAGCAGACTGGAAGCATCTCTCAACCACTAAGGGAACGCTGGCTCCAGATTCCATCCACCCTTGTGTGGGTGGCACAGATATGACTCCTACACTGAGACATTGCTTATCTTGCCATCCTGCTTGTAACCCCATTTCCCTTGGAGACCCTAACTTCCCGCTCAGTCCTTCATGGGGCTTGCTCTCCTCCCAAGAATGCCCATGCAAAGGAAGAGGGTCCTGCATTTTTTCTCTTTAAGTGATGGGTATGTGGCCAGCTACCAGGGTGCTTACTCTTCCCCTCTTTCTGCCATCCACACCCCCAATCTCTTTCCCAGGTCCCAAACGGTTCACAAGACTCTTGTCTAGGGCACCAGAGCAGCGTTTCCAGAGATGAGAGCTCCAGATCTCTGGAACCCTAACAGCCTCCCAAAGAAAGGCTCTCGGAGCGCCCCGAGTGGTTGATATGGAGCCCACGGGCCGGGGCTCAGGTGGATGCAGCATCCAGAAGAGCCCCGCCGCAGGTACGCCAAGCAGGGGGACATCGCGTCTCAGCATGGCCGCCAGGTGGCATCAGCATGCCCCCCACGAAGATTTGACAGCCTGAAAGCCCCGTGCCCCCCAGGCCCGCACACTCCCCTTTCTCCTGCCCGAGCCCTCTAAGCCAGCTCCTGCTCCCAGCACACACTCAAGCCCATCTGCCCCCTGGTCCAGCTTCTGCCTGCTCCTTCCCCACCTCCACCCCCAGACATTCTCCACCTCCCTGCCCCATCTCCCCAGTCTAATGCTTCCCCTGCCCCGGGCCCGAAGCTGCGCCCCTGAGTCCAACCTCCTCCCCTGGAGGGGGTGGGGCTGGCTGGCTTGGCAGCCTCTTCCAGCTGCCAGAGCCTTTGCCAGCCTCACGGTGCCAGCCGCACACCTGGTCCCTGGCCCTGGGGAGCCGCCTGATTCTCTGCCTGTCGTGCTACACTAAGCTAGCAGGCAGTCGGGGGGGGGGGGAAGGGGGAGGGGAAGAGGGGGGAGACAGGGGCTCTATATACTACCCCTCTAGGCGCAGCCCTGACTCACCTTCAACATCCGGGGCTCCCTCCTCCCCCACCCACAAACACACACACACACACACACACACACACACACACACACACTCCGTCCGGGTCCGAGGAAGTATTTCTGAACGGAGACAGCAAGACCACCCCTTCTGTTCACTACCCCAGGCCAGAGAAGGAGAAGGAGACAGAAAGAGGAGGGAGAGAAGGTGAGAAAAGGAGTAACAGCTAGACTGGAGCCCGAGCACGGGAGGATAACCCTGGGCTAGCGCTCTGGACTGGAGGAAAGCCCCAGGAACCCGGGTTTCCCTGGAGAAAGAAATTTCGGAGAGATTGGAGCCTTTTCTGGGTGGGTGGGCCGTGTGAAGGCTGGGGAATGGATAGGATGACTTTCATCCTCTGGAGACTGCCCCTAGCGGCCACCCGGAGCCTTACTGCGTCCCTGCAAACCCTCGGGGGAGGTAGCTTGGATGCCCAGGTCTTCGAACCAGACGCCCCGTGTGACCTAGGGTCTGGGGTCAGCCGCCCAGCCCGACCTGAGCCGCGCCCTCCAGCACAGGTGCAGACCTGTGTATTCACAGTCTCCCCTCTTGTCTCTCTCTCTTTCCTCAACCTGACTGTGGTTTTCTGTGTTGTTTTTCCCCTGTCTGCCTACCTATAGCAGGCAGACAGACACCATAGGTGTCCGTGCTTAGGCTCTGTGATTCTCTCGGTCTCCGGTGTCCGTCTCTGTCTACGCTTCTCTCTGTTTGTCTCTGTCTGTCGCTGTCTCGGTCTCGGTCATACCTCAGCCTCAGTGCGTAGCAACAGCTGACAGCTGGCGACACCGCGGGCAGAGAAGAGAAAGGCTGGGTCGGGGGAGGGGGAGGCAGCCGGGGGCAGAGATACAGACAGGGACAGAGTCAGACAGTTGATAAGCAGAAGGAAGTGAAGGATGGGCTGAGACCGGAGCTGAACTGGGGCCAGAGGAAGAGGAGAGGAGGGCTAGGGTAGGAAGGGTGGGGGTTAGACTTGAGGAAGGATTCCCAAACATTAGGGAGATGTGGTATGGCCTGGGGGCCTCCTGCTCTGCTCAGAAGGCCAGGGCGCAGGAAGATGGCAACTGACTTTGGGAGAACTGGAGCATGTCTAGGGGTCATGGATTAGGAATTGGGGGCTCTAGAGGTCTGCATGGAATGGAGTCAGGAATCGGAGAGTCAATTGTGCAGTTGGGTCCTGCAACGCTGGGTCTAGGGATCTTGGAAAGGGAAGGAATCAAGAAACAGAGAAGGGCCTGCGTCGGGGGAAGCCATGGGACAGCTCTAGGACCGGCCCCGGGCTGGTGGGAGGGGGGCCTCAGGCGGCGGCGGCGGCTGTGGCGCTGACGGGGATGGATGAGGGCCCGGTGGCTCATTCGGCCAGGAGATGAGAATCATTGATCACGGGCGGAAACCCCGTCACGTTTGTCAATAGGACTGACAAACGGCTCGGGCAGGGCCAACCCCTCCCCAGTTCTGCCCCCAAGGGGTAGGCCTCTCCTCCTCCAGACACCTCCCTTCCCCCTCCTTGTCCTCCAGTCTACAGCACCCCGACCTCCCTTCTCAGTCTCAGCTCCACTACCCCCAACACACACACACACACCTTTAAATGGCTTTGCCCACCCTCATCTCCCAGTGCTTCTTCTCCTGTCCTGACTCCTTGCCCCAGTCCCTACCCTAGCCCTCCTCTCCTACTCCTCTGGCCCCAGTTCAGCTCCGGGCTCTCTGAGGACACTTCCAATCACTTCGTGCTGCCCATCTTGTAGCTGTCTAGCCTCAGTCCTGATCCCCTCCCTACTAAAGCTCCCTTAATCACCCCTTGAACGACAACCACGTCTGGGCTCCATGCCCCCAGTTCATCTAGGGTACCTGATTTGAGCCCGGAATGCCCATCTTCTATGTTTTCCCAAGGCCTTCTGCCTCCCCCACAATGAGACACAATTCAGGTGACACCCCCTGCCCCAGCACGAAAATCCCCTGTCCTTCTTCAAGCCTACTGTTTCAGCATCCTCAAAATCAGAGTCCCATAACCCCAACTCTGGCATCTAGACACCCTAGACTCCACTCCTTCCTTCCTTTAAGGAAAGGAAGTAAAGGGGGTCGACAGCTCCTACCCTAGTAGCTAGGGCCCGAGACAGGGGGGCGTGGTCCTATTGGGAGGGGGCGTGGTCCTTCGCGAGTGGCCTTGGGGCGTGGCTTCCAGACAGAGGAGGGGTGAAAGTCACCTTCTCTCGTCACCCCCCCCCCTCCCCGCAGAACGCGGGGAGGGGGAGGTGGGGTGTGGAGGGCGCGGCCCAGGATTGGTGGGACCCAGAGTCCCGCCCCCCCCCCCGCCCGGGTGCCAGACTGAACTTTCTCCCCCCGCCCTCTCCACCCCCCCTCGTTCTCCCCCCAATCTCTTTCCTTCTCTCTCCTGCGCTCAGTTCCCCAGGTCCATCGCTCAGCTCCTCTCCTCTTTTCCTTTCCTTCCCTGTCTTCCTTCTCCCCTAGTCCCCGGCGCCCACAGCTGGGGACTATCCCCCTGTGGTGCCTGCCTACCCCTCCCAACCCTTGCTCCCCACCCCTGAGCCCCGGGAAGATGCGGCTGTTCCCTGGATGGCTGGCCCTGCTCCTCAGTCCCTGGTTCCTGCGGAAGGTAGGGGGGGCGGGGGCTCTGGGAGGAGGGGGCGGGGAAAAGGGCTGGGGTCCCAGGAGTCTGGGCCTCCAGGGCCCTGGGGAATGCTAAGCGTCAGGGGGTTGTCTCGGACTCCTGGGTCCACGGGTTAGAACTGGTAGGGGCGAGGGGAGATTCCTCTGCGCCGCGCCGGTCCCCTTTACCCCCATCCCCCATCCCGGCGGGATCTAACTTTGCGCGGCATCTGGGAGCCTAGGGGAGTGGGGTAATGTGGGTGACGGGCTGACAAAAAGACCCCGGTACCCCTGGACCCGCGCTTTCTCCAGAACAAGTTTGTGTAGGCGGGGGCAAGGGAGAAGGGTCAGGCCCCAAGTGTTCTTCCAGAAAAGGGCGAAGGGAGAGTGTCAGAGACACAACTCGAATGTGTGAGAGACAACGGTGAGTGAGACAGAGACAGTGTCCATCTCTCCCTGTCTCTCGGTATCCTTTCTGTCTCTCTCCTTCTCCCTTCGCTCTCGCTGTGTCTCGCCTTGTCCATTTCTCCTACTCTTTCCTGTACATTTTCTATGTGTATGTATGTATATATTTTCTATGTATATATACCCTTATCTGCATACCCACACACTCTTAACACATACATAATGTCATATACACACAGCATCATATGCTTACAAGCTTACACACTATTTTACACTGGCACACAACCTCACAGGTTGACTGAAGAGACTCCCATTCCATTTCCCTGCCTGGGTGGGGGGGAGGGGGGAAGGGGGGAAGAAGCAACATGTACCCTGCCATTCAATTACAGATTCCTGACAGCTGTACCCTCCACCTTCCTGATGAAGCCCTTAGCCCCTGAGTGTGAGCACACGTGTGAGCATATGTCCTTGTGTGGAGTGTCTAAAAGTGCATTTTTGTGCTACTGCACTTGTGTGTGTTTGTGAACAGAAGTGTTTCTAAGTCCTCAAGGCCTGTAGATGCAGTGTGTAAATGTATGTGTGCATTTGTGTGTGAATGTGTGTGTTTGTATATGATTCTTGGTACGTAAGTGTGTACATTTGTGTATTTCTGCCCAAATGTTTATGTATCTGTGTATGCCTGTGTGTAAATGCATAAATGTGTGTCTACAGCTAAACATTTGAGGAACATTCTAAATCCTCTCTGACCTGCCCCCATCACCACAGGGTTAGGGCTGGAGTGGGAGTGGAACTGCAGCCTTCCTTGCCCCCATTTGGTCCTTCCATTCTATCATCTTCAGCCCTCCACACAGCTGTTGATGGCCTCATGTTAGGAAGAGGCAAGGAAGATAAAGGGAGAAACTGTTCCTTAGGGAAGACTAGAATTTCTCTCTGGGTGTCTAACCTATTTGGGAGCAGAGTCTGGACTGGTCATGGGGATGAGGGGAGCTCATCACCCCCAATTCTTATGACCCTTTTCATCCTAGTAGTTTCCCTTTCAGCCAACCCAGCGCCAGGGGCTAGGTCTGATAGGTATCCAAAACCCCAGGCATTCACATTTCAGGCTCCTCCTCAGACTCTGTTTGACCTTGGGGGAGAAGAGGCTGAAAGGTGATTAGGAGGTGAGTTAAATTTCTAATGCTGCCTCAGTTATCCCCTTTTACTCTTTCCCCCCACCCCAATCACAGATTCCAGGAGGAAAAGGGGCAGAGACATTGGGAGACTACCCCCACCACCATCTTCAGGCTTCATCTTGTCAGGTCCAATCTCCAGGTTCAGAGAAGCAGGGAATGGTTTTTGGGTTGCCTAGGCCACCACCAAAACCATAAAGATTGCAAGATTTGGGCTTCATACGTCTGACAAACGAGCCCACCTGACGAGAACTCAGGTTCAACAGGGATGATGGGGACTCCTAATTGGAGCTCTGGATTCCCTCCTCCCAGAAGCTGATCAACCCTCCACCCCTTTTCTTCCTTCCCTTCTGCTACCCCCAACTCTTTTCTCCCTTAACCAAACTCCCCCAGCTGACCAAGCTGGTTTAATTTCCTTCCCCCCTGAAGGGAAATGAAACATCTGGCAGAGACTTGAGGAGAGTGAGAGTGAAAATGATTGTGTGTGCACTGCACACAGTGAATCTGTGTGTATTTGTACATCTGAATGTATGTACCTATGTGTCTGAAGATGTGTGTGTATCTATGTCCAGGTATGTTTATCTCCGTGTGTACCTGTGCATCTGAGTGTATCTATAGGGGTAAGTGTATCTGTACTCGTGTGGGGGCTATCTGTGTCTAAGTATGGGTCTGTGGTGTCAGCTAGCTTGTGTTTAGAGTATAGAAGAAAGCTTGGGTAGTTGCCAGATATGTCAGTGTGTATCCATGCCTAAATGCCCTTGGGTTGGGTTTTTTCTGAGGGGGGGGGTGAAGCATAGATCATTGATAAGGAGAGCAGGGATGAACTGTCTGGGAAGTATTTACCCCCTCAACACCCACAAAACCACTCTATCAATCTGCTTCCCTTGGCCTATTAAACCCCAACCTTCCCCCCTTATCTATCTTTACTGTTCCTCTCTTCATTCTCCTTTCCCCCTTATCTCCTGTCTCTAACCCAGCTTTTTTTTCCCCATCCATCTCACACCCCTCCTTTATCTCTCTCTTATCTCTCTATTTCTCCTTATCCATCTTTCTCTTTCTGCTATCCATTTCTCTAACCACCTATCTTTGCAGTTACTGTCTCTCATGGCTTCCTCCTCCCCCTTCTATCTCTCTCAAAATCTGTTTGTTTTCCTTACTCTCTCGCTTTCTATTTCTCTAAATATATTTGATGTCTCTGCCTAGGTTATTTTTTCCTGCCTTTTTCTATCTCTATGTGTTTCTCTCTCTCAGTCTCTGGACATCTCTGTTTCTCTCCCCGTGCAAATGAAGCCGCCTCAGGAACTAGCCCACCCGCAAGGAAATGGGGCGGGGCAGGATCAATACTAACTAATCACTAATCACTAATTACTAATTAGCTTCTGGAGCGGAGTGGAGGCTTTCTGGGACTCCCCAGCCTTGGGAGCAGAGAGTGGGATGGAAGTGGGAAGAAGGTGCATGGACAGAACCCAGGAGTCCAGGCCTCAAAGAGACGTGTCCCGCTACTCCCTGGGCGCCGTCCCCCACCTCAGTGGCCCGGCTTCCCGCTTTCTTCCACCCCTCCCCGTCCCCTACTAATCTCTGGCTTGGCCACTTAGACACGCGTAGCCCGGCCTCGAGAAGGGAGCAGCGCACAGGGATTTGGGGGTAATCTGGGGCCGCAGCTGGGGCCAGGTCGGCGGGGAGGGAAGCGAGATGGGCAGCGAGCGGCTGGGTTCAGTAGCTGTCCTGAGACCAGAGCTTCTGAAGGGAAAACAGCGCGTCTTCTAACCGGGAAGGGAGCGAGGGAACTGGAATAAGGAGGTGAGGGAGTCTGGAGAGAGCTGGATAACAAACGGCAATAATGAGGGACAGCGGAATAGAGGGGGCAGAGAGATAAAGCTTGATATAATGGGGACAGAAAGGAAGAAGTGCCAGACGAGCAGGATAACGGCAGAGAAAGCTAGGGAAAAGAGCGGGGTAACGGGGATCAGAGGGTGGCAATGAGGAATGGAGCATGTTAAGAGGGTTTGGTTGTGGGGGAGAGTATGATCAAGGGCTGTGGAAATTGATGAGTCTTTTCTCCCTTCTCCAGTCCCCTCCTTCTTCCTCCCCCCAACACCTTCCTCCCCCACCCCCACCCCGCCTCGCCGGCCTCCGGCTCCTGCTTCGGGAAATTACATCCCTGCCCCCCCTGCCCCCCCTCAGCCCCGCGCCCCGGAGCCGGCGCCTTTATAGACACATTTATTGCAATAATAAAGTGAGGCGCGGGGCTGGGGGGGTGAGGGCGGGGGGGCGGACCGCTCCCGGGGGGCACCCGCTCCGGGAAGCAAGGAAATAAAATATAAAATAAAATCAAAATTCAGATAGCAGTGAGCCCTGCGCTGCGGCCCGGGAGACGGGCTTGGGGGGAAGGGAAAAGGGGGTAGACGCTGAGAGAAAACCTTTCAGCTCTGCAGCCCTGTGCCCTTCCTTCTCCCCTTACCCCAGGCCTCTCCCAAGGTCACAACGAGGCAAGAGTCACGACCTCCGAAAAGCTTCACAACCCTCCGCCTTCTACCCCGGCTTGCAGGCTGGAGTAATGGATTAGCAATCTGTGACCACTTTCACCGTCCACCTCCGATCACAGCTCGGTTCAGGAGGCTAAGGAGAGAGGTCGTCCAATGTATGGGGATGTAGGCTGGGCGCCGTAGGTGGGGAGAGCCCAGAGGGAAACGAGTTCTCCTCTGAAGCTTCTGGGAAAAGTAGAGGCGCTGAGGTCGGACCCTATTTTCTCCTCCACCCACACAGTGATTCGTGACCCCCTCCCTTTCCTTTTGCAGCCCTGCAGACAGCCCACCTAACCCTCCCGGCCCGCCCTGTGTGACTAGAACGAAATTCTTCCTTCAGGACACCCCCACCTCCAATAGCACATAACACTCTGACACTGACACCAGTTGTCCCGATTGTCCAGTCGTAGCAGCGCCCTAGAGGATGGAGATCGGTGTGTGTGTGTGTGTGTGTGTGTGTGTGTGTGTGTGTGTGTGTGTGTGTGTGCGCGCGCATAGATTCAGCCTCCTTCCTCCTGGCTGAGCTGAGGCCAACCCTAGTCCCTAAACCACTGCCCTCAGACACCAGAGCTCCCAACTCTGGGATGGCTACTGTCCCAGCGGCTCTCAGCTGATCTCGCCTGGGGACAAGGTGGGGGCAGAAGGGGGGGATCCCTGCAATGCGGCTGGGGGGGCACTGAGTTCTCCAAAGGCCCTAACTCCTACTATCACCTTTCCCCAAATAAGCCTACTTCTTTTCCCATTCCAGACCTTGCCCCTTGACTAGATGTTTGTCCATTTTCAAAGAACTGTGAAGGGTTTATGGGCAATAGCTAGCAAACGGACCCCAGGACCCACCCATTTGCCAGCATGGATAGCAAAATCAGAGTTCTTACCCCACCCTCTCAACGATCTCTCCTCTCCGAGTTCTCTTCACGATCTTTTTATAGTGGAAGACTAGTGGGGGGTGGGGGTGGGCGTGAGTATTTGGTGGTGCTCCCCCCTCTCCAATGCCCTGGGTCCCCTCAAGCTTCGCTAATACACCGCTGGCCTTCCTCATCCCTCTACTTTCGTAATCAATATGCCTTCCTAACGCTTCTATGTAACCCCTTTTCCCTTACACTCGGGGGCTGAAGGTGAAAACCCGCTCCTCCCTCCATCGAGTACCACCTCAAAGTACCGCTTCAGCTCATAATACAGCTCCCCTCCCCGCCCCCTCTGGCCCAAGGCTACAAGACTCTGGTAAAGACAAGCTTCTCTTCCCTTTCCTTCTCTCCCCCCCAAACCCCGCGCTGTCAACCAAGCTCGCCTCTCCCCTTTGCAAATGTCACCGCGCCCAATTAGCTTAATTAAACCGATGGCTTGGCGAATGTTCGCCCCCTCCTCCAGTTCCCCACTTACACACTTCTGAACAAAGTGCCCCATCCCCATTTCGCCCTGAGAAGGGAGCCCTTGTCCTCAGCAGAAAGCTGAGTAGGCCCAGAGGGATCACCAGAAGCTTCTGGGATCCAGGCATACCTTGTTCAGTCTCTTTGGATCAACCTGTGTCTCCCCCAGTCTCTCTCTAAGACAGCCAAAAATATCAATATGAGGGGAGAGAGAGAGAGAGAGAGAGAGAGAGAGAGAGACCCTGAAAGAATCAGAGACAGAAACCAAAAAAAAGAGGTGACAAGAATGTCTAGAGGGGGTGGAGAGCCCAGACAGACAAAGTCAGAGAGAAATAGAGACAGAGACTCTGACCCAGAGGTTCAGAGATAAAAGCGTACGGGGGAGGGAGAGATAGAGAAAGGGTCTTAAAGACCAAGAAGAAAAAGATTTTATTTCATTGTTTTCTCTCTTATTCCCATTTCTCAGTTCCTTTTCCCAATAGATATACCCCTTCCTCCGCCCAGGTCACTACCCCTCCCTCCCATCCAAGGTCGGCCAGGGCGCGCACACACACACACACACACACACACACACACACACACACACACATCAACACACATATGCACACTTTCCTTTCATCTCTTCCAGACTCCTGCAGTGAATGGGGAGGGGGGGAGAGGACCAAAGCCACGGGATTTGCAGGGATCAGAGAAGGCGAGACAGCAATTTGTCTGGGATCAGACACCCGGGGTGGGGAAAGAAGGATGGACAAACGACTTTCAGACACCCCCTCGCAGCTGTCTTAGCCCCCCCGCCCAGTTCCCAGTCCCTCCCCATTTCAGCTGATCTGATCTCTGGGGAATTGATAGAAACCTGCCTGGGTTCCTTCCTAGCTGGCCTTCCTCCCAGTCAGGGGAGGGAAGACCTTGGGCCAGCACCAGAAAGGAACTAGGACTTGGATTGGAAGTGGGTAGCATGGTGTGCCTGGAAACCTGAAAAGGGCAAGGGTCAGGGGAGGAAAACTGGGAAGGGCTAGGAGTGGGTAAGGGAAAGAAACGTAGCTTAGATTGCCGTGATTTAGAGAACCAGTCGGACCCGGGACAGGAATCTTCAGTCGCTGTCACTCCTGCAGTCTGGATTTCTCATCTACTTGTGTGGGCAACCAGGGGAGTGGGGGTTAGGGGACGTTTGGTTTCTTCTCCGCAGGGCAAGGGCATGGGCACAGTTCGGACTAGCGCTTCTTTGTCGCTCCTCTTTCCCAACCCAAGGGGCTCGACAATCCCTTGCTCACTCACCCCTACTTTCCCAGCTCAAGGGGCTCATCTCCCCCAACATTATCCCGTAGACTAAAGGGCTCACAGGCTTTCCCAGTCACACACCTCCAGTCCAAGTCCCCTGTCTTCCCTTGGTCCACCCCCAGCTCTGCTCCCCAACTCAGCCCAAGGGGTCCTCCTTGTCTTTCCCTCTTTTTCGTTCCCCCCGCTCAGTGCTCAGTCTCTTACACTCTCATCGCCCCTCGCCCCCCTCACCTGGGCAGGGCTGGGGGATGGGAGGAGGGGGGGGCGATAAATATGTATGATGAGCAGGCGGCGGCATTAATAACCCGGGATCGCAGCGCTGCGGGGACTGAGGCGGCGGCGGCGGCGGCTAGACGGAGATTCCGGCTCATCTGTGGCTCCCCACCCCCCACACTAAGGCTCCTGGGCCTCCGGCCCCTCACTGGTGTGTACACACACAACATATACAAACACACAGCAAGTTCACACGTGGTGTGTACACACTCCCGGAACACCTTGAGTGCACAAGGGCAACATATCCACCATGTCCACACGCACTATGTCCACACACCCTTCAAGTGTATGCACTCACCCCCCTCGGTGTCTCGCACACGGAGGAAGTACACACAGTTGGATTCTCACCACTATCCAGTGTAGACACACGCACACACACACGCACCGTTTCCTTCCTCCCTCTCTCCCAGCTTCCCAGCCTCTCCATATTTCTTCACTCTCGCTCTCTCCACGTCTCCTTCATTCCCTACACCCTCTTCTCCCGCGCCCCCCCCCCTCCGCCTCCGCCCCCGGATAATTGATGGCCCGGGCCTGGCCCGGCCGCTCCCGCCTCTCGATCCATCTTGTACTCGCGCCAGCGCTGTCTCACCGGATCGGCCGCCACCTGAGACACGGAGAGACAGGCAGGAGGAGAGGGGGAGGCGGGGGAGTCGGCTAGGTAGGGCCGTGGGCGGGGGACAGGAGCAGGACCCTCACAACTGCCTCTCCCTGCTCTTCTGCAAGCCCCTTGGGGCAAGAGGTTCCCCACACCTGCTCACTCCAACGGGAACTTATTTGGGGCATCACTGGAGTTGGGGTTCAGTCCTCGAAGTCTAAGATTGCTCTGCCACAAGTCCCTCCCCAGGGCAAGCTTCGGAGCACTACCTGCAGCCAGCTTCTATCTCTGGCTCCGCAGCGCCCTCCTCTGACGGGGAAAGAAAATACAGAGGGCAGGTTGAGAGGGTAGGGAGGCCACGCAAAGAACTGGGGAAGAGCCGTCTCTGTGCCGGCCTTTTCTGCCCTGCTCCCACCCCTCGCCGGGGTCGGCATTGGCTCAGCCCCATCTGGCCCGGTCCTGAGTTGCTGAGTCGCAGTTTCCCGCCCCCGTCCCCTGAGACTACCTCCAGATTTTGATAGATTGCTGCTCCCCCCGCTGATTAATGAGCAGACACGGGGGCCACAGATGGAGCTGACCGTGCTAGGCGGCTGGCCTTGCTTCCCCCTACCTTCCTGTCCTTCCGGCCCTATTTAGCTTTCTCCCCACAAACCCCAGAACCTGGCGTCCTCTTCTCTCCTCCAGAAGGGGAAGGAGGGTGAAAAGGACAACTGGTCCAGGGATAGAGGAGTAGGGGCCTGGGGATGGCTTAGGAGAGTCAGAAAGACAAAGTTCAAAGGAAAAGGAAACAGAGGCATTAGACATATGGAAGATATGCTAACAGTGTTTGGTTTCCTCCCGACGGTTCCCAGAAAAAGGGGCCCACCTGTGAAGAAGGGTGCATGAGCTGGAGTAAGAGATCCTGTTTACCTTCCCAATGCCTCCTCCCTTCTTTTTCTCTCTCTCCTCTCTCTGTCCCCTCCCACTCCTCAGGCCTCCAGTGCACAACTCCCAGTGTCCCGGACTCCGCGTTACCTGGAGCTGCGCCCTGCTGGGGCTGGAGTGAGCTCCCCAGGACGCCTCTTTCCGGCCCCACGTTCCTCTGAAGGCTATGGCGCAGCCGACACCTGGAACTGGGCCTGGCCAACTAACTACACGGGGGCTGGGGCTGGGGCTGGGGGACCTGGAGGGGCTGGAGCCGGTTTAGCACCCCCAGCACAACGCACCAAGAGGAAGCCTTCAGTCAAAGCAGCCAGGGCAAAGAAAATCTTCGGTTGGGGGGACTTCTATTTCCGGGTGCATACCCTCAAGTTCTCTCTGCTGGTGACTGGCAAGATCGTGGACCATGTCAATGGCACTTTCAGCGTTTACTTCCGGCACAATTCCTCCAGCCTGGGCAACCTAAGCGTCAGTATAGTGCCTCCATCAAAGCTTGTAGAATTTGGGGGTGTTCTGCTTACTGGGCCGTCGCCTCACCCTCTGCAGTCCACTCTGGCCCTGGAGGGAGCCGCCCTACCTGGCCTGGGGTCTCCCCTGGGGGTGCCTTCGGGGGGATCACTAGGGATGCCGTCGGGGGGAACTCTGGGAGGTGCCCTAGGGGGCGCACTCGCAGGCCCCCTTGGAGGAGCACTGGGGGTCCCCGGGGCTAAGGAGTCTCGGGCCTTCAATTGCCACGTGGAGTACGAGAAGACAAATCGAGCTCGGAAGCACCGCCCTTGTCTGTACGACCCGTCGCAGGTGTGTTTCACCGAGCACACTCAGAGCCAGGCCGCGTGGCTCTGCGCCAAGCCCTTCAAAGTTATCTGCATCTTCGTCTCCTTCCTCAGCTTTGACTACAAACTGGTGCAGAAGGTGTGCCCGGACTACAACTTCCAGAGCGAGCACCCCTACTTCGGATAGCGACTCCCCTGTTCCCCACCTACTGCCCTTTGCTTCCCTCAAACCTCATCCTCCCTGAAATGAGGGCGTCAGAGAGCCCCTTATCCCTAACATCTCCTATATTCCCACATTCCCTTTGTCCGGGATCTCTTTATATGAGGGCAAGAGCAGAGCAGAGACAGGGAGGCCTGGCTGCCACCTGGGCAAGGGTGAGGGAAGAGGAGTTTTCATTTGGGGGAAGGGCAATGAGGAGTCCCACGTGAAGGACACTGCTGTTCTCTCTCATATCTCCTTCCCCATATATTACCTCTCCTTTCCTTCACCCTCTTAAGAGTTTTCCCTTCCACCTTGGAAAAGTGTTGCTGCCCATCATTCCAGAGACCTCACCTTGGCTCTGTCCTCTCCTAGTCCACTTCCCTTCCCAGATGACCCCAAGCCCCTCCTTCCTAACCACCTTAAATTCCCCAGGGTGAGGGGAGAAGAAAAGGGGAGGTAGTTCAATGAGGGTTTCTATCTCCTCTGCCCTAGGCTTTAGAGCCTCCGAAGCACTCACTTTGGTCCACAACCTCTCCCCCAACAACTTGTGACCTAGCTCCCTGTAATTCCAGTCTGCACCGCCCCAAGATGTTTATATTCCAGTTCTCTCCTAGTATTACTTGGCCACCTATAATACCTGGCCTACCCTTGTAATATCTAGCCCCCACCTTTATTCTGCCTGATCCCTTATTATATCCATTTACCTCTCTGTGACCACCCAAGACCCCAGCTGGGGCAGAAGAAAAATTAGCGCTGGAAGGATGGGGGAATTACTAGGCCCCTGGTCCTACTCTGCCTCCTGCTTACCTTCTTCAATGGGCAGTGGTGTCCAGCCCTATCCTGCCTCTCCCTCCTGCTGCTTCTTATTTTTCTATGTCCCCCATCCCAAGTCAGATGAAAAGGGAAGAAAATAAAGTCAAATCCAATATGAGTCTGTGTGAGCCCTTTACAGAGGTGTCTGGAGTTGGGGAGAAAGGTGGTACCATGAGCATCACCTTGGCTGTCTCCTTCACCACTCAGTGAATAAGGGAGGAAACTGAAAGTGTAACAGACAAGAGGAGACTGAAGTCAGCTTTGAAAGGGGAGGGACACCTAGCCCTGAAAAGAGACAAGGCCGAGGCCATTGCTGCTGCCTGAGAAACACTGAAGGATGTCTCTAAGATCAGTGAGATGCATGGTTCCCTAGAGGGCGCATTGCAGAGGGGACATGCCGACTAGAGTAGGGAAAAGGGAGGTTAGATATTAGATATTAGTGAGACTAGTCGGGTGGGTCAAATGGGAACAGGAGGAAGAAAGGGACTGGAGTCTAGAAGGCATAATGAGGGTCTTGGTGAAAAGGAAGGAGAGGTGACAAGTCATTAGGCTCTGTCCCAACTAAGCTGACATACAAGCCTGGGGAGCAGAGCAGGAAGGGAGGGGCTCACAGTGTTTGTGGCATCTGGAGCCATCGATCTTCCTTTTACTTCCTTAATTTCATGGGCGCTGAGTTTGCAGACGGGCAGGGGTGGGAGAAAGGAGAGAAGAAGCCGGGGGGAAGAAGGAGATGGGGAAGAGATGTGGACCCCCAAGCTGGAGGTGGGAAGACATGGGGATGTTCTAATGCTGCAGGTACACCCCCCACCCCCCACCTTGAGTCTCCTGGCCACCCCCAACTGCCAGCCCCCAACCCTAGACTTCGCCCTCCTTCTGTAGCTGTAGCTAATTTTATCTGCCTCTAACCCCTGCCCAGGCGTTAATTGGCAGCAGCTTCATTAACAGCTCTCCAATACCCAAAGCCCCCTCTACCCTGGGGGACTCCTGTCAGAGGAGGCAGACAAGCTTAGACGCAGAGTCCCCTCCTCTCCAATCCTTCAACACCTAGGGACAGGTGGGGCTGGGGTGAGGAAGAGGAAGGGAAGTGTTCCCTAGATTAGGATAGCTGGACTGAAGCAGTCATTAAAGTGAGATATAGGTGGGTGAGATTCAAAATAGGATTCCTGTCTTGGTGAGGAAAGGACCTATTACAGACACAAGCTCCAGGGAGACAATATAACCAGGGTTCCCTAGCTGGAGGGCTTTGAAGGCCAAGTCCAGTGTATGGGGATGGGGAAGGAAGGGGAGAAGAGTAGACAGATCTGTTCCTCTATGGCCATAGAGGTGAAGAACCAGGAAATGGAGAAGAGGCTTGGATTGCATTGGGAGGAAGAGAAAGAGAGAGGAGAGAGACAGAAATAGAAAACAGAGACAGAGAGAAAGAGATAGAAAACAGAGATAGAGAGACAGAGACAGAGAGAAACAGAGAGACAGATAGAAAACAGAGACAAAGAGAGAGATTTAACCTGAGGATGATGATAGAAGCTGTTACTACATCAGCATCTTTTCCTGGAAATCCTAATACAAGTTGTTTTTGTAAATGTTGTTTATAGGTTCTCAAAAAGCAGGGACCACTTTATGTACTCAAGATCTGTCTGCATGTTTTTACCTTCTAGGAGGCAACTTGAAGTGACTGAGGAGTATGGAAGGGGCTGAGGGAAGTGCTTTCCCCAATTGGTCCTAAAAAAGCTCCCCAAAGATATAGGAAGTGAATGTTACATGCTAAATGGTGGGCATACAAAGCTGAAAAATGAAACAGTACCTGCCTTCAGGAAACTTACAGTCTAACAGAAGGAGATGCCAGGTACATACAATAAGTATGGTACAAGTTATAAAGTGATAGGAGAAACAAGGGAGAGTCAGACAGAGCTATGAGAAATCTGAAAAGGAAGAATTACTTTCACCTGAGGGGGAAGAGGAGCAGCATCTAAGCCTCTTATCCCCAGTACCTCCTACAAAAAAGGAAGAATCCCCATCAAAGCAGGAGATTGTTCTATCCTCTCCCTTTTTACATGTCCCATCATTGTCCTTTTGTTATTTCTTTTCCTTTTCCAGGCTACCTTTGATGGTCATAGGACCTTTGATGGTCATAGAACTTCAGAGCTGGAAAAAATCACAGAATTCTGGAGTGAAAGGAACCTTAGGGGTCATTTAGTCTACTTGGGTACCATAAGCATCAGACTCCTCCAACATCCCTGAAAAGTGGTTCAGCCTTTACTTGAACATCTCCAGTGATGGAGAGCTCATTACTTCATGAACAATCCATTCTACTGTTGGGATGTTCTATAGACTACCACAGTTGAAAGGAACCCTAAGGAACCCTGTTCTGACCCTATCATTTTATGGATGAGGAAGCTAAAGTCTAGAGAGAAATGGAGACAGCATGATGTAGTGAAAAGAGAGAATCAGCAAGCATTTATTAAGCACTTACTGTAAGCCAAGTACTGTGTTAGGCTGAAGGGAGACAAAGACAAAGGTGTGAATGGTCCCTGTCACCTGGATGCTTACAGTCTAGTTGAGGGAGATAATGTACAAAGATATATACATATACATAATACATATACATATACATATACATATACATATACATATACATATACATATACATATACATATATGATGTATGTAAAGAAAAATTGGGAGGGAAAGGCACTAGCAGCTAGGGCATGAGGAAAAGTTTCTGAGTTGACACTTGAAGGAAATTAGGGATTCTGAGGGACAGATATGAGGAGACCATTGCAAAGTCACAGAGGTGGTCATGTAAGGGCTCCAACTTGCCTGGACCATAGTGTTCATGGCAACAAGTAATATGTAATAAGGCTGAAAAGATAATTTGGAGCCAGATTGTGAAGGACTTCAAATGCCAATCAAACATTTGTTCCTAGAGGTACTAGGGAGCCAATAGAGTTTGTTGAGTGGGGGAGTGATATAATCAGGCCTGAATTTAGAAGTCACTTTGGTAATTTTGTAAAGAATGGATTAGAATAGAAATAGATTTGAGTCAGGGAGACCAATTCAAAAGTCTAGAAAAGAAGCCATGAGGGGCTATGGTAGGGAGGTGACTGTGTGAGCCCAGAGGAGGGAAAAGATTTCAGAAGTGTTATGGAGGTAGAAATTACAAAATCTGGCAACTGAATGATCACAGGGGGTGAGAGAGAGTGATAAGTTCAGGATACTGCAAAGGTTGCACACCTCAGTGACCAGAAAGATGATGGCACCCTAAACAGAAACAGCAAGGTTCAGATACTACACTTGATCTTAGCCAAAAGGCCGAGAAGCGATGAGCAGCAAGGTTTAGAAAAGGAGTGGGATTGGAGGGAAAGAGTCAGTTTTGGAAATAAGTTCAAAGGAAATCCGATTTGAAATATCTAGTAGGAAACTGATGATACAGGACTTAATTAAGGCCAGGGCGGCAGATTTTGAAGTGGAAGGGACCTTAAAGGTCACTTAGTTCAATTCCATCATTTTATAGATGAGGAAAAAGTGACAAAGAGATGTTAAAGAAAGGGTCACACAACCATTAAGGATCTTAGGTGAGATTTGAACTCAGATCTTCTTCACTTCAAATCCAGTCCCCTGTAGCACTATTACAGATTAGACCTATGATTTCATGAGTAGGGGAAGCTCCCAAACCACTATATTATACTGAAAATGTAGACCTTGGCGTTATCATTATAGAGATCTTAAGGAAACCCATGGGAGGGAGAGGAGGAAGACAGACAGAAAAAGACAGAAAGAGAGACTGACAGAAGGGGGGTGGAAGGGAGGGAGGGAGAGAGAGAGAGAGAGAGAGAGAGAGAGAGAGAGAGAGAGAGAGAGAGAGAGAGAGAGGAGAGAGGAGAGAGAGAAAGGGAGAGAGAGAGAGACTAGCACAAGCCTTGGGACCTTGGGATATATCCACAGTTAGGGAGCAGGACATGAATGATGATCCTGAAAGGAGACTGAAAAGGAGAAAGCCTGCATGTAGGAGGACAACCAAGGAAGACGAGTATCACAGAGAGTTCAAGAAATACGAACTGAGAGAAGACTTCAGATTGGACAGTTAAGAGCTCATTAATGATGTTGGTGAGGGAGATACAGTTGAGTGATGAGGTTGGAGGCCAGACTGAAAAAGGAGTGAGAAGAAAGATGAGGCAAAGGGTGTAAACAGCCTTTTCTTGGGAATTTAGAAAGGGCGGAAAGATAATAGGGTCATAGCTTGGATCATAACTTGTGCTAGGGTCTAGTGAAGTTTTTTTGTTTTTTTGTTTTTTTTTTAAGGATGGGGAAGACTTGAGCATATTTATAGGAAGCAGGTAAAGAACCCTGGGAGCTCCTAGGGCAAAACTGAAGATAGGGAAGGGGGGAAATAGAGGGGATGCGTAGAATTAAGGGTTCTGGAATTAGAAGACCCAAGGTTGAATCTCATCTGTGACCCAGCTGTGATTTAGGGCTAAGAATAGGGAGCCTGGGGTGGCTAGGTGGCACAGTGAATAGAGCACAGTCCTGGAGTCAGGAGGACCTGAGTTCAAAAATGGCCTCAGACAACACAAAAACTAGCTTTGTGACCTTGGGCAAGTCACTTAGCCCCAATTGCCCTCCCCCCCCCCCAAAAAAAAAGAATAGGGAGCCTGCAGTCAGTCGATCAGGAAGCAATTATTAAATGCTTACTATTCGCCAGGCCCCATTAAATTACAGGGATAGAAAAGCAAAAACAGTCCCTCCCCTCAAGGAGCTTCCAATCTAATGTGGGAGGGAAAGGGGGATACAACATGCAAACGACTATGGAAAACCAGATACAGATCTGGGAAGGAAGAATTTAACATAGTAACTTCTCCCAAACGAGGAGACCCAACCCACGCTCTTTCCCGCCACAACCCCACTCCTACCCGCCCAATTCGTGTGAGCTGGAAACAAGAACGGAAATCGCCTACAAAACTACAACTCCCAGAAGGCCATGCTGGAGCCCTTTTGCGCATGTGTTAGCTCCGCCTCATCTTAAAGCCGGGAGCTACGAGCCAGTCTTTTTCTAGCGCATGCGCCCCTGCATCCTTCTTTTTCCGAGCTGCTGGTCGCCCAGGTGCTTTGCAGGACCTGCTGAGTCTCTGAACCGAGATGTTACCTTTCCCCTTGCTTCGTGCATTCCGGGTAAGGCCAGGGGTGGCCGGGCCTTGGAGGCAGCTTCACACAGCACAAACTTCCCCCACTTCCCCCGTGGGCTTGACCCGGGCCTGGGGCTTCTGCCCGGCACTTTCTAGCACGTGGTCCGCGGCGGGGGGTCGGGGGGGGGGGTTTAGGGGTGATGGGAAAGGGCAGGCCCGGGACTCGGAGCTCTGAGAGCTGGGGTCCTCTCTCCCCATGAACGGGCAGCTTGGGGTGGTCCTGCTCACCCCCAGACGTGGTCACGTGGCACGGGGAAGGGGCACCTGCTATGTGGTCAGAACCGACCTATGGGAGCGCCCCAACTTTCAGTGCCCCAGCACCAGACTGAAAGGGGGCGCGGGGTCCTCCTGTTCCTTCCGCCCACACTCAGGGGCAGTGGATGGCTGGGGGCCTGCCTGGCTGCAGGTGTCCCAGAGTGGACGGGGTTGGGGAGAGATGGGACAGACCTGTACCCCACCCCCACCCGCGCCCTCTGTTCCCGGACAGCCCACCATGTGAGGGATCCCGCTAGCCTGCAGGGAGTCACCCCATGCCAGCAGCAGAAGTCAAAAAAACAATGATGCAACTGTCCCGGGCAGGTTGCATCAGGGTGGGTGGGAGGGATGTAGTTGACCGGGGCAGTGTGGTCCCCCACTCTGTTACCTCTGCCTCGTCTGCATCTCCAAGTCATCAGGGACTAACGGTGCCTGTAACCGCCGAGACCTGTAATGCAGGCTGGGTCCTGCACCAGCCCTGCCTCGGGGGCTGTAGACTTAGAACCTGGTGCCTCCCTCCTCCTGCCTTCCCCCCAGGCTTGCTGTGTTTCCTTAGGACTCGGGGAGAGTTTCCTTGGGGTGGGGGGATAGGAAAGGCCAGAGGCTGTTGGTTTACTCTGGCTCTAGAAATGCTGACTCTAAACTTTGCCCAGTTGTGGGAAACTCCCCTCCCCCCCTCCCTTTCTGTTTCAGTGGAGTGTATCAAATCAGAGCTACCCCCCCTCGGACTTCTTCTGAACTTTGCCCTCCAAAACTGTCTTCAGGAATGACCAGGCCCTGCTGATCTGAGCCAGACACTGGGGGTGGGGCAGAAGTGGGATACCTTTGGCCCCAGGCCACATATGACCCTCTAGGTCCTCAAGTGAGGCCTTTTGACTAAATCCAGACTTCACCGAACAAATTCCTGGGAGTTTGAATTCCAGCAAAGGGTCACCCTTGTTACCTAGTGGCCTTGTGGCCAAAGGTTCCCCAACCTTGGTCTTGGTAATGGAGTCTGTGGATATATGTATGTGATTTTTCTCTGCCCTGGCAGCCCTTCCAGAGATGCAGTCAGTTGCTTCAGGTGACTTTTCGGGCCCAGCATGGAGAGGCAGCCAAAGCCCAGGCTGGAGAGGCCTCCAGAGGCTGGACAGGCCAGGAAAGCCTGTCTGATAGTGACCCTGAGATGTGGGAACTCTTACAGAAAGAGAAGGATAGACAGTGTCGGGGCCTAGAGCTTATCGCTTCCGAGGTAGGTGCACCTGGGGGCAAGGGTATTTCTGGGTTGGGGCAGGGCATTGTATCTGATTTCAAGGACAGTGGTGTCATACTCTTGATTGAACTAGATCCCTTCATGCCTGCAGGAAGCATTTGACCTAGAAAGCCATAAATTAACATTATCTGTGTTGTGTTGTATTCTTATTTGTTTTGTTAAATATTTCTAAACTATCTTTGGGAGTTTTGAAAGCTTGATAGACACCTTAGCTCTAGATGAAACAGCTCTTTTACTACAGTTATCCACATTCAGAGTCAGGGGCATAATGCTCCTTCAATCTGGAAAAATCCACCTAAAATTCTTTGGCCCTCCTTTTGTTCCAGAGAAATCTGAATTCTTATGGTATTAAAAGATAAACTTTGTTGGTAACGTACAGAAGTATATATTTTATGTATTTCTGAGTTTCTAAACTCTTTGTGTGTCATCTGTATTCTGTAAAACTCCCCCCAAATTCTTATTTAATATCTTATACCAACCTGTGATATATTGAAATCTTGGTTGAGGAAAGTTTTGATGTAGAAGTTATCCCTGTATTAACTGTATTTTTCTCCTTGGTACAGCATTGGCTCTAGTGGAAAGAAGGATCAGGTTGGCCTGGCATCATAATGTTAGGGACCTAGGATGAGGTGGGGTGCTCCCTTATAACATTTTCTCCCCATATCTGTCATCTCAGAATTTCTGTAGCCGAGCAGCCCTGGAGGCCTTGGGATCCTGTCTAAACAACAAGTATTCCGAGGGATACCCTGGCAGAAGGTGAGATGAGGGGACCAGAGTCAGTGGGAGGGGGGATGGAGTGAACCTAGCCTTTCAGAGCACCCCCCCCCCTTGCATATTCTCTCCCTCTCTCCCCCCCCCCCTCTTTTCTGCTTGCTATTTCAGTTGGAATAGATAAATTGAAGGGGGTATGACATCCCTTCAGCAGTAGACTAAAGCACCCTGTTGTGTCCAAACTTAACCCTTTCATTTCTTCCCTTCTCCTCAATGACAGGTACTACGGTGGATCGGAGGTTGTTGATGAGATTGAACTGTTGTGCCAGCGACGTGCCTTAGAGGCCTTTGACCTTGACCCCAACAGATGGGGAGTCAACGTCCAGCCATATTCAGGGTCTCCAGCCAATCTGGCTGCCTATACCGCTGTCCTGCAGCCACACGACAGGATCATGGGACTGGATCTGCCCGATGGAGGCCAGTGAGTTTGAGGGGAACTGTGGGGAAGAGGGAGGAAGCTGCTAGGACAAGCTAGGTCCAAGGGCTCAGAAATGAGAAAGCTAGAGGGACAATTTGTTTAAATGGAGTTTCCCTGGGGTGAGGAAAGGGAATGGGGGCCTGAGTTGAGTCAGAGATTTTAGGACACAAGCAATGAAAGAAATTTGGCTATATGGGGATGGGGAGCCTGGGTTTTGTTTTCCCTGCTCTGAGATCTCCTTGGCTTGTCTCTCTGTTTCTCTTCCCCAGCCTTACTCACGGTTACATGTCCCATGTCAAGCGGATCTCAGCCACATCCATCTTCTTTGAATCTATGCCATATAAACTGAATGTGAGTGACAGAAGGTGAAGGAAGCATAGGATATTGGAGGCAGGATGGAAGACAGGAGAGGTTTCACCTCCGAAACCTCGTGGGTTGAGAGGAGGAGAGAATTGCTGTTCTCTTCCCCTCCCAGAGTCTCAATTATCCATTTGTCCATCTGTTCAGCCTTCAACTGGCCTCATTGATTATGACCAGCTGGCCCTCACTGCCCGGCTTTTCCGGCCACGTCTTATCATTGCAGGCACCAGCGCCTATGCTCGTCTCATTGATTATGCCCGAATGAGGGAGGTGAGTCAAAGAGCAAGCTTGGGGATATCTTCCTTTATGGAGATATCCCAGGTTGGGTCCCACTTCAGTAACTCTTCCCACACCCCACCATGCTGATCTCCTGTTCTAGGTGTGTGATGAGGTCAAAGCCCATCTGATGGCAGACATGGCACACATCAGTGGCTTGGTGGCTGCCAAAGTCATCCCTTCGCCTTTCGACCATGCAGATATTGTCACAACCACCACCCACAAGACCTTACGTGGGGCCAGGTCAGAGCTTTCCCCTGGGCATTCCACTCTAATGAGAGCCCCTCAAGAGACTAATTTTCTTCCCTTCTCTACATTTCCATTTTTATACATACACACACACCCCTCTGAGAATAGGGATGGGTCACCAGACTTCCTCAAAAACCCCATGTTGAACTGTCTGACACGATTTTTTAAAAGGATGAGAAAACAGTTGAGAATGCACTTGGGAACTGGGAAAGGGAAAGGGTCTAACCAGAAGATTCTTATTTCTTTTCTCCCAGGAATCCTCCACTTGAACCCTTCTGTCTTGAGTTTAGAATCCCAGAATAATGCCCTTTTTCTGGTCCCCTGCGGAGAAACCCTGACTTCAGAAGACCTTAGGCATCTAAGGTTCAACAGGAGCCAGACTCTTCCCATTTTGTCCTTTCCTCTATTAAATTCCCAGTTCTCGACTCCAGTCAATCCTCTCACATCTCCCACAACCCCAAACTCCATACAGACCAGGCCCCTGACCTCATTTTTTTCTCTCTCCTCATAGGTCAGGGCTTATTTTCTATCGCAAAGGGGTACAGTCTGTGGACCCCAAAACTGGGCAAGAGATCCCCTACACATTTGAGGACCGAATCAACTTTGCTGTTTTCCCCTCCCTGCAGGGTGGGCCCCATAACCATGCCATCGCAGCTGTTGCTGTGGCCCTCAAGCAGGTAGGTAGGGTTGGCTTGGAGTGAATGGACCACACAGACAGTGGTATCAGCTGGTTGCACCTCCTTGGCACGGCAGCCTGCATCCCAGTAGGACTAGATTTATTGTACAGCAGTGGGCAAGAGGGGATGTTAGGCTGGAGTCCTTTATTTTTCATCTTTTATTACTGCTAGAGTGGCCATGGAAAGAGAAAGAAAAAAAGAGGTGCATTTGTTGGGTGTGGGGTGGGTTGGAGCAGAATATAAAGCCTTCAGGATTAGGGGAAGGTAATTAACAACACTTGTTTCTTTCTTTCTTTTTTTCTCTTTGGAGGGCAGAGCAATTGGGGTTAAGTGATTTGCCCAAGGTCACATGGCTAGTAAGTGTTAAGTGTCTGAGACAGGATTTGAACTCAGGTCCTCCAGGGCCAGTGCTCCATTCACTGTGCCATCTAGTTGCCCCAAAAATATTTTTTTAAAAATTCTCGGACCCCCAAATTAAGAACCTCTGGACTAGAGGTTCTCTTCTGGCACTTGAACTGATCCTAGACCCTTCTATTCTCAGAAGTGATTCGTAGGTGTGAATACAGGTGTTTGCTGGGTGCTGATACTTATCTCCTCTGTGCCCCTCCTAGGTCAATACCCCAATGTTCAGAGAGTATTCCCAGCAGGTCCTTCGAAATGCCCGGGCCATGGCGGATGAACTTCTCCAGAGGGGCTACTCCTTGGTGTCTGGTGAGGGCTCAGGGGAGCTCCTGTTAGTGTGCATTGGAGGCTTGTATCTTGCTGCTTATCCCCTAACCCCATCTTATTCCATTTTCCTTATTCCTTATTTCCATTTTCAGGCGGCACTGATAATCACTTAGTTCTTGTTGACCTTCGGCCCAAAGGACTGGATGGAGCTCGGGCTGAGCGAGTTCTGGAATTGGTGTCTATCACTGCCAACAAGAACACCTGTCCAGGGGACCGAAGTGCCATCACCCCAGGGGGACTCAGACTTGGTATGTGGGGAGGAGTGACCCTGGGAGGGCTTGTGCCTCAGGCCAGGGAGGAGCCCTGAGGAGGTATCTCCTGTCTTTCTGTCCCTCCCACCTAGCTGAATGCCTGTCATTTCTTAGGCTCTGAGTAAATGCATGAGAAGAGGCCCTTATCTCACCCATACAATCTAGGGCGGGAGTTTGTGATCAGGTGTATGGCCTAGCCTGCACTCTCTAAATACCTTTCCTGCTAAACAGGGGCCCCAGCCTTAACATCTCGACACTTTCGAGAAGATGACTTTCGGCAAGTGGTGAACTTTATTGATGAGGGTGTTCACATTGGGCTAGATGTGAAGAACAAGACAGGTGAGTGAGTGGGCTGGCTGAAGGCCCCGATTGCCCACAATCCATGCTTAAGCTGGTTTCTCTAGTCCTTTCTCCTCCCTTTTTGTCACTCCCTGAGAACTGCTCACCCAGCAATCTACTGTTCTTCCAGGGTCCCTTGGTCAAGGGTGTTTGGGAGGGAAGACAGGAGACCCTTCTGTTCATTTCTCTCACACCATCCCTTTTTCTCCCCTTTACCATCTTCCTCCCAATCTCCAGGGAAGCTCCAAGATTTCAAATCCTTTCTCCTGAATGATCCTGAAACAAGACAGCGCCTGGCCAGTCTCAGGCAACGAGTGGAAGATTTTGCCCGGGCCTTTCCCATGCCTGGCTTTGAGGAGCGCTAAGGAGCCATGCTGCTGCCTCTCTGCTTTTGAGAACTGGATGATACCTGTCCCTTCCTGCAAATCGAATTTGGGGAGAGGAGGCACCTTCTTACTGTGGTTTTTTTCTGGGGGAAGAATGTCATTGGTCCTGAAAGGGGACTTTCTTCCCAGCCCACTAAGTTTGTAGCTGAGTTTTCTAATACTCTTTGGAAGTTTAGGACAAGGTAGATGTGATGTATCTTCTTGCCCCCCGCTTTTTCCTAACACATTAACTGAAAACACCTTACTCTCTGGTTCCCTCTGCTTTTCTGTAGAGTTACAAGGGGGCAGATGAGCTCTTTGGATGGGGGAAAGGGGTTCAATGATAGACCTGCCCCTTTTTTTTAATCTAATAAAAATGCTGCAACTGTCTCTTGTTTTTCAGTTGGGGGGGGCAGGAAAAGATTGGTAACAGGCTGACTTGTGTTCCCCGCCTTCACATTCTGTATTCCCTCCCTGGGGGCATGGGGCCATGGGGCTTGGTCTGCCTCCCTCTGACTCTGATCAGAGCCGACACCAGACGTGATTAGCAGGCGCAGCAAATTCAATTTGTTAAATGAAATTGTATTTTGCCCACGGCTGCCTCTGCTTGATCCCCCGAGATTGGGGTTTGGGGGAAGGGAGGGGACTGGGAGTGGATGAGCAAGAGATGTGGGAGCTATCCCTGGGTGATCCACTTGTGAGGTGGGGGCTGGGTCGGGAAGATACTGAGAGAAACTGCGGGGGGGGGGGGGGCGGGTCTGAGCCTGTGGCAAGGGGTTAGGAGCATACAGACTGGGCTTTCCTTGGCCACCTCGGAGTTTTACGTGGAGAGGACAGGGGGGATGGCACGTACTGCCTGTTCTGGTGAGGGTGGGGCTAAGAAGGCAGCTGGACCCACCCCCTGGGCCTGTGCCCAGGGGAGAAGTGGAGCCAGCAAGGGCCTCTGGTGCACGTCTGACACGAAAGCTTCTGGCCTGGTGCCTAGGAGAGCGAACTACGCTCTGCCCTCCGGCATCAGGCCGGGAGCCTTCTGTGTCTCTCGATCTCTGATTCCACCCTTCCATCCCTAGCCTCAAGAGGGGAGTGGGGGTGGGGAGCTTGGTACTTTCCCTTCCTTTCCGACTCCTGGGATTTGGGCTGTGTCAGAGGTGCTTCCGCTGTCCGGAACATCGGGGGTGGGAAGCCCAGTCCCCCCAGAGCGTGGGAACCTAGGACTGTAGCAGACAGTGAAGTGTTCCCGATAGACTTGAGAAGCCAGGCCCAGGCAGGAGGAACCCCATACCCCCCCGCTTCTTAGACGTCGGACTTTGGTGACTGTGTTTATTGGCATCGAGACACCTAGTCTGCTGCCCCTCCCCCTCGGCCCTGCTCCAGGGGGTCACAGGCACTGGACCTCAGTTCCACTGCAAGAACACCCACGCCCCGTCCTAGAAACCCCCCACTTCAGAAGTCCGGCCGGTCCTTCTTCAGTTTCTTGTAGTCCATGGAGACGGCGAGGAACTGCGGGAGGGGCAGAAACGATCTTCACTCTGTGCCGATCCCCCAACCTATCCCCCAGGCATTGCTCCCAACTTTAAGGAAAGAGGCCCTGGGAGCCCCTCTCCAAGGGTAGAGGGAGGAAGGGCCCGGAGAGTATGGGGGATATGAGTTGTGAAGGTTGAAATTGCAAGCCTGGTGGAGAATACGAAACCACGGGGTACTTCAGAGAGGCCGGAAGTGGGGTTGTGTTGTGGATGAGGGTGGGCGGACTCAGGGGAAAGATGGGGAGAGGTAGGTGTTACCTTGTACTGGTCATTGGGGCTCAGGCGATTCCACGGTTCTGGGTTATTTTTTCTGTCCCAGCTAAGGAGGGTGGGGCAGGGAAGAAGGGGCTAGGTAAATAAAGGGGCCCTTCTTCGGAAGCCGCTGACTCCTTCCCCCTTTCTTTGCCTCAGGGTCCCTCCCTCCCTGGGGATCGAGTGAGGGAGGGGCCGTTTTCCCTGACAGAGACTGATCTACCGGGGTGGGAGGTGGGGGGGAGGGGCACAATGTTAGAAGAAGCTGACGGGGCGGGCGACAGGCAGCCTGTCACCGCTGTCAGCGTGGGGCTGGCAACTGACAGCTCAGCCCCCCGGCCACCCCCTCCTCCTTCTAGCTCAGGGATACCTCTCCAAGCCCTGCACTTTCCGAGTTTAGCAAAACGGGTGGGGGGGAGGGCGGGGGGTTGGAGGGGGGGGAGGGAGAAGGGAATATTGCTGGAAAGAGGTGGAGGGGGTAGTAGCTGTGGCCAAATTAGAGGTGGCGTGGCTCAGGAGAAAGATGTTTTGGGTACCGGGGAGATGTTGTGAATTTAGGGGAAGCATAATCAAGATTTAAAGGGCAGCCTTGAAGGCTGTCTGGAGGGGCTGTCTAAGGCTTGGGGTGCAGGGGTAGGAAACAGAAGACTGCGAGCTGGGGCTGGGGCCAAGGAAGCGCACTAGATCTGCCCCTAGCTTGCTTCCCGAAGTGAGGAAGGGTCCCATCCCCCGCGGCGGCAATTCAGTCGCCAGCCCTAACGCCGGGCCGCGGGCAGAGTAGTGTCGTCATGGCAACCGGGCAGGGAGCTCGGCGCGGTCACCCGGACCACCTGAGCTGGGCCCAAGGCTTCTGTTGGATGAAGTGGGCGGGGGAAGGGCGCAGGGAGAGCCAGGTTCGAGTCCTGCAGTCTGAGCACGGTGGGTGGGTTGGGATATCCAAAGGCAAGTCCAGTCCAGGGAACCCCGCAGCCATGGCTTCCCGTGTGGTGTTCCTCAGTACCTCCATCATCCCCAGCAAGTTCCTTCCCCCCTTTTGCCCCCATTTCCCAGTCTAAAGCCAAGCCTCCTGGGTGGCGTCCCTATTAGTTCCCTTAGGCCCTTACCTGACATCGGGGCTGCGCAAGGCGAGTCTAAGCAGGTAAAGTGCGGCGCTGCCCATCCCTAGGCCAATGAAGCTGATTAGCGGGATAAGCTGGCGTGGGGGAGTTGAAGAAGGATGAAGGCGTTAATGGGGGAGATGTTCAGAGGGACACTCTTTCCTCCCACCCTGGGGGAGAATCGGGCCCCTTATTCCCTCAACTTCTCGCCATCCCCGCCCCCCCCCCCCACCACCTCCGCAGGGCTCACTTCACAGAGAAGGGTTAGTCCCGGCCTCCCCAGCCCTCTCATTCTTAAGAGAGAGACTGGGGGTCCATTTTCAGATTCCTTCCCTAGATCTCTTGTTTGCGCACTTCTGCTAACCCTCCGGGATCCTCCCATCCCAACCAGATTGTTCTGTTCCCTTGCCGGCATAGGCCCATTTCCTTCAAACCCAGTTAAGCTATAGCTAGGGAGGGGGGAAGGGGGGAAGAGACAGGGGATGGAAGAAACTAGAAAGAGGGACAGTTACTAACAGACAATGGGGCTAGCAGAGTAAGAACTTGGAAAATATTGGGATAGAGGGGCAGGGATGGGGAACGAGAAGGAGAGAGGCAAATATGGGGACCCACAGAGGGAATGGCACTCACTCCAGGGTTTCTCTTGATCTGCCGGATAAAACGGTCCCAAAATTTGGTTCCCAACATGTTGCCTCTGTATTCTCCCGTCTCCTCCTCCTCCTCCTTATTCTCCTCCTCTTCCAGTTCCACTCTTTTTCTCCTCCTGGGTTACCACCTCTCCCCCACCCCATTTGCCCAGGGCTCTGGGAGGGGTCAACTCAGCCCAGCCCCGAGTTTTCCTCCACCTCTTCCACTCTCCTCTCTCCTCCAGTGGCAGAGCTGCGAAAAGACTTGGACAAGGGTTTAGGGGGCTGGCGTCTGGAATGGGATGCCACCTCCCACACTTCCCAGTACAGGAATACACCCTTGCCCAATTCAGCCTGAGCCCGGGACGCTCACATTCTGAGCAAACATACTCGAACAGTTCCAAAGTATTTTTGAGAATTGGGGCTTGAAAGAAGTTGAGGCGGGTGTGGAGCAGGAAATCCCTATTTTTGAGCCAGGAAAACCGAAAGGAGGTCGAATTGGGGCAAAGTAGATGGGTTGAGGACAGGGTACAGCAATTTCTGTCTCCCAATCAGCTGTAGCTTTGGACCCCATTCAACTAGACCAGGGGTTCTTAATCTTTTTTTTGCATTATGTACCCCTTTGATAATTGATTGAGACCCATACATCCCTTCTGAGAATAAGGCTGTGGGGGTTTTCAAATCCCTAATTGAAAGATTAAATCAGTTAAAGGTGGTGAAAATAAAGATGTAATTGTTTTCCCATCCAAGTATAGGACTCCATGAAATCTATCCAAGGACTCCTTGGGGGTCCTCGGACCCCAGGTTAAGAATTTCTGTGAGAGAGGTGGTCTGGTGGACCAGCAGGAGCCAAGGCCTGACCCAGGGTTGCTCAAAATTGGAGCCCCCTCCCAAGAATAATTGACAGGGGGTGTAGGTCTTGTGACAGGGCCCAGGACATCTGCAACAGGGCCCTCTAGAAACCTGGAAGCCTGGGGAAAGGGAGATATAGTGGTTTCTGTGGCTTTGAAGGGCTTAGAGTTAAAGGCTGGGGCCCTGTGATGGTTCCATGAAATTCAGAGACCATGCCCTCCCCATGGCAATCCCAACACTCTCCTTCTTGCTCCCATTGGATCAGACTTGGGATCAAAGCTGGAGACGTGGGGATGGGAGCCACGCCCCCCTTATTAAACTAATTGCTCAGCAACATTGCCACCAGAGACATGATAGGGTGAAAGAAGGGCAAAATCTTCCCCATCCCAATCCTCTCCCCTCTCCTAAGAACCTAGTCTGAAGGAGGTGAGGAAAGTTTGGGAGGTCTGGTAGTGGAGATGAGGAAGCTCCTTTTTTGGGGGGGTGGGAAATGAGTCCCAGAAAGCATAAAGTATAGAAAACCCTCACACCTGTTGGAACCAGGACCCTTACAGATGAGAAAAGTCTGATTCAGGAGAACCACAGTCAAATTCTGCTTTGGGCTCATGGATCTGGATTCTCACGCATATTTGAAACCCAGTTTGACCTATAGGTATACATTCAGTTTAGGGATCATTTCTTGGTCAGAAACACCCCTATCATCAGGGGTGTTGGAATTAAGACTAGGGAACCAATAAATCCAAGGGAAGTATCCCTATCCACTCTCTTCCTTCTTGTAAACATTCGAGGAAGAAGGCAATGAGGAAAGAGGGAAAGGGCTAGAAGAGAGGGGAGGAGAAGGGAGGAGGGGGAAGTCACTCTTAACAGACGAGGGAAAGATCGAGGGAAAAGAAAGCAAACAAAAAAAAGAGAACAGGATGACAGGAGGGGGGAGAGAGAGCAGAGTGACAGAATTCATATTATTGATTAGAGAGTAGGTTGAAGCATAGAGGAAAACAGACAAGAGCTAAGAAACCCAAAAAGAGTCAGAGATGCCTAAAAACAATAGCTATCAGCAGGCTACCTGTGTTGAACAGTGCTGGTGGGAGAAGGTGTTTCTGAGGGGAATAGGAGGGAGAGACTCTTCAATGCAGTCTCTACATTTTGGATCATGTGTTTGTCAGAAATGGCCCCTCCCTCCACTGCCCTGAGACTTGGAAGCAGACCCTGCAAGACAGGTCAAGCTAGGAAAAGCTGTACATTGCCTTCGCACAAGTAGGAAAACTCAGTCTGGGTGGATTGATTACTGGGGGACATTCTCCTACTTTAGAGACACATTGCTGGGTTCCTCCATTGGAAAGTGATCCTCCGCTTGCCCCCTGATACTTTGGTGCCAGGGATCACACCTCCAGTGGTTGACAATGCATTCTCCAATAATCCCTTTTCCTTTGGGATTTCTACCCTCCAGACCCCCATCAGCTCACCACTGTCTGCTTCTCAGCCCACACCACCTGCAACTCTGACAACTTCCTTCCTCTCCCCCCCCCCCACTCCCCCTTTCTTGTCAATGACAGCAGCTAAGCTACTAGGTAATTAGGCTGAGGGGTCCAGTTGTCTCAGCCTCTCCGAGGATAATGAGATAAAATGTCAGAGACACAGAGAACAAAGAGATGAGAGAGAGAGAGAGAGAGAGAGGGGGGGGGGGAGGGAGGGAGGGAGGAAGAAAGGGGGAGAGGGAGAAGGAGAGAGAGAGGGGGGGAGGGGGGGAGAGGGGGGGGGAGAGAGAGAGAGAGATTATGAATATCCCTTTCTATCGTGTTCTCTGTCTTTCTCTCCTCTGATCCTAGTCTCCTTATGGAGTCAGGATAAGGGATATCGTGGAGCTTCACACTTTATCCAAGGGCCTCTCAGATCAAATGCCACTGCCCACTGCCCAGCCCCCCGAGTCCCTGTTCTCTTTCACTCCCACATCCTCCTTTCCCTCTCTTTCCCTACCCCTAACCCCCATGTCTGATAAGAAAAAAAAAATCAAACATCCTATTCTTGCCTCTGCCACAGCTGGACTGCACATCTGGTTCTGGTATGTCCCACAGCTGGGGGAATGGAGGAGGTGCTGATGTGGGGGAAGGAAAGAGGTGACCCCAGAATGGAAACCTCATTCCCCACCTCTCCTATCACGGAAAAAGAACTTAGAAAACGGGAAAAAAAAAAACAAAACACGAGGCAAAGGGACTGTGTTAAGCATCAGAGAGAGGAAGACCACCACTTATTCCAATTCAAGAGCTGAGGTATGGTGAAGCTAGAAGGATCCAGTCTACCCAAGCCTCCTTCCCCAATTCATATTTTTTTGTCGTTGAGTTTGGGGAGCTTTTAGCCAGTTTTTTCTCTTTAGTTCTGGCTTTGGCTGTCCTCTGCTCTTTGCATCCTTCCTGGCCTCCCTTTCCCACCATCTTCCTTCCAGGTCACTCTGGGTCCCTGAACTGGTCAGTCTCAGGAAGAGCTCAGAGAAGGTCCCTTACATCTCTGCAACCACTTTCCCTCAGATTCTGTATCTCCCCCCTTCATTTTTCTATCATCCACGTTTCTCACAGGAAGCTCTGGGTTCTGTCCTTCCTCCCCCCCGCCCCCATAATTTCCAATTTTCTTTTTCCATCTCTCTAGCTCTACCACCCCTTTGTTTTTCCTTGACTGGGGCCCTTTTCTCTTGGTCTCTTTCTAAGCCTCTTTGGGCGTCTGTTTGTCTTCCTGTCTCTCCCAGTCTGTCGCCTTGGTCTCTCCCTTTGTCTCTTTTCTTCTCCAGCTATCTGCCACTTCCCCATCTTTTCTTTATTTCTTTTTGCCCCTCTCTTCAATATTTTTTGTCTGTCTTTGTTGTTTCAGTTTCTTTCCCCTTTTATTCTTGTCTCTGACCCCAGGTCTTTCTCTTTCTCTGCCCCCAGGGCTAACAGCTCCTCCTCCTCCTAGTTCCAGCACTGGGGGGTGAAGGTTGCCAACAGGAGGACAGGGCTCAGGTCCTAAGGAGTCATTAGTTGTGGATTAGCGGGGGAAACTTGCGGGGGGGGGGGGCACGCTGTACTCCGACGACTCAATCTGTCTAATTAGCGCTGATTGGGGATGTTCTAATCCAACCAGTCCTCCCCGATGCATATTAAAATGAGTTGGGTCCGGTGGGGAAGTCCTGAGGCTACTGGACTAAGTGCAATGTGGGCTCCCATTCCAGGCTTTAGGTCCGAGCTACTCAGTGTTAAGAGTCTGTGCAGAGCAAAGCCTCAGAGCTCCACCTGCTGGCCCAGGTGCAAGTTGCCCTCCAGGGCGTTCCCAGCTACAGAAAAGGGCCCCTTCAAGAGGTCCAGGGGCTAAAAGTTCTTGATAAGAATAGGAACAAGGTCACCTCAGCTTAGTTACCTACCCATATTCATTTGGTGGGAGAAGGTAAGGGAGTGAGTGTGCTTATGTGTTTGTGTGTGTGTTGAGACCTGGAGTGGTAATATGGGAATGCAATCAGGGGCGGCTCTGGAAGATCTCCAGAACATTGAGGGGGCAGGGCTTAGAAGTTGGGGCTCCCTGGGCATTTGAGTCCAATGTCTCAACTGACACCTCCAGTTCTGGAGAATTCTGGCAAACTCCTAGGTAGGGAGAAAAGGTGGCTGGGCAGGGGCATGTGGGTGTGGGTAGCAGGGGAGGTAAGGGAGAAACTATGGCATTCACTCCCCCACTTCCATCTATGCTGCCCCCTCTTTCAACACCTCCCTCTAGGGCGCTATCCAAGGTCCTGGCATTTTGCTCCAAAACCTTCATCTTCTAAGTCCTCTAACCAACTTCATCTTACCTTTCCTGTCTTTGCCCATCTGTCTCTGCCTCTCTTTTCTTCCCACCCCCTCCCATTCCGACATTAGGACCCCGGGGTTGCAGCACTCCCAAGAACATCCCTGGAGCCTTACTCCCTTTTTCCCTTCCTCTTCTCAGCTCCTGTATGGTCTCAGTTTTCCCCGATGCAGCTGTAGGGAGGAGATGGTGTCCAGGAAGGAAGACAAATCAGCATCTGCTCGAGAGCTGCTCTTCTCCCCCCGTCCCCCCCCTCCGCCGTCCCCCTCTCCCTGACCCCCCTCTCCCGCTATTAAGGGAGCTGGGTCCCGAGGCTCCGAGATGTGCATTATTGCATCAGCCAGACAGGAGCGGAGACGGAGAGCAAGAGAGACAAAGACATCCGCACCATCTGTTTATGCAAAGCGCTCTCCCGCTGGGGGACCCAGGCATCCCGGCCCGCGGTCCCAGCCCTCCTCCCCTTCGGCTCAGGGCATGAGGTCGTGAGCTATGTTCCCCCAGCCCTTGCTCCCCCTTCCCCACACAGCATGTCTTTGATCCCCCCTGACTCCTTGGCTCCCCCTCCTGCGCCCCTGGTGAGGGGGGTAGGGGGGTGTCGGTGGTGATGGGGATTTGTTGATGTGATTGGAGCGGACGCGGCTGTTTCTTCAATAATGGATGGAGATGATGGAGGCAGCGGAGCCGGGAGCCAGGACGGGAGAGGAGAGAGGAATAGAAATGGGGAAGAGGAGGAAATAGGAGGGGGCGAGATACACACACACACACACACACACACACACACACACACACACACCCGTCACTTTGTCACACGGACACATACAGCGCGTCTCACACCCAGGCACACGCCCACGCACTGTCACCAAGACACAAACACACTCCGAATCTCTCATACACACAGGCTCACACGACACACTGAGACAGACAAAAGGACACACACAAAGACACACAAATAGTCACAGCCAGACACTAAGACGCGCTCTTATGCACACGGTGTCCGTCAGTCTTTCCCTCAGTTCCTCAATTCAGCCCGTCCCAGATCGCCAGGCAAATAGGCAGAGGGGGGCAGGTTGGGGCTCTGGGGGGATCGTGGCCTTGTTAGCGCTGAAATGAGGTCGTGGTGACACGAGGTGCCTCCGGCTGTTGACTCAACAGCTTCCTGCATCCCCAGCTCAGCTTCAGGCTCCTGGGGGCCCTGGAGGGCCCAAGCCACGTTAGGAGCTTGCCCTTACTAGAAAGGTCCCAGGAGCTTCAGTCCCCTGTTTCCGTCTGTCTCTTCGGGGGTCCCCCCTCCCTGGCCAGTAGGAGAGGAAGGAATGAATTTATTGCATGACCTCCCAGGGGTGGGAATAAGGCTTATCTTCAGAGAACATAGAGTGGTAGCTGCCGTTGGTAATGCAAATGGGGGAACGTCTGTAGGAACCCCTGACTCCCTTCTGTGCCACATACCACCCCCCGCCCCGCAGTACTTGTAGGGGAGCTGCATCAATATGCAAATTGGGTTTATGCAAACGAAAGGAACCACTAGAGGGATTTAGGAAAAGCCCCAGTATCCTTGGCCCAGAGTGGAATAGGAGGCAAAAACTGGGGAGCCAGCCCAATAAGCACCCGCCTATGGTGGAGAAGCATGGCAGCACCGAAGGAGTGAGAGCTCCAGGTCAAGCCTTGATGCCTCTAGACGTCTCCAACACCCCTACTCAGCTCACTTTCCCTTTTTCTTGTGGGAGGAGGAAATTGGAGCTCAGGATTAAAATTATGGAATGTCAAGAGCTGGAAGAGATTTTAGAGGTCATCTAGTTTGACCCCTTCTTTCGCAGCTAAAGACACTAAACTGCAAAGTGTCTTGTCCAAAACTGCACAGCAGAATGGTAGGCTGGGATACGAATTCAGGTGTCCTGACTCTTAATTACAGTGCTCTTTCCACCATGGCAAGACGCATTCTTTGTTTAACTTAGGAGAGAGGGTGGGTCGCAGGCTTCTATCAAGGGTCTAGTGGACAGTCTGTCCAACCTAACCCCAGCCTGTTTTCAATTCAGTTCGTTTTCTGGGCTAGACTTCTTGACCTTTGCTGAAGGCCGAATCATTCATCATAGCTACAAAGGAGGGGGTGTTCTGGGACACACTAGCTCCACCCGTCCCTTCTTCACACGCTCTTGCTGGTGGCTCCTCGAGGCTGGTTTCGCATTCTGATCCTGGAGCTCCAGGGAGTTGGGACTTGGTAAGGGTCGCAGCCTAGCAAGAAAAGTCTGGTTGCGATTTGGTACTGTGTAACCAGGTAAGGGGATCCAGATACATACTATCACTTTCCTCCTTCCTAATTTCTGTAGCTGACCTCGACGACCTTACTCCCCCCCAGCCAATACATAAACACACTTTCACCCCTAATCCCACCCCGCCTCCCAATCTGTATTCTCTCTACCCCTCCCCTCCGCCTCTCGGGCCCTTTGCTTAATTTCCTATTAACTGCTGATAAATCCAATTAAACCTCCGCTCTAATTAGGGACAGCTGCCGGCTCCGAGAGGGGAGCGCACAGCCCACCCCAGTGGGTGTAAGCGGGGCGGGGGGGTGGGGAGAGTGGAAAACAGCAGCCCTCCCGGGTTTCCCGACCCCCCAGCATCGCAGCAAATGAGCCGGCAAATTGGTTTCGCTTCAGTGTTGAAAAGGGGTGGGAGATATCTCTCCCTCCACCCCACTCTCCAGGACTTCCCTCGGGTCTGCTCTGACTCCCACAATTTATTCTTCTCAGAGATAGGGACAAGAGTTTGTGTGGAGGAGGGGGTTGGGAGAAGCAGCGGACGACCCGATGTCATTTCTACTTCCCACGCCTTCTTCTAGTGCATGAGTGAATCCTGAAAACGGACTTGGAGTATCCCCTGGGGTACCGGGAGCAGCGGGAGGCGAAGGAGAAGAGGGTTGGACTGGTGAACTTGGTCTTGGGAGGCCAGACTTCTCAGAGACCTCCTCCAGTCTCATTACCCTGCCTAAACAGACAAGGGTGGGGCGGGGCCTTTCTCAAGACGTTTGCCCTTGGGTTATTCCCCCCCATTGTGTGAGAAGTTAGGTGCAGAGGGCTCTAAGAAGCTGGAGCCCAAACTCCAGTGCCTACTTCACAGTCTTCCCCCTCTCATTTATGGATGGGAGGGGGTCTTCCTAAATATGTCCCAGGGTCCCCTCCTCCTCCAGCCCAGCTGAGCCTCCTCCTTCCCCGCCTTCCTTGCCACCAGCAGCAGATGGTGCCCAGGCTCCCGCTGCCAACCTTGCCAAGCGGTGCCAACCTCAGACCTAACAGAGGCTGGACAGAAAAGAAGCCTTAGGCAGACCTACACCTTTTTTTAAAGACTGAGATTCCCCCACCCCACCCCCAATAATCTAACGCCTACCTCAATATTCTCTCTCTAGCCATTCCTACCCCCAAATTAAAATTCCTACCCCTTTATCCTCTCCCTTCTCCCTTACCTTCCCATTCCCTGCCACCTGCCGCTGTGACCCGGCCTGGCGTATTTGCATATTTGCATATGGAAATCGTAACATTTGCATACGGCAAGCCACTGGAGGACTCGGACCGGGAGTGTGTACTCACTCACTCACACCCCACCCCACCCCACCCCACCCCCGTCGGGAAAGCTCTCGGGGACCAGAAGAAGCCACCTTGCCCCCCCCTCACCCCCCCCGCTAACTCCGCCCTTCATCTGCCCCCGGTCAAGCTCCTTTCTTCCCTCGAGACGCATGTTGCTGTTGCTATGGAAACAGCACGCCCCCCCCCCCCGTTTTTGTACAGTGCCTCCCTCTCCACCCCCCCTCCCCCCCCCAGCACACACACTCTCTCTCTCTAACCGAGATCTTTTACCTCCCCCTGGCGGCCTGTCCTGGCCGAAGCCACGGGTGTACCCCGCACGCCACGCCGCTGTCTGTGAAACCCCTAAATCGCACGGCCTGGGGCCCTTTCCCCCTTCGCTGGAGCTCCCCGACCCCGGGGCCTCCCTGGTTCTGTGGGGAGCGGGTTACACTCCTTCCCAATTTTAAGGACAGCGTGCTGCATTCCCCCAACAAACAGGAGGGAGCGGCTGGCATCCACGGTGTGCCCCTCCGGCCGCCAGCCCGAGGCTGCCCCAGGGTAGAGACCCTGCCTAGTACTTCTCTTTGCTCCCCATCCAGTCACCTTGGAGAGAGCTAGGACGTAGTAGCTGTTCAATAGTTTTTTCCATTCTCAAAATTTATTTTTTAAGCTGCCAGTTCAACTTTTTGGAAATTGTTTTTAATTGATTCTTTTTTACAATAATTTCTTCATTTCTGAATAGATTCCTAACCCCCATTTCAGGCAAGCCTTGCCTTGTAACAAAGATTTTTTAAAAAAAGACCCTGAATTCAAAGAAACAACTTTTTTCCAACCCTTTTCCCACAAAACTTTAATGAGCTAAGGGCTCTGCCTACAACTTGGCCTCCTGAATGCCCCCTCCCCACCAACCCAGACCTAAAGGAAGCCTTTCTACTCCTCCCCAATATCAATCACCAGTGCCCAAGTTCGGGCAAGAAGTGGGGGAGTGTTCTTGTTGGGGGGAGGATGCTGCTGCATGCCCAGGACTGCAAGTCTCACACTTAGGGAGGTGAGTTTAAGAGGGAACCAGCCCTCTTAGAATATAGCCCCAGCTGGAACTGAGCTGCCCTAATTTTCCAGCCCTCCCCACAATTCAGCCCAAAGTGGAGTAAGAATGTTCTCTCCTAAAGAGAATGGAAGCTCCTTGAGGGCAGGGATTGTTTGGTTTTTGTAAATCACACAGTGCACCACCGTAGGCACTGAATAATATGATTCTGGATTGCTTGGGGCACCTGCACACCTAAATTTCCTCCAGGAAGTCAGTGGGAAATAGCCCCACCTTCCGACCAGTGTAGACTTTGACATAGCCACCAGCCTCGTCCCCTTTCTGCACCACAATCTGAAGGGACAGAAAAGGGGATTAGGATTTAGGATTAGGAACTGGACCAAGATACTTCAGGGGTTAGGTTTCCCAGGGGTTCCCAAATTGGAAGAGTTCTGGGCTAATAGGCAATTGGTGGAGAAAGGAGAGGATGGTAGTAGTTGGAGTAAGGGAGGGTCACCTGGTCCTTCTTGAGCGTTATCTGCCCAATTTCACGGTTTCCCACAAAGGATCTAGTCACCCGGTGAACACGCTCACCAGCCCTGACTCGGATGATGAAATTTTGAGGAAAAAATCCAACCTTCTCCCCGATCTTGCCCTGAGGGGAAGATAAGAAGCAGTGGGAAGGAGGTGGATGGGTCAGGCCCTGATCCATAAACCCTGGAAATCATAACAGGTCAGGAGAGCCCCGCTCCTTCCCCAACAGTCTAGCCCAGGCTTCGTCCCCTCTCACCCGCCACCACTCCTCATTAGAGTCATCGATGACTGTGATCTTCTCTCCAGGTCTAGAAGAGACCAGAAAAGACTATAAGATAAGGGAGTTTCCCATTTAGATACATGGCACCCAAGAAGACATCTTTCTGTCCTCCATCCCAGAGCTACACCTTGCAGGCTTGGGATGGCTCCACCCCTGAGCTCCCCCTCCTCCCTCCCTTGCATATAAATCTCTACTGTTTTCTCTCTCCCCTCCTTTGCCCTCACGGGAAGTCCAGATCGTCCTTTTCCAAAGCCTTGAACCGATAGAGGGCCACAAAATAGTGAGACTGCTGGAATCCGGGTTGCTTGTTCTGGGGGGCACAGGACAGAAAGGATGTAATGAATTTTCATCTTACTGAATCCAGTCATTAACATTTTAACTTGTCATAAAGCCTCCAGTCATGTATGTTGGGGAGCAGAGCCAGGATGCAAGTGGGGATGATTAGGGACCGTCACCATCGGAGCTAGTGGGAGGGATGCGGGCTAAAGAGCAGCACTAGCTGAGGAGAGCTGGAGAAGAATCCTTACTTTGTCCTCAGCTGTCTTTTTGTCAGTCTTCTTGTCTCCCTCTGGATTTCCTGAAGTGGGAGACAGACATCTTGAATCCAGGAGAGCGTCACCTTCTCACCTTTATTGCTAACTTAAGTGTATTATCCAGCTTTGCATGGCTGCCCCTTTTCTTTTGTTTGTTTTGCAGGGGGGAAGGCAGGGCAGTTGGAGTTAAGTGACTTGCCCAAGGTCACACAGCTAGTAAGTCTTTAGTATCTGAGGCCGAATATGAACTCAGGTCCTCCCGACTCCAGGGCCGGTGCTCTACTAACTGCACCACCTAGCCACCCCTACCCCTTTTCCTAACTACACTGACAACCTGGTCCACAGTTATTAGCCAGTTCTCAATTAAACCCATCCCTGGGAGGTAGGGTTTTACTCACCAGCCTGGGGTTTTCCTTCCTCAGTTTTAGGGGTTTCTGGCTCCTCCTCCATCATGGCTGCTAGGGGCTAAAGGAAGAGAGCCCTAGAGTTAAGGAGTGGATGAGGGCAGTGAGATCCTTCCCTTTGTCCTTAACCTAAAACCCAGGTCTATGGTGGACTTTAGAGGTAGTCCAGTGGAAATTTTTACCCAATGCAGAAATCTCCCCTACATTCAATCTCTCCTTTAATATTTCTAATCACAAGGTTATCTTGTAAGGTAGCCCATCCTAATGTGGACAGGTTCCAAATGTTGACAAGTTTTTCCCACTAATGAGCCAAAATCTCTTCCCTGCCACTCCCTGAGAGAACAACATACACTCTAATTTACAGATCTGATCCCATCACTCCCATAAGCAAGCCTTTTTCTGCCTACTGGCTTGCATGTTTGTTTGCTCCCTAATATAAAAATGTTAGTTTCTGGAGGGCAGGGACTATGTCATTTTCCATTTTTGTATCCCCAGCAGACACTGGGCTTTTGGCACTCATTAACAAATGTGAGATGAACTGAAATTGCAATTGCTGACATTGTTCCACTCTCCAAACCTGACCAAGGGCCACGCCTGGAAGGAACCGGGTCAGAGGCCACGGAAGTGGCCATGCATCTTCAGATTCACCCTGGCTATGTGTGCCCTGCCTCTGAGCAAATAACCTCCCTCTCCACCTCTTTCTCTGAGAACTGTAATCAAATCATCACCATCAGTGCCTCTGGAAAGGGCGTCATCAGCCTGCCCTGCTGTCCCATTAGCTATCTTTGTGACTTCCAGAACCACAACTCCCTTCCCTGGCCACTACCCCTAAATGTGTGATCTCCCTAATTAGGAGTGCAGGGACTGTCTCAATTTTGTACTGCACTTAGCACAGGGCCTGACACATAGTAAATGCTTTTCATTCATTCATAATTCTAGTTCTGTCTTTTGGAACTAGGGAGAACAAGTCCATCTTCCATTTAACAGTCCTTTGAATATCTGAAGACAGTGATTATACTTCAGTTAACTAGGCCTTGTCCTTCCTAAACAATTGCTCTTCATATGAAATGGCTTCAAGTCCCTTAATAATAACAGCAGCTAGTCTTTATACAGTACTTTAAGGCTGCAAAGGGCTTTAATATGTAACTCACGTTATCCTGCCAACAACCCTGGGAGGGGGGTGCTATTATCATCTCCATTTTACAGATGAGGAAACTAAGCCTGGGAGGGTTAAGTGACCTGCCCAGGGTCCCAATGTGTGAGGCAGGATTTGAACTCAGGCCTACCAGGTCCAATTCACTGAACCACCTCACTTCCAAACTTGGACAAAATATGCACTTGGCTCATCTAAGGTCTGATAAGAGGGCCTCTTCTTTTCCATGGAACCTTCAAATGAGGCAAAATAGGAAAGGAACAGGACCAAGGTAATGTAAAAGAGATAACCAAAGGTAGATTTATTCCTATTAGGTTTCATCTTTAGTTTCTGCCTATCTTTTCAGCCCTAAAAGATGTTTTTAAATTGTAATTCTGTCAGCTTGCACATTAGTTACTGTCCCTGCTTCATGTCAGCCACAAACTTGATAAACATGTTGTTCAGGGCAAGGTTTAAGACAGAGCACCTGGGCGCTCCACAGAGCATTCAGCAATGCTTTGCTGAAGTCAAGGTACAACTAACATTGTTCTGATATATCAGCCCAGTGACTTTTATCAGAAAGTGAAACAAGGTTAGTTTAGCAGGAATGAAATTTCCCTCTTCTTAAAAGCGTCCTACCTGATAATTTCATCATAATGCCCAATGATTGTTCTCTTCCCCCTCAACTGGAGTCTCAAAGGAGGCTCTAGCCCCCCAGCATAGTTCTAGGGGATTATCTGAAGAATTCAGAATAGTTTGGTGGCATAGTCAGGAAAATCGGAGTTCAAATGTGACTTCAGATACTTACTTAGCTGTGTGGCCCTAGCCAAGTCTCAACCTTTGCCTGCCTCTATTTCTCCATCTTTAAAATTGGGATGGTAATACTACTATCACCTACCCTCCAGGGATAAAACGAGGTATCTGTAAAGGGTTTTGCAAACCTTAAAGTACTATAGAAATGCTATCTGTTGTTTTTATCAGGCACTCTTGGCAATGATGACATTACAAATAAAACCTCTGGAGGACTCAGGAAGGTCTCTTGGGGAGGGGGTGGGGATGGGGCTTCAACTATGAAAGGGGCAGAAGGGGCTCACATTCTTCTTCTCTGCTTGTCCCTTCTTCCTCTCTTTGTTTGCCATTATCACTCCAGTTCGAAGTGTCTCAAAAACAGGGTCATTTCGGTTGGCTAGGAGTAGAAGGGGGCACAGGAAAGAGAAGGAAATGTTACTGATGTTAAGGAAGGGCTTACAGGAAGACAGGATCCTCCTTTGTGGAAGACAGCAGCACTGAGTGGAGACAACTGGGGAAGAACAAGGTCTGAGAATCTAACAGGGCGAGGGGGTGGATGGTGGAGACTAGAAGCCTTACTTTCTACTTAGAACTCAGAGAGACTTGAGCCTAGAAACAACAGGGCTGGGAGTCAGGATAGGTGTGGATTCCAAGAGTCTACAAGCTGGAGTGGCTAAAAATTTCAGGATGAGAATAAAACCAGGGTGTCTAGAACTCAGGAACCAAGAGATTTCAAAGTCTTAAGTTTCAGTTTCCCAAGTCAGGACTGGTTCAGTCATGGTGACCAAGAGGCTTTCAGACTATAGGAACAATCAATCCCCTGGCATATTTCCCTCAATTGGGTGGAGAAATGAAGGAAACTTACAGAGTAGGTCCTTGACACAGGCATACTGCTGGTCACTATAGAGTGGAGAACTGTAGGCTCGTCGGAAACCAGGGGGCTGTGGGGGAGACAGGAAGGTGACTGAGACAAGTCGATAGGGCTTTGGCCCCAAGAGCCTCCTTCATTCAGGGAGGTCTTGTTCTATAAGAGTGGGACGAGGGAAGCAGAAACCAAGGAATGAATGGGGATTGTAATTCATGAAGCGTTTATCCAGAGTATAGCTGTTCTCAATACCACCCTCCACCCCAGTGCTCCCAGACCTAACTCACGATCTTGCCGAAACATCTCTGCATCTCCACAAAGGATTGGCAGTGTTCATGGATATTGGTTTTGCAGTTCTTGCATCGTAGCCCAAATTTGTTGTTAACTTGGTAGAGGGAAAGAACATTTGGGTGAGGTCACACAACCTTTCTCTACACCTCTGCTGCCATAATCACCCCATTCCCTAATGATTCTTCTTTCATTTTTCAGACTGTCTCAAACTATCCAAGCTTCTCTACATCCATTGGCACTCCACACCTTTATCTAAATTTGTGCAATATTGGTCTCTCCCAATCCCTTCAACCCCACAGTCCCATGATGCTCTACACATCACTATTTCCCAAACTCACGAACAATCATTCTGGCACAGACATCACAGAATTTGGGCTTCTTGAAGAAATGATCTTTGAACTTGTGGGGCTTGTCATTGACAGGCTTAGGGGGTTCAGGGGGTGGCTCCTTCTCTTCCTCCTCTTCTTCCTCTTCTTCCTCCTCATAGATGTAGTAGATGGGTCCCCCTTGAGCCCCTACTGCCTCCCCATTGGCCTGAGGCTCAGGAGGGAGCTCCATCTCCTTGCTTTCCACTCTCTCCTTCCTGAATAATTGCTTCAGCCTTTGTAGCTAGGGAGGAGCAGAGAAAGGGTCAGACTACAGTTCCACTTCGTTAGGCTAAAACCACCTGGGAAATGTTCTGGGTCAAGGGATAGGATGTTCCCTAGAGGGGAGATGGAGTGTGTGTGTGGGGAGGGGAGGGAACTGCACCTTAAATAAATTACATATAACTGGGATGAGCCCCACAACCCCTTATCAATTCAGGTACTTTCCCCAGAAGGCTGTAGTGTGCCCTCCCAACTATCAAAGCCCTGTGTCAGAAGCTCAAACTCACCCCACTCCTTGGTGTTTCTGCTGTGAAGGATTTGGGAGAATCCAGAACCTCTTTTTCTGTCATCCTGCAAAATTGGGAATCCCACTGTAGATTCTTCATCCTTGCTTGCCTCCCCTCCCCCCTCCCCTTCTTACTCCTAGGGACTCACCTTGTAGGGTAGGACAAATAGAGCTTTGGGAAGAGAATTGCAGGCTCTTAAGCTGAGAGACACACAAAGAGGGTCTCTATCCCCCTCTTCCAGAATGAGAGACTAAACAAAGGAGCCTAAACAATGAGGCTCCATAAAAGGGCTCAGACTAGGAGATGACTGAGGCAGGCCTACAGAAGACAGCCTACACAAAGGCTATCACCATTCTCTTGGAGAAGTTCCATTAAGACAGACTTCTCATTTTGGGGAGATCTCTTTTCTTCAAGACTACAGGCAATTACATATGACCCAATGTAACCTTTCCCTGGATTCCTTTCCCCCCTCCCCCAAATTCTCACTTTGGAGTAGAAAGGTAAAGGATTCCAGCTCCCCTCATCTCTCCAAGCCTGTGGATGGAAGTGGGTTTTAACACTACCTCCATGTCAGGCCCTGTCCCAGCCTGCCTTGGGGGTTGGCTATTTTTAAGTTTTCAATGTAATATGACCTCCCTTCTCTACTACTCTATTTCTTGGACATTAACTCTCCAACCTCCTTCCTGATCCTGGCCCTTTCTTCAGGGAAAGAAATGACTGAAACTGATATACCCCAAACTACTTAATAGCCAGGTGAGGCATATGGGAGAGGTGAGATGGCTGAGGGGTGTTGGAGCCCAAGGAGCCACTGTCTGGTAACTAGTAGGAAAAGGCAACTTACGTTTGGGATTCCCTATGTCAGTCCACAGCCAGTGGAGGAAAGAGGATGCTAGGTTAGGCGGCTTGGTGGTGATGTTGGATGTGAATGGAAAAGGAAGACTTTGTCCTCTTGCCTGGGGAGCTTTATACCCCCCAAATACCGTTGGTTCTCATGTCTCCCCAGCTGGTGTGTACAGACCTAGCCTCTCCCTTTCAGCGTCACAGTTTAAGTGACAGGGCTAGAGAAGAGTGGACAGCTGAGCAACACAGCTGACACAGAGAAATTGGAAACTAAAAGGCCTAGGGCAGTACTGGACCCTGCCCCCCTCCCCCAAATCTCTTCGGCCACAACTGGCTGAGATAGCAGCTGCCCTATCCCCACCCCGTCATGTATGGTCAGTATAGTAGTAGCTAAATATTTAGAGGACAATTCCGCTCACATTTTGTGCCCCTTTAGAGGGGATTTTGGAAGGTTGATTAGAGTAAAGAAAGGCTACAGCCTGCCCCTCCTCCACTTTGAAAACTAGACACTAGCCTCATTTCTCTCTATTCCAACCCACCCTTAGAAGCTGTAGGCTACTGGCTTCAACTCCATCTATTCACATCATCCTTCCCCAAGTCTTTGTAGAGCACCTACATTTTGAATATATCAAGGGTGGCTTTTTGTCCCTTTATGAACACTTCAGGCAGCTGTAATTCTAGGCTGAGAACTGGTGAGGAGGCTAGAGAAAGACAATTCAAGTTCCACAGAGTTACTTCTCAATGAGGCATGGCTGCTTCCTGATCCCCGGTGAGGGGAAGGGGATAGCTTACCTGTCTTGCAAAGAACTGGACAATCTAATATGATCCCTTTCTTGAATCATCTCTGGACATTCCCCTCAAGCTCCCACCCCAACTATGCTGGTGGGGAGACTGAGTGTGACTGGCTCATTGAAAGTGCTCTGGGATCCATATGTGGAAAGGCGACTAAAAATATCAGCAACCCAATGAGCAGGGGAAGGGGCAGGAAGGGGGAGATGTCTAAATAATTTACAAGAAATAGCAATGGAGAGATGGTTTCAGCTCCTTAAGAAAATGGTATCATAACCAGCATATCACTGGCCCTCTTATTTCCTGCTCCTCCCACCATGTGAGTCAAGAAGACTCTAGGGGCAAGACTGCCCTCCCATTCCCCATCCCCCACACCAGAATGCCCCAGAAGGGGGACTTCACAAATATGGCCAGTTTGTACCTGAAGTGAAAGTGAATCCCCCAGGATCATAGATTTCTAAAGCTGGAAGAGACCTGAAAGGCCATCTAGTCTTATCTTCTGGTTTTACAGATGAAGCCAAGAGACCTTGTGACTCGTCCAAGGTCACCCAGGTAGTAACAGAGCTAGCAGAGCCGGGATTCTAACCCAGGGCCTCTGACTTCAAGTCCAGGCTCTTTCCACTGCACCAGGCCATCCTTCTTCTATTAGTCTGGGTGGGGATATAGCTTGATGGGGAGATACTCCTACCACAGCAGAGAACAAGTTGTTAATGACAACACATTGCCTCACCAATCCCAACATACCGAAGTATGAAGACCCTCCAAAAGCTGGATTAGACTGGAGGAAGAGTCAGAAAAAAACCCAACAGAGAGATTACCCAGCACCAAGTTACTGACTCAACATAAGCTCAGTTCTTCAACCCGTTTCTGTTCCTTCCTACATGGGGTCCAGTGGGGTCAAAGATCGCCAATAAGTTTCTGGGCAGTGAGGTTTTGTGTCAGTTGGACTTGAATCTACTTCTAGGCATCTGGGTTCTTAGATATCTTAGAACCGAGGGCAACCTGAGGATAGTGAGATTTACTGAGAGGCACAAGGGCCAAAAGGGAGGGATCTGGCAGTATAGCACAGGGCTAATTTCTTTTCTTTCTTTCTTTTTTTTTTTTTAAAGCACCTGGGGTTAAGTGACTTGCTCAAGGTCACACGGCCAGTCATGATTTGTGTGTGGGGGCTCATTTTCTGAGGCTGGATCCGATCCTGGGTCTTCCCAACTCCATGGCTGGCGCTCTTACTCACTGCGCCACCTAACGGCCCCTAGGGCTCATTTCTTAGTATGATTTTTCTATCTCCTGTATGTAGGAAAGGAGATGGTGAGACTATCCTGGCTGACTAAGGAAGTCAAAACACTGCAGGTTCTGCAAACGCAGTGTTTATTGCAGGGAACACTTACTCCCCTATTACCTGCCAGTACAGAATTAAAAAAGACTTCAAGGGGAAAGTGGAAGGGGCTGGGCTCAGCTTCATTCATGTCCTCACTCCACACCTGCTCCGTCGGGGCCCTGAAGCCAAAGGTTCAGTCACCTACAGGAACAGGTGGAGGATTGAGGGGAGAATGAAAGAGGGTGGCAGGATCACATGCATTTGGAAGGCAGCCCCACTCCGCTCTATCCCAAATCTTTCCCTGGAACCCCCTCCCAAGGGCAGTAACAGAGAAACCAGGACTGACGTCCAGTGACAGATGATTTTTTTTTTATATTTAAAAACAAAACAAAAATAAAATAAAATAAAACCCCCCAAACAACCCCCCAAAACAAACAAAAAAACCCAGATTAAATAAAATTTACAGTGAACATACCCAGCAAACATCTGTATGTGCAATTAAATACTGTGTCTGTTACTGCGGCACGAACCTCAAACAAACAATATACAAGTGTTCTGGGGGGTTGGGGTGGATAGACGAGGGGTAGGCACAGGTCTAACTCATGGGATAGGGGAGACAAGATGGTGGGGAAGTGAAAGGTGGGGGAAAATCAATTTATTTTTTTCTTCTTAATTCTGTCCATATAAATATATTCATAAAGACCAAAAAGAGGAAGAGGAAATGGGGTGGCAGGAGGAGGGGAGGAGTGGGGGAGTGTAGGACCCCTCCATCCCACCCCCCCAAATGAAAGAAATGTACTGGGGCCGGGATGGGGGGAAAGGGACGTCCAAAAAAGGAGGGGGAGGAGGAGATTGGGAGGAGAGGGAGGCAGAGAGGAGAGGAGCCACCCAGAGAAAGAGAGGGAAAAGGTGGCAAAGAAAACCTCGACTGAGTCCAGTGAGAAAGTGTGTGTGTGTGTGTTCATGGAGGTGTGTGTGTACGTGTGTGTGTACGTGTGTATGTTCATGGGTGTGTGTGTACATGTGTGTGTATGTTCATGGGTGTGTGTGTGTGTGTGTGTGTGTGTGTGTGTGTGTGTGTGTGTCTCACTGTTTCTATGGCCTCAGTCTCTATTTCTGTGTCTTGTCTCCCTAGCTCCATGTATGTCTTCTGTCTGTCTGGATCAGCATCTCCATCTGTGCTTTTTCTGCATCCCCTTCCCACGCCACCCTGCCCCAGGCCATGGTGCTGGCCTCTTCCCCTCCTCTGCCTACTGGGAGCTGGCCCGCTCCAGGACCCTCAGGTCATAGTTCTTTTTGGCCACTCGAAGTTTGAAGCGACTCACGGAGTTGTTGAGGCGGAGGGAGGCATTCTGGGCCGCCAGGGGGCTGGGGAACACAGCCACGATGGTGTATAAGGCAGCGAGGTCTGTGTGCCGGCCATTCTCGGCAGTCCCATTGTTGTCCCCCCCGCCCCCCCCACTGCCCCCGCCCCCGCCGCCTGGCAGCCCCTGAGCGTCCTTGAGCCACTGGATCTTGGCGCCGGACATGGCGAGCTGCGTGAAGAGTTTGTCGGCCTCTGTGCGGGTGATGCCCTCAGGGAGATCTGTCACCTCCAACACCCGCCCCAGGACTGGAAGGGGGAGAGAGGATGTGGCTGTGAGGGGTGGAGGGGGCAGGAGGAGGCGGGGACTGGACAGTGTCCTGGCAGAGAAGGATCCAACTGACCAAGTCCATATACACTGTTCCTAGAAGCCCCACCTCCCCCCATCTCTATTCCCACCCAACCTCCCTATCTGCCCTCCCACCCTCACTTCATCCTCTCTCCCTAGCCTCTGACTTAGGGCAGCAAAAATAAGCAACTAAATAAAATAAATTCAAACAAATTAATCTTTTCCTCCCAGATACTCGTGAGACAAAAGGGTCATCAAGATTAACTAGGTATGAACTGGCCTGGGAACCTATGTATTTCCTTGGGTGGCCCTGTCTTGAAGGAAGCTTAGGTATTCTGGTGTTCTTTTTTAATTTATTTATGACAATCTGGGGCTATTTGGGGTAGACAGACAGTCTATACATGTCAACATATACTAGCTGTTTTTAAAGGATGGTATCAACAGATAGGTTTTCAACCTTAAATCTGCTGGACAGACTCCTCCTTGCCCTGCCCAAGGGAACTATTTTCAAGAGATTTTTCTTCCCATCACCTTTGACACTTAGTTCCCTTCATAAATCTGCCAAACTACTCCAAGAAGGGAAACCAGGCCCTAAATCTCTCAAAGGAAGGGGTAAACCATTCTCCAAAACTCCCCCGATTTTTCCCCACCTCCAGCCTCCTTACTATCCAAAGGTGTGGGCAGGGTTGTACCTCAGAGGATTTTTTTGCTAACATTAGCCTTGGCCAATACCACCACCTTTCCTGGCAGCTGGGGCAGCTAGGTAAAGAGGGAAACCAAGACATTCCATCTCTCCTTTGTCTCCTCCTTGACCCTGGGCACAGAAGGTTACCACCGATGTAGATGTGCCCCTCCCACCTCCCCTGCTACTGGAATCTATTCATCCTCAGTGGGCTCCAAAGGATGGTAGGGATGACTAAGGTACCCTTCCCCAGCACACAGACACTCACCAACATCTGCAGTCCCCAGGTCGGTGGAGGCAGATTTGAGTGCCTGCCTCTTCCCTCGGTTTCCATGCTTCATTCCAGTCTGTCCCTTCAACATTAAAAAGCCAATTTACATTTCAGGTAAATAGCTGTTTCCTCACCCTCCCAGTGTTTTCTGGGTCACTGAAAGGGGTTAAAGGAATAACACCCAACTCTAAGGGCCTTCCATGAACCCTAGCAGTTAGTTACACTGGCCAAGGAGTCATTCCTGAGAAGTGGAGAATTGAGGATTAGAGTAGGTAGCATATAGGTCATAACCCATCAAGGCCCTTCTAGCCCCTCAACCATCCCAATTCCAAAAATCCCATCCCAACTTGTAGCCCTTGACCACAGAGAAGCTGGTGGAGGCTGGTACTAAGAGCAAGGCACCTAAGTAGGAAATATAAAGGACCATAAAAGAGAGTGGAAGGGCATGGGGAGAGAAGTATACTTACCTGGTGTGCTGTGTAAGTCGACTGGCCATGGAGCAGAGGAGGACAGATGGACAGATTGTACTGCAATGGCTGGCCCAGGAGGGAATATCGCCCATCGCCTGGAGAGAAGGAAAATCAAGTTTTCTGGAGGCTTAAAGGAGGTATGTGACATTTGGTGTGGCTTCCAGGGAGCCCAAAGCATCTGGACAAAGTGGGTGCCAACAATACTGACCCCCACTGAAGCCTGACATTTAGAGCTAGTCATTCCCTCCAAATTCTCTCTACTCCCAATGGTATTTCACAGAGAATTCATGGTAACTAACATGAAATCAGCTGGCTCTACACTGGAAGAATTATCTTTATAGGTGGGGTTGGGGGAGAGAGAAAGAGAAAAGAACCCAGGAAAGAAATTGAGCCATAAAGGGGACATCATGAATCCCCTCTGCATCCCTTCCCTTTACACACTCCTTGTGGGGTACATTCTTCTAGTCCATGTAGGTCAGAATGATAGTCTAAGAAATGAGAGGGTAACATTTCTCACATCCCCAGAGAAAATGTTCTTTTTTGTTGTTCTTAAGTTCATTAAGCTTCCTTATCCCACCTTCCAGTCAAGGATCCCATAGGACATGTTGACGACTGGGCTCTCAGTAGCTACAAGAACTCTAAGGTGAGTTAAATGGGAGCAGAGAGGGGAAGTGAAGAGGAAGAGGTGCACTGGGCCCAGGGTAAGTGCCAGGTCTACATGGGGATGATATTATCCCAGATCAGAGATTTAGAGCTGGAAAGGATCTCATTTTATAGATAAGGAAATCAAGGTGCAAAGCAGAAGTGACCTGCCCAAAGTCCTGCTGCTGGTAAGAGGCAGTGCTGAGATCCAAACCCAATGCTCTTTCTACTAGATGCTGCCTAGGAGCAGGGTGAAAAGGAGGGCTGTCCTTACCCTGGGCAGGGCCAACAGGCCGGGGGAATTGTGTAAGGACAGGAAGAGGGCTGAGTCCTGTGCAGACGCTGCTGAGGCTGGTGACGGGAGATGGAGTTGGGGACTGAGTGGGAGATGTGATAGGGCTATTCATCTGTGTGCTGGCCTGGAGGGGAAAGAAAAGCATGTCACACACTGGTCAAAAATCAAACCCTGATCCTAGGACTGGATCAAAACCTCTCCAGTCTGAATAGGATTCTATTCTGTAACTCCTAAGCATTCAGGCAATCAATTTAGGCTACACTAATTTCACTTGTTGATATAAGCACAAGCTGCTTAATGTTATTAACTGGTCTTATGAAAACATTTTAGTTAGAACTGCTGTTACTCATATACTTAAAAGTCATCTAGACCAAACTTTTTATTTTGCAGAGGAGGAAACTGAGGCCCAGAGAGGGTGACTGGTTTGAGGTTATATAGACAGCATTTGGCAGTAAAGTGGAATCTGAATCACGGACCTGGGACTCCAAACCCAAGCTCTTATACTGTGCTGGGCTGCTGTACTTAGTTTCACAGGAACAAAACGTTAAAATATATAACTGGTCAAAAGGATTTTGTGCCCTTATGGTGGGGATGCCAGAATGCTGCTTTTAAAGTGCTCTTAAGTTCAAGTCTGGGGTTGTCCAGGCCTGGCCTCCCCTCCATGATTGCCCCCATGGCTGCTGGGTCCCACTGCTGGCTGCCCTCCTCACCAAGGGAAAGGTGCCTCTCTCCCCCGTGAGGCTAGGGAACTCACCTGGGGATTGCTTTCAGGGTTGTATAGGTCTCCAGGCTTCTGCCCCCGCTGGTCCATGCTGTAGTATTTACAGTGACTCCACTGGACCATAGATGGGGTCTGTGGGGTCTGGGAACCATTGGGAACACTGGGGACATTCAACTGCATGACTACCACACCTGGTCCAGATGGGGACACTCCTGAGATGGAGAAAGCAATGGACTACTGAGCACAAGCTCTTTGCTGGCCCTCCCAGCTGAGCACTACATGACAAAACCAGTGAAGAGAGCCATCTACCAGCCCCAAGGTCACTCATCTACTGTTCTGCTGGAGATTCAAGATGAAGCAGACTTTTTGAACCCCTCATTCCTTCCAGATGCTGAGCCTGTTCTGGAAGTCAGTGCTGATGAGGAGCACTTTAGTAGTCCAAGGAGAGAAAGGCTCTACTGCAACACAGCAGAATGATATGAGTGTCTGAGTCTGTGTTCAACCCTCAATGGGCAGCATGAGGCCAGGACGGAGGACACTCAGGGCCTTCAGGAACTCTGAAAATGTCCAAAGACGTCAACTGGAGAGGATTCTGCCCACTCTGAACTTTGAGTTGCTCTGACATTTTGTACTATAGTCAGCTGTTTTCTATTTGACTGGAAACTCAGTAAGAGCACCCCTTTTTGTATATTACACAGTGCCTTGCTCAAAAAAGGCATCTGCTGGCTTGGTCAGTGTGGTCAGCATCAGATGGGTCTGATAATAGCAGAGGGGTGGTACAAATATGGCTTCCCCAAGTAAAATGCAGTTGTTGTTGTTTTTTTTTTTTTTTAAGATAGAATCTCAAACAGCTCAGGGCTTTATTATCTCAAGGGAAGCAAAGTTGGGGGGAGGGAGTTGATATAGTGAGGAGGAGGAACATGAAGAACAGTCCATAATTCCTCTTACAGCTTAGGCCTGAAAGAGAGGTGGGGCTGTTTGACAGCCAGGCCCTGCTGGTATGGATGGCCAGGGGATGCCCCATGGCTCATCCCTGACCTCTTAGGCCCACACTCCTTTGGTGTGATGGACTCTTGTGTGGGGAGGGGGAGGGAGGTAGCTGGGCGGGGGAAGGGTAAGGAGGGAGTAAAAAGGAGTTATAAGACTGCCATTATCATGGCTCAGTGCTCTGGGGCCTGCTGCTGCTTTTGCCATCACATCTTTCTCCGTGACGGAAACTGTCGAAGCCTCTGCCCCGGGCACCAGTCATGCTGTGAAGGGAATGTGAGTTTCTTGGGTAGTTTTAACCAAACAGAGGGGGAAGGGAATTGAGGGGGGCCAAGCAGAAAGGCTCAGGAGATGCAGCGATGAAGATCCAATATGCTCCCTACCCTCCTGGGCTCACCAAACAAAAAGCCAAACTAACTCAATGATGGATTTGTGTCTCCCCTAGATTCCTACACAGGGGAGCCCATCTGTCTGATTTAGAGGGGGACAGCTTTGAGAAAAACTGTAATTGCCTGATGTGGTACATTTAATGACTCCTCCCTTGCCACAGTAGCTTTAGGTATTTCCCATCCCATTTTAAACTCTCTTTTCCCCACCCTCTACCTGCCAACAAAATTACAATTGACCTTATTCAAGCACCCCACTGCTACCTTAGGGGCCAAAGCAAAGAATAAAATCTATGGCTTTTCTGGGAGGATGGTTCATAATCTATGCTGAATGCCCTAGGCCAAGTGAGTGAGTGAGTGTGTGTGTGTGTGTGTGTGTGTGGAAAAAAAAGAGAGAGAGAGAGAGAAAGAGGAAAGGAGAGAAGGGAGAGGGGAGAGGAAGAGGAGAGAGGGAGAAGGAGAGTCAGAGAGTGTCTGTCTGTCTTTCTCAGGGTGGGAGAAAAAGTATGTGGAAGTGAGTTCTTCCCACAAGCAACTTGAAGGCAAGAGATTATTGTGAAGGGAGAAGACAGACATATCACACCCAATCCCCCAGAAAAACAAAGTAGAGCTTTTCAGTCAGTAACTGTGTTCCCTCCACCCCCTCCCATAGCCCCAAGCATTGTTCCTTCACTCAGCCGAGGACACAGAGGCCAGCTCTGCTGATGAGCTGATTTTTATGCTTCCCCTCCTCAAGCCAAAAGCAGGTGGCATCCGTTAGCAGCTGAACTGTCGCTACTTCTTAATGGACACAGCAATAAAAAAAAAAAATCCCTACCACCAAGCTACAGGATCTAATCAAGTTGGAAGAAGGGGTCTAGGGGAAGCTCTATGTTTGAGTGTGTGGGGGGTGATGGGGGGGTTGAGGATAAGGAAATCAATTTCAGATTGAAAGCCCTGATAGGAGAGAGGACATGTGAATGGCTTTTTAAGTGGCATCATTAAACTCGGGCAGGAAGGTCGATGGGGCAGAGCAAGCTGCATAAATACAAACAGAGACGTTTATGTTTGGTGAAATTGGTTCCAAAAAGAAATCACTAAGATGGCAAAGCCCTGAGACTAAAAGGTTTCCCAGACACTAAGTCCATAGCAGAGAACACCATATAACCTGCTTAGACCCAGGCTCTCTCCAGGCCTCCCCCACTTGCTTATTTCTAGCATGCAGATGTTGAAGAGGATGGTAAAGATATACCCACCCCGCAGCTTTGTAAAATTCTTGGTCACAAAGTAAGACTATGTCAGAGAACGTTTTTTCTATTTGTGTCTTCTTCATGTTTATCTGTCTGAAGCATGAACACACTGCTGTCACACTGTTTATGTGTCTGTGTGCCTACACACTTCCTTCCATGATTACAGTGCTACAGGGAAGAGAGACATCCCTCCAAAGGCATCTACCACATCCTTTCAGGGAAGGAAAGCAGAGAAAATGTCCATGGTTACAGGTTACTTTCACTGCCCCCAAGGGAAGGGGTAATTATTACAAGACCAAAGTTGTGAAGTGATCTGAGATTTCTGATATCTGTAACAAACCAAGACAGAAGTTTTATTCTGTTCTAGAACAGACCCACCATGCAGGTCTGTGGAGGTGAGGTAGGTACAGCTGGACCAGCTTCCTCCACCTGGTAAACAGACCAAGTGAACAGAAGTCTAGAATCAGGGCAAGTGGTAACTAATGGGGCACCTCCATGAATCCCCCCAAGGGCTGCCGGTTTTTGTCACGCCGACTTCAGAAAAACCTTAATTAAAATCTCTTCTTTCTGCCAACTCTTAGACTTCCCCTGCAGCCACTCACTAGTCTAGTCCAGTTCTAGAAGTAGATGTAACAGGCACTCAGAAATACTTGATTGAGGAATGATTTTGTGTCTAATTCTAAAATGCGCACACACACCCCTGCACATCAATACCTAACTGATACACAAAAGGACACACATTCAGGTATGCATAAGTGTTTGAGTGCACGTATACATACACACAAATGTTAGCAATGCCCTAAGGTTCCAAGAACCACCACAGGCTACAGTGGCTCCCATAACAGGTTTTTCCAATTTCCATAACCCCACTGGGAAATCTGAGGCCAAATGCCCCTGGCTGACACTCAGGAGAAACAGCTAGTGAGACTAGAAATATGAAAAGGGGAAAATACTGGGGGAGTTGAGATTTCAGCCCAGGAACTACCCCTGCTCATTTGGGCAGGGTGGAGGTAGAGAAAAGCAACATTACTATAGAATGGTTCCAATAGAGACAGGGATGATAAGATTATGAAATACTCCAATTCTAAATGGGGAAACTCTGAAGATGCCTCCCTACCACCAGAAGAGGGCACTCTAACATTCCTAAAATGAAATGTAATAGGAAGGCAGGCACTGAGTTTCCTTTCTCCAGAAGCAGAGGATATCAGGGTAGAATGGGAACAAATGGGAGCAAAGCAAGGTTAAGTTATTCAGAGAGGTCATCTCTGCCACAGAGTAGGGCACGGTATGCCTAAAAGCTAACATTTATATAGTACTTTGCAAATGTTACATCATTTTATCCTCACAACCCTGGTGGGGGGTATGTGCTGTTATTAACCCCTTTTTACAGAGAAGAGGAAATTGAAGCAGAAAACTTTTAGGGTTAGGGTTAAGTGACCTGCCAGAGGCACACAGCTAGTAAGGTGAAACCTGAACTCAAGTCTTTCTGATTCCATGCCGGGAAGGTTCTGTGCTTTCCAGCAGGGAATTTTCTATAGCTCCCATACAGGTGGGGCTCAGGGTGACTAGGGGAGGGGAGGGGGAAGTCTGTTACCGAAGCTGACTGGAAATGGATTCCTTTGTAAGCAATTTTAAAAGTCTTCTTTCTACAAGAACAGCATTTGGCAAGAGATATTAGAACGGGAGGGAAGCTTAGTAAGAGTAAACTGAGACTGCTCACTTTTTACACCAAAGCAACAATATGGAGCAACAGTAACAATCATTACCATTCACATTCACATTCCTCATTATAATTTATATACTTCTTTCTCTGTAAATATCAAGTTCAAGTATTGTTCTCCTATTTTAGATTAAGAAATTAAGCCTCGGAGGGGTTAAATATGGAGACTAATCAAAGAGGGTGCTTTCCTGGCCTGGACACTGATCTTCAGCTCACAGCCCTCAATGGGGCCAGGACTCTGGACACTTCGACCTTGGGAAGCCAATCCCACTTGCCTAGGTCTTAGTCTGCTGCACTGACGGGAGGAACGAGCCTCTAGAAATCCTCCTTTTTTTTGCTTTTTGGAGGGCAATTGGGGTTAAGTAACTTGCCCAAGGTCACCCGGTTAGGTTTTTATTTGTGTGTGCATTAAGTGTCTGAGGCCAGGAACTCAGGTCCTTCTGACTCCAGGACCGACACTCTACTCACTGCGCCACCTAGCCGCCCCAAAATCCTCCTTCTTACTGCCTCTAAAATGAGCCTTCTGTCCCTCCCAGTTGCCCAAGGCTCTGGTGCACCTATTCTCCCTCACTCCTCATCCAGCCTCTTACCTGAGTACTGTTGTGGCATCTGTGGTGGGCTGCATGGGGAAGGAGACTGAGGCATCTGGTACTGCTCAGAGCCAGGGGGCTGCAGAAACCCTACCGAAGGGCTAGAGAGACAGAACAGAGAAAAATGCTAGGGGAGAGGGAACACAGCTCCTGGCAAACAGCTGCTATTCCCTGATCCTCCCCCTATGGGAAGCAGCAGCAGCTCCAAGCTATCCCCAGACCAATTTGCCATGCAATTTCTAAAATCACTCATCAGTTCAAAGTTAATTATATATATTTGTACTTGATCATCTTTCAATTAGAAGGCTGCTAATCAGTGCTACAGATGGAATGTTAGTGACACATACTCTTCCCAGAAGCTTGGAAACACCACACTCAGACCCAGACATAGAGGGAGATATCGGGATGCAGAGCTGCAGACATAAGGATATGTCTACTGATGTATCATCTCACTTTGAGAGTTAGTCATTTGTAGGAGATGCAGGGCGCTAGGCGGCACAGTGAATAGAGCACAGGCCTAGTCAAGAGGACCCAAGTTCAAATCTGGCCTCAGACACAAAATACACAAACTAGCTGTGTGACCTTGGGCAAGTCACTTAACCCCAACTGCCCTCCAAAAAAGAAAGAAAGAAAGATGGAGATGCACATAAAAATATCTAGAAATAGAGAAATATATGCAGATCAATACTGAAAGAGCACAAAGACCCGAGCAAGTCCTAATTCTGTCATCTTTCCTCTTGGTAAGGTAGAGATAATGGTACCCAACCATGTCTACTACTTCTGGACCCAGGCAGAAAACATAGGGTCCTACATACACATTTGCGATCCTTCCTTTTGATCCCAACAAATAGAAAGAAACAAGTTTTCCAGAATTTAGCCCCATTCCCCGACCTTGTGCCATTCTGCTGTGCTGGTGGCATCACACTGTAGTACACAGGCATGCTCCCTGCTGGTAAGCCCCCCTGTACTGACTGGCTAGCAGGGACCAGCACAGGTTGCTGAAAGGGCTGCTGGACCACATTCTGGGACTCATTTCCCACTGGAACCTGGAAAGAGATGGGATTAACTGTCCTTCTTTTGTCCCCTTTGGACACACTCAGAGAGCAGAAGACTACAACTACACCTTCCCCTCCTTGCTCCTTAGTACCAACACATTTAGAAATACCTACCCCTCCTTCTGCCTGCAGAAAATCCTGAAAGGTGCCTTCTCTACCTCCCCCACCCTCAGCCCCCACCACAGACACCAAGTGTCATGAAGGCTTGACCCAGGAGGAATGAGAAGCAGAACTCCATGTTTCTGGTGGGTCCACTGCCCTACTTTTGGAAGCACCTAATAATTTGTACAGGAATGAAAAGACAAAAAAGGATTTAAATCAGCTCTAACAGACTGTCTAGGGGAGACCAGGGCTCATCTTCAAAGAAGAATGTAAAAAGGGCTGAGGAACATTTAATATACTGGTAATGAAGGCCTAAGCCTGGATGACCCTGGGGAAGACTGTCTTCTACTTCTTTCTGAAGAATGGAGATTAGGCATCTCCTCTTCCCCAGAGTGATACCCACTTGGTATGAAGGTAGCGGAGTATACTGGACCACTAGGCCTTGCATCTGGCCCCCCATACTGTTCCTCTGGTTGCTGAGAAGGCCTTGGTTCTGTGGCTGCTGGATCCCCATCAAGCCCTGGTAAGCTGCCTGCTGCTGGTTGGACATTATGGGCTGTAACCCTAGAAGGAGAAGGGGTGGTTAGGGTTAGTGTGCCTAACTTTTGGCACTTCCTCTGCTCTGTACTGCTTCATTTCCTCAGGGGGCCTGATGCCTCCTTTGGACTCATTTGGAGGAAGAAAGTGCTGTCCTTGCCCCAGCATCCACTTCGTTTCCAGATTCCCATTATCTACTTGGTGTCTCCCACACAGAAAGTTCCTCTTACCAGGCTGCTGAGATGGCTGAGGCAGCTGCTGACCACGCTGGGGGCTGTAGGCCACCGGGTGAGAAAGAGGTCGGTATTGCTGGTTGGAGTTGGGATACTGCCCAGGAGGGTAGTAAGAAACCTGTATCTAGAGTAAGAGAAAACAGGAGAATAACCAGAGTCTTCTCCCCAATATTCCCCTATCAAAACAAACAAAACAAACAAACAAACCTGAACTCCACCAACTATACAACATGATAGGACTGGGAGTTAGGGATTTATAAATAGCTACTTTCTTTGTGTCTGTAATTGGAGGGTCAACCTCCTTCCTAATGACGGATTTAAATTATGGCAGGTTTATGGCACGGCTCTCAGGGATGGAAAGGGATACTGGGAAAAATCCTGATGATATTAGAAACAAAATATATTCATAAGGAATTTCCTGTCAGAATGCATTCAATGTAGGACTAGGACACTGACAGCTTTTTAGCTGTCTATCTGGAATGGAGGAAGAGAAGAAGGAAGATGAAGGAAAGATTTTTAACCCTGTTAACAACCTAAAAGATTAAAACTAGGACTCAAGGTTTCCTACCTGTTGTGGGGGCTGTATGTAGCCCTGAGGCTGCAGGACTTGTTGGGCTGGGGGAGCATGGCTGGAGGTGGAGTAGTTGGAGGTGGGGAGAGGCTGGCCTGCAGAGGCCATGATGAAGCCAGGCTGTTGAGGGTGTTGGGAGAGAAGTGGGGGCTGGAACAGGGCTGAAGATGGATCAGCTGCTTCAGAGGAACCTTGTCGGCTAAGGCTCATCTGCCCAAAGGGGTTACTGAGATCATCCGTCTGTGGAGACAGGTGGTGACCCAGAGAGTGAAGGCAAGAAAAGTCTTTCTTCCTTGGCTTAGAGAAAGAAAGAAAGACAAGACAGATAGACAGACAGAGACACACACAGGGCAACTTATTCTATCTACCTTCTTTTACAGATTTTGTAAAGGGCCATGTTTCTATGTTTCTATGGCTCCCCTCCCCAGCACCTGGTCCCTCTCATGAGGGACATTTTAAACTCTTTTTAACTTAACAACTGATGTTTGAGAGAAAAAAAATTGCAAATAATACTAAGAACCCAAAACCTTAGAGTTACTCTTCCCACAGAAACAATAACTACAGTCTATAAATATAGCAGAGCAGGTAGAAATAGGGATGGGGGAGAAGGGAGGGCTGGAGACTTTCACGTGCAGGGAAATGCAGACCAACTGATATAGTTGAAAGATTATAAACTATAAAGGCTGTAATCTTTAAAACCATCTTGTCACCTTCCCTTCTGGTTTTAAAAGCACTCCCTTGAAAGGGTAGTGATGGTAGATTCACACTGACCTTGGCCCAGCCAGTGTCAGACACTTATTCCCTGCTGCCCTTCTCCAAGTGGTCATTTCCACCTCAGTTTTCTGATTTTGGTCTCCAGTTTTCTTGCCCTTCAGAAGCCACTTCCAATTCTCACCTCCATGAGGAGGCTGAGGTGGGGGTGGGGCCGATCCATAATGATCTCTTAGCCTTTTTTCCTAAGCAGCAAGGACAATAGCTCTACATCTCTCATTATGGTGCTAGGTTCGGGCTGCTAGCTCTCTCTGCTCTTCTGTTCATTGGAGACAGACATACAACACACACATGTGAACACACATACACATGAGCTAGATAATGAACAAAGCAGGAGGCATTCTTTTGCAGAAAAAAATCAGTGGACACCAAACATCAGTGCCCCGCCCCCATCCCCACTTTTCAGACCCTCAGCTCAGCTGTTTCACTGTCCCTGCCACCTTCCTCTCCTTAGGCCACACTGTGAGGAAATGGGCAAGAGGGTAAGATAGGACTGTGCAATAGTCTGAGGTCTGTGTCCCAGGACTTTTCAGAAGGCAGGTAGAGGACAAGAGGTAGGAGAACAAAGGGGATCCTGGTGAAAAAGCAGAAATATGGGATTAAGATCAGGGTCAGTCTACCCCCATAACCAAGATGGGGAAAACTGCGTATAGTGTTCAGATGGTCCAGCTCTTCAAAGGGCTAGTGGACAACTGGTGTAAAAACACTTTAATCAGGGATGCTGACCATGTAACAAAAGAAGGACGAGAGCTGGTCTAAGATAAATAACCCCAGAGTCCAGGAAGAGGGACCTAGGAGTTCCCAGGAACCTGGGCCGGCGAACTAGCCATGACCTTCAGTTAAAGACTATAAACAGAGAACAAAGCCAAAGGAAAAGACAATGTGAGGCAGTGACAAAAATTGTGAACTTAATTTTTAGGGTTCTAGTTCTGGCTGTTACTATGTGAGCTTTCCATCAAGTCAAATGCTGTTTCAAATACTTCAGATTTGCTATTTCAAAGAAGCTTTCCTTAATGCTTTTTTCAGTAATCAGTATTTATTTCTGCATCCCCCCCCACCCCAAAGCTAACAAATTCCCTCATGGGTCATGTCCAAACATGCATTTCATTCTGCATCTCACTGACTGTTCCTGCTTAACATTCTCTCCTGATTCTTCTGAACTTAGGGAGTCAGTTTGTACTATATTCAGTTGTGCTCATTAATATGTTCTTTATTCTTGAGTAATTCTATGTGCTTTGGAAAGGGGCTAAACTGGATTGCACAGTCCCTGAAACAAGAGCCGTGTTTTCTATTTGTCTAATATACAGTAGGGCCTTCATACTGACTGACTGACCTTGGGAAAGTTTCTCTGGTACTTCACCACCAATACAATGACAGAGATATAAAAGCACTGTGCTCTTCAGTGCAGAGTTACCAGAAAAACCTTATTAGGTCTTCTCTCTAAAGAAATGAGAGGGACACTATGGGCAATGGAGTTCTTGATATGGCAGGAGGGAAGAGGAAGTGATAATTATAATGGCTAGAGGAGGCTGTTTCAGAATCAGACCCCCTTTTCCTTTCTCATACAGCTCAGGGGGTCAAATCCCATTTCCCACTATCCTATATTCAGTTGTCTTCTAACAGAGGAGTCAGGCTGAAGCCACTGGCATATGGCCTGGCCCAAATCAAATCCTCAAGAGGACACAGCTTTTAGTAACACTGCTGGACAGAAAACACCCTGTGCTAACCAAGGAGATACACACATGAATATATACATAAATACAGAATCTGATGCACTAACACTAACACAGACATGTTCACATACAGGTAGGGATGAGAAAAGGAAATGGGGTATACCATATTGTACTGCTGGGGCGGAGAGACTGGCAGAAGGACTTGGGGACAGGAGCTTGGAGAGTATTGAACAGGCTGCGGAGAGGGCTGCAGAGCTGAGACTGGCTGTGGACCAGTAGACAGGCATGCAGAGAAAGGAAGAAAAAAGGGTACAGTTGGGGGTGGGGAGAACATAGGGAGAGAAAGGAAGGGAGAAAGGGAAGGAGATGGAAAAGGAGGAAACAACAAAGTTAATCATAAAAGAAATTGCAAATGAATAGCGAGGCTGCTAAGGAGGCAGCAAACTGAATCAGGGATGGCCCCTGGGCACAGACTGTGTCTCTGTGACAAAAGCTTATCTTACCTTCTCAAAGGAAGCCCTCAAAGGACCCCCAACACTATTGCTGGGGTATGTACCTGGTCCAAACAATCTCAGAGTGGGTTCCCTGGGCCAGAAGTCAATCTGTTCTCCTATTATATACATAGCTTTCTAAACAAGTGATTTCTAGGGAACACTGTTGTGATACACCTTGCTTCCCAAGCCTCTCTGAAGAGGAGACATTCCTATTGATGTTGTTGTAATGTAGCTGCAGGAAGCCTGATTTGGGGGGGGAGTGTCATGTGAGGTCTGGCTCAGCTCCCCCTGCTGCGTTCCCAATTTCACACCACAGCTCTCCTGGATGATCTGCTCATTCACAAAGATTCTCTCTCTCTCTCTCTCTCTCTCTCTCTCTCTCTCTCTCTCTCTCTCTCTCTCTCTCTCTCTCTCTCTCTCTCTCTCTCTCTCTCTCTCTCTCTCTCTCCCTCCCCCAAGGACAGAGAAGGAAAAAAACCAACCACCCATTTAATGCTTGGATTGGGCTGTGGTTTCTTCTCCACAGATGCCCTGTGCTTTAGAACCTGGGAGGTTAATATGAAAGATACCCCAGTACACAGGCAAGGATCTAGGAATAAAATACAAAGCAGCCTGGTTGAAATCAAACAGCTTTTGTTCCCACTACACCTTCACTGGTTTCGAATCAGGGGATTTGTTTGTCAGGAACGTGCTGTGTTTCTAAACCACTTCTTTAAGGATGGATCTTTCTTTTTTCTTTCTCTCTTCCCATTCAGCAGCTCTGATTATTTCTTCAATTTTTTTCACTACAATCCCAGTAACGGTAATACAGAGTGAGAGTGAAGTTGTGGGTGGGGAAAAGGGTATGTGAGTCTATGTTTGGGGGTGGAGGGATGGGGAGGGAATCAAGGAAGGGTCCCCATATTCAGTGCCTAAGCAGCTAGAATTCCCATGTTCCACACTCTTCCTCTCCCAGGATTCTCTCAGCCGAGGGCAGCATTTGGACAGTGGAGACATTTTAGGGACTAGGCCACAACAGTGGAGTACCTAACAATATAAAAGAACTCTGTAGGCTTGGGTTCTAATATGTGAGTTGCAAAGAAAGCTAAGCTCATTCTCAAACTGGCTAAGGAGGAAACTATTTAATCTGCTACGTGACCCATTGTGTTCCAATCTTAAAGAGAACCCCCTAAACAAACTACCCCAATAGACATTATGAATATAAAACATTAAGCATGGAAAGTGCTAAGGATTTTTGGTGCATAATCCTTTAAAATTAACATTCTTCTCCAACCCTATGACACCCAACCCAGCCCCAATGGGAAATTTTAGTTCCTTCCCCTAGGAAACTTTGAGGCAGAAAGAAGCATAGGATGAGGGCTGTCCTCTAATCTGTGTTTCTGACTAAAATAAGTGTAGAAAGAGGGTCCCGATGGTATCTCAACTTCCATACTCCCCCCATCTCCTTCCCAAGAGAATGAAGTTCCCAAATCCTGGGAATCTAAAAGACATGCAGAGAACAATCCTGCCACCTACTGGGGAATCCTGGTTAATGTCACCAGGTTTCCTCAGTTAACAGAAGTACTGAACAAAATTTTGGAGAACTCCTTAACTCTGTTCTAAGCACACTGAGGTCAAAATGGCCGTAGTCTCTCATTCTCAGCCCTGGCCAATGAAGTAGTTGTTCGTGGCACACAGACCAGGCCATCACCATCCCTTCAGTCATTCTGGGACTCCTCACCATATGCAAGCTCTTGCCAAGGCCTGCCGATTTTACCTTTGTACCATCTCCCAAATATGCCCCCTTTTCTCCTCTGACCCTACTACTACTGTAGAGTTCAGACCCTCATCCCCTCATACCTGCCTCAAGCCTCTCCCCACTTCAGTTCTGCATTCAGCCAACACTTAGGAAGTGACCTTCTTAAAGTATAGCTCTGACCGAGCCACATGTTCTCACTATCTCCTTCTACTTTACTCCACTCCACCTCCTCCATGCACAAGATGTTTCCTCTCCTGCCTCCTGCTCTGCATGTTCACTGGCTAGCTTACATGCTTAGAAGGATTTTCTTTCTAGTCTAAAGTTCCTGAATTTCCTTCAAGCTTTAATTGAAATACCACCTTCTGCAAGAAGCCTTTTCTGATCCTTCTTTTAATTCTTTTTTCTTAAAAATTTTAATTTTTTTGTCTTTATTAATTTGTTTGTTTACTTTTAGTTTACAAGATTCAGTTCCACAATTCCTTGAGTTTCAAATTTTCTCCTCTTCCCTCCCCTCCCCCCACCCCGATCCTTCTTAATATTAATGCCTTCCCTCTGAATACATCTCCCAATTTACCTGGTCTATATTTTCTATGTACATAACTGTATCATCTGTGAGCTCAAGAGCAAGAACCATTTTGTCTTTTTCTATCTCCAGCACTCAATAAATCCTGGCTGACTTTACTCCATTGGTAGGTAGTACCCCAATGGGGAAGAACATGGGAAGAATGTCACCTGCATTCTGCCCACCGTCCTCATCGCATCTCTCACCTGCTGTCTTGGAGAAGGCATACTTTTGTCTTATCCCACCCAGACCCAGACCACTTCCTGAAACACACCAGTTTCTCCCCATTTCTTCCAGCTCCCCTTTATGTGTTGGCTTGTCCTATCAGATGTATACTGTGGGAGGGCATGGACAATTTTGTTTGCTTATATTTTTAAATTTTTTATTTCTTTATAATTTATGGAATAAAACAAGCATTTCCATAACATAGCATAATAAAAAAGATGATTGCACATGAAACTGCAATTTATTATGTACAACTTGCTATTCCTTTTAAATATATAATAGTTATCATGTAAATCTCCACCCCCCCCAAGAATGGCTACCATCAGATGTACATGTGTGTGTGAGTGTATGTGCGCATAAAATCTATACACACTTCTGTTTATCAGTTCTTTCTCTAGATGCAGACAGCATCTTCCTTCGTACGTCCTTAGTAGTTAATCTGGGTATTTATAATAGTCAAAATGACTTTTCCACCCAAAGTTGTTCTTAACACTGCTGTTGCTGCATACAACACTCTCTTGGTTCTGCTCATTTTGCTCTTCAGTATTTTGTGAAAGTCTATCCGTGTATTTCTAAGATCACTGAGCTCATCATGCATTAGCGTTCCATCAAAATTGTATAGCACAGCTCATTCAGCCATTTCCCAATTGATGAACGTCCCCGAGATTTCCAGTTCCTTTGCTACCACAAAGAGAGCTGCTATAAATATTTTAGGCTATATAGGTTCTTTCCCATTTCCCCCAAGTTATCTCTGGAAATAGACCTAACAGTGGTCAAAGGGTATCAGCAATTTAATAATTCTCATCCTAAATAATTCTTCTGGGAAAAATTCTAGATTGCTTTCCAAAATAGCTGGATTACTTCACAACTCCTCCAACACTGAATCAGTGTCCCAACTTTTCTGCGTCCCCTCCAACATTTGCTGCTTCCCCTTCGCTTACTTTAGCCAATCTGGTAGGCGTGAAATTACAGTTCAAGGCTGTTTTAAATTGCACTTTTCTAATAGACGATTTAGAGCATTTTCCATATGACCACAAACCACTTGGATTTCTTCATCAGAAAACTCTGTTCACATCCTTTGACCATTTATCAATTGGGGAATGACTTGTGTTCTTAGAGATCTGACAAAGTTCTTTATATATTTGAGATATGGGACTTTATCTGAGAAAATGTCCCAATTTCCTGCTTTACTTTTTTTTTCCTTTTTGGAGGACAATTGGGGTTAAGTAACTTGCCCAAGATCACACAGCTAGGTTTTTGTTTGTGTGTGATAAGTGTCTGAGGCTGGATCCGAACTCAGGTCCTTCTGACCCCAGGGCTGACGCTCTACTCACTGCGCCACCTAGCCGCCCCAATCTGCTTTACTTTTGATCTTGGCTATTATGTTTGTTTTATCTGTACAAAACTTTTAAATTTAATTATTAATTATTATTTAATTAAATTGTTAAATTATCCATTTAATACCTTACTCTGCCCTAGAACAAAATGTCAAGAATATAAAAGGAACTAACAAAAGAAGTTTAGCAGTATCAGCTCTTAAACTATTAAGGCAGTAATTATCAAAACTATCTGGTATATGAACAGAGTAGAGATATAATTGATAGCAGCAAATAAAAATAGTAACCTGTATTTGACAAGTATAAAATTAATATTTTGGGATAAGAATTCACTGTTTGGTAAAAACTAATGAAAAAACTGGAAAACAGTATGGAAGAAATTGGGCATAGATCAATATCTTATGCCATTTACCAAGATATGGTCAAAATGAATACATGACTTAGACATAAAAATATAATATAAGAAAATTTGAAGAACATGGAATATATTACTTATGAGACTTATAGATAGACCTGCTTATATTTGTATTACTAGAACATAGCACTTTGGCTTGTACTGAATAAATGTTCTCTTTATCCATCCACAAGCCAAAAAAAAGTAGAGAAAAATGCTTTTACCAAGGCTATGCTACTAAGTCAGATGGAAAACTCACTAAGCTGGTCTGTCTGTAAAGATTTCTTGGACAGATGGACAATAAACTGGGTCTGGAACTAGAGAGAGGAATGTTGGGCTGAATTTAAGAAATCGAATAGTTCTTTTAATGACCACTAATGAAACAAAGGTCAATCTTAATTTTAATATCAAGATCTTCTGGTAGATGTAGTATGGGAATGAATCATGGAAAACAACAATCTACATAGAGTAAAAGTTAGAAGTCACCCAAAGGACAATGGAGAGGTGCACAGTAGGTGTGATTCAGCTGCAGAAGAAAACCAATTATGAAACTGTCAGTGTAAGAGGTATAAAAAATATTATCAGAGAGCTATAATATGAAAAAAAGAGGGAAAGGCCAGTCATATATTGAAAGCAAGGGATAACTCTTGGAAAATCCAAATACTCCACTTAAGTAATGTCAAGAGATATAGACAAAGGGCTCCTGTGAAGGACTTAGAGGATACAGACAAAAGCAGTATGAGAAAGCTGATGGATTGGGAGGAATATAAATATTAATGATAATATCACAGATTCATTGAAGCAATAGGTTCTTCTCTATATATTTTAAAATTTATACTTGTCAATGGAAGTGAAAATAAAACTTAAGTAATCTTAAATAAAAGTCCTCTCACATTAAGCCTGAGGAATTATGTACTATCCATCAAATATCTACAACACTGTGAATTTGGTAGACAATGAACAGTGACTTACCTCAGGGTCAGCAACCCATTCTAGTTCTGAGTGTGACCCTCAATGTAAGTAATGACTTGGGGTACCAGTAAGGAGAGAGTGGGCAAAACAGGGAGTGGTTGGGGTGGAAAAAGACTGGAGAAATGAAATGGAGAGGTAAAAGAAAGGACACATAAAGTAAAGTACTAATACCACATATGTCCCAGATGTCATTTAGTAACAAAATTCTACAGGCCTAATTTATAGCACACACTGAAGAGCTAATCTAACCCAACAAGTATTTATTAAATGCCTACTATGCATCAAATACAAAGGATAAAAAAAAAAAGATGAGCAATCTAGGCATGGAGGACAGCATATGCAAAGGCACAAATACTGGAAATAAGTATGGCAAGTTTTGGAGAACTCGATATGTAAATCTGAGAGTTGTTTGCATCGACATGGGAATTTCTGAGATCACCATGAGGAAGGATCCACTGTAGAGTACACAATGTGGATGTCAAACCTGCCAAGGAAACTGAGAGAGATCTGTCCAACAGGCAGGAAGAGAACTACAACAGGGAAGAGAGAAGATCCAGGAGGACAGGGTAATTAACAATATCAAATGATGCAGAAGGAGAACTGAGCACAGCTTCAGGAGAATGGTGGGGAACAGAAAGCTCTATTGCAAGGAGTTGAGAAGTGAATGGAAGGGGAGAGGGAAGGCAACTGAGTCTAGAGTTTTAAGAGAGTGAATGTGAAAGGTAGAAGAAACAGGAAGATAGCTTAAGAGATTCAAGTGAAAATTTTTTTTTTTGTTTTAAGACTAGTAGGGAATCTTGTCATGTTTGTAGGCAGCAGAGAAAGAGCCAGTGAATAAGGAGGGATTTAAAAATCAGGGATAAAGTGGGGATAACTGAAGGAGCAAACTCCAAGAAGGGATGGTATCGAGGGCATAGTGGAGTTGGCATTGACAAGGCAAGGAGACCTCTTCATTCTGCACTGAAGCAAAAGCTTGTTGTAGTGGACGCAATCAGCATGGCTGCATGACTTCCTCTAGGTGTTCAACATGAGTGGAAAAGGTAGATGTGTGAGGAATCTAGAACTACAGCATGAAAAGGAACGAGTGTTGGGGTAATGACAAAACTAATAATAACAGTAGCCTCATCTATGACATTTTAAGGTCTGCAAAGCACTTTATAAATATTTTCTCATTTAGCCTCACAACAACCCTAGTAATAAGCCAGCGCTGCTGTTATTCTCATCTGACAGATGACAAAATAGAGGGAGAGTTGGACGACTTGCTCAGGGTCATACAGCAGAACAACAGGGCCAAAGGGTAAAGGACAACCTAAATCTGAACCAGATGATGAAAATGGACATTTCTGAGACAGAAGAGTAAGGCCAGAGCAGAGTGAAGTGGAAGGGGTAGAGCACCTAGAGACTGAAGTGAGGACACACAAGGGTTAGGTCTGACCAGCCACAGGAATTTCAGATTTATGGACTGTGAAGATGATGGATTCAAGGGGAAGATCATCCCTTCATATAGCTGAGGTGGAGGAAAAGAACAGAAAACAGTAGTTGAGGATGATGATAAACTGGAAAGTAAAGAAATCTGAGGGGAAATTTTGGGGCCATTAGGCTCTGACAAGGATGAAATACCTGAAAAGAGTGAAGCCTAAAAGAAGGACAGAATTGGAGTCAGAGTAGTTGGGGGGAGGCCCTGGGTGTAGTGAGGAGTAAGAGGCATGTCTATTTTCTTCCTGACCGTATGCATCAGGGCATGAGAAAAGGTGCACCAAGTACTGGAGAGAATTGCTAGAGATGCAGTGCCATCAGGGGAGAGTCAGGTTTCTGTGACTGCAAAGAGATGGAAAGCTCATGAAAGGAAGAGGTCCAACATGAAGGGCAATTGTTTAAAAATAGAAGGAGGTTTCTACAGGGTACAGCGGAAGCATAGGGTAGTGCTGGATAGAGACCTGGGAGGAAGAGAGCTGACATGGATGGGTATGAAGAATATCTATCCATTCAACCATCCATGCATCCATGCACCCAGGGCCTGGTGGCCAGCGAAGAGAGCTCTGGTCTAAGTTGTCTATAACTCAGAATTACAGGAATTCTTGAGTCACAGGGGAGTCATAAAGCAGTTAAGACTGTTATGATCTTCCCCAAAACAACAGCAATTGTTGGATTTGATTATTGTGTCCTGAGTAAGAGATGGAAGTGATATAGGGAGTTACTGAAGTTTCTTGAGCAAAGGAATGACAAGGACTTGTGCTTTCAGAAGATTATTCTGGATTTTTTTTTTTGAGGCAGTCAGGGTTAAGTGACTTGCCCAGGGTCACACAGCTAGTAATTATCTGAGGCCATGCTTGAATTCAGGTCCTCCTGACTCCAGGGCTAGTGCTCTATCCACTGCCATCTAGCTGCCCCCCAGATTATTTTGGCAGTTGTGTAGAAGGTGTATTGATTGGAGAGGAGAGATTAAATGCTGGTAATCTAATTAGAAAGCTATTGTAATAGTATTTTGGGGGAGGGAGGAGGGCAAGGCAGCTGGGGTTAAGTGACTTGCCCAAGGTCACAGGGCTAGTTAAGTGTCAAGCGTCTGAGGCCAGATTTGAACTTGGGTTGTCCTGACTCCAGGGCCAGTGCTCTGTTTACTGTGCCACCTAGCTGCCCCTGTTTCAATAGTCTTGATGAGACTCAACTGGGGTCATAGATGGGTAGTAGAAAAGGGACAGACATCAGAGACACAGAAGCAGAATGGAGACTCAGTAAATCAATTGTGGCTCTGAAAAGAGAGGTGCCGCATTCAGGGTCAGTCCCATGGGCACTGTAACACCTTCTCAGACCCGTTACTGCTAGTCTCCCTTTTTATCCCTCCCCACTCTTTCTATTTGGGGGGATGGGTAAAGGAAGCACTAAGGATGAAATAAATTAAATAATAATAATATTATAAATTTATAAATAAAAATAAATTAAAGAATATGTATTTCAGATGAAATTACATAAACACTAGAGGTTTGGGGGCCTGGAAATCCTGTCCAAAGATCAGTAATAACAGAAGATGTCAAAAAAGAAAAGGCAGAAAGTGACAGACACACATAGAAAGATGCCTGAACACACCCAGATGAAATGAAAGACACATATGAATGAATGAAAATAGAAAAACATACATACTGAGTCTTTGTGAGTGAGATGAGGCAAGCCCAAGTGAACAAGGCAGTGACAATGCTAGAAAGAGACAGCAGAGAAACACCAACAGACAAACTACTGACTAATAGACGGGCATGAAGAAGGAAAGGAGGCTTTTCTAGACAATCACTCAGCAGGCCTGAGCTGACTGACAGGAAGGAAGCACAGATTTTCAGAGTTGGAAGGGCCCTCCTAGGTGATCTGGCACAATACCTAACAGTGATCTCTACAACATCCCTCAATAGTCAGTTAAGTCTCTACTTGAAGACCTCACCCAAGGCAGCCAAATCTACTTTCAATTAGTTCTAATTGTTAGCCTTTCCTCATATTGGGTGCAAACTGTGCTAGCACTGAGAAAAACAAGTCTACAGGACTTTGGGTATTCCAACTCTGGACTACCTGAGGCCTGCAAAGGGAGACGTTCCTAAGCCCTGCTTTTAAGCACCTGGAGAAGATATATATGACATCTTCGTCCCTCTAGACCAAATTTCATTTTGAAGAAAATAAGTTCTTGGTAATGAGAAGATGAGAGGAGTAGAAAGCCTGGTAGATGAAAAGCTAAGGAGATGTAGGCAGCCCTACGTGGCCCAGTGGGCAGGGTGACTGCATTTGAAGTTAGGAAGACCTGAGTGTGAATCTTGCCTCAGACACACCATAGTTGTGTGACCCTGGGCAAGTCACTTAAACCCTCTCAGCCTGAGTTTCTTTATCTGCAAAATGAAAGTAATTACAGCATCTCCCAATATTTTTCTGAGGAACAAATGAGATAACACAGATAAAGCCCTATATAAATGTTAGCATTATGATATAAGGACACCCCAACCCAGAGAAACATCTCCAGCAGAATACTGCAGGATCTTGACCCAAAGCAATGATCTGTCTTAGGTTTAAGATTCAGTTCAAATGTCAGGCATCTATGACACACTGTGAGCTGTTGTGAGTTGAAGAGCCCCCAGAGCCCTGTGTTAAACAGTGAGAGTGGATTAATGGGTCAGAGATTCAGAGCTGCAAAGGTTCTAGATGATACTAATTACAACCTAACAAAATTCTAGATTATTCTAAAAGGGCACAGAGTTCAACTCCCCTCATCTGACAGAGAGGAAGCTGAGTAACAGGGAGCTGAAGGGAGTCCACAGGTGCTATTTGTGGCGGGATCTGAATGCAGATTTTCCTGATCCCAAGTCCAGGGCTCTATCCTTAAGCTATGCTGCTTTTCTGTCATACTAAGATAAATAAAAACTGGCCATGCCACAAAGGGCCATGCCCCATTCCACTGGAGATGAAGGGGACATAGGTAAGTAAATGCAGCACAGAAACAAAGAAATAAATGAGAGAATAAATAAGCAAACATATCAATAGATCTGCAATGGAACACCTGATCTGGAGGGCCACCAGACAGGGCAGGACTGAGCTATTCTTGGGCTCTTCTGTCTGGGCTCTCCAGTTAGAACTGACTTCATTCACTAATGAATTTACCATCCAGGAGCTACCAAGATCCCACAGCTCAACCAAAGGAGAGAAGCCCTGAGAAAACACTGGGGCCACAGTGCTCTCTATCAGAGCTGTTCTGGTAGACCTGAGGTGCTGTCTCCTTGTCTCCCCCACAGAGACACACCGTCTGAGGCTCAGCCAGGCCAAGGTGGGAGTAGTGTTCCTTTCAAGCACCAAATTTGGATACAATGAGCAAACTGCCAACCTGAAGCGAAAGGGGAAGGGGACAAAGGAAAAGGATGGAAAAGAGGAACCTCATCCTTAAGCCTAAAGGGAGAAATAAGGCAGCAGAAAAAAACAGGCTCAGGGCTCTCTGTCCAACCCTCCCCACTCCCCCTACACAAAAAAGAAGAGGAATAGCATTTTTTTCAAATAATGATCCTTCCTGCCGCCCACAGTACCAACTGTACCTTCACAGTCTGCCTCAATCAGAGCCTCTGACACTGAGCGGTGACTCACCTGTGAGATCATGTGATTACTCAAGGGTGGCTGTTGCTGGGCTGTGGGTGGGAGAGCTGGATGCTGCTGCTGCTGCTGTTGGGTAGTGCAAGGGAGAAGGCCCCGGACAGGCTGGGATGAGGTGACCTGGTTGCACACTTCTGGGGCACCTAGTGCTAAGCCTAAAGTGCAGATGAGACACAAAGCAATGAACACAGACCAGTCCTGCCATGGCTCTATTCTCCTCGTCCAGCAGCCCCGCTGTCTCCCCATCCCTCCCTCATATCTCTCTGCAATGGCACAGATCCATTTCAGTTCACTTACAGAAGAGAGTGATCATTCACCTCCCAGAGGAGGGGAGCTGCTCTGTCATCACTGCATGGCTCTGAAACTGAGCCAGATGTGGGGCTGGTGGGTAATGTCAGGAGCAATCAGGCAGCCTCAGAATAGAAGTGCCATTCCCTCCCATGGCCAGGGGAGGATTACAATGCTATTACCCAGGCTTCTGGTCCCGTGAGAGCCTCAGCCTCTCAGAGGTTTCCTTTCTACCACCAAGTTTGTTTAAAAATGTGCTGAGGAGGCAAGTCTGCTTCTCTTGGGACATCTATGTGCACAAGCCCTCCCCTCCCAATTCTCCTTCCCCATTTAGATTAGTTCACAGTGGCAAGAAAAGGGACTGAGTGGAAGCTCTCCAAGACAGCAGATCTCAATGGTAGACTTTTTAATACTGTGAATCTAAGCTAGAAACAAGACCTGGAGAACAAACCTCAGGCCATAGTTGATTAATTTTCTGGAGACAGCTAGGGATCAGGGGAAACAGTGGGTAGTAAAGGTTACATCTCCTAGACTATATGCTCAACAGACATAGGGAGAAGAGAAGGCAGGAGAATGTGCAACAGTTGAAGAAAAAGTCATGGAACCATTTATGACCATGGCCTGCACAGTAGGTGTTGGGGATACACAAGAGAAATGTCCTTCTTCCTAATGTTCAGGACTCCAAGGGAACATGAATGCTCGGGATCTCTGTAGTGCTATAACAGCTTTATTTCTTCCAGTCAGTCACAAGGTACACAGCTAAGATTGTTACCATCCCTCTTCTATGTAGCCACTATAATTTCAGGGCTCACAAGAGAAACACATGTTAAGTGAATGAGAAGACAACCAAAACCAGCTCTCCTACGTATCTTGGTTTATAAGCAGGAAATTGGACTAGCAGAGGTGCTCCTCCTCAGTCGGACACAGTGGATAAAGTGACATGGCCTAATAAGGCAGTTGAGATTCATCACATGACTGGGGTCTGAAGGACATCAGGCAGCGTGGGCTTTAAAGTAAAGAGAATGCCTCTTTTGCCCCTGATGCTAGGTTTTTACCATTAGAGCCACTATTTTGCTGTAGGTAGATGCTAGGGGTGGTTTTGAGAAGGGCTGGCTTGGGGAAGGGTGGTTGTAGTACCTGGCCTGGAGATTCTTCCTGCACTGCCTCCTTTATTGCTCCCAATGCTGTCACCCCGGGTGAGAATGGAGATCCCACTGAAGCTGCTGGCTTTGGTAACAGGTGGCCGCATACTACGGACAGAGCCATCTGAGTCTGTGCTGCTCCAGGGCCGGGGCTCCAGGGATTTGATCTCGCTGTCTGTGCTGCTCTGGCGGCTGCTCGAGGTACGGCTCAGTCCCTCACGGTTCCCCCTGCAGAGACCACAGTGGTCAGAACGCCCCCCACCCCACCACCTTGGCATAAGAGCTAGGGGAGAGCTTATTTCAGTTCTTTGGAGAACACTGAAGACAGGGTACATTGATTTCTTGTTAGCTGGCCAGCTGATTGAGGCTTGATGGGAGCAGACAGAACAAGACCAAGAGTGGCAACAAAGAGCAGAAGGGTAAATCTGGGAGAGAGAGAGAGAGAACTGGTGACTGACCTAGAAGTGGTTGGAATATGACACAAAATCCGGAGCCTGGCTTCCACCTCTTGTCCCCTCCTGGGAACCCACACATGGAGGCTAGTGGACCAGTGGAAGAGCTCTCCTATCTGGAGCTGGACCAGTCACAATGATTCAATAGGGTAACATTCTAGCAGGTTCCCTGTATAACTCCCAGATCCAAACCCAGCAAAGGTCCAGATTATGGTCATTTCTGAGGCACTGGGGGACCTGGCCCAGTCTGCTTAATGGCACTGGCTACACATGAAGATTTGGACACAACTGGTTCTAAAGACTTCCAGCCAAACAGAATCAAACAGAATCAAACAGACTTCTCTCTGGGACTCAGAACAATGAGAGAACAATTGTGCCTGCACCCACCATGTTCATGCACATCATTGTATCTCCAGGCAAAATAACAAGGACAGTTATGGGGGAAAAGTATTTTCTTTGTTATTCTATTTTAAGTGATGGAAAGAGCCGGGCTTTCTTGCCAGCCTTTCTTGCCAGCCTAAACTGTTAAGTTTAGAATTAAAAGCCTAATTCCTACTGACCTCCCAAACACTGAAAGTCCCCTATCATTAGGCTTATCAAGTGCCAGGGATTTTCTTCTCATACCCAATATAGCATATCTGAATTGGAGATAACAATAATAAGAGAAAACGGGAGGGTTTTTGTCCTCAATCAAAATATATAATCCCAATCTGTTGGCACCCAGGTACTCAAGAAACTGTCTCACTTTAGGGAACAAAACCTTGAACCTCCACTATAATGAATTACACAAATGACTCCAACTCCCCTGACCCCTGCCCAGATGTTCAGTAGAGTCAAAAGTCCTATTCTTAATTTGGCCATCCTATCCTTAGTCAGACCATAACTAACTTACTTAGTTGAAGTAGGTATGCCAGAACTGGGTCCAATCCTTTGCCAGACAACAAAGACTGATAGGCTCCTGGTAAAATTTTCTCTCTCAGAGACTTTCATGTTTAAAAAAAAAGAACCTCATGTAACTTGAATATCTGACCAGAAGGCCAGGCTTGCGAACAGAGTCTTTCAAGGATTATAGAAGCACCTCTGCTTTCTGAGGATTTCCATGTATGCCAGGGAGTGTTAGGAAGAAGGGAAACAAGAGAAGTATAATCCGCGTGAAGTGATATAATCAAGGACAAGAGCAAGAGAAAGACCAAGAAGGGTCCTAACAGAGTGTGAGGAAGAAGGAAGAAGAGGGGGAGGAAAAGAAAAGGGAAAGAAATGAAAAGCAGAAGAGGAGAAATCAAAAGAGAAAGGAAGGGAGGCAGAGGGAGAAGGAAAAGGAAAGGAGAAAACAAAGTGGGAGAAGAGAAGGGAGAAATGGAAAGGAAAGGGAGGAAGGAAAAGAAGAGAGAAAGGGATAAAGGAAGAGAGAAAAGAAAAGGGATGGGGAAAAAGGAAAGGGAAAGAGAAAAAGGACAGGAGAGATAGAAAAAGGGAAAGATGGAGAAGGAAAGGGAAAGGGACAGAGGCAAACAGAAAGGAAGAGAGGAAGAAGGGGAAGGGATAAAGTGAGAGGGAGAAAAGGAGAAGGAAAGAAAGATATGGTGAGGTACAGAGAGAAGGAGAGAGGAGATGCGTGTGAGTTAGAATGCAACCAACCCTCACGACCACTTCCGCCTAAACCAGTCAAACACTGCCATCTCCTGTAAAATCTCTGCCATCCACCTACCTGCTCTGCATGAATCCGGAGATTTAGTATAGCTGTTCTCAGAACATCAAACCCAGAAGCAGAGGGAAATATCTGAGAGTTCTGAAATGATGCTGGTGCTGGGGGAGTTTGCAATCAAGCTCAGGAGCATCATTATAATCTTTTAGCAGCAGCCCCACACCCTAAGTGCCAAATAACCTAAGTTACAAACCAAACCCCAATGAAGGTCAAAGAAGCTGGAATGAATCTTGGCCAGGACGAGGATGGCCTGTTCTCCTGCTGGGCCCAGATGCAGAGCCTTGTTACTTCAGTGCGTCACCAAAGAAGCAGGCTCAGAGAATAAAGCTGACAGCCACGATTAGGTCTCTGAGCATCGGACTAGGAATCATACTTCTTTTAGACTAGATAAACCAGATGCTGATTTTAGTTTTGTGGCTTTAATGTTAAATTAAATTAAAAACAGGAGAGTGGGGGGCAGAAAGTGTTTAGAATAAAAAGCAATTCCCCCTTAGCGCTAACTAATGTGATGTCTATCTAGACAGAGTCCGGATGAGAAGGGAGCCAGGAGTCATTGCTAATCTGGATCCAAGCTTACAGTCTCTGTACTTATTTCCCAAACGTTCTACTGGAGTGTGGGGAGAGGAGGCAGCTGATGAAGAATAAGGCGCAGGGAGGCTGAAGAGCCAGATCAAAGCTTCTGAGCACTGGAGATCTGACCATCACTACTGATATTCTAGAATGATAAAGAAGTCACCTTCTCAGAACCTATAAAACTGCATGCCCAGGGATGTAAATCTTTACCCAAAGTTCTAACTACAGGTTTGGTAGGAAGTCAAGGGCTATGCCTGCTCACAGGTTCATCTAAGTTATTCTCCATACAGTGTAATGCCACATAGCTTTAATCAATCAAGCTTAATTAGGTATCAGAAAAGAACACTCTAAGAGCAGACCTGAGGGCCTGGAGAGAGGCCAAACTATAGGGTAAAATGCACCCTATTCTAGTCAGAAGACTCGTGTTAGAATCACAGTTCTGCCACTTAGTGGCTCTATAAATTTAGGCAAGCCACTTAACCTCGAGGAGTCTATGTTTCCTCACATGTAAAATACATATAATACCTGCCCTGCCTAACTCATAACATTGGTGCAATCAAACAGTAATGTAGTTTGAAAATTATGTTACTATTATATGTTACTATGCTATTATCTTACAAATATAAGATAATGTTATTAAACCACTCTTTGTCCAAAGAATTTGAAATGTCTTCTGAGAACACTAGCTCTGGGCTTCCAGAGTCCAGAACCATCTTCGTGGCATCTTTATTAGAGACTCTCACACTTACTTTCTGTAAAAAATAATCTTGAGTAGGAACCTAGTTTATGCAGGATCTAATGAATCTGAGTTGAGGAATGGACCAGGAGCTAGATAAAGGAATCTCACTTCTAATACCCCACATTATTCAAAAGCTCCCTATATATGGAGGCTTTGGGATAGACAGCTATGCACAGGAAGCTTGAGACAGTCTAGAAAAGCTCCACATCCTTTCCAATTCAACTTCAATTATATGAATTGCATTTGCTTTGGTTCCATTTGGTTATGCAGCTTGGACTTAATCTCAGTGCCAATCACAGGTAAAAATCACATATGGGGGATGCAACTGTAGGTACCATTTGGAAACTGTTGTTCAGCTGTTTTTTAGCTATGTCTGACTTTTCTTTGAGTTTTCTTAGCAAAAATACTTAAGTGGTTTGCCAGTTCTTTTTTCCAGCTCATTTTACAGATGAGGAAACTGAGGCAAACAGGGTTAAGTGACTTGCCGAGGGTCACACGACTGGTAAGTGTCTGAGGTTGGATTTCAACTCAGGAAGATCGAGTCTTTCTGACTCCAGGTCTGGCCCTCTATTATATTATCTATTATATATTATCTATTATACAATCTAGCTGCCCATCATTTGGAAACTGCCTGGGCCCAAAGTCTAACTGTATAGTGTTTTATATGAAAAGACCTGAACTTTATTCTATATTGAAATGTTCTCATTTATAAAATAGGGAGAGCATACCATGAAAAAGGTGATCCAAAACAAGTGGCTGAATCCAGCAGCCAATCCTTTACGTGAAATGAGCTAGAAACACTGACACAGGGACATGACCTTAGAGCAAAGGTCTCTCCCATTATCCCTCCCATAAATGGGACTTAAATACCACAGTGAAGGGGAGAAACTCATGCTGTACCTGCTCTCTGGACAAAGGGAGGGCACCAGGCTCTGGGGCTGCCAATCCGGCATCATTCACCAGCACTAAATGCGATTGAAGCGTAGGAGAAAGAGAACCATATAAAGAACATGCTCTCAGCTCACCCTGGGGGAGGTAGGCCCTTCCAGAGGCTATTTTGTCTTCCCTTACCTCTGGGTAGAACTATTTACAAATAATCCCAAACAGACTAATTAGAAGGTAGGGGTCTGGGAGTCTCTTCTTAAAGACTGGACAACCTACTCTTCTAATGAACCAAGGATACACTCCCCAAATCCTTCCACAAATTCAATATTGGTATCTAAAGAAGACAAATTTCATCATTCCTCAAAGAAATAAATGTGTTAATTGCATCCACTTCACTCAATTCCTTTAACTTTTCTAGGGACAGAAGAGAAGTATGAGACTCTTCCGGTTCCTTACACCTACCTATTCAGGGCCTAAAATTTAATCAGAAATAATATAATTTAGCAGGAATTGTGTCAGTGTGGTTTTGTTTTGTTTTTTTTTCTTTTTTTTTGGGGGGGGGGAAGGAGAAAGGAAGAAGAAGAAATCCAATACTGCAAATACCACAGGTTGAACAATTCCACAAGCAGCCATGCATGGTGCAAACTCACTCTGCTGAACAGATTATGGCCAAAAAAAAAAGGGGGGGGCGGGGCGGGGAAGGAACACACAGAGGTACCTAAAACTCTGCCTTCTTTTGTGAGAGCTAGAAGAAAAGGCTTCTTTGGAGAGTCTGTTGGTTAACATCAAAGAAAAGCATCATTACAGGATTACATTATCCTTGCTGACAAAGCTCAGTGTGAAGCAGGGAACATGCTAAGTGGTACTAACCTGATGTCATTTAGATATCCGTTCTGGCCAGTCTAGGTGGGGGAGGAGAAAACGGAAAATAACTTATAAGAAAACAGCATGGCACATCTGAAAAAGGGCGTCCAAGACACTCTGAATCCCCACGGTTCTCAAACCAAAGGAGCTCACCCCCACCAGTGTGATCTTAGACGAGAAAAGGGGCACGGGAACCCTTACCCACACACCCACTCTAACTTGGATCTCTAATGGGAAGGAGTTCTAAGATCTGGAATGCTTCCCTAAGCATCTGTCTGATGACAGAGGTTGGTAAGGAATAGGAATGGGAAAAGGGAGAAGAGGAAGGTATATCTAACTATCTTGTTTTGTCCTTGATCCCTCAGGGGCTAGGCAGGGCTTACTAAACTACAGATTTGGCTTCTTATATGAGTTATGGAGGAATAGAGGAAGAGTCGGGTGATTTGGCAGCACCCTCAACAGCCACTCCATCTCCATCTACTATACTGACCAAAAGGAGTGGCCCTGATGACACCCAGAGAGGCTTAGTGGAGCAAGGGGAAGGAGGAGAAGCTACTTTCTAGCATCTAGAGACAATCCTAAGTCAAATAAATAGCATCAAGGTGGACTCCTCTGGACATGTGATAGACAGTGGTACAGAGCAGTACTAACAATGTCTAGCCACTGAGCTGGGTAGGCACTGGAGAGAAACCCAAGCAGGAGAGCATGCCCTTTCTAGAGCACAGAGGCTCTGTTGAAGGCGGCGGCAGCAGCAGCAGCAGCAGCAGCAGCAGCAGCAGTAGCGTTTCCATCCAAACAGCCTTCTTGCCACCTTACTTTCTTATTTTTAGGCTCCCTCTTACCAGAATCCACAATGCCAACTTAATCAACTTCCCCTGGCTGGTGAGGGGTCCCTTGCAATTGGGAATCAAGCAACTTCTTTCCTGGGGTTTTTGGGCTGTGTTCAGCTTTCTCAGTCTGGAGGTTCAAAGCTTCCTAACTCCTCCATCACAGCAAGAAGTAGGAGGATCCAACATGAAACTCAGAAATCCACAGAGATTTGACAAAGAATCTAGGCCTCAGTAGAGGCATGAAAAGACAAGGGGTTTTGGAAAAAGGGGACAGAAGGTTTCTAAACTATTTTCCTTAGTTTCTATTATACTACTATTTTCTAAGTATTTCTGACAACCAGCCCCACATCACTATTTAATTAAGAAAAACTGATTATTTTTTCATAAAAATTTGTTGATCTGTTAAAGGCTAACATGGTGGGTGCTTGTCTTATTTGTGTTGCTAATGAAGCCAACAAGGACTGGAGTTTGGTGAGGAATAGCATCAAATCAGGCTGCTTATGTCAGCGTTTGTGTTTTTTACCAAATTACTTTGTCCATATGATGCTAACATTAACGACCCCAGCCATGTACAAATGACAGCCCTCCTTAAATTCCATCCAGTCACTGGTTGGGATGGCAAGCTCTAGTCAGAACATTCACTGAATTTCTGAAGGATCACCCTAATTCAGGAGGTGAAAACCCATACGTGTAATAAGGTAAGAAGATTATTCCTCCTTGGGCTTTGGGAAAGGAAACTTACTGCACAGTTGTTCCAAATTAAGTCCTGGGGAAGGACTGGGGTCTTCTGAGGCAATGGAGAAAGCTGACTTTTATTGAAATGTCCTCTCTACCCCACTTCATTTGTCTAAGTTGGGTGACAGTAAGAAGCAGCATTTTGAGGGTGGGGAGAAGGGTAATTAGGAGGAAAAGGGAAAGGAGTCAGGAAGTGAGGATTTGAATGGATAGTGGGGTCAGAACTAAGCATGTCTTAAGTGACCATTCTATTGACCAGAAAGGGATGTTGGATCTTCATCCTAAGTATGACTGGTAGTTGTTAATGCTATCCTTTCTTGACTAAAAACTCCTGCATTCTTACTATCCCTCCTTTTCTCCCAGTACGCAGAGGCAGACCGACAGAACGTTGGGACCAAGAACAATGGACATGGCCCAACCGCTTTAGAGAATGATGTTGCCCACATGGCTCTAAATGCAAAAGGCCCATGGAGCCAGCTGTGTTTCAAAAAGTATAAGGTAAGAAACATAGGTGGAAAGAGGCTCCTTGTTTCAGAGGGCAGTGTGGGATATTGAGTGGGTTACAGTGGTATTCTCTATGTTTTTGGAAATAAGGAACTCAGAGAGAATGGACACCAGTCCTATGTTTCTGAAATCACCAACATCCTTAAAACTAGGGTGACTAAACAAGATGGATGTATTAGCCACGTAGATTGTAAATCTGCCCCTTAGGGGCAATGACGCCTAAAACTGGGAAGCAGAAGTTAGAGGGGTGGTGGGAAGGGTGGGATGGGCAAAGTTTAGGGCCCTCCCAGATGCCCTGCTCAAACCAATTCTATTTTCAATCTATCAGGTCTACCAAACTCAGCCAGCTCCAAATTTTAGCTCTCCTTGTCCACTGCACAACAAACACACATCAAGAATAACACAGATAAAAATCTGTAGCTCCTTCAACAAACACTTAATTTTGGAGGTCAAATCTGGAGTTAGTTGATGTTGGCTTTTAAAAACATTTATTTATGGAAGATTCATTCCATTCACAGTATCAAAGATAAAGCACTAAGAACTATGGGCTGACAACTCTCAGAAGCTACACTTACCTCTCGGGCAAATATTCTCTCTCGAACCCTTTGATATTCCTCCTCTCTCTCTTCTATTGACTTGCTCCTCCTTCCATCCTGCAATGGAACTCTGATCTAGATCGATGAGCAGAATTAAGCTAGTTAAGTTCTCCTCGTGCTGCAAGCTCACTGCACACCAGCAAGGAAGAGAAACCGGGAGAGTTTATAGTCGCCATCAAAAATGGGGGAAAATCTAATCTTGGACAGATTTCACTGGGTACATCTGACCATGCAGTTTGGGAGACAGAGATTTGGGTGAAGGGGAAGTGAGGGGAAAGGGGTGGTAAGAGGCTCTCTCTTTACCTCCCAAAGAATCAAGAAGAGCAACCATTTATATAGGTCACACTGCTTCTCTGCAATAATCAGGTATCTCTCCAGCCAGTGAGAGCCTAGAATAACCCTGGAAAATAAAATGCTATCTTGGAAGGAGAGCGAGGAGTAGAAAGAAGTCAGATAAGGAAGAGAGTTATATCCTTAGCAGAGTTTAAGGAGAAAATTTAATAATGGGTCAGCTTAAATCTCTCCTTTTTAATTCACTATTTTCTCAATCTGAAGATGTAAAACATACCTGGCTTAGACAACAAGACATTGAAAATAAATTCTAAAGCACTATCATCAACTAGGCTCTTTAATCTTACAGTTAGCTATGGCCATTAGAGGGAGGAAGAGAGATAGAAAACTAGTATATATGGATATATGCATGTGTGTGTAATTAAATAGCAAAACAAAGAGGGAAGGATAAAGGAAAACAAGAAAGAAGAATAAAGAGAAGGCTCAACAAGAAGGCTGGATGGGCAGAGGGATAGAGAAGTAGGGCTGGAAGAGGACAGAAAGAAGGATGCACACTGTGTTGCCCAAGAGGCTAAGAACCAAGAAAAGATTAATTTTTACAAACGCAGAAAGAAGCATAATCTTATAGCAAAGAGCAGGCTTGGCAGAAACATCACCTCTCCACCTCAGGTCAGATCTCCCATCCTTTTTTCCAGATCCTTGGTGTTTCTAGTGATGAATATGACTACTGAACACCATTCTATTCTAGTAACCATAGGTCATACATTCTTAGATTATCTTAGAATGTAAAGGACCTGGGTGAGATTAGAGACCACATGAATATCTGAGGAGAACCACTAAGAGAATCTAACTTTTAATTCAGTGGCTTTGAAAGAAGGGGACAACTGCAGTGAATTTTTCATTCTGACCTACCCATCCCCAGTAAGTCGTTAGTTATAAGGATCAGGAGAGTTACATTTTAGCTAGTTGCAGGACTCTGTAACCAGGGCTCCTTAAGAACCCGCACTCCACCAGATCTCCTTCTAAAGTCCAATCCCAAGTAGACATCAGTCCTCAACTGCATAATACCTACTCACCAAGTGCAACAGATGAGGAAGGGCCCAGAGCCAGCTCCATTATGGATTAAGAACAAAGTTGAGAGGTATGTATAAGTTAGAGATCACAGGTCTCTAACTCAATTTGCCTCTAGGCCTGAAAAATCTCTAATTCATACAAAATAGGCCACTGGAGATATGGAAAGAAGGGTATTGGCATGGAAAGGCTGTTGTGCTTTGTTTTCCCAACCAGGCCCAGTTTGTCCACGACCATCATGATGCTCTAACCTAGGAATCTCCTCACATATGCCCACAGAAAACGCTCCTGTTTTCTTCACAGCATCCTACATCCCAGTTAGGAATACAAAAGGGGTACTACTCATCACACAGAGACTGGGTAGAATTAGAACAACTGCTCTCTAGGTCCTACAAATCCATGTAGCTTTCCTTTTTTTGCTGTCTTCCTACAACCCTTTGGAGACTATGTCAGAAACAAAGGCCTCACTTAGCTGAACTAATCAACTCAGAAAGAAGAGGGAAAACTAACCCAGCATAAGCAGTTACTGCCTAAAGGAGACAACAAGGTCAAGGCAGCAGCCAGGACAGTAAATGGAACCTGGAGCAAATTAACTGGGAGCTCAACAGGGAGAGGACAGGCTTCCCCACAGGAGTGTACTGTAAAGGGGCTGTTATTTGTAGAACCCAACATCAAAAGTCAATGTAACTAACTCACCTTGAGTGAAAGGAGGTAGAAAATGACTAAAAGACTGGGGAAAAGGGATCAGAATCACCTTTAAACTGGGTAAATTATACCACTACCTACCTACATGTTTTTCTAATGTTTAGGAACATATCTGACTATAGACAAATGGGAGAGGGACAGGGTTGGCTTTTGGGGTGCCCTAAACAATTCCCCAACTACTACAGAAATATCTATTTGTATGGAAGCTGAAGAAGCAGGAAGGGGTTTTGCTCTGTAATATAATACAATAAGGAAGGGTTAGGGAGGCATAGGGATGGGCTCTGAGAAGGGTAAAGGAGCTCCATGTGAAAAAACAAGAAAATCCAGTAAAACTTAGTATTGTTTCTGTGGGGCTCAAAGGGTAGCTTCCAGATCAACAAATGTAGTCAAACAGCTGAGTAAAGGTATTGCTCCATGTGGCTGGACACAAGTTCTAAATCTTTTCTCTATTTCATAAAAATTCCCCTCTCTTCCCAGTTTCTCTCTCACTGAAAACTTTCTCCGCAGACCTGCCCCTCCCCTCTGAAGTCTTCACCTGGTTATCATCCCGGTCCATGCTGGTGTCATCTCTCTTCAGGATGAACCTCTGTTGAAATTCTACATTCTTCTCATCTTTGATATGCTCTGAGAACCTCTGTTCAGGGCTGGGGTTGTGGGAGAATGTTAGGGAAAGAAAGAAACCCTTCTGTTAGAAAGTAGCCTGGGTTTATTCTCTTATGATCTACAACTCTCAATTCAACTGGTGCTTTTTAGAAGTGATCCCAGGAAGGGAAAACTTCACTACAAATAAAGAGGTCTCCTTAAAACGTTTAGACCCCATTTTTTTTAATCCCTGCATTACTTTTGTTGTCCTAGGATTACACCTATAATATCTCAGGAGAATCTAAGCTGAAAGGCTTTGGTTCATCTTCTAGAGAAAGGTGATTAATGCTAATTACTCTACTTGCTTCTTAAAAGGGTTTGAAGTTACTGAAAAACTTAAAATGTAACTAATGCAGGACTACTGAAAACTAAAACAAAAAGACAGGAGCACAGGAACTGCTGTGTGAAGCCCAAAAGTGAGTTGGCAGAGTGCCCTTCCCTTAATGCACAAATACCCTGATGCTACATCTTCCAGGTCAAGGAGAGCTTTTCTAGTTTTTGCCCCCTTGCTTACATCCTTGTGTTACTGGTTTTGTTGATGATGACAGCTTTTCCAGTTTGGTCAACATTGTGGTCCATTCCAAAATAGGCAGCAACCCGGTGTAATAGCATCCGGTGATATGAGGTCATCTGAGGAAATTTCTTGAACTGGTTACTGGGGGCAGCCCCAAAATTGGAAGGAGAATAAAAGAGGGCAAAAGAAAAATTAATTTAAGAGACATGATTTTTGTTTGTTTGAAGTATCTGAACCAGAAAGTTTTCTAAGAAAAAGAACATTATAAGGAGAGATATGTTCACTGTGAACCAATAGGTTTTTCCTACACCTCTTATATCTAAAGCACTTTTACTTTGTGCCAATATATTCAAGACTGGGACTCACTAGAGCAAAAACCCAGAGAAAGACTGGATTCAAGAAATGAAGGGAAAAGTCAAGTGATAAGGAACAGCAGAATATAGGACAGGGGCTGCTGAAAAAAAAGTTTTGTTTCTGCTCTACATTGTAGCTGGAAAAAACATGAAAAAACTTTTTTGGGGGGCTTATATACACATTGATCCCTATTTTGGCTGCTTGTCTCCTTTTGGTGCCTAGTGAATACTTACTTTAAAATTCAGATTTTAAGGTAAAACACACTACCCCAAGATATGGTCTAAGATCTTTTCCTCTAGGGACCTCCTCCCTCCAAAATGTGTTCCATACATACACCACTTACTTGTTGTCATTAATGAATTCCAGAATCTCTTGTTCTAGCTTTAGCAGCATCATTCTGTCCCTGTTTAAAAGATATTAAAAAGAAGCACTCCTAACTGTTTAAAAGAATGAGAACACAACCCCGAAAAAATCACAGACGCCCTCCTCGGCAGGTGATGATACAAAGGCTTCACTAGTCTTATGTTGTTGTGTTAAAAAAATAAAAACAAAAACTACTAAGTAAAACCACCCAATCTATTTACTTCTCCCCCCCCCCCTTTTTTAAACTTTGTTTTTAATGTGTTTGATGTTCTTCTGGGAGACATTCTGCTGGCGGCCATATTGATATCAACATACATTCAATTATTTCATAATCGTTGTTTTGATGATTATCTATAGGATTTTTATGTCTAGCCTGTCATATAAAATTTTTTTAAAAAACTTCTATGTTCTTTGTAAATGTTCTATACCTTCATTTCTACTCTCCCCTCTACAGTCACAATTTCACCATAAATTTCCCTCCCCCAATATTCCAAAATCAGAAAACTCAGGTCGATAATATGAATCCTTTACAAAATTAAACTCCACTCTGGGATTCTAATAATAAGAGATCAGGGGCATTTTCCCTCCACTATGATGGCCCACCTCTTACCCTAAACTCTACCCCCCCCCCTTTTTTTTTGCCTTTTTAAAAATATTTTTTGGAGGGGGGAAGGCAGGGCAATTGGGGTTAAGTAACTTGCCCAAGGTCACACAGCTAATAAGTGTTAATGTTTGAGGCAGAATTTGAACTCAGGTCCTCCTGATTCCAGGGCCAGTGCTCTATTCACTGTGCCACCTAGCTGCCTTGCTTCACCCCATTCTTAAACACTATTTTTACCTTGGGTTTTTTTTCAGTGTGTTTACTAGAAATTCATGTAGGTCTATTCCAGTGGAGTCTGTATATTCTTGACTGGAGTCTGGAATCACAATAACAAAAACACACAGAATAAGTAAAACAGACCACTGACCCCATACAACAGTCTTGATTAAGCCAGGAAAGAAGGATACACACAATAAGGAATTAAAACAGTAAAACCAAAGAATACAAAGTTTTGGTATTCCAACAGGCCAACCTCAGATTTCCTATGACACTAACAAACTCAGGAATCTACACCACAATGTTGCATCAGTATCATACAGAAACACCTTCCGACTCTTTAAGTATTTAACTGAATGCCCTGAACATGACAGAATACTCAGGGGAAATGGTGGATGGAGCAGATAATGCTTCAACATTCAAAGTCAAAGCAAATAAGTAATATTGAACAGCTATGTAGAGATCATTCACAAAGTGGAGGCAAAGGACATTTCTAATCTGGAATGCCTCCCTCTTGTCACTCAGCATGACCTGAGAGCATCTTATCATCATTCAAGAAGTTTAAAAGAAAAGAATAATTAGGAAGGCAACTCATATAATCCATTCTGCAAAGTCAAATATAAGCAATTTTTTTATTACTTGGTATTATTCATATTACTATTAAAACATATCAGAATTGCTCAAAATGTCCTCCTCTGAGGTAACACTAATATAGTTGGACTATCTCCTGGAACTCAAGGGTAGGGTGGGGTAAAAAGCTAAATACATCTCCTATACATCTCCTCCCCTAAGAAACTCCATGAAGTCAGCAGAACACTCTAAATGTATAGCTAAGGTCAGTAGAATCAAGGACCTAGGAAGAGAAGACCCAAGCGATGAAAGCTAACACCTCACCTCTAGACAGCATTTTCCTTGGGACCTTTTCTTTATTTTTGTCTTTGTCTTCCTTTTCAGAGCCATCTTTCATGGACTTCTCTTCCTCTTTGTCAGAGGGGCAACTAATATGCAACTGAATTATATCCTGGGAAGAAGGATGAGAATAGTATGGTCAATAAAGAAAGGATACTTCAGCTAATCTAAATCTCTCGTCTACAGGAAAGAGTATGTTTATCAATTTTTCCCTCTTGGGCTTACAGCTGAGGCCAAATTCATTCTACTGGCTCTCTTCATCTGCTATAGGAAGAGCTCTGGTTACACACACTGCTCTTAGTAATCGAAATTGGGTGGAAAAGGCCCCAACTGCACAGGGCAGGATAGGAGGGAAAGACTGTTGGTAAGAAGACCTCTCCCAACTCTTAAACTTCCTTGACTTGAACATCCTGGGTGGTCCACCTCCTCTACTTAGCATAGCTTCAGCAGTTTCAGGATTATCTCCTCCTTCCTCCATCCTCCCCTCTGACTTTCAAGTTATACATTCATATTGCTTGCTGTGCCTAACCAAGAAGCTACCAAATCCAAAAGCTATTCTTCCTAGAAAGAACCTACTTGGGATTCCAGTGGCCCATCAACAAAAGGGGCAGAAGACTCCTCACACACTGCCAGGCTCCGTACCAGCTTCAGTTTAGAATTAGACTAGGGAAAAAAAAGACATATGTAAGTTGAGAACGTAGAGGTTTCCTCTCTGGTTTTTGCCAAATACCTACCGGACAAAATAGTTTTACAAACTAGCTCCTTTTTGTGCAGGTCTGTACAGGTTTACTACTTTTAAGGACAACTGGAATAGTGGCAGAAATTATTAAATCAATGGTTGGGAAATAATCTAATTATCTGTGTCCCAAATCCAGGCCCAGAAATGTCCAAAAGTGCATACGTACTGTCTGAGAAGTGACCACAGAACAAAGAAAAAACAACTAAAGGAAAGTGTGCAAAATGCTAAATAAATGACCTCCATTCTATTGCCATGCTACAAAAAACTAGGCTGCCTGGAGTAGTTTATAAACTGGACGATCCTCAGAATCAAGCAATCTATTCTAAAAACCATCTCTAAAAAATGGCTTTTAAATTTTTTTTAATTTTGTTTTTTATTTTTTTAACAGAACAACATAGACTAGTGAAACCTGTACAGCCTTTGTATCAAAAAAGAAAGAAAAAACATTTCTATGAATCACTGTTCCCCTGTTGGATTCCCAGCAAGGAAACTGGAGGGGGTGGCCCATTCAGGGCAAGCTCTACTTAAAAAGATACTCAGACAGCAATCTGTTCATCCTTTCTCAACCCATTTCACCCTATCATTTGTACAAATCTGAAAAAGGGGTCCACCCAAGTCAACTTAACAAGCACTATTAAGTCCCCACTCTAAGCTGGAGGGATGGAAAAGTAAAAGCGTAACAATCCTTGTCCTCAAGGAGCTTATACTGTGAGGGGTAAGGGTGGAAGGGAAACACAGCATGCACACAGAGAAGCAAATACAAGATATACTTGTGAAATTTATAAAATAAATACAAAATAATCTGAGAGAGAAATGAATTAGAACCACTTGTTATAGTGATTAGAATGAGGAGTCCCTGGGATTAAGAAACTAAAAAATGAAGATACTTGATCAGTTTCTCCAATCTATTCCAAATTTTTCTTTTGGTGGAAAATACCTTTTTTCACCCCAGGGTTGAACGTGTTATTTCAGAATAATATCTCTTAGTATCAGCAGGATGTATATGAAATAGAAGTGAGGTATTATGTAATAATCCACACGTACACTCTAGTAGGAAACAGAAACCTAATAAATGTCCAAAAGAGACTAAAATAAGAATATTCCTTACAATTCGTTGGAGATAGGAATCGAATACTTTCAGTCTCCAAATCTGTATACTGGTTGGTACAATGCTATGACAGCTCCTGTCTAGAGGCAGCTAAGTGGCACAATGGATTGAGCACTAGACCAGGAGTCAGAAGGACCCGAGTTCAAATCATGCCTTCGATACCTACTAACTATGTGACCTTAGGTAATTCATTTCACATTTGCCCCAGTTTCCTCAACTGTAAAATGGGGACATAACCACCTTGTTGTGAGGATCAAATGAGATATTTGTAAAGCTCTTAGCACAGTTCTGACAACTTGTTTTGTTTCCTTCCTTTCTTGGGCAGCTTCAAAGATGGCTTTCCAAAGATGTCCCTTTCTGTATAGGAAAAGTCTCACCTTTAATACATGTTAGAAACGTTTTTTTTTCAGGAGGTCCAGGATGGTCATTCGTGATGACCGAGGTATTACCTACTGCCTTTGATTCCAGCTCTGATTTGGGATCTTTGACCAGTAGTCACTGGTTGAGGGACATAAGTATATGGGCCTAGAATGTTCTTAGGTTTATTCAAGATTAGCTAACAAAGGGGAGGTGAAGGTTTCCTTAAAATCTATGTCTGGGGTCAGATAGTCACTTAATTGTAAAGTTACTGGAAAAGAGTAGAGACCTCAGCTGGTTTTAGAGGCAAAAGTAAGAAACATTAAAAACCAGATACTAGTTGATCCATACTGGCAGAATCCTCAGGGAGTTCAGGAGGAATGCCAAGACAATATCGATGAAGCACACTCTTAAGTGATGAATCAAGATCTTTGCAGGGTGTAGCTCATCCTTTGGGCATCGAAGAGGAGCTAGCAGAGCACATGGGGTGTTCAGCTATCACCTCGCCCATCCTCATGCAGAGGGTCAATGCCTTCTCATCTCCTTCTTCAGTCATACATGTCTTTGATAACTTTTAAGCCTACTTTTGAACAGTTCTTCAATGGTAAGGTTCTGTAGGCCACTCATGCTTGGCATGTGTTTCTCCATTTACCTCTGAGCAACTTAGAATTCATTTTTCATTAACTTTGTCACTCTATGCTTAATCATATGCCATTACTGGAAAAATACTGTTGTTAAAAAAAAAAAAATGAAGCTCTATTTGAAGCAGTTGGGAGCCATAAAAGCACTGCATAGTTTCCCAAATGATATCCAGCATTATCCTCTCCTATTCAATTCTAGGCCTAATTCAATGTCCATATGTGGTATAATTCATAATACATATTTATGGAATTCTCTCTACCCCTCGAGTACATGGTATTACAAATTGTCCATCCCAATGGTATATCATCATTTGAACAATGGGCATCCATTCTTCATCCATTTAGTTTTTCCTGTGTAGATAGTTATAAACTCAGGAGTAGTTACAAGATGGAGGCTAAAATGACCTGGGATTTGATACCATCCACCAATAAGAACATCTGGAAAGTCTTATCATCTACAGGAAAGCCCTCATCTATTTATAGTATTAGAGGTCCTTGTAACATGGCAAATACCTTCAACATGTATAGTCAACCTGACACTTATAATCAAGAGCTGCTGAACAAAGCTATTTCTGTTTTTAACATAAGAATAAGAGATATCCTATTGGAGTAGACTTTAAAGCAAATTTTTTGCTCTACTGACTCAAATTATTTTTTTTATAATTGACAACAAGCAAAGTGGAAATTGAACTTTCCAGTCAACTGCATGACCACAAGATAGCATGTTGTGGATGGAGGACCAGCTTTAATTGAAGTCAGGAAGAACCAGGTTCAAATTTTGTCTTTTAACACATAATGGCTAGAAGATAGTTTCATTCAGGATTATGCTATGTTTCATAACCGTTTCTGTCCTTTCCCCCTAAATGTATGCACAATATACTTTTTTTTTTTTTGGAGGGGGGAAGGAAGGGCAACTGGGGTTAAGTCCTTGCCCAAGGTCACACGGCTAGTAAACAGTACGTGTCTGAGGCCACATTTGAACTCAGTTCCTCCTGACTCCAGGGCTGTGCTCTATTTGCTGCACCACCTAGCCGCCCCACAATATATTTTTAAGTCTAATTTGCATTATTAGCATTTTCTTCTTAAAGAAAAGCTTGATAACATCTTTTCATTTCATACCAATTAATTCCTGATCTAATTCAACCCTCAACCCCAGAATCCCCACTTAAAACAGAGCTAAACAGTTAAAACCAACCAATACAGCAAAATAGCTTGACATCATACCTATATTCAGCATTTACTGAGAAAAAGAAGGTGGCATTTTGTCATTTTGCCCCTAAAATCAATAATAACCACTGCATTTGAATTCAACTGCCTCTTGGTATTTTCATTTACATTAATCTGTCAAAAATACATGTACTGTTCCCTTGATTAATCTTTCTTTGATCTGTAACAGTTCAAAGAAGCCCTCCTGAGTTTCCTTCAGCCACTCATAATTTCTTAAGAAGTAAAAATATCCCATTACATTTATATGCTACAGTTTGTCTAACCATTCCCCAATTAACAGGAACCCACTGGGTTTTGTTTGTTTGAGGTTTTTGGTTTGCTTGGGTTTTTTTGCTACTACCAAAATTATTGTGTGTCACTTATTTTCACAAAGTAGAAGGAAGAAGAAGGAAGGCATGTAAGGTGAGAGTTATATTTTCTTAATTACCTTTTTCAGTACTGATCATTTATGGCCACATTTGTATCCTTCCCTCTGTTAGATATCATGCAAATCAATTCCTCAATGATGTCAAGAATGTGTCATTTGTACCAAGATTTCCTTTGCATATACTAAGCTAATTATTCCTATCATTGACCATAAGGTTGGGGTTTGTTTTATTTTCAGCCAGGACCTGTAATTTCATTAACATGGGGAAATTTGAATGAGGAAATTGCCTCTAACAATGGAATTCAGTAACTATTCTGAAACTTATGGTATTGAAAGATTAAGATTAATACTTATAGTATCAAAGATTAAGTGGCTTGCCCAGGGTGTGGGTGGTGGGACTTGAACTTAGGTCTTCTATACTCCACATGGGGTCAAGACCCAGAGTTTAAGAAGCACCGAAGGGGCGGCTAGGTGGCGCAGGGACTAGACATTTAACGCACAAACAAACAAACAAACAAACAAACAAAAAAACCTAGCCATGTGACCTTGGGCAAATTACTTAACCCCAATTGCCCTCCAAAAAGAAAAAACAAAAACAAACAAAGAACCACTGAAGGGGTGGAAAGTAAAAAAGTTTAAGAAGCCCTATGTGCCATATTGGTTCCTGTATAGTGAATTATTTAAATCAATTAAAAATAACAAGTGAATACACTTTTATCTGTACAATGAGATAGTTGGACTAGATGGCCTCTGAGGTCCCTATGATCTTCTCAACTACAGTGTGCACAAAGCCAGGTGCTGTAGTGCATAAAAAAAGAGGCATAAGACATGATCTTTGCTCCTGAGAAGTCCATGATTTATTGTGTGTTGAGACAAGGCAGACCTATGAGAATCTACAAGCACACCAAGGCTGTTATTAGTCAAGGAGCTGGTGGAAGGAAAGTCTGCGGGGACTTTCACCATCACCACTAAGCACAGGGACAGTTCATCACACTACAGCTGATGGCATGTATACATGGACGTGTGCACACACACACCACACCAATACCATATATGCCTCTCCCCACAATACATACACTATCATAGCTTTTCCAAACCATGTATTTCTTTGGGCAGAGACAAGCAACACAGTAATAACCATTTCCACTGTAGGAAATGCATTTGTCCCTTACTGCTCCCCCAACTAATTAATAAACTGTTACTTTGCTAACACTTTACATGCCCCCTTGACACCTTTGCCTACAATTATCTTTTTAGTATTTCATTAAGATACTAAATTAAAATTAAAATATTAATTTTTTAAAACCCCTTAACTCAAAGTGCTAATAATCATATATCATTAACCCATTCAAAGTTACTGACTTATAAAACGGGGACATGATTTATTGGAAACATGACTTATTGCAAGGAAAAATGTACAAGGTCACCATGTTCCTGAAGGCCATTGGTACGATGGAATTCCAAGAGAACTAGTACAACTCACTCTGGCTCATAGGAGGATGGCTCTTGGTAGGCTGCTCCCCCTCACCAATGGAACAATACTCTAACTACACCAATGACAAGATAATAGAGAACAGCAAGAGCCACAACATTATAATAGGAACTTAGAGAAAAATTATGAGAAAGCTTTACCCAAGTTTACAGAGAAAACTAGATAGTTGTGATGAATTGAACCATGATAATGGTGATCAATGGCCTTGGACAGAAGGCAATACTCATGGCTCTCTCACCTTGGCTCTTTTTCTGGCATGCCCATGGTTGGAAGCCCGTCTCTGCAAAAAAGGGGAAAGAAATCATTAAAGGCAGGGGGAATAAAAATCAACACTTGGGTAATCATCTTCTGGCTCAACTGAGAAAATCTCCAGCTGTGGGAACTATTTAAGAAGCACCTAGGCCATCATGAGAGTCAGAGATATTAGAATGACAGAATGATAGTATACTCTCCAAACTTGCAATATCACTCAAAAGAATAAAGCATCCAGAGGTGACTGGCTACCCCACATAACAAGGACCAGCTATGGGTGAGTCATTTAACCTGTCAGAACTCAAAGTTCTCTGTGTACAAGAGGAATAATAATGACGCTTACTACAGCAGTGCACAAACTACTTAGGATTAGCATGACAGTGATGGCCAGGAATGTGTTCTACTAAACTGATTCAGAACATCCAACCTTGACCAGACAAAACTGAAGTGAGCTGGTTTCCTCAGTTGGGTTTTCATGCCATAGTGTTTCATTGCTTTCTTTTGTAATATATACATTTTTTTAATGAAAAGGTTTTTTTTTTTTTTGTGGAAGACTATATTTCCCTCCCTCCTATCCCACATCCCACTTGTTCTATTCTCTACTTTGATCCTGTCCCTTTTCAAAAGTGGGTGCTTCCAAATTCCCTCCCCCCAACCCGCCCTCCTTCTCATCCTCCCCGCCTCATACCCTCTCCCCCACTCTCCTGTAGGGTGAGATACCCTATTTAGTGTGTATGTCATTCCCTCCCTAAGCCCAATTCAATGACAATAAGGTTGACCCATTCCCTTTTGCCTTCCTGCTCTTCCCCTCCATTGTAACCATTTTCCCTTACCTCTTCTATATAAGATAGTTTACCCCATTCTGTCTCTCCCCATCTCTCATTATATTCCTCTCTCACCTCTTATTTTCACCTTTTAAATATCATCCCTTCCCATTAAATTGGTCCTGTGCCCTCTATCTATGTATACCTGTACACATATATACACACATTCACATATGTATTCATATACCCATATACCCTCCTATATAGACTTATATATGTATATATATATATACATATATACACACATACACACACATATTTCTATTCCCTTCAAGTATTCTCATACTGAGAAAAGTTTCACAAATTGCAATTATCATTTTTCTATGTAGGAATGTAAATAGTTCAACTTTGGTAAGCTCCTTATGATTTCTTTTTCCTGTTTAACTTCTCATGCTTTTCTTGCTTCTTGTATCTGAATGTTGAATTTTCTATTCAACTCTGGTTTTTTCATCAAGAATGCTTGAAAATCTTCTATTCCACTGAATGACCATATTTTACCCTGAAACACGATACTCAGGTTTGCTGGGTAGGTGATTCTTGGTTTTAATCCCAGCTCCTTTGCCCTCCAGAATATCATATTCCAAGCCTTTCAATCCCTCAGTATAGAAGCTGCCAGATCCTGTGCTATCCTGATTGTTTCCACAATATTCAAATTGTTTCTTCCTGGCTGCTTGTTATATTTTCTCCTTGATCTGGGAATTCTAGAACCTGGTTATAACATTCCTAGGAGTTCTTCTGGGGGGATCTTTTTCAGGAGGTGATCGGTGGATTCTTTCAACCTCTATTTCGCCCTCTGGGTCTGAAACATCAGGGCAATTTTCCTTCAGAATTTCTTGAAGGATGATTTCTAGGTTCTTTCTTTCATCATAGCTTTCAGGTAGTCCAATAATTTTTAAATTATCTCTCCTGGATCTATTTTCCAGGTCAGTGGTTTTCCCAATGAAATATTTCACATCACCTTCTATTTTTTTTTTATTTGTTTGGATCTGTTTAATAGTATCTTGATTTCTCATTAAGTCAGTAGCTTCCATTTGCTATAATCTAATTCTGAAGAAATGATCACCTTCAGTGAGCTTTTGAGTTTCTTCTTCCATCTGGCAAATTTGGTTTTTTAAGGCATTCTCCTCATTGGCTTTTTGAGCCTCTTTTGCCATCTGAGTTAGTCTATTTTTTAAGGTGTTGTTTTCTTCCATCAGGTTATTCACTCTCTTTTCACGATTTTCTTGCATTATTCTCATTTCTCTTCCTATTTCGCTTCTGCCACCAGACAGGGGAGCTTCGTCCCAAATGCTGGGGTTTTCTCAGCTACCAAAGGTAGCTGAGAAATTAGTTGGGTGGCCTCTCTGAAGCCTCCACACCCTCTGGCAAGCTGGTCACACACCCCAAGACCTCCACCCTAGACCGCAATCCAGATCCAAGCAGGTTAAAGCAAGAGCAATTAACCCTCAGACTGGTCGCTTGGTCCCCTTACAATCTACAGGCCAAGAGCTGAAGCTGCCACATGGCAGTGGCACCAGCTGTGCTGGGGCACCTCAGCAGCTTCTCACCCTGGGGGCAAAGGCCAACCACACTCCCAACTACTGGATCCCAAAGTCCAAACTGCACTGACCTCTCACTTTGTCCTTAGCATCTATGGGTTGTTAATTCTGGAAATCACCACAGCTGCTGGTGATCTGAAGTCCCTCTAGCCAGCGGCTGGTCAAGCTGCCCTGGGGCTAAGACCTCTGGCTTGGCTAGAGCCAGGCTGGGGTCAGCTCGCAGAGTGCTGCACTGGCTGCTCCCTGCCAGCCTGCTGGACTGTCCTCGGCGAGAGGTTAGCCTCTCTGTGTCATTTTGTGGGTTCTGTAGTTCCAAAGTTTGTTCAGAGTCACCTTTTACATGAATTGGAGGGGGTGAGAGCTGGAGCCATGCGGAAGTTCTATTTCTACTCCCCTTTTGTAATATTTTTAATTTGTAAAAGCTGTTGTTCTAAAAGAACAACTGTAACAACTGTTGCAAGATATTGCTGTAGCTGCTGGTGTGGAAAAGTCAAGCTCATGTATCATTCAAGACAACAATGAGACAGAAATAGCTGGACTGAATCACAGAAGAAAGCATGGTCAAAAATAAGGACTGGGGTGATGGGGAAGACACAATTCCAAGGACTGAAAAACTACTGCTGTGTAATAGCTTAACTAATCCTCAAAAAATAAAAACCTTCTGAGGGTTATGACATCTGGAGTTGTTCCTGATTCTTCTACAGTACAATGTGGGGTTCCTAAAGATAGAAGAACACTAAGAACAGTTTTTTTTAAAAAGCTGACATAATTATGAAGAAAAGATGCTTTTCATGGGTGAGACAATGCAAAGACTGGAGCACTGAAAACAGGAAAATGTAATTTTTTCCAATAAAACTCATTTTTTTTTATTCAATCTTACACCAAAATTATCAAAAGTAGTCTAGGTAAACCTATAAGATCTGGGTATGATATCAGACCACAAAACATTCACATATACCTCTAAAATGTTTTGGGGACTTTTAAAATATCTGGTGGCCTCATAAATCTTGTCCCCATTGAGAAAATGAACTATAATAAACATATTAATATACTAAGAAGCCAAACTTGTTCCAGAATTACAGAAATTCCCAAATGGAAATGGAATACATCATTGCAATTTATCATGCCATACAACATGAAAAATTAAAAAAATTACACAAGTGATGAAGATAAATATGTTTCAATGGCCCTAGAACTCATTGAAACCTCACTGAAAATTTATGAACTATAACAATGACGGTTAGACCTGGAAAAGTGCATTTTTAATGCCAGATCATATAAGAAATATTCAATGGATTCAGATTTGTAAGAATAAAAGCCTTTTTCCAATTGACAAATAGTTAAAAAGGATAAGAATAGGAAGTTTTCTCTTTTTTTTTTTAGTTTACATCATTCATTTCCACACGATTTTGAGTTATAAATTTTCTCCCCATTTTCCCCTACCCACCACCCCAAAATAGTAATCCCACTGAATATCCCCTCCCAAATCTGTTCTCTCCAATATCTTCCCCCATCCCCCCTCTGACTTTCCAGTAGGGCATGGTAGATCTCTATGCCCCAGTGCCTATATAATATCTTATTTCCCAGTTACACACAAAATAATAATAATAATAATTATTATTATTATTATATAGCTATATATATTTAAACATTTGATTTTAAAACTCTGAATTCCAGATTCTTTCCCTTCTTCCCTCATCACCCATCCTTACTGGGAAGATAAGCAATTTAATATAGGTTGTACATGTGTAGCAGAATAGGCAGTTTTCAAAGAAAGAAATCCTAGATATCAATAGGCATATTTAAAAAATGCTACAAACCACTGATAATTAAAGGAATACAAGTTAAAGCAACTCTGAGGTTCCACCTCACATCCATGAGATGTTGACCCAAAAAAAGGGAAAATGACAAATTTTGGAGGAGCTGTGGAAAAAGCATATTAATGCGCTCATAGTGGAGCTATGAATTAGTCCAGCTATTCAACAAAGCTATTTATACAATAAACATAATAAATAAATCAAATATAAAACAAAGCAAGATATCCAAAAAGTTACTATGCTTTGCTTTTGAGATACCACTACTAGGACTATACTTTGAGGAAATCAAAGAAAGAAAGAACAAGATCCTTAGGTACATAAATTTTTGCAGTAACTCTTTTTATGGTGGTAAAGAACTCGGTATGTGTCAGTTTAACAACATTATTACATCATAAAAAAATATGAGTTTCAGAGAAACCTGAGAAGAATTCTATGAACTGACAAAGAGCAACATAAGCAGAACCAGGAGAAATATTTGCATAATAGCATTTTAAATACAGAACAATTTTGAAAGACTTAAGAACTATGATTAACACATTAACCAACCACAGTTGTAGGACTGATCATAAACCATGCCAATGAAATCTAAACAGAGACATGGAGTCAAGATTACAGTTTGAGACGTATTTTTTTAGACATGGTCAATGACAGAAATTGTTTTGTCTGACTAATCATTTTATTATAATGGTCTTGTTTTTCTTCTTTTTATCAATATGCCAAGGAAAGGTAGGAAGGAGAGTAAATAATTTTTATTAAAAAAAAAAAGATTAAAACAAGTACAGCAAAAAGAGATCATGTCACATAATGAAAGTTTTTTTTAAAGATATAAAATCATAACGTTTATAAGGTAATATACTTAATTAACTTTGTTGCAGCTAATTTGTCCACCACTGCACCTTCCTTAGATGGTTACTGTGAGGGTCAAGTAAGATTATGTATGTAAAGTCAAATGGTCACTCCTAAGGCTTCAACAATTATCATGAAAAAGTCGTTTAACTACTCTAAAGTCTGAGATTCCACAACTATAAAACAGAAATAGTAACACTTAGACTACCTACCTCACAGATTTATTTTGGTCTAATATTTTATAAACGTTTTTAAAACTATGTAAATGAGATTTTCATGTAATCAAAACTGACCATTTGATCTTCTACATTCTCTATTCCTAAATGAGATTGTATTCGTTTGACTAGGTCATTTAAAATAGGATTCATCTGTCAGGAACTCATAAAAGTATTGGTTTAGTTTGATTTTGCTGATCTCGACCTATGAATGATTACAAAACATGTGTTTAAAACTTAAAATTTATTTTTCCATAGGAATAGTGGTATTATGCTCATCTATAAAAGTCTATTTTAAAAAAATCTTGTAAAATACTTTAAGTATGGTACAAGTAGTACAGAACTTAACTGACAATTATGGCAATGCTTCTATGGGCATAATAGGTGGAAAATAAGAAGAAACAAAGTAGGTGTCCATCATCAGTGGAATAAGTAAACTGGTACATAGAATATTACTTTGCCATAAAAAAAAAAAGACAAAGATAAAGAATTCAGAGAAACATGGGAAGACTTATGTGAATTGATAGAAAGTGAAATAAGCATGGTCAGAAAAATATTATACACAATCATTATAATTTAAATACAAAGAACAATAAAATAACACTGAATGTTGAGTGATTGAAATGACCAAGCCTGGACCTGGAGAAGCTGAGAAGATGTCCCTCCCTTTCCTTCATTGGAGAAGCTGAAGACAACAAATATGGAAATGTTGCTGATTAAGTTTATGTATTGCCTAATTTTGTTGAATTTTTCCCTCCTTTTAAAAATTTATTTATTACAAAGGATGTATTTCTGGGAAAGGGCATATTGAGAAGAATGTATTTGGGGGTGAAGGTGGTGTAAAAACAAAAGATTTTTAAAATGTAGTAGGATGACAGCTGAGGTGTAGAACCTTACTGGGTTAATGGAACTGAGTGGATGGCAGGGGAACAATTCTCTCTATGAAAGTTCATTCAGTACTCCAAAGAGAGATGCCAAAAACATCTCCAACAGTCTAAGAGCTGAAAGGTATTACCCCATTTTTCAACCTCTACACCACAATGACTTCTGTAGGGGCTATCAAGATAGACGAGACAGGGAATACTTCCATAAAAATTGGAATTTTTGTGGGAAGTCCCCCTAAGTAGTGACTCCAACAAGAATGCAGGTTCCTAAGGGGTAGCAAGCAGCAAGGCCTTCAAGGGTACTGGTTCCTTCAAGAAGCAATGAAAATGGGGTGGCTAGGTGGCACAGTGAATAAATGTGCTGGCCCCGGAGTCAGGATGACCCGGGATCTGTCCTGGCCTAGAAAATGAGCACCTACACATAAATAATGACTGGCCGTGTAACCTTGAGCAAGTTACTTAACCCCAATTGCTTTAAAAAAAAAAAAAAAGAAAGAAAAGAAAAAAAGCAACGAAAATGGCATAGATACGAAAGTTTCTGCAGCTTCCACAACAGTATGGAGAGGTGAGAAAGGCTGCATTATCTGCTTATGTGTATATTATGCATAAGATGGACTTTTTTAAGTAAAAGACTACATAAATTCTACCCTCTATACTTGCTTCCTAGCCCACTTAATAGAGAGTTTAGCATTGTTTACGATGACCTCTTGGGAACAGAATAACTTAGTCATATGAGCTAATTTAATTATATCTTTCACGATTATATGACAGGATATAATTAAGTATTCACTGCTCATCTATCTTAAGGATTCAAGACTCATTAATGGTATCCGGAGTCAGTGACTAGAGGAACAGGTGAATATTTGCTGACATGGAATTAGTCTTTATGACCACAGTCAGAGAGGAGGGAGGGAACAGAAAACAGGGAGATGGGGGAAGGAAGACAAAGGGAAAATAAAGTGAGAAATCCGTATAGCGACCTGGTCCATACCAGGTGATTTCATGGGGTAAATGTAAAGTCTTCATCAACTTCATAAGATGGGAGAGGTGTAGCTAGAAAAAGATGGGGCAGCTAGGTGGCTCGGTGAGTAAGAGTGATGCCCCGGAGTCAGGAGGACCCAGGATCGGTTCCGGCCTCAGATACTTAACACCCACACAAAAAAACTGGCCATGTAATCTTGGGCAAGTTACTTAACCCCAAGTGCTTTAAAAAAAAAAAAAAGATCAGGATGTCTCAGTGGCCTGTAAACTCAGTATGAGGGAACAAGGACATAGCAGACAAGAAAGCTTGTGCAATTTTAGACTGCAATAAGAGCAGCACAATTTACATGAATAAAGGTCAGATAACACTGAGATTACTCAGCTTGGCTAGTAACCTTGGGGAGTTTATAGTAGTACAAATAGGATTGTGAAGGGCTTCAAGTTCATGTCATATGAGGAGCAAGTAAAAGAATTAGGAATTTTTAGCTTGGGAGATCAAAAGCCAAAGGGGAGACCTAAAGTACTGTCACATAGAAAAAGTATTTATTGTTTTGGTTAACTCAAATAAGCAGGAAAAAGAACAATGGGCAGGAAGCTGTATGGAGGCAAATTTAGGTCTGATAAAGAAACATAATTAGACCTAAGAAAGCAACAACAATAAAAGCTAGCATTTATATGGCACTTTGCAAATATTACCGTATTAGGAGGTAGAAACTATTATTAATCCCATTTTACAGGAGAGGAAACTGAGACTAAGGGAAGTGAAGTCACTTGCCCAGGGTCCCACAGCTAAAGTGTCTGAGCCTGGATCTGACTGCCAATAATCTTCACTAGCACTCTATCCACTGTGTCATCTAGTAGCCTCTAAAGCCATGGGATCCTATCTTCTGGGGTCCACTGGGAAAAAACTGGGTGAGCATTTGTGAGACAGAAAGTACTCTTTTTCAAGTGTCATTTAGATTTGACAGCCACTGAAGTCCCTTACAAATCTGAAATTCGTTAATCCTATACAGCATGAAAGAGGGAAAACAGCTGGTGAACCAAAATGTTTCAAACACAAACTTAGTCTTTTATAAATGTCCACAGAAATTATGTTTCTATAAACAATCTTAATACTTCTAGAAGGCTAACTACATTCCTCCTTTTTCTTAATTTTAAACAGTATTAGCAGTTAGTAAAAATGTTTCCTCTCCTTATTAAGAGAGAAAACCATTTCTCCCAGAAAGTAAAAGAAATAGCTGATTTTAGTTGGGCTTGGCCAATCAATAAAGAAGAATTTATTAAACACCACTTACATGCCAGACTTGACTTAAGGCATCAAGACTACACAAGACAAAAATAAAACAGTCCCTGCTCATTGAGCTTACCTTAAATTGAGGAAAACAACACATACACACATAAGGATATAGAAAATAAATAAAAGATAATTCCAGGAAGAAAATACTAGTATATGGGGAGGGAGGCAGCTGTAGAACTAATCTCTGAAGGAAACCAGGGATTCTAGGATGCAGAGGGAAGTAGGAAGTGCATTCTAAGCATGGGAAATAAGCATGGGGGAAGGCACTGAGGTATATATTGTCATTGAGAAACAGCAAGAAGCCCAGTCTGGCTGAACCCAGGAGTCCATGAAAGGGAGTGATGTATAATTAGGCTGACTGGAGGCAGGTTGTGAAAGGCTTTAAACAGCAGAGGAGTTTGTATGTGATTCTAGAGATAACAGCAAGCAAATGAACTTAATTAAGCACTCTGGAATATGGACTAGAGAGGGTGAAGACTTAGGGCAAGTTGATCCATTAAAAGACTATTTTAATAGTCTAGAAGAAGAGTGACAAGGACCTGAATAAGGCTGACAGCCAGGAGAGCAGACACAAGAGGACAGATATGAGAGATGTTATGGAGGTAGAAACAACAAGATTTGACAACTGATCACCTATATGGGATGAGGGAGAGCAAAGAGTCAAGGATGATCCCAAGGTTGTGAACCTTGGGAATTTAAGAATGACAGTATCACAGAGAGTAGTACAAAAATTAGGGGAAAGGAAGGTAGGATGGCAGTGAGGGGCAGCTGAAGATAATGAGTTCTGCTTTGGACTTCTTGAGTTAGAGATGCCTATTGGACATCTAACTCTGAAACATTCAAGAGTCAACCAGGACTAGATTTACAGAGCCTAGAGGTACACTTATAGTTAAAGAGAGGAATATCAACAATGATTCAGAAAGAATTTTGAGAAGGATCTGTCAGACAGGTAGGAGAATAACTAAGAAAAAGTAGTCACGAAAATCCAGAAAAGAGCAAGTACCCAGGGGAAGAGGGGGTAAAGGACAGAGACTGAGAAAGTTATGAGATTTTGTCAGTAAGAGAACACTGGTAATTTTGGAGCAATTTCAGGTGAATGATGAGGCAAGGCGTTGAGAAGTGAGTGAGAGGAGATGTAGAGAAGAGATTTTTTTCTATAAGTGTCTATGAAAAGGAAGAAATACAGGATGACAGCTTAACAAGACAATGGAAAACTTTTAGGGCTAGGGAAAATCTTGGCATGTTTGGAGTTATCAGGGGAAGAGTCAAAATAAAGGGAGAGATTCAGTCAGTCAACACACATTTATTAAGCACCTACTATGTGCCAGGTGCTGTACTAAGCACTGGGGATACAAAAAGAGGCAAAAGCCAGTCATTGCCCTCAAGGAGCTCATAATCTAAAGGGAAAAACAATAAACAAACAAATATGTACAAACAAGACAAATACACATAATAGTAAAACAATGACATGAGGGAAGGGATTAGTCTGAAGAGGTTTGGGGACAGACTTCTGGTAGAAGATGGGATTTTAGCTGGGACTTAAAGGTAAAGCCAGCAGGTAGGAATGAGAAGTGAGAAAATTTCAAGCAAGGGGAGAGACACAGAAAATGCTGGAGCTGAGAGATGGGAGTGCTTGTTCAAGGAACAGCAAAGAAGCCAGTATCACTGGATCAAACAGTACATTCCAGGGAGTAAGGTATAAGAAGACTGGAAGGGAGGAAGGAACGTTAGAGTTATGAAGGAGCTTTGAATTCCAGAGGATTTTGTATTTGATCCTGAAGGCAATACAGAAGCCACTGGAGTTGGGAGTTGGGGAGGGTGGTGGTAAGATAGTAGGATCTGAGGTTTAGGAAAATCACTTTGGTGATGGAATAGAGGATGGTTTGGAGTGGGCAGAGACTTGTGGTAGGCAGATCTACCTGCAGGCTATTGCAATAGTCCCAGTATAAGCTGATATTCCCTGTATAAGACAGATGGCAGATCAAAAGAGAAAAGGGGACATATTCAAGAAATGCTGCAAAGGTGAAATCAACAGGTCTTGACAACAGAGAATAAGGAGTCAAGGATGACATCCAGGCTACAGGCATGAGGAACTGGGAGAATGGTATTGCCGTCTATCCTAATATGGAAGTGGTAGTGGGAAAGGATTTAAGGGGAAAAAGTTTTATGTGGAACATGTTAAGTTTGAGATGTCTACTGAACACCCAGTTAGAGCTATCTGAAAAGGCACCTATAGATGTGAGACTAGAAGTCGGCTGAGAGGCTGGAGGAGGATCATCAGCATAGAAATGGTCATTAAGTCCATGGGAACAGAGGAGATCAGCAAATGAAGCAGCATACAGGGACAAGAGAAAAGGACCAAGACAGACCTCTGGGGGACACCTATAGTTAGGGGGCAGGTCCTGGGCAGTCAGAGGATCTAGCAAAGGAGACTGAGGAGTGGTCAGAGAGGCAGGAGGAAAACCAGGACAGTGCGGAGCCTGAAAACCTAGAGAGGCAAAAGCATCAAGGAGAAGAGGGTGGTCAACAGGTTAAAGACTGAAGAGTCAAAGAGGAGGGGCCTGGACCAAGGGTACAAGCAGATGAATTGGCCCAAGGGAGGAAAACAGCCACTCCATCAAATACTGGAGGAGAAAATGGGAGAGAATGGCAAGAGTTGGGGAGATTTAGAGGAGAGGAGAAGGAGCTCACTGTGAACAACCTCGTATGAAACAAATTCCTGAGAGACTGTGGGAAGGGGCTGGTGGGGGGGTATCTGAGGAGCAAAAGTCTGGAACAGGGTTGCTATAAGGAGTGACAGAGAACCAAGAGGGGAGGAGTCAAATGAAAGTCTGGCTGCTGTGATGGCTCCAGAGAGGTAAGCTTATATAAATTTGTAATAGACCCAGTCAGCACACTTGCATAACTTTTTCCAGTGCTGTTCAACAGCAAATGATTTGGAATAGATGAGGCAGATAGTGGGAGTTAATACAGGGATGTGGTTTGACATGGCCTGAGCAATGACAGGAAAACTATGCAAGGGACTTTAGAACAAGAGAACAGTATAATGTCGAACTGGTTTACTTCTAAAATGGGAAAGAAAGGAAAGTGAAACCAGATAACATACCAAGAGGTCAAGGGAGTAGAGGTTATGGTGAAGATAAAGAATAGGATCAAATATCAGGCATAGGGTGATATGGAATGATAACAGATTGTTGTTGAAGAGCTCATTTTCAGAATTATTGAACATGGAAACCGAATACTTGTGGTCAATGGTGAGATCCAAGTGTGGTGTTTGACTGAGGGGTAGTGACAATGAAAGTCTGGGAGATGAGGAAACTGAAGAACCGGGAGGTCAAGTGGTTTGAAGCAATATTGTTGCTGAAATTTTAGGATTACTCTTTGTAGGGGAACAGAAGAATAGTCAGGTCAGGCTGGCATTGGTTCTGAGACTAGGTAAATTAGTGGAAGAAAAAATAAATCTTGGAGGGAAAAGTACTATCTGTCGACAGAGCTGCCCTCTTCTCTTCCCTGCTCTGCAGCCAGAATTTAGGCAGAAAACAACATGGCAGCCAAGGTGTGAAACACTGCTCAATCACTTACACCAAGTGGCAATTTCAGAGCCTATTTTTGACCCAGTAAATGCTGATTGCTTTAACACAACCAGGATATGAATTTTAACACTGTGCACTAGGACAGATGCACAGTTTTGGTTGTGAGGTTTTAATGACTGTGACGTTTCACGACTTGTCCTATCACATGCTTGTGATTCTATTTTTCTTCTTCTCTTCTAAAAAGTCTTAAGTATATTAGAATATGGCTAGTGAGCTGGGCACATGATCTAGGTGAGAGTGGGTGAGCCATATGCATACACAGAGACTCTGAGATCAGGACCTGTGTTTTGTTCTCTTTATAAACTTCTATATGGATATTATTATTATTTTAAAAGGGAAAGCCTTTAAAAACAAGTGAAACTGAAATATAAAAAAGGGAAGCTGCAGACCTTTGACCTTACATGTGGCCAAATACCTACAAATTCTTCTGGCATCCAACAGGGACCCTTTCCAAGTAAAAGTCAAGGTATGCTACCCTGATCCCTTACCTGTGTCTCCTGCCGAACACTAGTATCCTCAACCTCCTTCTCAATCTCTTCTTTACTTGGTGACTTGGACACAAACTTATTCTTGTTTACAGACTCTTCCACCAGCTTTTTTTCTGATTCTTTCATTATTTCCAGGGTCTCTTGAGTAGTGTTACTGTTAGACATCTTCAACAGAATATAGCAGCCTCTACAGACACCTATGGGAAGAGCAAGCACAAAGAAAGCAAGGGTATGAGACAAATTCTGCATTTAAATTCCCCATGTACAGATCCGCATCTCACATTCTGGTGTCTCCTTTGTTCTGAACACTTAAGTGCTGGCTCTAGTAGCTTCCTCGGTTTCCTCTTATGAAGGTCTCTGAAGCCCCCCAGGTCTCCCAAGAAGGAGCTTAATCTGCAGAATTAGGACAAGGTTGCCCCACTTGCTGCACTCCCTGTGAAGAGGATCTCCCTTGGCGCCCCCCAGTGGCTCACTTCACATACCACACAGGGATCAGTCAGAGAAGTCAGCACTGCTGCACCAGCACAAGACTAGAAGCTAATACTATCACTTTGCATAGACTCCACATTTCTTCTCCTCAAAACAACACTGGAAGTTAAACATGCTTGGCACCAATATTGGTTTGGAGACTTTTCTCCTCTCATGGATCATTACCTGTGCTTCAGGACTAATTACACTTCTGAAAAGGCAAGTTTGGAAACTCAAATCCATCCCTGTCCCCAGCACAGCCCTGGAAACCAAACACACTAACAGGACTCCTGATGACAGCCACCAGACACTCCCTTTCCTTCTTAGATCAATCTGAGGAGACAGGTAATCCTTCAGAAATGGGTGAGAAGGGGCAGCTAGGTGGCACAGTGAATAGAGCACCGGCCTTGGAGTCAGGAGGACCTGAGTTCAAATCCAGCCTCAGACACTTAACACAAAACTAGCCATGTAACCTTGGGCAAGTCACCTAACCCCAAGTGCCCTGCCTTCCCCCTCCAAAAAGCAAATAAATAAATAAAATTCTTTAAAAAAAAAAAAACTTATTAAAAAGAAATGGGTGAGAAGATTCAGTGCTGCATGTATTCATCTAAGAATTGATTGTCTTTGTTCACTGTGACCTAGGATGCGCACATCCTCAGTCTGCATGAGATCCCAGCTTCAGAGACTAGCTGAAGCTACCTGAGCCAGCACTTTGTGTTCAGGACCCCAATCAAAAAGTGAAAAACTTAAAAAAAAAAATGGCCGGGTTTTCATTTGTCTTAAGTCTTCTATAAAATCTTAAACATCACTGAGATTTAGGGGTTATGCACAGGAATTGCTAATATATGATCACAAACTGGTGCTCTAAATTTGAAGAACTAGTAGAACATGAAATTCATGCCATCAGTGCCAGTTCTTAGCTGGTCTACCTTAACACAAATAAAGACAGCACTTTGAACACAGCACTCAGCTATGTTCACTCAAATTCTTTTGTCATACTTGTTTGTTTACCTATCTTTCCTATAAAATACTGAACACTTTACCAAGCAGGGACCACTTTTTGACTCATTTTTGTATACCCTCCAGTAACTAGTAAGGTGCCTTTCACACATGAGATAATCAATAAACATATCTTAAATGAATAAAACCTAAGATTTGAAAAACACCTTAGAGGTCATCTAAGTCAACTTCCTTCTCAGTGCAGGAATTTTTCCTAATGGTACTTCTAAAGACGGTCAGTTTCTTGTTGAACATTCCCAAGACACACAGCTCACTACTTTGTGACAGCCCTTTCTACTGATGGATAGCTCAAACTGTTAGAAAATCCTTTTTTATAGAGCCAAAATACCGCACCCTTTAACTTCTACCCACTAGCTGTAGTTCTAACTTTCTAAAGCAATAAACAAGTCTAATGCCCTTTTCTACATAGTAGTCAGATATCTGAAAATGGCAACCATGTTTCCTCATCCCAAAAGTCTCTTTTTCTCAAACTGCTGTTTCAAAAAATGAGGGCCATGAGAAAAAATACAAAGCAGATATTTTTCTGCAGCTAAACTATCAAATAAGAATGGAAATATACTTTGTGGTTCATTTTCCTCTTCCCCTATGGTCCAGAAGAACATTAACAATTCAGATACCTGGTATGACATTATGGTGTCTGATACTGCCAGAATTTCTAGGCCCAAGTGCCAAGAAAAAAAAAAAAATTAAAGTCGAGTTGTCTGGGGGAGTGATGTCTATGCACTATTCTGTCATGGAGGTTACATTTTGTTTAGTCCTGTATTTTAACTTCATGCCCCTCCCCCCCCAAAAAGGGATACAACCATCATCACCAACTCAAGCTTCCAAGAGTTCTTATTGCTTTCCTTCTTATGGGCAACAACAAGAGTAAGAGAAGCTACCTGTTTCTGGGACTACAGATAGCTACTTCCAAAGAACTACTGGTTTCCCCAAAATGAGAGATAAAGAAGCAATAGAAAATAATGTAATGTTAAGAAAGCTTATGGGGGGGTGGCTAGGTGATGCAGTGAATAGAGTGCTGGCCCTGGAGTCAAGGGTACCTGAGTTCAAATACGGCCTCAGACACTTAACACAAAACTCGCCATGTGACCTTGGGCAAGTCACTTAACCCCAACTGCCCTACATTCCCCCTCCAAAAAGGAAAAAAAAGGGGGAAAAAAAGAAAGCCTGTGTAAGTATCCATCCATCAAGGATACCAAGAATACTGAAGATCTCAAAAACAAATTATGCTTTAAAAAAAAAACTCAAATCTAGGAGGTTGTCTATAGAGAGCAGTATAACAGATTGCATCCTATTGTCTCCTTAATGGCTATCCAAGTCAGAAGATCAATCCTGTTAAACATGGTCATCCTATGCTAACCAATGCAACTTAAAAGTAAGACCGTTTTTAGCTCAGAACTTTCTTTTCTACAGTTCTCACCTCATCCCTGGCATATAGAAGAGCTCTTAAAAATATTGGTATATTTCTCAATATTAAAACAAAAAATTAAAGTTACACCTTAAAACTGTGTCTAGGGAATAAGGTTATTATTTAAAAGATAATTCTTTAGAAAAAGAGGGGCGGCTAGGTGGCGCAGTGAGTAGAGCGCTGGCCCTGGAGTCAAAAGGACCTGAGTTCCGTTCCAGCCTCCGACACTTAACACACACAAACAAAAAAAACCTAGCTGTGTGACTTTGGGCAAGTTACTTAACCCCAATTGCCCTTCCAAAAAAAAAAAAAAAGGCAGAAAAAATAAAGGAAAACTAAAAGAAGGATAGATACAGAGAAATTACTTTCAAGCTTTATGGTCTGTCAGGGAGGAAAAGGAGTGGGGGGGGGGTTTGAGGTGGAGGAAAGTAGCTTTAGGAAAGGAATGGCTCTAAATAAAATGCAACCACAACAGGAATAATGCATGAAGCCCCTGTGAGGACCTATATATGTGTCCCTTGCAGCCTACTTTATGCACATTTAACACTTCAGCCAGGAAAGGAGTACAATTTCTAAAGTAGAATGTCTCTTGAGGACACTCAGCAGCTCAAAGCTGCTCACAAGAGATTGCCAGACTGCTGGGACCAGAAGATAGGATGATAAGCAGGTAGGTGATCAGGAGCCAAGATATAGCAATCTTTTGTCAGGGAGACTACTGCATATTCCCTCTAAATTTCTGGTCTGCCAAGGTAAATGCATTCCAGAGCAGAATGAGATTATGTATCCTTCCATCAACTTTCTAGGCACTGAGCCAAAAGGACATTACACAGGAAACTCTCAGGGACAATAGAGATATTCTGGAATTGTTTGCTTAAGAATATAGTATAGTTCATATGAAGAAAGTACCAAGAAAAGACAAGAATAACTGCTTAATGTGAAAAAAAAAAAAACAAAAACAAAAAAAAAAATCTTTGTCCTATTCAACTAAATGAGCTATGGCAATATTAAGGCCTTACACCTTACCATAATCTTTTCAGACCCAATAGAAACTATTTCCCAACTAGCCACCATGTGAAAGAGAGGGTAAAAAAGTAAAAAAAAAAATGAAGTCACCAAAACCCATTCTCACATAGCCCTTGATCCTAGAGATAGAAATACAGAAATGCAGAAATACAGACCAAGAAGCATTATGAATACCCAGAACTTAGAGAAGTAGTTTCTATTCAGTCCATGGGTTATGTGACTATAAGAAATAACTGAAGGAGGGAAGTTCCTTTTGGGTCTTCCACTTCAAAGTTCTGAAAGGGAATAAAATATACTAGAGGACAGTATATTGGAATATAAAGTACTAATGGAACATGGTCAGTTGGAACATGTGCCAACTCCTTGAGGTCTATAGGAAATAAACAAAACTAGACTTCATTAGCACTCAATCAACTGATGATGATCCTAATTTCAAATCACAAAACAAAAAACATCCTTCTCTGTGGCTGCAAAGGAGTCACTAACTCATGGGAAAAGCCCACAGGTGCTGGTTTCTATCCATGCAATTCTTCAGGAAGGCATGAAGAGGGAGTAACTCCATTAAAATGTTCTGGAAATGTACCTACTTTCTTTGCTCAATATCTGCTATGGCTCTACTTGCCCTGAAATGAGAATTGCAGGTGCCCTGCTGACACATTTATTGAGCTTTACTGCAGTTTCTGACAGGCTCCCTACACTGCTGGTCAAAATTGCATTTTTCACCTCCTTTAGCAAAAGGGATCAAATCTTCACCTCCCTTAGAGACAGAGCACCAGAAATGGTTTTCTCTGTGCTGCTTCTATTCCTATTGAATCATTAAAAGAATTCCAGAATAAAGGGGGGGGGGGGGGGAAGACGACAACACACATAGAATCTCATGGATGGAAGAGATCTTAAAAGACCATCTACTTTTCTTCCGTCCTTCCCAAAGACTAAACTAACACTAACTAGAGAATACATCACCACTTCTCTTTCAGAGCATGGTCAGGATGGTCTTTGTAGCTAATATAACTTTCACAATGTATTTAAATCTAATCCCTCCTACTCTTTTCTTATTAATATCAGAGTTAAAACATAGTATCTATCATTCAAGGTAATTATCTCTGAAGTAGAGACAGTTCTATTATAATAATCCAACACAAATATCATTTACATGTCAGGTCTGAAGAAATGGGGGCTTCAAAAATAAAAATAAAATAGTTCCTGCCCTCAATGAGCTTACTTTAAATTGGAGAAAACAACACATACACACTTTAAAGACATACAAAATAAACAAAAGGGAATTCCAGGAGGAAACACTAGCAATTGAGGAAGGGGAAGCTGTTGAACTAAACTTTGAGGGAAACTAGGGATTCTACAATGCAGAAGAGAGGAGGGAGTAAATGGGAAACAAGCATGGGCAAAGGCACTGAGGTATATGTCATTGAGAAATAGCAAGAAACCCAGTTTGGCTGGACCAATGAGTACATGAAAGGGAGTAACATATAATTAGGGTGGCTGGAGGCAGGTTATAAAGAGCTTTAAATGACAAAGGAGTTTGTTTATGATTCTAGAGTCAATAGGAAGCCACAGTGGACTTAAATGAGCATGCAAGTCAATCAGTCATAATTGTGCTTTAACAATATCACTATGGCAGCCCAGTGAAGTATGGACTGGAGAAGGGAAGGAGGACTTGAGGCAGGGGGATTCGTTAGATTACTACAATCGTCCAGAAGAGGGATGATGATAGCCATGTGATTGGAGAGAAGAGATCAAAGTTTTTTTTAAAAGTTCTGACTCTAAACACTGCCCCCCCAAAACAAACAAACAAAAACCCCAAGCATTTCTATACAGACAGAACATAAAGATGATTACATACGAAATCATGGATCTCCACTTCACACCAGCTGCTTTCTTTTTTTAAGGTATGTGACAAATTCCACTCATTTTTAAAACTGTTCTGCTTATCTGATTTTTGTACTGAATTTCTTTTGGGGCTCCTGTCCATTTAAAAAAGTTTCAATGATCTTCTTTTACTGGTATCATTATTGCTAACTTTCTTCTCCCTCCCACCCCTAACCCCCTTAAAAACTGAGACAAAGGAAGGAAAAAAATAATTCTTGTCTTGGCTTAGAAACACAGTTGGTTATTGCATTGCTCATAGTTCTTTTAAGTCTTTCAAAGTTATTTTTCTTTACCATGTTCTTTCTGTAAATAAACTGGTCTACTTCAACTTAGTATCAGTTCATACTACCCAAGATTCTCTGAAATTTGTCTCTTTCCATTTCTTATATCGCATTAATAATATTCCCTTGCATTCACATACCACAGAGGCAATCTAAGGCACCCACTTACATTCTAGTTCTATTTTTTCCCCCTTTTAATTTCCCCTTCAGGACTAGAATGCTTGTTTTGATTATAGCTATTTGCTCCTCAGTATTACCTTCCCTCTTAATGCAGCTCCACCCACTTGCTCTTTGGCACCTTGAGTCTGATGTTCTTCTAGACCAAATTCTGTTTGTGTGTTTCTGTGTCTGTTTAGGCCTCCTTCGTTTCAGTTAAGAGTAAGGTTCACCTGATGCCCACTCTCAACCCACCCCTTCCTCCATGCTTATAATATTCTTCTCATGAATCTCAACTGTGAAAATAGTAAATTCTACCACTTTCTTTCCCCTTTCTACATCAACATATTTCTCCTTTTACCACTCCTCCTTTCTCTCTTCAAACCCTCAGAACAGAACCAAGGGGACAGACATGAGAACTGTCCTAGAGGTAGAATCAACAACACCTGACATGAATAAACAACACCTGAGGTGAAGAGAAGTAAGGCTTCAAGGATGATTCCAAGGTTGCAAACCTGGGTGAATTTAAGAATGGTGGTGTCCTCAATAGAAATATAAAAACTAGAAAGAAAGGTAAGACTTGGGAGAAAAAAGAGAGGAATGAGTTCTGTTTTGGACTTTTTGAACTAGAAGTGTCTAAAGGGCCGTCTGAAATGTCCAATGTCAGTGATCCTATGGATGGAGCTCAAGAAAGAGACCCGGACTGGATCTATAAGATAGGGGGGTCATCTGTATAAAGATAAACCCAAAGGAGCTGGTAAGAGCCTAAGAGAGTACAGAAAGAGGGGACAAGATCCAACATTGAGCCTAGGGGCATACTCATAGTTAAAAGAAGGAACATCTTCAATGATTCAGAGAGAATGCTGAGAAGAATCAGTCAGATACGTAGGAGCTGAACTAAGAGGAAAAACCCAGAAGGGAGAAATTATCTAGGGGAAGAAGGTGGTCCACAGTGTCAAATGTTGCAGAATGGTTAAGAAGAATAAAGACTGAGAAAAGGCCTTGGGATTTGGCAATTAAGTGAACATTAGTAACTTTAGAGAAAGCAGTTTCAGAAGCTAAAAGTCTGATTACAAGGAGCTGAAGAGGCGATGACAGGAGAGGAATGAGAATAGAAGAGCGAACAGAATTAAAAAAATTTTTTTTATTATCTTTAAAAGTCTCAGGGATATTAACTAGGACAGAACATAACATAGCAAGCATTAAGTAGCAAACATGGCCAGAGTTAAAAAATTATAAGGATAGTTTTGTGGGTTATTTTTTTTTTAAGGATTTCGAGATTTTAACGATTAGGAGAGACTGACTTGATATCTTACTCATGTAATTCCACAAACCCCCAAATTCCCATAAGCAAAATATGGCTTAGCAACATCATTAATCCATGTCTTCGTATCTGGGTCTAAGGTGAAGATTAGTAGCACCATGGAGGGAAGAAGGCAATCTTGGAGCTCAAAAACTGTTTAGTAATGGAATAGGAATAAACAACAACAAAAGATCAACCTACTTATTCAAACACTAACTATAAGGAGAAGGGAACATTCTTTTGAGAATTGTTCATATACTCAAGTTGCTTATATGTTGGGGCATGGCTTTTGATTTTATATAATATTAAAGTCATAAGTCCTTGTAGAATTTATTGTGAAATATGGTATAAAGTGTTGGTCTAAGTCTAATTTCAGCCAGACTTTTTTCCAGTTTCCCCGCAGTTTTCATCAAACAAAACTTTCCTAGGCAAGTATATTTTCCAGTTTACAGAGTTCAATTATTTCTCATTTTCATTTGTATAATCTGTTCCACTGATTTACCTCTCTATTTTTTAACCAATGCCAAATTGTTTTGAGCACTGCTATTTTATATGTTTTGAAGTCTGCAATTACTATTCTCCCTTCATCCCTACCTCTTATTCTATTCTTCCTGATGACCTATATTTCTTATTTTTCCAATCCCTTAGTTTTATTGCTGTTTTTTTTAATTAAACAAATGCTTTATTAACTTCTGGTTTACATCATTCATTTCCGCCAGATTTTGAGTTGCAATTTTTTTCCCCGTTTTTCCCCTACCCGCCATCCCAGAATAGCAGTCCCACAAGATATCCCTTCCTCCAATCTGCTCTCTCCCACATCTTCTCCCATACCCCCTTCGACTTTTCCATTAGAGGAAGGTGAATCTCTGTGCCCCAATGCCTGCACATCTTATCTCCCAATTACATGCAAAAGAGTATTTATAATAGTATTTATATATATTTGAAACATTTAATTTTAAGACCTCGAATTTCAGATCCATTCCCTTCCTCCCTTGCCACCCATTCCCTCTGGGAAGATAAGTAATTCAGTATGTGTTGTACATGTATAGCTATGCAAAACATTACCATAGTAGATATATTGTACAAGGCTGCTTATAATTCCCTCCCACCCATCCCACCCCCCACCTGGTCCATTCCCTCCTTGATCCTGTCCCTCTTCTATAGTGGGTACTTCCAACCTCCCCTCCCCCCAAGGATGCCCTCCCATCCATCATCCCTCCTCTCCTCCCCCTTCCCCCTATTCTGCTGCAGGTTGAGATATCCCATTTAGTATGTATGTCATTCTCTCCCTGAACCAAATTCAATGAGAATGTGGTTTTGCCTTTTTGCATTCCTATTCTTCCCCTCCCTTGCAGCCACTTCCCCTTGCTTCTTCTACATGAGATAGTTTACCCTACCCTGTTTCTCCCCATCTCCTCTTGCCACTTTCCTCTCTCACCTCATAATTTCACCCCTTAAGTATCATTCCTTCCCAACAAATTCAACCTATGCCCTCTCTCCATGTATAACTGTAAACATATATACACACATTCACATATGTATTCATGCACCCTTCTTCCATTATTTTCTTACTAAGAAAGGTTTCATCAGTGAGAGTTATTGTTTATCTATGTAGGAATGTAAATAGGTCAACTTTGATAAGTTCCTTTTGATTTCTTTTCCCTGATTACCTTCTCAGGCATCTCTTCCTTCTTGTGTCTGGATGTCAAATTTTCTATTCAATTCTGGTTTTTTCCTCAAGAATGCTTGAAAGTCCTCTATTCCACTGAATGACCATATTTTCCCCTGAAACAAAAATACTCAGTTTTGCTGGGTAGGTGACCCTTGGGTTCATTCCCAGCTCTTTTGCCCTCTGGAATATTGTATTCCATGCCCTTCGATCCCTCAGTGTAGAAGCTGCCAGGTCCTGGGCTATTCTGACTGTGTTTCCACAATATTGAAATTGTTTCTTCCTGGCTGCTTGTAGTATTTTCTCCTTGATCTGGGGATTCTGGAACCTGGCTATAATATTCCTGGGTGTTTTCTTTTTGGGATCTTTTTCAGGAGGTGATCAGTGGATTCTTTCAACCTCTATTTTGCCCTCTGGATCTAAAACATCAGGGCAATTTTCCTTGAGAATTTCTTGAAGAGTGATTTCTAGGTTCTTTCTTTGATCATGGCTTTCAGGTAGTCCAATAATTTTTAAATTGTCTCTTCTGGGTCTATTTTCCAGGTCAGTGGTTTTTCCCATGAGATATTTCACATTGCCTTCTAATCTTTCATTTGTTTGGATCTGCTTAACAGCATCTTGATTTCTCATAAAGTCATTAGCTTCCATTTGCTCCAGTCTAACTCTGAAGGAATGAATCTCCTCAGTGAACTTTTGAGATTCTTTTTCCATCTGGCAAATTCGACTTTTTAAGGCATTCTTCTCCTCATTGCCCTTCTGGGCCTCCTTTGCCATTTGAGTTAGTCTATTTTTTAGGATGTTGTTTTCCTCAGTCAGGCTGTTGACCCTCATTTCATACTTTTCCTGCATCCTTCTCATTTCTCTTCCCAATTTTTCCTCCACTTCTCTTATTTGATTTTTAAAGTCCTTCTTAAGGTCCTCTGTGGCCTGCAACCCGCTTATATTTTCCTTTGGGGCTTTTGGAGGAGGATTTCTGACCTCACAATCCCCTTCCTGTTCTATGCTTCGACCCTCTTTGCCCCCAAAATAGGAGTCTAAGGTTGCATTTTTCTGTTTATTTTGTTTCCTCTGCCTTGACATGTTGCCACTTAATTACTTGACTTTTGGGCTTGTTGCCACAGTAGAATTCTGCCACCAGACAGGAGAGCTTTCGTCCCGAATGTGGGGGTCTTCACAGCTTTCTGGCAAGCTGGATACCCACCCCAGACCTCCCGCTCAGATCACAATCCAGATCCAGGGAGGTTAAAGCAAGAGCAATTAACCCCCAAGACTGACCTCTGGATCTCCCTACAGTTCGAAGGCCAGGAGCTGGAGCTGCCACCGAAAACTACAAAATGATGTGTCTCCTCAGCAGCTTCTAGCCCCTAGGGGAGGAAGCCGACAGTTCCCCAAATACTGGTCCCAAAGTCCATAGGGCACTAACCTCTCACTTTGTCCTAGGCATATCTGAGTTGATAATTCTGGAATCACCACAGCTGCTGGTGTTCTGGGGTCCCTCCAGCCAGCTGCTGGCCCCGCCGCCCTGGGGCTAAAACCTCGACTCAGGTGGACCTGTGCTCAGTTCCCCAGGCACTGAGGCTCCCAGAGTGATGCACTGGTCCTTCCTGCAGGGCTGCTGGGCTGTCCTCAGCAGGAGGTTAGCTTCTCTATGTCTTTCTGTGGGTGCTGGGGCTCCAGAAGTTGTTCAGAGTCCCCTTTTACATAGTTTGGAGATGATCTGGGGGGAGAGTGCCTTGGATGCACTGTTTCTACTCCGCCATCTTGGCTCCACTATTTTTTATTTTTCCAAATTAATTTTGTTATTTTATTGAGTTGTGTAAAATACACCTTTGATAGTTTGATTGGAATAGTATTAAAACTTTGGTAGTATTTTTATTATATTTTAGGCATAATCCTGTCAAGAGTCTGGAATTTTCTTCCAGCTAAGTTGTTCTTTATTTCCTTAAGGAGTGAAGTATATTTATAAGTATATTTATGAGTATTTCTTGGCTTTGGTTTGACAAAAAATAGTAATAGTTGGAGAGATGGTAGGAAGATAAGACACAGCAATTCATTGTGGGTGGAGTTGTGACAATCATTTTAGAAAGCAATTTAGAATTACACAAAGTGGTCAAAATGTCCATATACTTTGACCCAGAGATTCCAGGTTTATACCCTGCGGAGGTCACTGATAAGGCCCCATATACACCAAACTATTTACAGCAGTACTCTTTGTGATCGCAAAGAATTTGAAATAAGGTAAATACCCCTGAGGTGGGAAATGGCTAAACAAACTGTGGTACATGAATGTAATTAATACTGTGCTGCAAAAATTATGAATATGATGATCAAAGAGAAGCAAGAAAAGATTTATATGAACTAATACAGAGAAAAGTAAGCAGAGCCAAGTAAAGAGTATACAAAATGATTACAACGTAAATAGAAGAACAAGCAAAAAAAAAATCAAATGAATGTTGCAAAATTACAAAAATCAAACATGACTCCAAAGAAGAGATATGAGAAGCCATTCTCACCCCACTCCTTTGCTGAGATGAGAGGTCCACACTACATATAGCTTCAGACTTTTTCAATGTATTGAACAATTCTGCTTTTCTGTTCTTTTTCAATTTTATTTTCTTTTTAAAATGTTACTTATTTTACAGAATGGTTCTCTGAGAAAGGAAAGAGGGAGGTAAAAGGAGGAAATGATGTTTAAAAAGGCATCAATACAATTTATTTTTTTTAAAAGATGGTAATTTGCAGGGTGGAGTCAAGATGGCAGGGTAAAGGGAGGGACTCAGAGTTCTCCCAAATTCCCCTCTAAAATTCCTCAAAACTAATTCTCAAGTAGCAGAATCAACAAAAGGATGGGGTAAAATAATTTTCCAGCCCAAAACAACTTAAAAGGTTAACAGGAAAAATCTATCTCATTGGGATGGGAGTAAAGTACAGTCCAGCACAGGCTGCACTCCTGCAAGGCAGCAGCAGGTCTTGGGGGCAACTGAACCAGTTGCAATGGCTTCCAGACCTCTCAGCCCAAGGTTGGTGGATAACTGATCAGAAGGAGATTATAGGAAACCTTTTGCTTGCACTGAGTAAAGAAGTCTGTTGAACTGCCCTTCCAAGTTATAGTTTCAGGCTAAGGAGGAACGTTAACACACTAGAGTGTATGGCTGCAGGGGAGCAGGGACCCTGATCACAATTCCAGGGTGGAACAGATTATTTGTGGTTGCTCATATACCAGAGCACAGACCAGGAGATCATACTCCCTAAGAAGAATTGAAAACTTACAGATTCCCAGACATTGCTCTGAAAAGAGCTACACAAAAAGCCCGAAGCTTGGGACAGTACCCCCTACACACAGAGAGCAGAGCCCAACTTTACCATAAAGTTAAAGATCAAGAAATAAGGCTAGGAAACAATGAGCAAACAACAAAAAAAGAATCTAACCATAAAAAATTACTGTGGTGACAGGATATATCAAAACACAAACACAGAAGAAGACAACAAAGTAAAAAAAAAAAAGCTACATCCAAAGCTTCAAAGAAAAATGTGAATAAAACTCAGGTCCAAAAAAGAATTCCTGAAAGAACTCAAAAGGGGTTTTAAAAATCAAATAAGAGAGGTAGAGGAAAAATTGGGAAAAGAAATGAAAGTAATACAAGAAAATCATAAAAAAAAAAGATCAACAACTTGGTAAAAAGAACAAAATAAAGAGAAGTTAGGATCATACATGGAAAGAAGGCAAAAATGTGAGTTGACTATGATGGGATAATACCTAAAAACATAAAATTAAGGGGTGAGAAATAGAGGTACAAGGGAAGAAAGAGGAAGGGAAAGGCAGAAGGACCTAGCTACTTCACACAAAAGGCATGAAACAGCTTTTACAGTAAAGGAGGAGATGGGGGCAGCAGACAATGCTTAAACCTTACTCTCACTGGAACTGACTCAAAGAGGGAAAAACATACACACTCAATTGGGTATGGAAATCTATCTCACCATCAGGGAAATAGGAGGGGAGGCAGATATGAGAAGGCAGGGTGAATTGGGGGAGACAATGGTTGGAGGCAAAACACTTGAGAAGGGAAAGGGCAAAAGGAGGGAGAGAGAAGGATAAACAAGGGGCAAAAACAGAATGAAGGGTGGGGTGGCTAGGTGGCGCAGTGAGTAGAGCATCAGCCCTGGAATCAGAAGGACCTGAGTTCAGATCCAGCCTCAGACACTTAGCACATACAAACAAAAACCTAGCCGTGTGACCTTGGGCAAGTTACTTATTAACCCCAATAGCCCTCCAAAAACAAAACAAAAAAAAAATGCTCTAAATCACTATTGAGTAGAGAATTGCAAATTAAAACAACCCTAAGGTATACCTATCAGATTAGCTAATATGACAGAAAAAGAAAATAACAAATGCTAGAGTGGACAGGGAACACTTAAGGCCTGTCAGTGGAGTTGCAAACTGATCCAACTATTCTGGAGAGCAATGTGAAACTATGCTCAAAGGCTATAAAAAAGTGTGCATACTCTTTGTCCCAGAAATATCATTACTAGTTCTGTATCCCAGAATCCCATCTTAATTAATACTGAATTTAACATTTATAAGATGTCTAATATGTGTAAGGCTGAGAATACAAAGATATATAGGTCACAGGCCTGCTCTCAAGAACTTTACACTCATACAATGATAATATAAGGCAAACACAAAAGAGGTCAAGGCAAAAAGGCTGGGATAATTTTTAATAAGGAGAGGTCACTTGCATTTAGGGAAGTAGGGATGAGAAATGACATTTTGGATGATGTGGCATCTCAGGTGGGCCTTGAAAGCAGTTCCAAGTTCTTCAGATAAATCTTATTGGTGCTGAAGGATCAGAATCACTTTCATCTCTCTTCTGAAATCAGCAATTTTCCTACCCATTCTTATATTCTACAATTACCTGATCCAAAGACAAGTGCACCGATCCAGACAGAACAAGAGTTTATAACCTGGGTCAGTCAGGCTTTCTATTTTGATGTTTTCTGCCACTACTGTTAGACTTAGACACTATCTCCTCCCACCCAAACCCCTATTCATCTCAATATACTCCCAATCCAGTCAGTATGGAAAGGGACAGTCAATCACACTCTATTACCTTTATTTCCTTAAGATAAGACAACTTTCAGTGCTAGCATCCTTGAAAAGACAGGTCATACACATAGGCATTAAATAGATTTCGTGCTTTGGGAAATAATATTTTCCTTTACGTGTAATGATTAACTGAGTTATAAGGTGATGGGAGAAGGAGAGGTTTCCTCTCAAAAAGGCATTTAAATATCATATTAACAGCTCACTTCTATGGACTCAGGCATGGGTTAAATCAGAGGTTCCCAAACTTATTTGGTGTACTGCCCCCTTAAAAAAAAAAAAAGTACTCAACGCCCCCCCGGAAATCTATTTTCTTTAACCCTTTAACAGGTTTTTTTTTGGAGCCTTTCTTTTCTTGTAGGGGGAAGGCAGGACAATTGGGGTAAAATGACTTGCCCAAGGTCACATTGCTAGCTAAGTGTCTGGTGACGGATTTGAACTCAGATTCTCCTGACTCCAGGGCCCCGTGTTCTATTCACTCTGACACCTAGCCACCCCATAACGGCTTTTTAAATGAGTCTTTTAAAAAATGTGTATAAAATATTTTTAAATGACATCTAAACTTTAATCATTTATAAATTTGTGGGGTTTTCTTGCATTGAAATTTTAATGACACAGTAATGCATCTTGTAACTGTATAGTATGGTATTGTAAACAAGTCATTACACACACATATTTCTGCTGATGCACTCACTTGCCTGACAATACTTGCTAATTAAGACTTGTCAGTGGACTTGACCACTAATCAGTTATAACTTGCATTTTTCGTGTTTACTTGGAAAATAATGTAATCACTATGACTCTGACTCTGTTACACAACAGAGGAAACATGTACAGATCTTCAAAGTTCTCTTCTCTTCTCTCCTGATGTTTCCACTGTCGCTTTATTTTTATTCAAGGTGCCCCACTACCCCTTCATTTTTCCAGCATCCCCATAAGGGGGCAGTACCACCTTGGGAACTTTCAGGTTAAATCTTGAAAAAGTATTGCCATTCAGGGAATATCTGGGCTACTCCAGCTAACCCCTGAAGACTCCTCCCACACAGATTCTGTCACTCAGCAAAGGGGATAGACTAGATGGCCTCCCAAGGTCATTTTGATCCCATAGTTTGTCGGATAAGAACTAGAAAACATCACAGGAGAACACATAGGGTCTTTCCTGTCTCTGGCCTGTCTGGATGATACAAAGTTGTAAATTACCAGCCCTTCCTTCCTCCTAGGCTTCAGTGACACTGCCACGTCTGGCTCTCTCTCAATCTTTCGCTTGCTCCTTTTCCTCCTGGGGGGAGGGGGGGGGCGGCACGTTAAGTATTCTCTTCTGGTGATTTCATCTACTCCCAGGGTTTTAACTTTAAAGACTCAACCATACCTATATTTTCAGCCCTGAACTCTATTCTGGGATCCAGGCCTAAATGTCCTACTTGCTAGACAATACTGGAATGTCCTATTAGCACTGAGTTTAACATGAGCTAAATCAGTTATTATCTTTGTCCCAAAACCTGCCCTCCTAATATCCATCTTTCTAATGATGACACCACTATGTTCCCTTAGTCACCAAGAATGGAAACTTCCCCTGCCTTGACTCTCTCATCTTTACATGCATTTCTTCATCACCTCTTATTGTTTCTACCTCCACAATATCTCTTGTATCCATCTATTCTTTCCACTTCACGGGATCATGAGAACTTTGAGTTTGAATTCAGTTCCTCTGACTACAATTCTATTGCTCTTTTCATTAAAAGACTTTTGACTACTACCAGTCGAGTGTATGCCTTTATTACATTTTGCTAGAATTATTAAACTAATTGTTCTAGGATCAATCGACTCTATTCTCTTATCTGAAATCCATCCTATAAATTACTGCTAAAGTAAAGTAAATTTTAATTCATGACTTTATACTTATCAACAACTTGCCATGACTCAAGGCCTTCCATGCATTGGTTCTAGGCTATCTTTTCAAGTCTTACTTCACATTATCCCTTTCAAATATGTTATCTCTCTAGCCAAACTGAACTTACTAACCCACAACCTAGGCACTCTTTCCTTTTTCTGGTACCTTTACTCATGGTACCTTTGTTCTGGTTCCTCTATAGTTGAAGTGCATTTCTCTATAATCTCTACTACCTACTGAGATACGTATTACTCCAAGGCTGAGTTCAAGTTTATCCTCCTGCTCCTCACCCCAACCTTGGCTCCTGGCCCTAAGCCAGAAGTGATCCCTTCTCAGAGCAAAGCATTGTTTGAAGCTCTCCTATGTCTATGTACTTTAATCATATACATATACACAGTATAGTTTCATATATATGCCACACTTTCCCTACTCCCTGACGACTGAGATGTATTTATCTGTTTTCCCCACACCATCTACCCCAATATCATAAACAAATTACTTAGAATAATCCTAAAGCTATGTGCAAAAGTAAAAAGAATGAATACACACACACACACACACACACACACACACACACATATATATCACCCTCTTTCTTTTCCAATTCAAAATAGATTCTAGAAGAGTTATAGATATTTTCGATATATCAATCACTTTTTTTGTCCTTCAGGATAGCAAGGAAGTTGGAAGAAGTAGACATCTAGATCTTCTATGATAAGAAATAAACAATGAATACAGTAAAAAAAAAAAGTTCAGCAACTTATTCAAGGAATATGCAGGAGCTAGGGAAAGAAAGAGATAACGATACTCAAGGGGAAATGGGGAAGAAAGTACAGGGAAGTTGTCTCCAATCACTTCACTCTTGACAGACCAAATGACATGAGGAACACAAGTTAGTAGGGAACCACAAGATCCAGGGTGGAGAAGGATGAGGTGAAAGAAAGTGAGAGAGAATCTGCCAGTTTCTGATTCAGCTTTAAGGCTACAGAGGTAAGCAAAAAAGGTTCAGAAATAAAGAGAGAGCTCACATCGCCCTGCAGGCTACTATTTGACCTGGACCTGAAAGCCACTAAATTTGTTAAAGAAATAACAGTATAAGCCCACAAAAAGATCCAGGAGCCAGGATTGAATTACAGGTACCTCAACCTTAGAAACAGATAGAAAGTATATCCTACCTGCCCTGCTGTCAGCTGCTTTCTCCCCCTACCAAATCACATAAACTAACATCCCATTATTATGTGTATGTTAAACAGTAAATCTTAAGACAGTAAAAAAGGAACCTTACAACATTTTTGAGCACTTCGTTTCACAGTTCTATATAAGGCACTGGTATTAATGTCATATATCACTGAATAAGTACCTCCTGCAAGGTTAAATGATGATGTGTTTATGTTCTATCTGCTCATTGGCCCCCCGGTCAGCCAATCTGAATCAGGGTTCCATGGCAACAGGCTCTATCACTAAGAGCTAAGATGAGATTTTTTTTCTTCCTTTAAAAAAAAAAATATATATATATATATAAAACATTTCCACAGAAACTGACGCAAATGTTGGTCAGAGACACTTCCACAGTTATCCAAGGTATATATTACCAATCTGATATACAAGAAAGCAACTGGCTCTGACAGTGGGATCTATGCAAGTAACCAGACTCATCCTGGTTATCTATCTTAGCATAAAGGTTTGAAAAAAGCAAAACAAAAGACTTGGAAATGTTCCTGTGTTTCAACTCACTGAAGACACTAATGAACCCCTGAACTAGAGGAAAATCAATCCTAGGGTCTATTGTAGGGTTAGCCCTGCTAACATCATAATTTTATGCTTCCTACATGAAAACACATGGAGCCAGATCTAAAGGCAGGACTATTAACTTCTGATGAGCTTTCTTTCTCTTTTCTCTAAATGTTATTATATAACCAAAATTCCTTTAAGAAATAAGATTCTTAGATCCCACCATAGGTATACACTACAAGAAGGTCAAAGACAGAAATGTCACATCTATTATAAAAAATATTCATTACACTATCTTCCCTTTTGTGCTAGTAAAGAACTAGAAACAAAATATGGGCCCATAGGTTGGGGAATGGCTAAACACCTTATTGTACATTAATGAAATGGCAGATTACTTTGCTGCAGGAATGACCATACTGTAGAATCCAGAGAAAAAATGGGAAGCTAACAAAGAACTGATGGAGAGTGAAGTAGGCAGGAATAGAAAAACAATACACTGTACATGGTTGCAAAAATGGAAATGGAAAGAACATAATGAAACTGATCACTATGCAGTTATTAAGCTTGGCCCTTGAAAGAACGCACCTCTATCCCTCATTCTGTGGACTATGAATACATAATAGTACGTATACTGTCCAACTTGGCTGATGTGTTGATTAGTTTTCTTTTTATTTTAAAATATTTGTTAAAATTGGAAGGCTTCCCATTTTCCCCCATAATTTCTTCTGAACCCACCAGAACAAAGCAATCCTACCTCTACTCCCTAATTGATTCTGTAACCCCCTCATGACAGAAGCTATTCAAAACTTTTCTCTTCAAGCTTCCCACAGCAAGAAAATTGAGGCCATTCAATGAGAGTCCTTCTTTTCCCTTTCTCATCTCACATTATTCTAACATGCCCTACTATCTCCTACTTCACCTTATTCTCTGATAAAGAGGTGGCCCATCTCCTTGTTAAACAAACACTTCTACATGCACTCTTGATTTTCTCCCCTCCTCTATCTTCCAGTAAATTGCCCATCTTTATCATCACTTCTATTTTTCTAATTGTTCATCTTTATTTACTGGTTTCTTCTCTGCATCCTTATAAGCAAGACAAAATCTTCCCCAAGCTGTAAAAACAAAACAACACTTAATCCTCCCATCCCTGCTAGCTATCTTCCTCTCTTCTCCTAGGCTGGTTTTAGGACTGTTACAAGCTTTCTGGTGAGGACAGAGAGCTAGAACCAGAGACCAACTCTTCCTACCCAAGTCATGAGAACATGACCTTGCTGTTGCTTCTGTTTCTGTTGTAGCTGTTCTTTCCTATCCTCAGTGAAGGAGTTGGCGGTGAAACAGACTAGTCTGTAACCCAAAGACCTTCAGAAATCTGGAAAGCTGCCAGCACTCCAGGGCTGGGTGTCCATGCTAGAACTTTACCTATAGCACTGGCCTATGGATATATCTAAGGAACTCAGCCTACAGACTGAGCAAATGAAACACTGTTTTTTGGATTGACAGCCTGACAGCTATGATGCATTTAGAAGTCAACTTGGTGGAACAAATGCTTTTTAGCAAACACTTTAGGTTTAAGTTGACTCTCCCCAGGCACCAAAGCCATATAGGAAAAGTATAACCTAGGATATTTGGGGGAAATGCTTGTATTTCTGTCTTTGCTACACTGACTCAGCAAATATCTCTTTAAAGGGCAATGGGGGAAAAGGAGGAGGGAAGAACAGAACTAAATGTCTCCACATCCTCTACTCTCACAATCTTTAAACCCACTGCAATTTGGTTTCCATTCTCATTATTCAACTGAAACTGCTCTCTTAAGTTACTAATGATCTCTTAATTGTTAAATCTCATGGCCTTTTCTCAACCCTCATTATTCTAGACCTCTTGGCTGAACTTGGCACTGCTGATTACATTCTTTCCCTGAATTCTCTTTCTAGATTTTAATGGCACTGTTCTCTCCTGATTCTCTGCCTACCCGACTGCTCCTCATCTCCTATGCTATTTTTTTATCTCTGTCATGACCACTGACTTTAAGTACTAAGTAAGAATCTGTCTTGGGTTCTTTTCTCTTTTCTCTATATGCTTTCTCACTTAATCTCATTAGCTCCCATGGGCTCAATTATTATAGCAATATGGATTCACAGAACTTTGTATACAGCCATTGTTTCCTGGGTTCTAGTCCTACATTGCCAATTGCTTACTGGACATTTCAAACTTGATGTTCAAACATGCACCACAAATTATCATATCCAAAAGAAAGAATTCACTATTTTCCTCATCAAAACTCACTTCTTCCAAACTTTCCCATTACTATCAAGGTCACCACCATTTTTCTGATCACCAAGGTTGGCAACCTTGATGTCATTTCCAATCCTCATTCTCCCCACTTATCTAATCAGTTGCCAGATCCTGCCTTTTTATTTTTTAATCTCCATAACATCTCACAGATACATACTCCATAAACAGCTCCCATCCTAGCTTCAGGCCCTCCTCACCTCTCTCACTTGGGACTACCGCAACAGTGTTCTAATCTGTCTCCCTGCCTCAAAGTGATTTTCCTAAAGGCAGGTCAGATCATGTCACCTCCTCAATCAAAACTCCAGGACTTCCCTACTGTCTCTAGGATCAAATACAAAGCCCTATGCCTGACATTAAAAGCTCTTCACAAGCTGGCCCCTCCCCATCTTTCCAGTCTTTTTTCTGGTCTAACACACTGCTTCCTTCCATGAGCTCTATGGTATGACCAAACTTACCTTCTTTCTCCTCTTCAGAAACGATACTACAGCTCCCATTTTTATACCTTTGTATTGGCTATCCTCTATTTTTTTTCTTCATCCCTACACTGTGACTTCCCTTATTACTGATCTGAACTCTCTATCTCCACTAAACTTTTCACAGCTTTAACAAAGAGGTATGATTAGGTAGGAAGATAACACCACCCAATTCCCAGTGATCTTCTATTTTCAGTGTACCAAATAATTATATGGTGAGCTATTAGGTTATCTGATTTCATCCTTCATCAACACTAAAGGGTTTGGGGGCTCTCCTTCACTAGGAGTCATAAGTAGACATTTTTGACCCAAGAGAAAGCAGCAAGCTATCTCCTATTCTTGGAACACTTTCCCTTCTTCATCTCTTCTAGAATCCTTAGTTTTCTATAATACTTAATTCAAAAAGCATTTTCTACAGCAGCCCTTCCCTGGTTTAACTGTCCATTTCCCAACCCCCACTTCCCCAAACTGCTGGTATGTTTCCTCTTAAGTATACATTGTACCTACTCTGTATGTCTCTTGTATAGACCTATTTATATACATGTTCCGTCCATTAAAATGTAAACACTGTTTTTATTTTTTCTTTGTAACACTAGTACTTAGTACAGTACCTGGCAGTAAGTCGGTCAGTCAACAAACATCTATTAAGCACTTATTATGTGCCAGGCACTGTGCAAAGTGTTGGGTTACAAAAAAGGGTAAAAACAGTCTCTGCTCTCAAAAAGCTCACATTCTAATGGTGGAGAAACATGTAAATAACTAGGTATACACAAGATATATGTAGTGATATAGATGGCATTAGGAAAGGCCTCCTGCAGTTGAGTATTGAAGAAAACTCAGGAAACTAGTAAGTAGAAGTGAAAAGGCAGAGCATTACAGGTACTGGAAGGCAGGGGGACAGGCAGAAGGTAATCAGTGAAAATGTAATTAGACAGGAGATGGAAATTTTATTTGAGTAACCGCAAATAGGCTAGCAGTACTAAATTGTATAGTACACAGAGGAAAACAAAATGTAAGAAGACTCAACAGGCAGGAAGAGGCCAGATTATAATGAATTTTAAGTGCCAGATGGAGGACTTTTTTGATTTTTCTACTGGATAATTGAGCCACTAGAATTCACGGAGAAAGGAGCGACATGGACAAGCTTATGTGTTGGAGGAAATTATCTTTACAGTACTTAGTGGAGGATGGACTGGAATAGGAAGAAATTTGAGGAATATCAGTTAGAAGATTACTGATCTAGTCCAGATGAGAGGTGAAGAGGGGCTAAACTAGAGTTGTGTTTGTATGAATAAGGAGAAACGGATATACAAAGAGATGTTGTGTAGGGAGAAATAATGAGATCTGGCAACAGACAATTTATAGGGAAAGTGAAAATGAGATGTCCAGCATGACAGAGGTTTTAAGCCTGGATGACTGGCAAGATGGTGCTATCCTCAACATAGCAAAGATACAAGGAGTTCATGCTGTACTGAAAATTCCATTATGGCTTTTCTATCCTTTCCCCAAACACAAACCCACAGAAAACTAGACTAAAACAATATCAGACCAACTCCTACGAAAAGGATCTGTCTATGACCTCATGAGAAATGACCAACATGACTTGCTTCCCAGTATCAATCAAGTAGACATCCTACATCTCCCATCCTACCTCTTCCACCTTTGCTAGAGAATGTCATGCTGCAAAAATAAGTCCTGATAATATTACACTTTCACCAATGAAGCCACTTGTAAGTTATAATCCACCTGGAAAAATGCAAAATGTCTCCTTATCCTGACATGCATGCATTTCACTAATAATTAGTATAACAATACTGGTTGTAATAAACAATTTTGGTCATCATCAGCTAAGACATAGTAAATAAAAGCAGAGGCAAAATAATTGTGGATCCAGACTCAGAATCAGTTTGGAAAAGGGGTCCATTTTCATCATTGCCATTAGCAAAACAAAATAAAGACCAAAAAAAAAAAAAAAAACCAAACCAAAACAAAACAAAAAAACCTACTTCAAGAGGGAAGCTAGTCTCAGTGTTGCTGTGAATTCATTCACTCAACAAATATTTACTAACAAATATTAACTGAGTACCTAAAATGTATAGGTCTTTATTGTGCATGTGAAGTCAGAAAGGTAAAAAACAATCTCTGACAGCAGAAATAGCTATCAGACAACTCCAAAGGGCATCTCTCATCAGATTTCTTCAATGTGCATGAGTTCTAGGATATCTTGAAATAACTTAAAAGTTTGGAAACAGAGTTAAGAGCCTCAGAAAAAGGAAAAGTCCTTAATGTATCACTATGTCTGATAAATATCACAAGAGTCAACCAGTACCAGTATAGAAAGGAGTCATAAAACGAAACTAAAAAGCAAGAGCAGCACCAATAAACTAAAGTTTATTGGCCCAATATCAATATGAAGTTTATGTTATACTTTTTCTAAGGGAAAAAAAAAGCACAGTAGAGTTATCAGTCCCAGAGTCATTAGAACAAGACTTTCCATGAACTGGAAATGGCCTCAGTGACACACCTCCATTTAGTGGGCTTCTTCTCCACTCAGATGTATACAACAAAATGGCAAGAGGGATTCTTGCTTTCATCAAATCTTTACTCTTAAGAGCTTTGAAAAAATTCACACTCAAACTTTAATAAACTAAGAAGCTCTTTTCTCAGTTCAGTTCACTTCTCATTGACATTCATTAACAGAAATGCTATTAACTATACTTTTCTGGATTTTGCTGATAACCCTTGGTCATTTCCATTTCCTCAGGTTTTCTTGTCCAAAAAGCTATCCAGAAGGGGAAGTTTCCAATCATAGCTAGACATTTCACCTAGCAACAAAAGATTTATACTCTACCACAGGTTTTTTATGCAGATCAAAAAAAATGTAAAAGAAAATGGAAAGGCCATGACAACATAAAACTTGACCCTTATGAAAAGTATCCCTAAGAACCAGGTTTTCTGTTTGAGGTTTGGAGTTTGCTGAAGATAATATCTTGAATTTCCTGGTTTCAACATTTGGCAATTATTGTTTTTAACATTTAACAATTATTGATGTTAATGTCATGCTCCAAAGTTTATAAAGTGCTCCATTTGGGTCTCACTAATTCAACTATTATCACCCACTTGGTACAGATGAAAAAAATCCATAGTAAGTGATGTTAAGAGGCTTGCCCAGTCATAGTTAGTAACTATTAAAGGCGGGATTCACACCCTGGGTTTCATGGCTTCAAGTCCAGCACTCTATCCAAATGCATTTTGGTACATCTTATTTCCTCACAAATGTAACCAGGAAAAAGCAGGAGTATACGATTGAAATGAAATATAAAGCAAGGGCAGAGGAAGTGAAGTTTCTGAAATAGACACAAAAATTATAATCAGTAAAACTAACCCTGAAGCCAAGAAAATGCACCTTCCTTTCTGTGCCACAGTATGTGACTATGGGTGTGGACTATCAGAGATGTTGATGTGGTGTTTGGTTTGCTGAATTGCTTTTTGCCTTTTTTCCTTACAAAATTTTCATTACAAAGATATTCACTGGGGAAAACAGAAGGATTATTTTCAGAAATAAATATAGTGTACTGTAACAACAGAAAGCATCAATAAAATTGTTTAAAAGAGAGATACAAAGTATCTATATGGTTTTAAAATAGATACAAAGGTGATAAAGAAAACCTATGCTACTTTAAAAAGTCAGAAAATGAATGATGGTTATGAGGAGAGACAGAGTTTCTAATATATATCAGAACACTCATGGCTAAATAAAGCATTTATTAAGCACTTACTGTAACATCAAGTTAGAAGAGATCCATTATATAAAAAGACACTGTGACACTTTTAGTTTAAAATTTTGGATTATATTTGAATTCTTTTTTTTTTTAACTCATAACCTATATATGGATTTTCCTCTGATTCCTCAAACATAACACGTGATTAGAAATCACCAAATACATTCCTGTTTAATTCCTATAGAGAAGTTATAGGACTTAACTGCAACCCTGAAAGGAGTACATCAAAATTAGGGAGGGAGAAATCAATTATTAACTTTTTTTTCCTTTCCTTTTGGAGGGCAATTGGGGTTAAGTAACTTGCCCTAGGTTTTTGTTTGTGTGTGCATTAAGTGTCTGAGGCCGTATCCGAACTCAGGTCCTTCTGACTCCAGAGCCGACAATCTACTCATTGCGCCACCTAGCCGCCCCTAATTATTAACTTTTAAGCACTACAGAGGGGATGACAAGTTTTCTTCTTCAAGTCTTCCCAATACAAATGACAGTCTGGATGACAAAATATATTTCACTTAAGGGGCAGAGTGAAACAAACATGTACTCCAATGATACTTATGGCTTGAATTCTCACCTAAAATAATTTCACTTAAGCTAAAGGACAGCTTGGATAACTAACTGAACTAGCACCTACCTCCTAGGGATGTTATGAGGATAAAATAATATCTATAAAGCACTTTGCATAACAAAGCACCATAGAAATGCTAGCTATCATGGAGGCAGTTTGGTGGCAAAGTGCTGGACCCTGGAATCAGAAAGACCAGAGCGCAATTCCTGCCTCAGATACTTACTAGCTGGGCAAGACACTTAGCCTCTTTCTGACTCAGTTTCCTTATCTTCAAAGTGACAAATCTGTAAAGTAGCACCAAATCCCCAATAAAACACTATTTGTAAAGCGCTTTGCAAACCTTAAAATGCTATAGAAATGCTAGCTATGATGATGATAACTTATGACCTAGGATCTCATCTTAGCTTTACAATTAGTTGTAACAACTTAAAATCACTTCACTCATCTGTGTGGACCTCATTTTCCTTATCTGTAAAATTAGGAGGGTGTACTAGGATCTATAAGGTCCTTTCTAGCTCTAACAGCCCATGATGCTATGAATTCTGGTATGCCATTAAAAATAAAATGAAATCCTATTTCTCCAGTTTCTAGTTTCTCTTGACCTTTTCAAAAACCTTAGTACTTTGTTTTTTGTTTTTTTTTTTAAAAGGTTGAAAAAAACAAAGAACTATGTATGTTTGGATGGTAAGAAATGAAAAGTGAATGAACACAAATGAAACCCCCAAATTTTAAAAGAATTTTCTTCATAATACCCAAAACATTTCATGAGGGCCCCTGATCCATTCGCCCACACCCCGAATAGAAAAAACACACCAGTCAACAAACTCTCATTTCTCAATTTCAAAGCAATTTTCCTTTTCTTCCTCACAGGCTATTCCTGTCTTTGCTTGCAGACAGGGAACTGCTCCCAGTGACGTCAGACCAGTCTCCCAGCAACGATTAATGAGGGTTGTCCACCACAGGGGTTTCCTGAAAAGCTAGCAAGAAATTATCCACGTATTTGCTGCAGTGTCAAGATGCAGGGATGCAGTGGAATTTCTCTTAACCCTTACAATACCATAATGACAAGGATTCCCCACTAGGATACTTTTCTTTAAGATGAAAGATCATCTTTCTTTTTCCTTTCCACTCCTCCTCCCCAAAGAAGCAAGCTTAATTACTTGTCTGAAGCAACTGACTATGAGAAGCATTAAAACCCTTCCTTACAAATTGAGAAAGCTAGAAAATGTGCATGGTTCTTTATACTTTTTCATATTAGAGAACTGCAAACTCACATGCACAGAATCTTAGGAAAAAAGGCCAAGAATAAGGTCTTATTCTAAAAATAGTCAAATAATAGGAAGGGAAAGAAAATCGAGAATATAGCAGGTCCCTAAAAATCTTTCACCAGCACTTTCTCAATAATCTCTTCTCCCTCACAATATTGAAGATTCACTGAACTTGATCAGTTTATCATAGACTTTTGTAGGCTATCCCCCAAATATCAATGTTGCACACAAAATAACTGAAGGCCCAAGCACTCCAAACAAACTTAGGTGAATCACTATGGCTTGAGCCCCCATCTAAAAGAAAATCCAATACAACCACTACTTAGCCTCACCACAGCCCCATTCTTCCTATTATCAAGTGGAATAGCAGGATATTAATGCAACCACCTACTAGTGGGTAGGTGATTGAGATTACTTCTCAAAAGAAAAGGGGATTTATGATTACTAGTGTCCAACAAGCACAAATAAACTCCAACATTAATGGCTGCTGGGTTTCAGATGTTATATATAATTGCCAAGGTATGCAGAAGAATATGGGTACAGGAAGAGGTCTGTTTGGAGGAGGTAAGAAAGAGTAACAAATTGATATAAAAAATTAAGGGAAATTTTCCTTCCCTTCTCCCAAATTCACCTCATCATTTTTGAAGAAATATATAAAAATTCATTAGCAACAGTATATACAGGGTCAGCCAAGCTGTGCTTCAGCAGCAGCTCTGACTCTGCCGAGATCCCTTTCCAAAAAAGAGAAACAAACATCAAACTGCATCCCTATTATTAAAACATTGTTTTTTACTTCAACCCCATTCACTGACATCCAATTACCACCATTAAATCACATATGTCAAAAAGTACCAGTTTGAATGGGTTTTGCCTTTGCCTTGCTTCTCTCAGCCCCCTCCCTTTCAGGAGAATAAAAGGACTGCAAACAAAATCACTACGTCACTGGAGGTGAGGGGAATCCCATCTTTACTCTTCTGAAACCAAGACTAACAAACAAAAAGCAAGCTGATATAACACAAAAATTTCTAAAAAGAAATATAAAGCCCAAAGGAACTCAAATGACAACCTAAATATATGTCAAAAAGAACCCAATGTAAAACGGTTAGATAAATTCTTTCTTATAGATTATGCCCTGGGAAACTCCAATCCAAAACATCCCCCTAAATGCAGCAAAGGGACTATCTTTCTTCATGACTGCCCAATTAAAAGCTGGAGATTGGTTACATAAAGATATCCAGGGCACCTGCTTGGTGTAGAGAGCTCTGTAATGACATGGAGGAGGATATTTACAGGGGATTCCCTCCTTCTGAAAAGGTGCGTCAACAGGATCACCCAAAAAAAAAAAAAAAAGAAAGAAAAGAAAAGAAAAACCAAAACCAGAAATCATCACTGCTTCTATAAGCAAAATCTGAATGAAGCACTGCTAGAAATGGTCATGAGACAGGCAGAGTCTGAGCAGAGCAAGAATTTCTAGCTTTTAAGTTATTACAAAAAAATTTAATCTATTATATATGCTTACCACAATATTTAATAAATTTTAACAGCCTGAGATAGTTTAACCAAAATTTTTATACAATCTTAATTTACAAATCACTCTAGTTCCTTCCCTCCAGAAGCTGTAGATTTCAATAGCTTTAAAAACAAGAAAAATTTAAATTAAAAAAAAAAACTCACCTTGGAGCTTCACTTAGACCACCAGCTAGTTCACATTATTAATGGAGACCTCATTGTAAGGATCTGCTGGAATTTTGCCGGAAGAGATTCCTTCTGGGAAACCTGTCTCTCTTCTCGTCCCCCCCCCTCCCGCCCGCCCACCCCCTTTCCCACCTCCTTCACCCTTGAATGAAATGTTAGTGATCTTCACTGCTGCCTCTCCAGCAAGCTAATTGCTTTGACAAGCAGCTCAGAAACAGACCATGGCCCAGCTGTTCGGAGAGATGTCACCCAGAGCTCTGCCAATAGTCACACACATACCACCACCACCCCCTTCCTCTCCGATCTCATTCAAATACTTCAATGGTATGGTCTGCCTCCACAGAGCTCTGAGGATGGCTTTTAAAGACACAGTAACAACCCCCCCTTTTTTCGCTGCAAATGCTGAGCTGCCATGAAAGAGTCATTTTTTTTATGGATTATATATATGTAATGGGGGGGGGAGTACTATGAGTTAAAAGGTCACCTCTCAAACTACTGTACCTTTCCTCACCAGGAGCCGGTGGAACAGTATTTTGCTCAAAGCCTTTAGGATAGCCTTGAGAAATATTATAATTACTAAACTCAGACAGCAGGGAATTATTTTCAGCTTTGTTTAGTAAAATCATTGTTTCATTTAGAAAAGGGGTAGAAGGCAAGAAGGGAGAAGAATGATCATTTCCTTCTCCCAGATCTGCCCTGGAAAAATGGGCAAGTACCAGGAATGATCTGACTGTGGCTTAGAAGCAATGAAATATGAATTCTTATGAAGTATGACTTGACAGGTAGCACTGACCCTAAGGAGAGTTCATGATGAAAAAAGGTACAAGGAGTAGAGGAAAAACAAAAAGGGAAATAAAACTACCAAGCATTCAGAATGGTAGTAGTGCTAGGAGCCCCAGTCTGCTCTAAGAATGCAAATCTAGAGATAACCTTCAGGTCCTAATTTAAAAGCAGGCCAGATAAAGCTGCTGCTACTAGAATTAGTAATACTATAGGTACTGTGAACTGCAGGGACAGGATAACTACAGAGAGCATCTAGACTGGCCAGAGGAACTTTAAGAATGACAGTGATATCTGATATAAACACAGCTAGGACAAGAGAGAAGTTCATTATGGAAAGGGCGCAGGGATATTCAAACAAACAAAAAAATGCTTAAGGATCTAACTAGCTTCTATACCCTCAAACTTACAGGAAGTAAACTAAAATCACAATTTAATTCTATAATTTAGTGAATATATTGACTAGACTTTAAATATAACAGCTGATTCTGACTTCTTAAAACCAACACTGATTTGAAATACATTTCCTGCAGTTAAAAAGCCAATATGTTCACATCTTAAGGAATTTTAATGTCCTTTCACAACCTTCACTTTGTATGAATTTTTCATAACAGTTTGTTTTTCTGAATCAAAATATCCATATAACTGCTTGTTCTTCAAACTATCAAGGTCTAACCATTCCTTTGCTAACTTCCAGATAACATAATTTTTTTGTAGCTCACTTGGGGGGTTAGCAGAAGTAGGATTCCAATGAATAGCTTCAAAAACCACAATTAAGAGCATCTGAAATTAAATACACAAAAGATGTCCTTTCCCAAACTGGAGCAAAGTGTCTCTTGTTTGAAATGAGATTTATACATAACAAGAGGATCACCCAGACTTCTATTTACTAACCTAGAATTTAAAAGAACATTTCTCAAATTAAGGAAAAAAAGAAAATGGGAAAAAAAACAAAATGTAAACAGAAATGTATGTACCTAAATGTAACTTCCTAAGACAAACCGCTTCTAAATAAAATAAATAAATAAATAAATAGTCATTCCTTCAGTTTTTTTTTTAAGACTCTGCATAAGTCATTTAACTTCTGCCTCAATCTTTTCACCTGTAAAATTTGGTTTAATAATAGCAGTGGCCTCCCAGACTTACAAGGATAAAATGAGATAATATTTGTAAAATGCTGCATAAGCCTTAAAGCAATACATAAAGGCCAGTTTTTATTATTATAAGTATATTTAACTATATACACATATTCAAGTGGAAAATATGAAACTGAAAAGTCTCTTCAAACCTTATTATGCACTTAATAATGAAAATATAAAAATATTACTCTAGAAAGGTTATTGCAGGTAATTATTATTTAATTATGAATCTGCTTATTCACAAACTTTTGGAAACAAGGATATGTTCAAAGTAATAGAGAAAGTCCTTGGTACTGGCGTGTATATCAGGCTACCCAATGCTGAAACAAAAAAAGCCAAAATATCATTACTCTAATCATAAAATCAATAGCCCTGCCAGTTTGCATCACACACAACTCTACTCCAATGGTATATCTGTTGCCCTAGAAAGAATACTCTACTTACATGAAATGAGAAAAATATTTCAGGATCTTTAGATTCAATTTTTGAGAAGCTCAGGTGAGGGGGGAAAGATTCTCTACAAGAGTCAAGGCTACACAAAGAGGCCTATGATAATAACACCTACCTATTACTCATAGTCACATAATGATACTCAGTTTTTCATAACAACTCTGTGACGTAGTAGGGCAAGCATTATTATCTCCACTTTACAGACAAAGAAATAAATCCAAAAGTTAAGAATACTTTCAGGTATCACTCAAAGTCTTAGAAGAGCCATATAAGGATGTTTCCTCTGTAACCTACCCTGTCTTAACCCTGAGACACGGCTCTGTATATTAAGGGAATGAGAGCTTTGCCAGGGCTTCAGAAACCAGCTAAGTCCATAAATGTTTCTCCCACACATTCATATGCAAGAAAACCAAATTAAATGCATAAAGCATTATAAGAGAAATGTTAGAGTTTAGGAATATCTCATGATATAGACAGATAGAAAAACATTATGCACTGCACAAGAAACCAAATGAATCAGTCCATTATCAAGGTAAATCCAAAAAAGCAGTAACAGTGTGTTCATTCACACCCATAAGATGCAAAAAAAGGAAATGATATGAAGTCTGTGGCTGGTAGGTGCGATGTAGGACAGTGCTGGTTTCTTCAGCACATGGCAGACTGTGAGTGCACAGATGAAAAAAGCTCCAACGTTTTATTTTAGTTAAGAGTTTCAACCTCCTCCCCCACTAAGATCTTTTCCTAGAACTGCTCACAGGGAACAGAATAGCTGACAGATTTGCCTTCTACCACCTTTCCCTTTCCTTCTCTCAATTCTGATAGAGACAATAACAAAAATGCCATGGCGAAAAGGAAAAGGAAGAGAAACAGAGACGTGGACACCCCACAAAACAGATAATTGCTGCAAGACTAAGAATGGGATGGAGGTTAAATGAAGAGAACCCTGAAAGCACCAGGGGCAGCTTTTCCGTAAGAAGCCCCTGTCATTGCTAGGTAGAGTCTCACAGATGCCAGCCCAAAGTGCCCAGAAAAGGAACCTGACTGTACTAAACTTCCAGAGCTGGATCCTAGGCTAGAGAGTGATCAAGAACCCTAGAACATCCTTGCTTTATCAGTTTAGTATGGTACAGCCTAAGAAATAACAGAGTGTGAGAGTTGGAAGGGTCCTCAGAAGCCATTTTGTCTAGCTTACACATGAAAGGAAATCTTCACTTGAACACACTTTCACAAAAGATTGTACAAGCTCTGCTTGGAGACCTTCAAGGAGGCAGAACGCACCAATATTTGAGACCAGCCTACTTTTAAACAACTTCAATTACTTAAAGACAACTATCAAGCTCTCTGCCTCCCCCCTTACCCTGCCCCAGGCTTTTCTTCCTCAGATTAAATACTGCCAGTTCCCTCAAATGATCTTCATATGACATGGCCTTAAGATGCTCTGCCATTCTGTTTGCTCTCCTTTCGACATTCTCTAGTTTATCAATGGCTTTCTTTTCTTTTTCTTTTTTTTTTTTTGAGGGCAATTGGGGTTAAGTAACTTGCCCAAGGTCACACGGCTAGGTTTTTGTTTGGGTGTGCATTAAGTGTCTGAGGCCGGATCCGATCTCAGGTCCGATCAGGACTCCAGGGCCAGCGCTCTACACACTGCGCCTCCTAGGCGCCCCTATCAACGGCTTTCTTAAACTACAATGCCCAGACTTAAACACAGTACTTCAGATGAGGTCTGATGAGGACAAAGTACAGTGGGACTATCACCTCTCTAATCCTGAAAACGAATCCTCACAACTCTCCTTGTAGCAATGCAGTCCAAGATTGCATTAGCTTTTGACATTGCTACATTATACTGTTGACTCACATTGAGCTTGCAGCCCATTCAATGTCACAGATATTTTTTCCAGAACAGCCGTCTAATCTTGCCAATCCCATCTTTTACCTGGTGAAGTTATTATTATTTTTTTTTCCAAGCAGTATTTTACATTTACCCCTACTGAATTTCATCTTATAGTCTGCCTGTCAAAATCCTTTTGGATTCTAACTTTCATTCACTGGGTTGACTTGTGTTTCCCAGCTCTGATATTTCTGTAAACTTGATAAGCATGCCATCTAGGCCTTAATCCAAGCAATTAACGAAAATGTTTTTAAAATTAAGAAAAAAAAAACCAGCAAAGGGTCAAGCACAGATCCCTTTGGCAATTCACAGGTGACCTCCTACTATACTGACAGTGAATGGATCACAAGTGCTTTTTTTATCCAGTTATCCACCCCATTGTGAATCCATCAGACTCTTGCATCTAATCCCTATCTTCTCCATAAGATAATTTATGAAAAGCTTCCCCAAACCCTGGTACTCTAGATCCATAGGATCCATAGGATTCCTCTTATTACTAATTCAGTAATCCTATCAAATAAGGAAATGAAGTTAACAATCTATGCTATACATGGATATTACCTATTTCATAGGATTGTAGCAAGGATTAAATAAGAACATATGTAAAGCACTTAACAAACCTTAAAGTGCTACTTAAAAGTTATCATTCCTTGTATAAATTAGGCTGTAAATTCCTCAAGGAAAGAGGCTATACTTCTATTACCTTATCCCCAAAATGTATAGTTGAGAGCACCATAGAAAAACTACAGGAACATAATATTCACTGGTGGCTATCAACTGAGGTCATATGATCTTTTCCCCCTTCCTTTCAAATAAAACCTTAAACGGGAGACTTAAAGATATTCCAGACCAGGAATCACCCGTCTTTCCCAGGAAGCTTTCTAAAATCAGAATCACTACAATCTGTAAGGAATCAAAATTACATGTCACCCAAAGAACAAAGGAAAGACAAAAAGTAGAAGAGGCAGCATCACACTAACAAAAACTAAAAACAATAGTGTAGGAGAAGCAACTTAAAATATATTATCCAAAAAAATATTACTAGAAAAGAAGCTGGGCCAATGATGGATCGGGAGTGACATATCAATAATAGACAGCCTATATATACTTTGGACAGTTAAATGACATCAAGTGAACCCCTAGCAAAAGGATGATCCAGAGCACATTTGGTGGACCCCTATGTAGGGTTTCTAGGAGCACCATTGCCAAGTTACACTAACTGAAAGGCCATGAATATATCACAATCTCCACTGTTGGAAAAATACCCACAATGATGAGATTAAAAATCAGCTGAAGTACTAAAGAAGCTAAGTTCACCATAAATATGTATTTTATGAGAAATTGATTAACAGTGAAAACCTACAAGGAACAGGGAGGGGCAATTTCAACTGTCAATGTCTTCAGTCTAAGGAAGAAGGCAGAGGTGATATCAAAGCACTGGATGGTCTTTTTAGATGAGCTAGTTAGCTGTGATCCTCAAATTAGGGAGTCCTATTCTGGGTTTACAGAATCATAAAATCTACTTTAAGAATCCTTCTAATTTACCTTATCACTTCCTAGACATTCAATCACTCAACAAATATTCAACAAAAATTTGCAGACAGTACTGATTATACACTGGAGAAGATAGAAAGATATATAAAATAAAGTCCCTATCTCCATGAAGATTATAGCCTAATGGAGATGACAGAACATGTGTACAGATAAACAATATAAATTCAAATATAAGTACATAAATAACTCTCTCAATTCCATCCGATAAGTCAAGTTATCTCTACAAACAATTCTGCACAATCTGAGTACTCAAGTGCTGAGGGATCATGGAATTTAGAATTGAAAGTAAATTTTAAGAATCATCTAATCTAACTTCCTGAGGAAGTTAAAGCTAAGAAAAGTTAAGTGACAATACAGGGCAGAGGATTTAAAGAGTTGGGTGTAATGAATTAAGAAAAGATTCTTTTTTTTTTTTTTTTTGGAGGGCAATTGAGGGTAAGTGACTTGCCCAAGATCACAGCTAGTTTTTTGTGCTAAGTGTCTGAGGTCAGATTTGAACTCAGGTCCTCCTGACTCCAGGGGCAATGCTCTATTCACTGCGCCACCTAGCTGCCCCTAAGAAAAGATTCATAAAAGGTCATAGAAAGAAAAAGATAGTTTCCCACTGATAGATACAACACGATAATCACAACACACTTTATATATTTACTCATTTCAATATTACAGAAAAACAGTATGAGCAGTAATGAATGACCGAAAAAGTGGGATCCCAATCAGGAGTTCTTACCCAATAAATTAAATCTGCTGAAAGAGCCTGAAAACTTAACCACTATAGATCTAAGAAAGACCACAACTCCATCCCTACCATTTGCCAGGATTCTCAATGGAGAAGAGGGGTGAAGTTGACAGAACTGCCCTTTCCTCACCATACCCCCAAACACCACCTGAAATATCAAAGCTTTGAGGACATTAAAAATGACTCCGATGCCCTCACAAAAAGCTGATGACCCCTGCTCTAAGTTAAGGCCACCACAGCAAATACATATGTAATGGGCTTAGAAGAGATGGTAAACAGTTCTAAAGATAAGACAGGCCCTTGGTTCTGAAAATCTCAATGAACAGAGCATGTTCAGAATTCAGATTTATGAGTTACACTGCTATTAAGTCTGAGTTGGCACCTGAACCCAAGCCATCCTGACTTAAAGATCAGTACTCTTAAGCACTACTCTATGCTCCCTTTACTATAACATCCTTTATGCTTTTTGGGAGTTCTTTGTGTGATATATATGCTATAGCCTCCTTATACCAGCCAGCCCCATTGTCTTCTATGCAATACTCATTTTTAGTTCTTCAGTGGTGTTCCCTCTCTCACAGCTAGACCACATCACTAGTAAAATGTTAGCACTGAAAAAATGATCCTTTGCTTTCATGAGAAATCTGAAGTCAGTAAAAGAAGCTTTACAATCTCCTGAAAGTAATCCAGTCCACTCTCTTTCTCCTATTCAGCTGGGGGCTCAATTTCCTATCCAACCATGCTGTCTGTTTGGTATTGGGCAAGCTCTACAGCAGCCCATCAAAGTGCATACTTAAATCTAAGCAACAGATATTCATCCATTTGGAAAAAAAGGTTTGAAAAAAATCACGTTTTAGACAGAAACAGGACTTCCGTTCCCACCTCCTCCAACTCATGTAAAAAATGACACTAAACAAACTTTGGAGCTACAGAATGCACAAAATCACACAAAGAAGCTAACCTCCCACTAAAGACAATCCAGCAGGCTGGCAGGAAGGGGCCAGTGCAGCACTCTTGGAGCTGACCCCAGCCCCCCACAAGGCCGAGGTTTTAGCCTCAGGGAAGGCACAATCAGCCACAAGCTGGCAGAACTTTAGATCACCAGTAGCTGTGGCATTTTCCAGAATTATCAATCCACAGATGCTAAAGACAAAGTGAGAGGTCAGTGCAGTGTGGATTTTGGGACCCAGGAGGTTTGGGAGAACGGTCTGGCCTTTGCCCCCAGGGCAAGAAAAAGCTGAGGTGTGGTGGCCATCCATTCACTGCCACGTGGCTGCTTCAGAGCTCCAGGCCTGCAGATTGTAGGGGGATCAAGCCTCTGGTCTGAGGGTAATTGCTCTTGCTTTAACCTGCTTGGATCTGGATCACTGTCAGGGATGGAGGTCCTGGGGGGCATGACCAGTGTGTCAGAGCATGTGGAGGATCCTAAGAGGGCAGCCAACTAGTAGCTCCAGCAGCTGAGAAAACCCCAGCAATTGGGACATAGCTACCCCCTCTGGTAGCAGAGTTCTACTGTGGCATAAAGCTCAAAAGTCAAGTAATTGAGTGGCAACATGAGTAAATGAGGGAAGAAAAGCAAGCACAGCAGCCCAACTTTGGATTCCTTTTTTGGGGACAAAAAGGATCAAAGCATGGAACAGTAGGAAGACAGTGAAGTCAGAACTCCTGCAACAAAAGCTTCCATCAAAAGAATAAGCTGCTCAAAGGCCATAGAGGAGCTTAAGGAGGATTTTTAAAACCAAATAAGAGTAGTGGAGGAAAAATTGGGAATAGAAATGAGCATGATGTAAGATGATGAAATGAGAGTCAACAACCTGACTGAAGAAAATAACACCTTAAAAAAATAGACTAACTCAAATGCCTTAAAAAGCCAAATTTGCCAGATGGAAAAGAATCTCAAAAGCTCAATTAAGAGGATCATTCCTTCAGAATTAGACTGAAACAAATGGAAGCTACTGACTTTATGGGAAGTCAAGATACTATTAAACAGATCCAAACAAATGAAAAAATAGAAGGCAATGTGAAATATCTCACTGGGAAAACCACTGACCTGGAAAATAGATCCAGGAGAGGTAATTTAAAAATTATTGGACTACCTAAAAGCCATGATCAAAAAAAGAACTTAGAAATCATCCTCCAAGAAATTCTAAAGGAAAACTGCCCTGATGTTTTACAACCAGAGGGCAAAATAGAGATTGAAAGAATCTACCCATCACTTCCCGAAAAAGAAAACTCCTAGGAATATTATAGCCAGGTTCCAGAGTGCCCAGATCAAGAAGAAAATATTACAAGCAGCCAAGAAGAAACAATTTGAATATTGTGGAAACACAATCAGGATAACACAGGATCTGGCAGCTTCTACACTGAGGAACTGAAGGGGTTGGAATATGATGTTCCAGAGGTCAAAGAAGCTGGGATTAAAACCAAGAATCACCTACCTAGTAAAACTGAGTATCATGTTTCAGGGGAAAATATGGTCACTCAATGGAATAGGGGACTTTCAAGTATTCTTGAAGAAAAAAAACAGAGTTGAATAGAAAATCTGACATTCAGATACAAGAAGCAAGAGAAGCATGAGAAGGTAAACAGGGAAAAGAAATCGTAAGGAACTTATCAAAGTTGAACTATATACATTCTGACATGGAAAAACTATAATTATAACTGATGAAACTTTTTCAGTATGAAAATAGTTGAAGGGAATAGAAATATATAGTCTATATCTGAGGGTATATGGCCATATGAATACATAAGTGAATGTGTGTATATATGTTTACAGGTATACATAGATAGAGGGCACAGGACCAATTGAATAGGAAGGGATAATACTTAAAAGGTGAAATTAAGAGAGGAACATAATGAAAGGAGATGGGGACAGACAGAATGGGGTAAACTATCTCATATAGAAGAGGCAAAGGAAAATGGTTACAATGGACGGGAAGAACAGGAAGGCATAAGGGAATGGGTCAACCTTATTCTCATTGAATTTGGCTGGGGGGGGGGAATGACACCCTACAGGAGAATAGGGGAGAAGGGGATGAGAGGAGGGATGATGGAAGGGAGGGCAGCCCAGGGGGGAGGGAAGTGGGAAGCACCCACTTTTGAAAAGGGACAGGACCAAAGTAGAGAACAGAACAAGTGGGAGGTGGGATAGAAGGGAGGGAAATATAATGTCTTCTACAATATATCTACTATGGTAATGTTTTGCATTATCTACATATGTACAACCTATATTGAATTGCTTATCTTCCCAGTAAGGGTGGGTGACGAGGGAGGAAGGGAATGAATCTGAAATTCAAAGTTTTAAAACCAAATGTTTAAAAATATATATATATATATATATATATGTGTGTGTGTGTATATATATATATATATATACATACTATTAATACTATTTTACATGTAATTGGGAAATAAGCTATACAGGCACTGGGGCATAGAAATCCTCCAGGCGCTACTTGAAAAGTCAAAGGGGGTATGGGAGAGATATGGGAAAGAGCAGATTGGAGGAGGGGATATCCCGTGGGGCCGCTATTTTGGAGAGGTGGGAAAGGGAAAAATGGGGAGAAAATTTGTAACTCAAAATCTGGAGGAAATGAATGATGTAAACCAGAAGGTAATAAAGCATTTGGGGAAAAAAAAAAGGAAATGAATGATGTAAATTAAAAAAAAAATTTTTAATCACATTTTAACAAACTCTTTTCTTTATCAAGGAACCATCACACTTGACCCTAACATTAGTCCTAGATAAGCTTATAGAAGAAGTAGAAATTTCACAAAAGAGGACAAAGATGGAAAAGCAGACAGACTGGATCAAGACCTTGCTGGAGATGGAGGGGAAGACAGAGACCTTCCTGGAGATGATATAGTTGTAACTGTTTTGATATACCAATATATGAGGTTTCTGAAGTAGAGGCAGATATAAAAGGCATGGGGAAAAATTAACACCTTATTAATATGGAAAAAGTGACCAAAAGAATATTGATAACTACTTACTATATGCTTGTTCTCTTATCTATACAAAGCCTTTGAGAGTTATTTTTAAATGAACCAAGGGCATATTTGATTAAAGGATTAGAAGACAAACAGACTTTCTCAAGCAACATCCAACACTGGAACACATTTTCAGCGTTTCACAATTAACTGGATGATAGAGAACATAAGATCCCATGGCGCTTTTTATCTGTAGATTACACAGAAGCACCTGATTCAGTGAAATGAAACAGAACCTTGCAGGCTCTCTCCTATCCATATATGTATCAAGACCATTCAGGATTTCTCCGGAGATGAAATAATAGAAATAACATTGTTCAATGATTCTCTGATAATAACCATTAGGTGAGGCGTAAAATTGGGAGCTGTAATTGCCACTGTGAAGGAGATACAATATGGGTTCCAGGTCAAAGAAGGACTCCCCGCAGATCATAAGACTCTCCAGATGTTCTTGTTTGTGGGTAACACTGGGTTGAATGTAGTAAATCCTTTAAGATTGCAGGACCTTTAGGAAGAGATCTGTAATCTCTCAAAGGAGTTCACCTAATATGCCCACAGCCATTTTGTTATGCTAATATAAAAAAAGTTTATATTTTAAATATTTTTAAAGTAAGAATGATCTCTACAAACTGAACTATTATTTCTTTGTACTATGAATTTGTCCTCCTTGCACTAATAATCTGTTACCCATCGAACCAGCCCAATAGTAAATCAATTGATTGTTATGTGCATAATAACCCAGAAGGTATTACATAGAGAGATTGGGAGAGGGAGTCTCAAAAAAGGGAAAGGAAAAAAAGGAATACTTCCTCTTAAGAATCGCTGTACTCCACTTTGGAAAACAAAATATACACATATGAAATTACTTTTAAAATTTACAAAATAATAAGCAATATCAAACTAGTACCTATATACTGCAATAATAGTATCCTATTACCTACAGAAACAAATATAACCCCTGTTTGACTTTTAAAGAATTTCATAACCTAGCCCCTTTCTACCTTTCTTATCTTTTCACACCTTACTTTTCTCCACAGTGACACTGGCCTCTTTGCTGTTCTTCAAAAACGACGGTCAGTCTCCTGACTCTTGGTATTTTCACTGGCAGTCCACCATAACCGGAATGCTCTTCCTTCTCATCTGTCTCCCAGTTTCCCTGGATTCCTTCAGTTCCCAGATACAATCCCACCTTCTTCAAGAAGTCATTCCTGATCTATTTAATGCTAGCGTATTTCTTCTAATATTATTTTTAATTGATCTTAAATATATTTTGTTTGCACATAGTTATATACATGTTGTCTGACCATCAGAAAATGGACTCCTTTGGGGTGGCTAGGTGGCGCAGTGAATAGAGCACCAGCCCTGCAGTCAGGAGGACCTGAGTTCAAATCCAGCCTCAGACACTTAACACAAAACTAGCCGTGTGACCTTGGACAAGTCACTTAACCCCAACTGCCATTTTAAAAAAAGTGGAATCCTTGAGAGAAGGGGCTGTTTTGTTTTGGGTTTGTTCTATTTTGGTGGAAAGACTCTGGTGGAATCCCTAGCACGTCACCTGACACACAGTAGGCACTCAGTACATGCTTACTGACTTGACTTGAGTAAAGGAGTGATAGCTTGGTAATTTCCTGGAAAAGGTTCATTCTGAGGTGTATTTTGGAAATACTGGCCAAAGACTGGCAAGAAGAAAGGCATTTAGGTTAAATAAATGACATGTAAGAAGGAATGAGCAAATTATGGAAGTGGGAAAGGATGGAAAAGTTAAGTTTAGCTTGCCTGGCAAACACAATCTAAAGATCTACACTTAAGTGAATTATAACAGAACCCAAACAGTCCAAGGACAAAGTTTGTATTTTATAACGCAGGAAACCATCCTAGATTCTTTAATAGTAGGGAATGAACCTGTGATTTCAGTGGTATGGATGACTCTCAGATGAGGAAACTCCTTTTTTTGTACATATTTTAATATTTTATCAATTACATATAAAAACAATTTTTAACATTCATTACTTTAATTTTTTTTTTTTTTTTGCTTTTTGGAGGGCAATTGGGGTTAAGTAACTTGCCCAAGGTCACACGGCTAGGTTTTTGTTTGTGTGTGTTAAGTGTCTGTGGCTGGATCCGAACTCAGGTCCTTCTGACTCCAGGGCCGGCACTCTACTCACTGCGCCACCTAGCCGCTCCCTTAATTTTTACATTTAAATTAAAAAAAGAATTTTTTATCAAGGGAATTAACGAAAATAAATGTTAGGGAAGGTGGACTAGCTATACCAGATTTTAATCTGTACTATAAAGCAGCAGTCATCAAAACTACTTGGTACTGGCTGAGGAATCAAGTAGTGGATCAATGGAATAGCCTGGGTACACGAGACTCAGCAGTCAATGACAACTGTAATCTACTGTTTGATAAACCCAAAGACCCCAGCTTTTGGGATAAGAACTCACTATCTGACAAAAACTGCTGGGAAAACTAAATATAGTATGGCAGAAATGGCATAGACCATTATCTAACACCATGTACCAAAATCAAGTCTAATTGGGTGCATGACCTAGGTATAAAGGTTGATACTGTAAGCAATCTGGGAAAGCAAGGAATAGTTTACCTGTCAGATCTGTGGAGAGGGGAAGACTTTATGACCAAACAAGAATTAGAGAACATTATAAAATGCAAAATAGATAATTGGATAAAATGGATAATTCTGATAAAACTGAAACGCTTCTGTACGAAGCCAATGTAACCAGGATTAGGAGGGAAGTGGAAAATTGGGAAAGAAGTTTTACAACCTATGTCTCTGATAAAGGACTCATTTCTAAAATATACAGAGAACTGAGTCAAATCTATTAAGATACTAGTCATTCCCCAACTGATAAATGGTCAAAGGATATGAACAGGCAGTTTTCAGAGGAAGAAATTGAAGGTATCTATAAGCATATGAAAAAATGCTCTAAATCTCTATTGATTAGAGAAATGCAAATCAAAACAACTCTGAGGTACCACATCTCACCAGTCAGATAGGCTAAGATGACAAATGCTGGAGTGGATGTGGGCAAATTGGAACACTAATGCATTGCTGGTGGAGTTGTGAACTGAAACAACCATTCTGGAGAGCAATCTGGAATTATGCCCAAAGGGCTATAAAAAATTTCATACCGGCGGAGCCAAGATGGCGGAGTAGAAACAGCTCATCCAAGCCACTCTGCCCCCAGATTCCCCCCAAACTATGTAAAAGGGACTCTGAACAACTTCTGGAGCCCCAGCACCCACAGAACGACACAGAGAAGCTAACCTCCCACTGAGGACAGCCCAGCAGCCCTGCAGGAAGGACCAACGCAGTGGTCTGGGAGCTGGCAGTACGCAGGGCACAGAGCGAGGGAAGCGGGGCTGAGCCGGAGCTGAGGTCCCCATGAGCCGAGGTTTTAGCCCCAGGGCACCAGGGCCAACAGCCAGCTGGAGGAACCCCAGAACACCAGTAGCTGTGGCGACTCCAGAATTATCAACATAGACATGCCTAGGACAAAGTAAGAGGTTAGTGTCCTATGGACTTTGGGACCTGTATTTGGGGAATGAGTCAGCTTCCTCCCCTGGGGGCTAGAAGCCACTGAGGAGACACTCCATTTTGTAGTTTTCAGAAGCAGCTCCAGCTCCTGGCCTGCAATTAATTGTAGGGAGATCCAGTGATCAGTCTTGGGGGGGGTAATCGCTCTTGCTTTAACCTCCCTGGATCTGGATTGTGTTCTAGGGTGGAAGTCGTGGGTTGGTTTACAGCTTGCCAGAAATGGAAGTTGCCCCCCACACTTTCGGGACGAAAATTCCTCTAGCTGGCCTTAAAGCCATAGTGTGGCAACAAGCCCAAAAGTCAAGTAATTAAGTGGCAACATGCCAAGGCAAAGGAAACAGAAAAATGCAACCCTAGACTCCTATTTTGGGGGCATAGAGCGGGAAAAGGACTGTGAGGTCAGAAGTCCTGCTCCAAAAGCCACAGGGGAAAACATGAGCGGGTTGCAGGCCATAGAGGACCTTAAGAAGGACTTTAAAAATCAAATAAGAGAAGTGGAGGAAAAATTGGAAAGAGAAATGAGAAGGATGCAGGAAAAGTATGAAATGAGGGTCAACAGCCTGACTGAGGAAAACAACACCTTAAAAAATAGACTAACTCAAATGGCAAAGGAGGCCCAAAAGGGCAATGAGGAGAAGAATGCCTTAAAAAGTCGAATTTGAGGGGCAGCTAGGTGGCGCAGTGAATAGAGCGCCGGCCCTGGAATCAGAAGGACCTGAGTTCGGAGCCGGCCTCCGACACTTAATCCATACAAACAAAAACCTAGCCATATAACCTTGGGCAAGTTACTTAACCCCAATTGCCCTAAAGGGGCGTCTAGGTGGCGCAGTGAGTAAGAGCATTGGCCTCGGAGTTGGGATGACCTGATATCAGATCCGGCCTCAGAAAATGAGCACCCACGCATAAATAATAATGACTAGCCGTGTAACCTTGAGCAAGTTACTTAACCCCAATTGCTTTTAAAAAAATAAATAAATAAAAGTCAAATTTGCCGGATGGAAAAAGAATCTCAAAAGTTCACTGAGGAGATTCATTCCTTCAGAGTTAGACTGGAGCAAATGGAAGCTAGTGACTTTATGAGAAATCAAGATACTGTTAAGCAGATCCAAACAAACGAAAGATTAGAAGGCAATGTGAAATATCTCATGGGAAAAACCACTGACCTGGAAAATAGATCCAGGAGAGACAATTTAAAAATTATTGGACTACCTGAAAGCCATGATCAAAGAAAGAACCTAGAAATCACCCTTCAAGAAATTCTCAAGGAAAATTGCCCTGATGTTTTAGATCCAGAGGGCAAAATAGAGGTTGAAAGAATCCACAGATCACCTCCTGAAAAAGATCCCAAAAAGAAAACACCCAGGAATATTATAGCCAGGTTCCAGAATCCCCAGATCAAGGAGAAAATACTACAAGCAGCCAGGAAGAAACAATTTCAATATTGTGGAAACACAATCAGAATAGCCCAGGACCTGGCAGCTTCTACACTGAGGGATTGAAGGGCCTGGAATATGATATTCCAGAGGGCAAAAGAACTGGGAATGAACCCAAGGGTCACCTACCCAGCAAAACTGAGTATTTTGTTTCAGGGGAAAATATGGTCATTCAGTGGAATAGAGGACTTTCAAGCATTCCTGAGGAAAAAACCAGAATTGAATAGAAAATCTGACATCCAGATGCAAGAAGGAAGAGATGCCTAAGAAGGTAATCAGTGAAAAGAAATCAAAAGGAACTTATCAAAGTTGAACTATTTACATTCCTATATAGAAAAGCAATAACTTTGACTGATGATATCTTTCTCACTATGAAAATAATGGAAGAAGGGTGTGTGGTCATATGAGTATATATGTGAATGTGTGTGTATATGGTTACTGTTATATAAGGATAGAGGGCATAGGTTGAATTTGTTGGGAAGGGAGAATACTCAAGGGATGAAATTATGAGGTGAGAGAGGAAAGTGGCAAGAGGAGATGGGGAGAGACAGGGTAGGGTAAACTATCTCATGTAGAAGAAGCAAGGGGAAGTGGTTGCAAGGGGGGGAAGAATAGGAAGGAAAAAAGGCAAAACCACATTCTCATTGAATTTGGTTCAGGGAGAGAATGACATACATACTAAATGGGATATCTCAACCTGCAGCAGAATAGGGGGAAGGGGGATGAGAGGAGGGAAGAGCATCCTTGGGGGAGGGGTGGTTGGAAGTACCCACTATAGAAGAGGGACAGGATCATGTGGGGAATGGACCAGGTGGGGGGTGGGATGAGTGGGAGGGAATTGTAAGCAGCCTTGTACAATATATCTACTATGATAATGTTTTACATAGCTAGACATGTACAACATATACTGAATTACTTATCTCCCCAGAGGGAATGGGTGACAAGGGAAGAAGGAAATGGATCTGAAAGTCGAGGTCTTAACATTAAATGTTTCAAATATATAAAAATACTATTATTAATAATCTTTTGCTTATAATTGGGGGATAAGATGTGCAGGCATTGGGACACAAAGATTCACCTTCCTCTAATGGAAAAGTGGAAGGGGGTATGGGAGAAGGTATGGGAGAGAGCAGATTGGAGGAAGCGATATCCTGTGGGACTGCTATTCTGGGAGGTTGGGTAGGGGAATAACGGGGGGAAAATGATTGTAACTCAAAATCTGGCAGAAATGAATGATGTAAAACAGAAGTTAATAAAGCATTTGTTTAATTGGAAAAAAAAATTTCATACCCTTTGACCCAGCAATACTACTGCTAGGGTTGTATCCCAAAGAGATCATAGAAGTGGGAGGAAGACCCATATGTACAAAAATATTTATAGCCGCTCTTTTTGTGGTGGCAAAGAATTAGAAATTAAGGGGGTGCCCATCAATTGGGGAATGGCTGAACAAGTTGTGGTATATGACTGTAATGGAATACTATTGTGCTATATGAAATGAGGAGCAGATGGACTTCATATTTACCTGGAGAGGCTTATACAAAGTGATGCTGAGTGAGAAGAGTGGAACCAGGAGAAATTTGTACACAATTACAGACACAACATATGTTTGACCACCAACTCTGATAGACTGGACTCTTCTCAGCAGTGCAGTGTTATAAGTCAATCCCAATAGACTCTTGATGGAGACAGATGTCTACATCCAGAGAAAGAACTAGAAAGAACTGAGTCTGAATCCAGATTGAAGCAAACTACCTGATCTTTTTCTTTTTCTTGTTTGGTTTTGTTTCCTCTTTCCCAATGTTCATTCCATCTGATACAATTCTGCTTTATAACCTGACTAATGTCTAATGTGAAAGTATTTGCAGATCCTATACGTGACTGTATGCTACCATGGGGTGGGGGTGGGGGGCTTAGGAATTTGAAACCCAAGGAATTGTGGAATTGAATCTTGTAAACTAAAAGTAAACAAAAAAATTAATAAAGACCAAAAAATTTAAACAAAAATTCTTTTTTGATTTTGAGTTCCCAATTTTCTCCTTCCCTCTGATCCCTCCCCTGTCCTAAGACAGCAAGCAATTTGATATAAATAATCTGAAATAATGAAATGAAAGGTTTCTCCAAAATACAGGATGTGATAAAAGCAGCTGTACAAATAAACAAAAAAACAAATAAATGTTTGTTGACTGATTGATCTAATGGAGACTAAGAAGCTTAAAATTATAACTCAAGGGCAAAAAATATAAACACTTTTCTGAAGAAACAAACTATAAACAACTCTATGGGGAAAAAACTCACTAATAAGAAAAATGCAAATTAAGTCAGCTCTAAAGGCTCACATCACATCCTGACAAAGGTTATAAAAGATAAAGGAACTATGAGAAGTCAAGCACACTAATGTACTTTGGTGGAACTGTGAATTTGTCCAATCAATCATTATGGAAAACAACCTAGAATTATGAGATATGTTACTAAACTCTAAATATACCCTTTGATCCAGCAATCCCCACTATTGGCCACAATCCCAAGATGGTCAAAGGTAACAAATAGGAAAAAATATTTTGGAGAGTATTTTTTGTAATAACAAAATACATGGAAATAAAGTTGGTGCCATTTGACTAGGGAGTGATGGAACAAATTTAGATAGGTGAATATAACAAAATACCATTGTGGGGAAAGAAACAACTGTGAGAAATTTAAAGAAACATGGGAAAACTACCAACTGATCAAGAACTATAGAAACTATTCATAAATAAAATCATGCAAACATAAATAACACTAAAAAATCCTAACTCATACTAAAATGCAAAGACTAATCTTAATTACAAAGGACTAAAAAGAATTCCTTCTCAGTAAAGAGGTGGGCTTCAGGAAGTTCTGTTACATAAAGCTGGCAAATTCAGTCCCCCATGACAGTTGCTTTGTTTAACTGTTTTTTTATGATACAAAGGGGTTGGGGGGAGTGGGAAAGCGTAGGAAGAAATTGTTGAGAAACAGTAGTAGTATAGACTCTACATTATATCATCTGCCTCCCAGATTCATAGTCTTTACTGAGGTGAGGGAAGGAAGGGCAACCCCAGAATCCAAACCCTTTATCAGGGAAGTTCAGAATATTCCAGAGTTGAGGATTTATTTTTCTAACTAAAAATATGTAACTTTTTTTGTTGGTCATACTTTTATCAAATGACTATTTCCTTCCACTGAAAGGTATAAAACATAACCTAAGAGACACTGACACATCGGTCATCAAAAAAGAAAATAAACTTCATTGGAAAAGTCAGCATGTGTCTAACAAGAGTTGGAGGAACTATGGCATCCCTTTTTCTGGTCTTTCCATCCCACCCCTCACTCCCACCCTAGTCACAAACTGTTACTCCAAACAAATTAACAATAATCTAAGAGTCTGAAAGATCTTGCATTATTAGAGATTGTGCCCAGTTACCACAATGCCTTGCTGCTTTCCCAAGAAGAGGCCAGTGAGATTTGACATGAACCAAATCTGTCAACAGAGTTGAAGATAGACACGTGGGTTCTAATGAGCAGTGGTGGGAAAAGCATACAGCTCCAAACAATGATAAATAATTCAAGAAAAGAACTGCCGCAATAGAGAGCGCAGCAGCAGGATTTAAAAAAGATTGCAGGCTAGAGTCTGGGTGTGGAAATCAGAAGCCAAAGAAAAAATGAATTTATGTCAACAAATTCCTAAGCCCATGCAGGCAAGGTGTTATAGCAATTGACACTCACTTGCTAGCACATAATCTACTTAAACAAAAAGGAAAAATTCTTCAATCAGTCAGCACGGACTTAATAAAAAAACAAAAAAAATCAAACATGTCCTGCTCTCAAAGGGCTTACATTCGGGAACTTGCCTTCATTGATAATGAAAAAACTGATGATGAAGTCCTAGTGGTTTGGTAAGAGCAAATCCCATAGAGAAAACAGGCCCAAATGACATAAGGAGATACTTTATTTTAAGGAATTAGGAGGACCCAATTCTAAATACAGCTTTAATTCAGACCGTGATTCATGTATTGTGCTCTAGCACTGAGGGTACAATAAAGACCCAGAATTTTTTATGTTCATTTTTTCTGTATCCCATGAAACTACACATGTACATACATGAGTTACATCCTTCAGCACAAAGGGCTGGCTCTGATACAAAGCAGTAGCTGTGACTAAGGCTTTCCCAGATTTAAATTAGGCTTGTAAAGTCATTCTGACAGAGCTGCTCATAATTACATGGGTATAAGTTGAGGATTCTGGGTTCATTTAGGTCTTGCTATTTTATCCCACCCCAAGAGAAATTCAAATTTAACATGAGATCAGAGTACTAGGAATTGGGAGGTATGACAAGTCCCAATTCAATAATGCTTAGCTTCAGGAACCAGTATATAGGACCTAAAAAGAAGGAACGACCATCTATCAACAGAACTAAATGTATCATCACAAGTAGACCCCCTCATAACAAAACCAGTCATGAAGAAAAATGGACCATTCTACAAGCAAGAAATCTCTTCGCATTTACCTCTCAATTTTTATCAGGTTGAAAATTTTTCTCAACTATGAAAATCTATAGCAATTTGCAAAGGAAATGGTGTCTTATTTCAAAGAAATTATAACATGCTTTTTACTTTGCTCTGACCAAACAAAATGAATGAAAAGAGAATTCATTCTCACTCTACTATCAATCACTAACTGATACACAAGCAATTTTAAGTAGCACTGTTTCTCTCTCAGACTCAACATGAATGGAACATCTGGCTGGGTCTGCACAATGTCATTCTATATGATCTTATACACACTCACCAGAAGGGAAACTTAGCAAACTTTTGCTCTCCATTGTTCTATCTCTTCACTCCTAATATTGTCTAGATTCTGGAGACAGACATGAAACATGAATTTCAAAAATGATAAAGAATGGTTCACTTACTCATATAAGTATATTCTCCCATAATATATGACACAGACTATCCCAATTTCCCATCCTTATGTAACAGTAATGAAATTTGAAGATCCCTTTGTATTGCTAACAGGTACTCAGCACCTAGCTTCAAATTAAGACTCTGTAAAGACTCCGACACCTAATCCGCACAAACAAAAACCTAGCCATGTAACCTTGGGCAAGTTACTTAACCCCAATTGCCCTAAAGGGGCGGCTAGGTGGCGCAATGAGTAAGAGTGCCGGCCTCGGAGTTTGGATGACCCGAGATCAGATCCGGCCTCAGAAAATGAGCACCCACGCATAAATCAAATGACTAGCCGTGTAACCTTGAGCAAGTTACTTAACCCCAATTGCTTTAAAAAAAAAATTTTAAAAAAAATTAAAAAAAAAAGACTCTGTAAAGAAACAGGAAGTATGAACCCCTGTTGCTGATATAACAGGAAGGGGCTGAACAGGAAGGAGCTATACCATATATAAGGAAGAGCACAAGCTGGACAGACAGAATTTCCTGGGGTAAGCATTGTGGAGGCAGGATAGCTGCTCCTGGACTAAGACTGAACTGAGAATTGAGAAGAGGAATGAGAACTGAGACAGAATTTCTTGGAGCACTCCACATGGAAGCTAGTTAAAGTGATTTTGATTTTGAGAACAGACCTTACAGTGCTGAGGACTTCCAAGGGGCAGCAGGAGCTGCTAAGGATTTCTGAGGGTAAGCTAGAGGAACAACAGAAGACTTGAGGAAGCATGACTGTGATGCTGGTACTTTGTACAAATGTTATTGTGACTTTGTTAATGTGCATGAATGTTATTGTGGTTTTATTAAGCCTTGTCTTCCCAGGAACAGAGACTGTGAGAGAGTTGAGGTGGACTGGACACTGTGAGCTTCAACGTGGAGCAGGAACTATACAGAGAGGTGGACAAGGAACTGGGAGCTGTCAGCCTTTGAACCCAAGTGACAGTTTGGTGGATTCAGTTAGGAGTCAAGATGAAAAGACCTCTCTGTGAATATTGAGTAGTGACTGATAAAATTATCTGAGTAGTGACTGATGAAATAGGATACTGAGTAGTGACTAAGGAAATTGGGATTTACTTGTGACCTAGGGGTGGATGGCTTTTGTACTTTCCACTATTTCTTAAGAGGGTACTGAGTAGTGACTGATTGAAATTGTAACTTAATTGCACCCCATGGGTGGAGTACTTTGACTTCTGTACTTTGTGTCCCTTAAGAAGGGAAATCTCCTTAAGGATGACTGAATGATTGAGTTACTAAATGACTGTACTTTGATGAAAACTATGTGGCCATTTTAGTGATAAGTTGTTGAGCTGTAACATGGTGAATGCTGTGCCTTGATTTTCTGTGTATGTTTTGCTCTGATTTGTTATTGAATAAATAGAGAGCTCACTATACTCTGTAATCATAACCTGGAAAGCTGTTCACAGCAGCAATCCTCTGGAAAGCTGCTCGTACTTGGTTTTACACCTTATTATACCATTTATCTTTCAAGCTACCACTTTCTCTCCTTGTCTGAATCTAAACCAGACTCCTAGACAACCTATATACTTCCATCCTGTCTCTTAGCAAGTATAGAGAAGGGGAGCAAAAGGGAAAGCGACAATTACAGAAGCACAGGATTCGGAGGAAGGGACTACAGAGATGAGCTGGTTTGGTACCAAAGGATTTAGGCTGAAATCTTGGCTCTGCCACTTACTGTATAACCTGGAACAAACTACTTATCTTCTCTCTAGAATCTGTTTATTCATCTGTAAAATAAAAAGGCTGGTCTAGATGACCTCTAAGGTCCCTTCCAGTTCTAAACATGCAATTCTCCAAGACTCTATAATCCAACCTCCCGATATTCCAAGAAGCCCTATGACAAAAACACAGCAAAGTTACAGACTTTATTCTGAGTCTCTCTCCTTGCTATTTATCAGTCAATAAGCATTTATTAAGTGTGTTTGTGCAGGTACTGTTCTAAAGACTGGCACAAACAGTCTCTGCCCTCAATAAGCATACAGTCTAAAGGGAAACAACATGTAAGTAACTAGGGAAGCATGGGATATATAAAGATGGAAAGCAGTCTCAGAGAAGACCTTTTGGGGGACCTTGAGAGGCAACTCAAAGTAAGTGGGCTCTATGTAGAGTACTATAGTAGAAAAACCACTATGTGAAGCATCTAGATTTGAATCCCAGGCTGCTGTGTGACCCTAGGCAAGTCACTTGAGCTCTTTGCGCCTTAGTTTCCTCAGCTGTAAAATGGGGGCAATCATAGCACCTATCCTGAAAGACTGTTTTGAGGATCCAAAGAGATAGTATTTACCCCTTTCAACTCCGAATTCTATGACCTATGAAGTCCCAAACAGGATAAAAACTGATAGACAAGAGAAGACCAAAGTGACAAGGTTAGCTTTCTTCAACTACTGGACTCCTGCATTTTTCCAGCCTGTCAGTTACTAAAGAACAACCACACCCGGGGTTGTATCCCCTACCTTGATCCTCTCAACAATTTGTTTTAGATTCAAAGTGTTTTTCTGAATCCAATTTTCTCTCAAGCCAATCTGTGTTCCTGCTTCAAAAGTGAGATAAATAAGACAGAAAAACCACAAAGTTGTTTTTAAAAAAAAACTCGTGAAATAACACTGGAGAACTTAAATATTTAGAATTCTCATTCACCATACTCGCCCTCCAATTTATGATGCTGTAGTCACTATGGAACCTATGCAGATAGTGCTTCAAGTGTTCAGCCATAGAAGGACTTACCTGATCCCACAGAGAAAGAGACTCAGTCTAACCCACATGCTATAAGAAGTGGCAGAAAGTGATTTAGTCCAGTCACACAAAGGAGAAAAGAGAACAATGTGAGAGGGAAAACGAAACGAGGGCAGCACAGAGCCAAACAGAAGGGAAAGTGGAATGAAAACCCTGAGAGACGAGTTTCCCCCTAAAAGTTTAAGTAATATTCTGAGCAGATCCCATACAACCGCCCTTCTTAAAGAGGCTGAGAGTACCCTACCTGGGATACAAATGGGAAGCACCAAAGAGTGAGGAGGAAAACAATCATTCTATGAAGTTTGGTTCATTTTGAACCAAAATTCCATGAAAAAGATAATTCTGCAGACTCCTTAGAGATTACAGAATTGCAATAATAAACTTCAATATGGTTCAAAAGCAAAATAAAATTTTGAATAGAAGATATTACAAATGAAATCAGATCAGAAATAGGAGTTCTCAAAGCAGAACTAAAAAATAAAAAGACAAAGTGCACAGTAAGAAAAAATGGGGTAAAAGAAGGAATAAAATGATATCATCAAGGTGTAACAAGGTCCTAAGGTGCTAAAGACTTAAGGGAACTTTAAAGAATTAGAGGAATGAGGAAAAGAGCTACATTAATCATACATTCACTAAAAATCCATAAAGGTGAATCAGTATCTTTTCTAAGAGTGGAAAGCTGCACAAGTGGGGAGAAAGGAGAAAAGAAGAGAGAAGCTGGAGATGTGCCCCCACACCCAACACACACCTCCTGCTGGTGGGTGTGCCTGCCTCAATTCTCTCCCCACTCTAATCCATCTATCTATATCTTATTTATCTGATCATCATCAGGGAAACACACTAGAAAGATTATTTTTCCCAATTAACCAGCCCACTTGGAATTTTAGCTGCACTGTTTATGTAAGAGCTTTCAATTTTATGTAATAGAAAAATGTTCAATTTATCTCCTATGATCTTGTTTGGTCAACAACTCTTTTCTCATTTATAAGTGTGAAAAGTGTCTTCTTCCTTCCTCCTCTAATTTGTTTATAATGTTACCTATTATATCTAGACCATGTATTCACTTGAAGCTTACTGTCATACAATAGTTATGCTTCATATCTGTCAAATGGTTTTCCAGTTTTCTGAGCAGCTTTTGATGTTGAGTGAGCTTCTCCAGAAGTTTATCAAACTCTATACTACAATATTCCTTTGCTTTGATGCTATGTATCCAATCTTTCCCACCAATCAACTTATCTGTTTTATAAACAGTACCAAATAATTTTGATGATAGCTAAGTCCCCTTCTTTCCCATTTTTAAAAATTATTTTCCTTGAGATTCTTGAATTTTTGTTCCTCCAGATGAATTTTGTTAGTATTTTTCTAGCTCTATAAAGTAACCCTTTGGTAGTTTGATTGGGATGACATGAAATAATTTGGACAGTATCATCATTTTTACTATGTTGGCACAGCCCAAACATGAGTAATTATTATATCTCCAATTACTTGTGTTTCTCTTTATTTCAGGAGAAAAAAAATTGCACGAGTATTTATATGTTCCTGTTTTTCTTGGGAGATGGCCTCTGCAATATTTTATATATTACATAGTTATTCTGGAGGTAATTTCTCTTTCTCTTATTGATATTGTTGATTAAATAAAAGCTAGTGATCTATACAGATTTTATAAACATTTTATTTTATAAATTGCTACTTTGCTGGTTATTCTTTCAATCAATTTTTAATTAAATCATTAGATAGACCAGAAAATTGGAGGAAGGAGAAAATAAGCACTTATTGCTAAGTGCTTTACAAATATTATCTCATTTGATCCTATTATCTCATCGGACTATCATATTATGTGCAAAAATCAGTCATTTTATTTCTTCTTTACCTAAGCTTTTCTTATCTTACTCCAAGATAAGAGAATCACATATTTTAGCTAGAAGGAACCTAATAGGCCATCAAATCCCACAATCTCATTTTACATATGAGGAAATAGAGTTCAGAGAAACTGTGACTTGCCTAGGTTCACGTAACTATTAAGTACCTAAAGTAGGACTTAAACCCAGGTCCTCCTGACTCCACATCTAGCTCTCTATCCACTATTCCATACAGCCTTAGTATTATTAACAACAAGTGAATTTATATAGCACTTACTATATACCAGGCACAGTTCGAGGCATTTTATAATTATTGTTTCATTTGATCCTAACAACAACCTTGGGAGGTAGGTGTTATTATTATACCTCTTCTACAGATGAGGAAACTGAGGCAAACAGCATTTAACTGACTTTCCCTGAGTCACACAGCTAACTAAACGTCTGAGACTGACTTTGAATGCAAGTCTTCCTGACTCCAAGACTGAATAGCATTTTCTCCACTGAGCCAACTTGCTGTCTCCTGACCTAATATTCACTGGGGAATCCTGATATGTGTTTTCTTTCTCTGCTTCTCTGAATCTCTATAGTTTAGGTATCAAGACTTGTACTTATATTGAATTCCTTCTTTTCCTAATTTTGCAAATAATTTACATATTTAGTAGAATTGTCCTTTGGATAGTTAATAGAATTCATTTATAAAATGAATGGTTCTGGTTCTGGGTTATTCTCTAGTGCTGGGTTATTTTCTTTTATTCATTTATGGTCTGTTCAATTTATTTTTTTTTCAAATTTGGGTTATTTAAATTCTCTATTTCTTGTTCTGATAATCTGAGTATTTCATATTTTTAAAAATATCTATTTTCATGTATCAGTTTTGTTGGAAAATAAGTGCACAAAATTACTTTTAAATTGGCTGTTATTTCCCTCTCTTCTTAATCAGACTAGCTAATGATCTATTTAAATGACTTGTTTTTTTCTTTAAAGTACCTCCTAGTCTTATTTACCAATTCCATGGATGGTTTTCAATTTTGTTAATTTTTTTTTTAATTTCAGAATTTCTATTTTGGAGTTTAGCTGGCTTTTTTGGATCTGTGTTGCTTTTCTAATTTTTTTTAATTATATGTTCAATTCAATGATCTGTTCTTTCTCCATTTGGTTTATCAAAGTGCTTGGAGATATAAATTTCCCCCTAATTTTCCAAAAGTTTTCCTATGTCATATTTCATTGTTATCATCTTCTGTGATCTACAAGTTCTTCAGACTCCATTTAACTGGTAACCTTTTCTTCCCAGACTCAACTGTAATCACCAGAGATCTATCATAGCTACCTTTTCTAAAAATTCTATTCAGGTTCTTGAATTGTGTGTGCATGTAAAAGGACACATTGAGGTCCCCAAGTATTACAGTTTTTATTTCTCCATGAAATTGGATTTTGTTTTTAAGTACCTAGGTGGTATGTCATTTGGTACATATGTTAAATACTAGTATTATTTCATTCTCTACAGCACCTTTAAACATAATATAATTTATCTTTTAACCATGACTATTATTACTGTTTCCTTGTGTAAAAGCATAATAACTATCCTGCTCTTTTTAAAATTCACTTTTAGTTTAGGGTTTGTTTGTTCGTTTTAGTTCATTATAAATTCTGCTCTAGCCCTTCATTTTAACTCTGTCTAAATCTTTGTTACAAGGCTGTCTGGCAACAAGATATCGTGGGTTCTGCTTTCTAATCCATTCTGTTGTCCTCTTCCATTTATGAGTGAGTTCATCCCATTCACATTCATAGTTCTGTCAACTGTGTATCTCCCTACATCCCATATATCCTTTTACACCTGCCACAGTATCATGACCAATACTAGTCATCAATGAAGCAATCTGCTTCTAATACACCGTGCCTCCTTTCTTCTCCTCACCCAAACCAGAAAAAGGTATGCTTCCTTCCTTCTTTTCTTTTAATCCCCCCTTCAAAATCCATCCTCCAAAATTTAAATCTGTTTTGTTAAAATTATTCCCTCCCTATTTCTATCCCTCCTTCACTCCCTCTTAAATCCCCCCTTTCTGCCTTCTCCCTGTTTCTTTTTTCCCTGTCAAATTTAGTTGTTGTTTTTTTAAAGCAATTGGAGTTAAGTGACTTGCTCAAGGTTACATGGCCAGTCATGATTTATGTGTGAGTGCTCATTTTCTGAGGCCGGGCCCGATCCCAGGTCATCCTGACTCCAGGGCCGGCGCTCTTACTCCCTGTGCCATCTAGCCGCCCCAAATTTAATGTATTTCTACAACAAATTTGTGTGTGTGCATAAGAGCATACATGCACCGGCACAACGGCATGTAGGTGTTCAACTCTCTTTTATCTGGTTCAGAGAAGGGTGAAGTTCAAGTTGTATCCATTCCCATTCTTGTACATTTGTATATTCTTTTTTGTTTTGTTTTTGCTTTTTGGAAGGGGAAAGGTAGGGCAATTGGGGTTAAGTGACTTATCCAAATCCACACAGCAAGTTTTGTGTTAAGTGTCTGAGGCCGGATTTGAACTCAGGTCCTCCTGACTCCAGGGCCAGTGCTCTATTCACTGAGCCACCTAGCCGCCCCCTGTATATTCTTCTTATGTTGCTACACCATAACTTATCGATTTCTAGCACTAAGCTCATCTTTAATTAATTTGCAAACTTCTGGTAATAGCTGTATTTAGAAAATGCTAAGAAACAGGATACTAGATTTGGAAATAAGAAGTGATAGGTTTAAATCGTGCATCAGTTTCAGTGTAAATACAACTCTGGGAAACTCACTTAATCTCTTTTTGCCTCAGTTATCTGATCTGTAAAATTAAAAAGGTTGATTTGGTAGCCTTTAAAGTCCCTTCCAGTGCTAAACTACAACTATATGATTTTTGGCTTGAGCTCCTTTTTTCTTCTCGTACTGGATCTCCTTATCCTTTTCACATTCACCTAAGGATAAAAATAACTATAGGAAAATAGCCAGGAGCAACTGAGATTTCCTGCTATTTTTCAAAGAAAAATTCTAAGACAAGAAGAAAGGAAAGGGCAGAGAAGAAAGCACTACAAAAGCAGAACAGCAAAAATATTGTATTGGGCTTCAGATGAGTCCACTTAAGCAAAGATAAAATGGTACTTTTGTAGAGTTTGCAGTGAATACCAAGGCTGCCCAGGAAGTTAGATCAAAGGTTTAACTCTATAAACATATTCCTTAAAAATGATTTGAAATCTAAATTTCCATAAATCAAATACTATTTTACATTAATTTACATTATAACAAAGATACTATATTCATCCTTCACAGATTTCATTGGGCAGTGAGAGGTACTCTGGAATCTCCTTATTGCCAAAAGTAATTTAATGAAGTACAGTCAATTCTGCTATAACAGTATATATGTGCATTCCCAAAAAGAATCATGCTACACAAAAACTGAACAATAAAAACCACAAATCTTATGGAAAAAATGGAATTAGGGACACAATGCTCAAAAACTCTGTCAGTGACACATCAAAAAGGAGAAGAACCTAATTAAAATGGCAAGAGCATTCTACATGTTAAATGGTTAAGAAATACATATACACTACAATAATAATGGTAGTGTCCACAGCCTCAGGCTGCTTGCTGCTGCTTGGCCAAAGCTGAAGGCTGACAAAATCTCTTAAGCCAGTTGGGCAGGCCCCAGCTCAGCCTGGGGCCAGAAGCAATGGCAGAAGAGAGGTGGTTGCCAGCCTTCCTCCACCTAGAGTTCTCACCTGCACCAGAAGATATAAAATAGATATGGCACTTTACCTTGTTGTCATGGGTGTTGGTCAGTTATATCCAATACTTTGTGATCCCATTTAGGGTTTTCTTGGACTGGTTTGCCATTTCCTTTTCCAGCTCATTTTACAGATAAGGAACTGAGGCAAACAGGGTTAAGTGACTTGCCCAGGGTCACACAGCTAGTAAACATCTGAGGCTAAGTTTAAACTTGTAAAGATAAGTCTTTCTGACTTCAGGCCCAGCACTTGATCCACTGTACCACATAGCTGCCTTCTACCCTAACAAAGACCCAAAATTTGCTTGTGGAAGTGGGTGTTGGAAAGATTATAACTTGTGAGTTATTGGGAAGTGGGGCAGTTTTCTACATTCTCACTATTTCTCACTTATACATAATCAAACTGAAATCAGTATTATGCTCAAAATGTTCCCTAATATATCAATCCATTGGAATAAATTCACATTTTCAAAAGAATAGTTATAGCAGTACTCACAATACTAATTAATACTATAGTAATACTTTGGGGCAGCTCTAATTGGTAGGAAGTTTTCTGCCTTAAACTTAAAAACAAAATCTGTCTCCCTCCACCACTGAGCTACTGAGCTTATTTCTGCCTTCTAAGACCAAACAGAAAAAATTTAACCTTGTTTCCAATGACAAACCTCCAAATATCTGAATATAACCACCAGACTCCTCTAAGGCTTATCTTTTCCAAGCTAAAAACCCCTCATTCTTTCAACTAGCTCTACAACATAACTTCAAATTCACTTTCTATCCAAGTCAACCTCCTCTAAATGTACTCTAGTTTACTGTGCCTCCAAAAACATGGACCCAGAATCAGACAAAATACACTAGTTGTGATTTGATTAGGGCAGTGTACAAAGGAATTATTATCTTCTCTTTGTTCCAGCCCCTAAATTTCTACGTGTCCATTCTAAAACTTAATCAGACTTTCTGACTAACCCAAACCATTGTCTAATATTGAGCTTATGGTACACTAAAACAGGCTCTTTTTCACATGACCTAACTACTTCTTCCTCATTTTTACTTAGGCAGCTGATTTTTTTGGATGGAGTGAAATCTTTTACATGTACTCCTATTAAAGTTAATCTATTAGATTTAATGCATCATTCTAGAGTACAAAGATCTTTTTAGGATCCCTAGTCTGTCCTGTACCAGTATCTATTGTAGCAGGTGTGGCAAAGGAGAAGGAAAAGGAAGAGCAGCAGCAGCAGTCTGTATAGCATTTCACAGTTCACATTCCAGCTTCCTATATATCCTTACCACGTAAGCGAGCAGTATCCTCCATTTTATAAATGAAGAAAACTCAAGGTGATAAATTAAGTTACACAAGTTACACAACTCCCAAGTAGTCACTAAAACCTGAATCTAGTTCTTTTAAATTCTGGGCTCTTTCCTCCACACCATGCTACTCATATTAGAGAACTGAAAATTAAAACTTAAGTCCACTAAAGGAAGGTTTACATAAGAAACCCTATAATAAATCCTTTTTGCAAAGCAAGAAATGTTTAAAATAACCTTTTTTTCCTTAACTTTGCAATCATCCTAACAGATAACATAACTACATTTTTTAAGCTTTTCAGTGGGAAGAAACAGGTACCCTCATACTCCATGCTACCAATAACTTCTAGTTTACGTGTTTTATAAACTCAGGGGACAGGTTTTCTTAAAATTGGAAATCCTTGTGAGGAGCTTAGCTGTGTCTTCTTTTAGGGTCATATATTCAGTTTGGAGCTCTGAAGGAAGAAGTGAAAAACTAAAGAAGGATGTTAAAAAAGGCAGCATAAAAAATAGTTAAAGGGGAGAATGCCAGAAGAATCAAGGAAAAGAGTGTTTTTTATAATGGACACTAAAGGGAAGAAATCCAAAAGCAACAAGTTTCTTTTACCCTTCCCCTTGCTACCTCCCCCAATTCCACAAAAAACCTATATGGAAATTTTCATCTTCATATTGTTCATTCATCTCTCTCAGTAACTTTTGCTGGGGAAGTGGTAAAGAATGCTTCCCTCTGGGGCAAAATGGGTTGTTTTCAACACGTTACCCGCAGTTGCTGTTGCTGGAGAGAACAGTGGGTAGGAAGACTGGACTTAGAATAGGAAGACTTGTATTGTTCAAATCCCACCTCAGACTAAATTTAATAGCTGTGTGACCCTAAGCAAGTCATCTTACCACTCATCTGTAAAATGAGAATAAAAACAGTACCTACCTCACAGAGCTATTGTGAGGGTCAAATGAGATAGCACATACAAAGAGCCACATAAACGCTGGTTACTTACGTCCGTCACGTGTTAGTTTCCTTTTGATACCACTTTACCACATCCTCTCAAGATGGCTCTTTTCCTTTCCCACAGCTGAACATGTACTCCAGGAAAACAGGATGATAAATTTAACTGGCAACACTGTACTCCGGGTCTAAGGAGCCCAAATCCAATTTTCTCTCGGGCAGCTGTCTCCAAAGGTCTTGCTAACTTTCACTGCAAATGTAAGAAAGCCTCAGAGCTCAAGAGAACAACTTTGTTAAATTGCCCTTGGTTGCCAATACAATAAAAATGACAACACAAAACTAAATTAATTTACAGAATCAGTGCCATACCAATAATATACTAAAGAGTTACTTTACAGACCAAGGAAATAATAACAAAATTCATCTAGAGGAATAAAAAGTGATGAATCTTAAGGAAAATGGTGGAAAAAGTGGGAATGAGGCCTAGAAGTGCCAGATTTCACGCTATACTCCAAAACAGTAACTGTCAAAACTATTTGGTACTGATTGAAAAACAGATAAGTTGTCGGTGGTACACAGGACCAAATAAACAGCAAGAGTGTTTGATAAACTAAAGACTCCAACTTCTAGTATAAAAGCTCACTAATGGACAAAGACCACCAGGAATTTGGCAGAAAACAGACTAATAATGCACATCATATGCCTCAATAAGCTCCAAATGGATACAAGACCTAGATAACAACACAATGTCATAAACAAAGGAGCAGAGGAGACCTTTTCACAACTACAAATAGGAAAGAGCTCTTCAGTAAACAAGAGATACAAAGAATACATTACCAGACAAAAAAGGGATAGTTTTTATTACATAAAACTGAAAAGTTTATGCATGCTGTTAGAATTAGAAGGGAAGTAGTTAACCGCAAAAAAAAAAATCTTTGTAGCAATTTCCACCAAAAAATATCAGATATTAGAGATATATAGGTAACTGACACAAAAAAATATATATGAGAATAGATAGGAGTCATTCCTCAGTAGACAAATGTTCAAAGAATATGAACAGAAATCAGAATTAGAATCTAAGGGAATGCCATCAATTAGAAAATGGCTGAAAAAATTGTAGCATATGAATGTAATGGAATAGCATTATGATGTAAAAAAATGACAAATGAGATCAATCAAGAAAACTTGTTTGAACTACGCAGAGTTAAGTGAGCAAAATAAAAAGAACAATTCAAATAACTAGAATACTGGAAAGGAAAACAACTTTGATCTCTGATTATTGCAGTGACCAACCATCATGTTGGAGATCCAAAGATGAAACTATTACCCACTGCCTAAGAGAAAGGTGATGGTATCAAAGTATAAATTAACTATAAAAAATATATATATACATATAAATAATTATTAGAGAAATAAACAATTTGTAACTGTGCCCCAAAAAGTTAATAAACTATGCATACCCATCAACCAGTGATACCAAATAAGGTCTATCCACAAAGACAGGAAGTATGACCTATATAACCAAAATATTTTATTTTATGTTTTGCTTCTTGGAGGGGGAAGGCAAGGCAACCAGGGTAAAGTGACTTGCCCAAGGTCACACGGCTGGTGTTAAGTGTCTGAGGCCAGATTTGAACTCAGGTCCTCCTGACTCCTCGGCTGGTGCTCTATTTATTGAGCCACCTAGTCACACCAATATTTATTTTATTTTATTTTATTTTACTTTATCTTATTTTATTTTTGGTCAAAATATCTATAGCAGCTCTTTATGTAATGTCCAAGAACTATAAACTGAGAATTTTATGGACTGGGGAATGGCTGAATATGATGGGGTCCTTGTGATGTATATATGCTTATAGTATCAATCTGTAACATCAGTTTGTAAATGGGGTGCTTTGGGATCTATGTCTAAAATCAATTTGTAAAAGCAGTCTGTAAGATCACATTTCCACCCCCCCAGCCTCAGAGCATTGATTCTTCCCCTTCCCCCTTCCAGCACTCTGCCCAGCAACAACTCATGACCTGTTTATCTCTGCCTGAAACAATAAGTTATGTAAATGTTATCTCCCTTAGTTAGAGTGGCCAGCCCCACCATAAATTCTTCAATACCTTATCTATAGGGTAACTCCTTAGTCAATTATATACCCACACTGTCTCTGATGACCTTGGTGGGAGGCCTAAAACCACACCTCCAGCTAGCCCCTCTTGAGCTATTTCCCAGTGAATCATGGGCAATACACCTGCGCAGTTGATATTAAAAGTGTATGGTCCTTTGAGCACTGACCACTCCTTAACTCCTCCCTGATCCCACCCTTACTCACCTAGTTAGCATAATTGACCCCTTAAAACTATGCCTGCAGCCTCTGCGAGTTTGCTGGTTCCATAAGAATCTAGCCCGCTGTTATCTACAGCATAACAATAAACTTTACAATTTCGGCTTCAAAGTCTGCTTGAGCCTGGTGAATTCCTTCCAGACTGGATGCCAGGAGAGGTATCCCTGGCAGAACCACTTACACTCCCCCCCCCCTCCTTATCACCCTTCCCTCTTCAAATACATTATGGGACTAGAACATAACAGAATACTATTGTGCTGTAAGACATAATGAAGAGGGTAAACTCAGAGAAACCTGAGAAGACTTTGTATGAACTGAGTGAAGTAAGCAGAACCAGAACAATTTATATAACCACATTATTGTAAAGACTTTGAAAGGTTTTAGAATTTTAATCAATGCAATGAACAACCATGATTCCAGAGGACTCATGATTAAACATGTTAGCCACCTCCAGAGAGGTAATAACTTAGAACAAACTTACCAATGGAAGAAATTGTTTTGCTTAACTATGCATATATAACAGAGGCTTTGTTTTTCTTTCTTCTCTAAGTGGGAGGGAGGCATATAGGAAAAGTGGATTTTCATTGGAAAAAAAATTAATTGAAAAAATAAAAATGAACAGACATTCAAAAGGAAGCATAAGCAAGATTTTTTTAAAGTAACTTGTAAATACACATGCACACATATACATATTTTTTTTGGTATTCTGCTACACATTTAAATTCAGAATAACATTTTTTTAAAGAAATTCAAGTTATCAACAGCCATATGAAAAAAAATGCTCTGATCACTAAACACAAATTGAAATAACTCTAAGCTTCCACTTCACATTCATGAGGTTGGCAAAGATAATAAAAAAGGAAAATGAAATTGTTGAAGGAGCTGTGGGAGGTGAAGCACAATTAATGAATAACTGTTCTGGAAAGCAATTTGGAATTATACCCAAAAAGGTCACTAAACTGTAATTATACCTTTGATTCATTGATACCCCTCCTAGATATATACCCCTCCAGAAATCAAAGATAAAGGGAAAGGACCCTTATGTACAAAATATTTATAGCAGCATTTTTTACTGGAGTAAACAAATAGAAAAAAAGTAGAGGCCCATCAACTGGGAAATGAATGAATTATAAATATATAATAAATATACATACAATATAAATATACATTATAATAAATAAATATACATTAATGGAATGTTACTGAGAGGTAACAAATAACAAAAAGGGTAGAGTCAAAGAAACCTAAGATGGCTTATACAAACTGATTTAGAGTAAAGTCAGAATAACCAGAACAATTTATATAATGACTTTTTTTGGAGTAAAGAGGAGAGTGATGGAGGTTGGCTGGTAGTAATAGGGATACCAAGAAAAGAATGTCAATGAAACATTTAAAAAATACACAGAAGAAAGCAGAAGGAATTCAGAAGGGGACACAAACAAGTAGTGTTGGAAGGACAACATTAAATTTAATATATACCTTTAAAATAAATTTTATATAATATTCACAATCCTAGAAAATTCTTTTTTGTTCATTCTGTAGAAATGTTCATGTTTGTTTATATCTCTCAAATTCATAATAATAAAAATAATTTTTAATTAACCCTGGTCACAAAATACTTATAATATCTGATCAAAATACTAAAAGACTTTACTAATAACTCTGCCACACCTAGAACAGATAATTAGTTCTATCCTTACCAGTATTCACTAGTGTTCACTAGTAACCACTAGTATTCACAAACTATTATTTACTCTTTTCAATAGAATGCCACCTCTAGGTTTTTATTCCTATAAACAGTAAACTAGTTTGAGCAATAGATAAAAATGGAAACCATAGTTTTAACAAATAACCTGTGGGGGGATCAAGACAATTAATTATACTTACTTAGAGATGCACAAGAGTCTCTACTTGCCCAAAAAACAAACCGTAAAAATACTAACTGCAATAATCTAAAAATAGCCAAGAATTATTTTCAATGGGTCACTTAACTGAGAAGGGAATTCCCTTTCCAAAATAAATAATTTTCAAGTTATACAGATCCTGAGCCATTAGTCTGACTTCTCTCTAAGACAACAGCTATGACAGCTCCCTTAATGAGACGTCCAATAAATCCAAGGCAAAGAATTCTCTGTGGTGACAATGTCACCTCCACCAAGGTTTCCTGCTTATCCACCCTGATAAGCTGACAGGTAACTGACAGGTGTTCCTTGCCCCAAGGATTCTTGTTTATTTTAAAACTACTGTCCACTCAAAACAAATGCAACCAAGACACCTAGACCACCTGCAGTTCCTTTCCATCCCTGGCAATTGTGAACAATTCACAAGTAATTTATCATGTCACATTCAGATTAGTAACTCTATACAAATTAAACAATTCTGTGGATCAGCCAATAAAGATCTATGACTTTAAAACCATTATTTAAGTAGTAGAGGAAAAATTTATTGGAGAAGTAGGGAACAGTTGCATGGTGGTCTTATTATTACTTCTAAGATCACTTAGGAGGCAGGATCCCAAGGAGTAGATTCCTGGTCAGCTTCAAATACCTACAACAGAAGTCCCTTCTTGAATCAAGTGACTCTATCTGATAGCCTGACTATAAGAAGAGAGGGGGTATGGCTGCCAATTCAATCCAGAAAGCACTTCTGAAGCACCATGCCTGTGCTCAGCACTGTGTTGGTACTGGAGATAAAAAGACAAAAATAAAACAGCTCCTGCTCTCAAAGAACTGACGTCCTACTGGAGGAAAACAACATATACAAAGAATCTACAACTAATTTCAGAGGTGAAGACACTAGAACTGGAGGGATTCAGATGGGTGGTGGCACGTAAGCTTAGTTTTGAAAGAACCCTTGGATCTTATGACACAGAGGTGAAAAAGGCTAATTCACTCTTGGGCTGTGATGACAGAAGCATTGTATCCTAAAGGAATGAGGTTCTAATCCCATTCTACTATGCCCTGATCAGACCCCATCTAGAGGACTGTCTTCAGTTCTGAGCAGCACATTTTAGGAAGTTATTGACAAGGTAAAACATTCATAGAAAGGTATCAAGGATGGTGAGGAGTCTTGAAGTCAGAGGTCAGTGCAGAAACCCAGAGTGAGACCAAGTAAGACAGATGACCTCACCCAAAAGCACAGCCAGGGGCTGGCACAAAACCCAATTCAAACTACTGACTATTGATAACTATTACTATTCTATAAGAAATAATGAGCAGATGGACTTCAGAAAAACCCAAAAAGCCTTACATGAACTGATGCTGAGCGAAGTTAGTTGAACAAGAACATTGTACACAGTAACAGCAACATTGTTTGATGATCAACTATGAGAGTTCTCCCCAGCAATACAATGATCCAAGACGATTTCAAAAGACTCATGATGCTAGACACATCCAGAGAAAGAACTGAAAGGCTGAATGCAGATTGAAGCATACATACTATTTTCACTTTTTTCATAGTTTTTTGCTTTTGTTCGGTTTCTTTCTTCACCACATGACTAACATGAAAATAGGTTTCACATAACTGTTAATATGTAACATATCAAATTGCTTACTGTTTGGGGGAGAAGAAAGGGGAAGGCATGAAGGAGGACAAGAGAACAAGACAGAAAAATCTAGGACTCAAAATCTTATTAAAAATTAACAATAAGGTGGGCGGCTAGGTGGCGCAGTGAGTAGAGCGTCAGCCCTGGAGTCAGAAGGACCTGAGTTCAAATCCACCCTCAGACACTTAACACTTACTAGCCATGTGACCGTGGGCAAGTCACAACCCCAATTGCCCTGCCTTGCCCCCTCCAAAAAGAAAGGAAAAAAGGACATTAAATCAAACCTTTACATAACTGGAAAAAATAAAATACGATTAAAAACAATTCAAGAACTGAAGCTGGAGAGATTAGTAAAACAAAGAAAAACAGTCAATATGAAAAGTGACTAGAAATCTAAAGTACTTTACACAAAGAAAAAGGTAAATGAATATCTAGAAGAAATGATGTAAGAGATAAGAATGAAATTAAAAGCTCTTGAGAAAAGAACTGGAAGTAAATAAAAAGCTTGGAACCGAAAATGCTTTTCGCTCAGCATCAGTTAAGGGCCATAGAAAAACAGACTAAGGGAAACTAAACAATTTAATCCTAAAGAATGAGTGGGTCAAACAAGAAATCATAGAAACAATCAGTAACTTCTTTCGAGAGAATAACAACAATGAGACAACATACCAAAATTTGTGGTATGCAGCAAAGGCAGTTCTTAGGGGAAGTTTTATATCCCTGAGTGTATACATGAATAAATTAGAGGAAAGGGAGGTCAATGAATTGGGCATGCAATTGAAAAAGCTAGAAAAACAAATTGAAAATCCCCAATTAAATACTAAATTAGAAATACTGAAAACCAAAGGACCGATTAATAAAATTGAACTAAGAGCTGGTTTTATGAATAAAACAATAAAATTGATAGACCTTTAGTCAATATGATAAAAAAAGGAGAAAACCAAATTATGAATATCAAAACTGAAAAGGATGAATCTACCACCAATGAAGAGGAAATTAAAACAATAATTAGGAATTATTTTGCCCAGTTGTATGCACATAAATGTGACAATCTTAGTGAAATGGATGAATATTTACAAAAATATAGGTTACCCAGATTAACTGAAAAGGAAGTAAATTGCTTAAATAACCCCATCTCAGAAAAAGATATCAAACAAGTCATCACTGAACTCCCTAGGAAAAAATCTCCAGGGCCAGATGGATTTACTAGGGAATCCTATCTAACATTTAAAGAACAATTGATTCCAATACACTACAAACTATTTAGGAAAATTAGTGAAGAAGGAGTCCTACCAAATTCTTTTTATGACACGAAGAGATAAAACAGAGAAAGAAAATTATAGACCAATTTCCCTGATGAATATAGACGCAAAAATTTTAAATAAAATACTAGTAAAAAGACTACAGCAAATTATCACAAGAATAATACACTTTGATCAGGTAGGATTTGTTCCAGGAAGGTAAGGATGGTTTAACATTAGGAAAACCATCAGTATAATTGATCATATAAACAATAAAACTAGCAAAAAAAAAAACACATGATTATCTCAATAGATGCAGAAAAGGCTTTTGACGAAATACAACATCCATTCCTATTAAAACACTAGAAAAGGGGCGGCTAGGTGGCGCAGTGAGTAAGAGCGTGGGCCTTGGAGTTGGGATGACCCGAGATCAAATCCGGCCTCAGAAAATGAGTACCCACACATAAATAATGACTAGCCATGTAACCTTGAGCAAGTTACTTAACCCCAATTGCTTTTAAAAAAACAACAACACTAGAAAGTATAGGAATAAATGGAGCATTCCTTAAAATAACAGGTAGCATCTATTTAAAGCCATCAGCAAGTATTACATGTAATAGGGAGAAGGTAGAAGCATTTCCAATAAGATCAGGGATAAAACAAGGATGTCTACTATCACCCCTCTTATTCAATCTGGTACTAGAAATGTTAGCAGTAGCAATCAGAGAAGAAAAAGAAATCAAAGGAATCAAATTAGGCAAAGAAGAGACCAAGCTATCACTCTTTGCAGATGATATTATGAAAGATTTAGAGAATCCTAAAGAATCAAGTAAAAAACTATTTGAGACAATAAATAAATCTGGCAAAGTTGCAGGATATAAAATCAACCCACATAAATCCTTGGCATTCCTGTATATTTCTTCTTTTTTTTTTTTTAAAGCAATTGGGGTTAAGTAACTTGCTCAAGGTTACACGGCTAGTCATTGTTTATGCGTGGGTGCTCATTTTCTGAGGCCGGATTTGATCTTGGGTCATCCCAACTCCGAGGCCGGCACTCTTACTCACTGCGCCACCTAGCCGCCCCTAAGTTCTCAAAGCTCTTCATTTTTTTTTTTAAGCAATTGGGGTTAAGTAACTTGCTCAAGGTTACACGGCTAGTCATTATTTATGTGTGGGTGCTCATTTTCTGAGGCCGGAATTCCTGTATATTTCTAATGAAATTCAACAGCAAGAGATAGAAAGGGAAATCCCATTTATAGACATTATAAAATATTTGGGGAATCTACCTGCCAAAACAAACCCAGGACCTATATAGATACAACTACAAAACACTTTTCACAAAAATAAAGTCAGATCTAACTCATTGGAAAGACATCAATTGCTCGTGGCTGGGTCAAACTAATAAAATAAAAATTACAATTATACCTAAATTAAATTATATGGGGCGGCTATGTGGCAGAGTGAGTAAGAGTGCTGGCCCCAGAGCTGGGACGAACCAGGATCGGATCCAAACTCAGAAAATGAGCACCCACACATAAATAACGACTGGCCGTGTAACCTTGAGCAAGTTACTTAACCCCAATTGCTTTGAAAAAAAAAAAGAGGAGCAGATGGACTTCATACTTACCTGGAGAGGCTCATATGAACTGATGCTGTTAGAAGAGTAGAAACAAGAGAACTCTGTACACAATTACAGACACAACGTATTTGTGATGACCAATTTTGACAGACTGGACTCTTCTCAGCAATCCAGAGTCATAAGTCAACCCCAAAAGACCCATGATGGAGAGAGATATTTACATCCAGAGAAAGAACTGAGTTTGAACCCATATTGAAGCAAACTACCTGCTCTTTTTCAGTTTTGTTTCCTCTTTCCCATTGTTCATTCCATCTGATACAACACTTCTTTATAACCTGACTAACGCCTAATGTGAAAATATTTGCAGATAGTATGCTTGATTGTATGCTGTCATGGCCGGGGGGCGGGGTGGGGGGAGGTAGGGAGAGAAAATCTGAAACTCAAAGGAATCATGGAAAAGAATCTTGTAAACTAAAAATAAACAAATTAATAAAGACCAAAAAATAAAACAAAATAAAATGTATGTGCAGCAGTATTTCCCTTTTTTTTTTAATGCTTCATTAACTTCTGGTTTACATCATTCATTCTGGCCAGATTTTGAGTTACAATTTTTCCCCATTTTTCCCCTACCCACCACCCCAGAATAGCAGTCCCACCAGATATCCCCTCATCCAGTCTGCTCTCACCCATATCTTCTCCCATATCCCCTTCAACTTTACCATTAGGGCAAGGTGAATCTCTGTGCCCCAATGCCTGCACATCTTATCTCCCAATTACATGCAAAATGGTATTAATAATAGTTATTTATATGTATTTTTTAAAACTTCAAATTTCAGATCCATTCCCTTCCTCCCTTGTCACCCACTCCCTCTGGGAAAATAAGCAATTCAGTATGTGTTGTACATGTATAGCTATGCAAAGTATTACCATAATAGATATATAGTAAAAGACTGCTTGTATTTCCCTCCCACCCATCCCACCCCCCACCTGGTCCATTCCCTACTTTGATCCTGACCCTCTTCAAAAGTCGATATTGGGTACTTCCAATCTCCCCTCCCTCCAGAATGCCCTCCCCTCCATCATGTCCCCTCTCATCCCCCTTACCGCTACTCTTCTGCAGGGTGAGATATCCCATTTAGTATATATGTCATTCTCTCCCTGAGCCAAATTCAATGAGAATATGGTTTTGCCTTTTTGCCTTCCTGTTCTTCCCCTCCCCTGCAACCAGTTCCCCTTACTTCTTCTACATGAGATAGTTTACCCTACCCTGTCTCTCCCCATCTCCTCTTGCCACTTTATTCTCTCACCTCTTAACTTCACCCCTTGAGTATCATCCCTTCCCACCAAATTCGACCTGTGCCCTCTATCCATGTATACCTGTAAACATATATACACACATTCACATATGTATTCATATGCTCATATACCCTTCTTCAATTATTTTCATAATGAGAAAGGTTTCATCACTCACAGTTATTGTTTTTCCATGTAGGAATGTAAATGGGTCAACTTTGATAAGTTCCTTTTGATTTCTTTTCCCTGATTACCTTCTCAGGCATCTCTTGCTTCTTGTGTCTGAATGTCAAATTTTCTATTCAACTCTGGTTTTTTCCTCAAGAATGCTTGAAAGTCCTCTATTCCACTGAATGACCATATTTTCCCCTGAAACAAAATACTCAGTTTTGCTGGGTAGATGATTCTTGGTTTTAATACCAGTTCTTTTGCCCTCTGGAATATCATATTCCATGCCCTTCGATCCCTCAGTGTAGAAGCTGCCAGGTCCTCGGCTATTCTGATTGTGTTTCCACAATATTGAAATTGTTTCTTCCTGGCTGCTTGGAGTATTTTCTCCTTGATCTGGGAATTCTGGAACCTGGCTATAATATTCCTAGGAGTTTTCTTTTTGGGATTTTTTTCAGGAGGTGATTGGTAGATTCCTTCAACCTCTATTTTGCCCTCTGGGTCTAAGACATCAGGGCAATTTTCCTTAAGAATTTCCTGAAGGGTGATTTCTAGGTTCTTTCTTTGATCATGGCTTTCAGGTAGTCCAATAATTGTGAAATTATCTCTCCTGGGTCTATTTTCCAGGTCAGTGGTTTTTCCCATGAGATATTTCACATTGCCTTCTATTCTTTCATTTGTTTGGATCTATTTAACAGCATCTTGATTTCTCATAAAGTCACTAGCTTCCATTTGCTCCAGTCTAACTCTGAAGGAATGAATCTCCTCAGTGAGCTTTCGAGATTCTTTTTCCATCTGGCAAATTCAGCTTTTTAAGGCATTCTTCTCCTCATTGACCTTTTGAGCCTCCTTTGCCATTTGAGTTAGTCTATTTTTTAAGGTGTTGTTTTCCTCAGTCAGGCTGTTGACCCTCATTTCATACTTTTCCTGCATCCTTCTCATTTTTCTTCCCAATTTTTCCTCCACTTCTCTTATTTTGTTTTTAAAATCCTTCTTAAGGTTCTCTATGGCCTGTAACCCGCTCATATTTTCATTTGGGGCTTTTGGTGCAGGATTTCTGACCTTACAGTCCTCCTCCTGTTCCATGCTTTGATCCTCTTTGCCCCCAAAATAGGAGTCTAATATTGCATTTTTCTGTTTATTTTGTTTCCTTTGCCTAGGCATGTTGCCACTTAATTACTTGATTTTGGGGCTTGTTGCCACATTAGGACTCTGCTACCAGACAGGGGAGCTTCCATCCCAAACACTGGGGTCTTCACAACTTCCAGAGATATTAGATGGGTGGCCTCTATGGAGCCTCCACATGCTCTGGCAAGCTGGATACCCACCCCACACCTCCCCCCAGACAGCAATCCAGATCCAGGGAGGTTAAAGGAAGAGCAATTACCCCCTAAGACTGATTGCTGGATCTCACTACAGTTCGCAGGCCAGGAGCTAAAGCTGCCACTGAAGCTGCAAAATGGCGTCTGTGCTGTGGCTCCTCGTTGGCTTCTTGCCCCCAGGGGAAGAAGCCGATGTGTTCCCCAAATACTGGTCCCAAAGTCCATAAGGCACTAACCTCTCACTTTGTCCTAGGCATATCTGAGTTGATAATTCTGGAATCGCCACAGCTGCTGGTGTTCTGGGGTCCCTCCAGCCGGCTGCTGGCCCTGCTGCCCTGGGGCTAAAACCGCAGCTCACATGGACCTGGGCTTGGCTCTGTGCCCCTGCGTTGTAGGTTCCCAGCACACTGCGCTGCCCACTCTCAGAGCACTGCACTGGTCCTTCCTGCAGGGCTGCTGGGCTGTCCTCGGTGGGAGGTTAGCTTCTCTGTGTCATTCTATGGGTGCTGGGGCTCCAGAAGTCATTCAGATTCCACCTTTTACATGGTTTGGAAGTTTTGTGGGGCAGAGTACCTTGGAAGTACTGTTTCTACTCCGCCATCTTGGCTCTGCCCCCTTGGAAGTCTCTGGAGCAGCATTTCTTTTTTTTCTTTTTTCCCCCCTTTTAGAGGGCAGTTGGGGTTAAGTAACTTGCCCAAGGTCACATGGCTAGGTTTTTGTTTGTGTGTGTGTGAAGTGTCCGCCCCTGGAGCAGTATTTCTTAAAAAATAATTTAAGGGCGTCTAGGTGGCGCAGTGAGTAGAGCGCCAGCCCTGGGGTCAGAAGGACCTGAGTTCAGATCCGGCCTCAGACACTTAACCCACACAAACAAAAACCTAGCCATGTGACCCTGGGCAAGTTACTTAACCCCAATTGCCCTAAAAAAGGGGCGGCTAGGTGGCACAGTGAGTAAGAGCGCCAGCCTCGGAGTTGGGATGACCCAAGATCGAATCCGGCCGCAGAAAATGAGCACCCACACACAAATAATGACTAGCCGTGTAACCTTGAGCAAGTTACTTAACCCCAATTGCTTAAATAAATAAATAAATAAATAAATAACTTACAGAGAGGGGTACGGAGTCAGAAGGACCTGAGTTCAAATCCAACCTCAGACACTTGACACACTGTGTGACCTTGAGCAAGTCACTTAACCCCAACTGACTTGCCTTCCCCCCTCAAAAAAAAATTTAAATTAGAGGCACTAAAAAAGGGTAGTGAGAAAAGAAGTTTAAGGAATAGATTCTTCACTGGAACTCTAGCCTATGCCCACATTCAGTAATCACATGAAAGTAATTTAATAGATACAATGACTCATCAGCACAAACATGGCATATGTATTTCCAAGATATAATGAAATTGGGCTCCATACAGAATATTAAATCAGCCTCCACCCTACAAGACAAAGGGAATTCCAGCACTTTGACAAAGTAAAAGTCTCAGAAGTATCAATCAATCCATTCTTCAATTCAGCCTACCCAAATCTAGAAATCAAGCAGAGATAGCAAGAAAACACCTCGCTTATGCCTACAATCTTAGGATCTGTAAGTAGGTCATGTTTCCTTCCAAAGATTCTTAGTATGAATTAAAAAAGCAAATCCCAAGGAAATGAGTTAGGTAAAGCTAAGATAAAATTTAAGTGCAATGTTCTCCTTTTCATTCATTTACTACTCCCAAGAGAATTTTTTAAATTACTCCCTATCAGTTCTGATGGAGTTTTTTTGTTTGTTTACTTTTTAAAATAAATAAGGCCTTCAGACATATATGCAAGATAATTTTTGAGCACTGCTTTGAAAAGTCAATGAAAAAGATATAGGAGGATTGTTTTCTGACACTATGATATAAATGGTTGATCTGCTCGAGTAACAGACCATAGATTTCCCCCCCATCAATTTATTATGCATTTACTCTGGAGCCAAGCACAGCGCAAAGCCAGAGAAACAAAGAAAAGGCAAAAATCAGACTCTAAGGTCAAGGAGTTTACATTCTAGTGGGGGAGATTTCACAAAAAACAGGCATATACAAGAAACCTGTAGGAAAGGACTCCAGTCAGAAGGCTGCCTTCTCTAAGTCTTTAGAGAAGCTAGGGACTAATGCTCTAGGGAAGAGCATTCTAGGTATGGGGACAACCACAACAAAATCACAGAGACAGGAGATGGAGGAAGATCAAATAAGACAGTATGATTGGACCAAAAGGTATGAGGAAAGGAAAGTCTAGTAACACTGGAAAGATAGGGACAAGGTTGCAAAGAGCTTTAAACGTCAATATTTATATTTGATCCTAAAGGTACGAGGGAGTGATATAGACAGCCCAGTAGTTAAGGAAAATCATTTTGGCATCTATGTAGAAGATAGATTAGAGTGAGAAACAATTTAAGGTAGGAAGATCAATTAGGTTGTTATTCTAATAATCCAAGATAAAGAAGATTAAGGTCTGAACAAGGACAGTGACTGCAAGTGAAAAGAGAGAGACTTATTGTGTGAGGTAAAAATAAGATCTGGCAATAGACTGAATTGGCTGGAATAAGTAGTCAAGGATGACACCAAAGCTGTGAGCCCAGGTGACTGGGAAGGTGGTAGTGCGCCCTAGAAGTAAGAGGAAAGTTCAGAAAAGGTTTGGGGGGAAACATAATGAGTTCTGTTTTAGACATGTTAGGTCTGATATGCCTGTGGGACATCCAGTTTGACATGTCCAACAAACAGCTGGTGAATTGGTGATATGAGTTCAGAAAAGAGATTACGGCTAGATATTGAGAACTAAGAAATATCAGCATAGAGATGAAAATTGAACCCTGTGGAAGCTAATGTAATTACCAAGTTAGAAAGTACAGGGGCGGCTAGGTGACGCAGTGAGTAGAGCGTCGGCCCTGGAGTCAGAAGGACCTGAGTTCGGATCTGACCTCAGACACTTAATGCACACACAAACAAAAACCTAGCCATGTGACCCTGGGCTAACAAGTTACTTAACCCCAATTGCCCTCCAAAATGCAAAAAAAAAAAAAAAAAAGGAAAGAAAGAAAGGAAGAAAGAAAGAAAGAAAGAAAGAAAGAAAGAAAGAAAGAAAGAAAGAAAGAAAGAAAGAAAGAACAGAAAGAGAAGACAACCCAGATCAGAACTTTGAAGGATATCCCACTGTTATTAGGCAGGATATGAATAAAGATCCAGAAAGAAAGAAAAAAAAGACTGAGAAGGATCTTGTCAAACACAAAGGAGAAGCAGGAAGAGAACAGTCATTAACAACTAGAGGAAGGGGGAAAATTTAAAACTCAAAATCTTACAAAAGTGAATGCTAAAAACTAAAAATAAATAAGCAAATATTTTTTTTTAAACCTAGAGGAAAGATAATTTAGGAGACCCTGGTCAACAGTGTCAAATGTTTCATAGTTCCAAAACAACGAAGATTGAGAAAAATCCATTAGATTTGACAGTTAAGTGATCCCTAGTAAGCTGAGATAGCGATTTTAGTTGAACAATGAGAGCTGAAGCCACAGTGCAGAGGGTCCTAAAAGAGGAAATGAAAAGAAGAGGCAGGAGTAGAACCAACACGGTCAGAATGGCAGGAAATAGTACAGCGAGCTCTCCCTGTCCTCCAAAAAGATCTAGAAAGCATACCAAATCAAATCCTTATGGGGAAATACAAGAAAAAGGCACAATGAGTCATTTTCCAGTCCAAAACAGCATAGGCACATGGGGAATTCTTTGGACAGTGGGGACAGGATCTGGCCAAGAGTACCAAGAAAAGAGTACTCCAGTGCATAGGGAAACGCTATACACCACAGCAAGACGAAGTCCCAGACCCAGAGGGGGGCATCCCCAGACACAAACTGGGGAACCACAGGAACAAATGGTGCTATCTGGCAGCTTTGTTGTCCATTACCCAGCTCCAGGTCACAAATCCAGTGCAGATCTTTATCAAGCAGGGCAAGGAGCTGGGCACCATTTACTGAGAAGGAACAAGTTTCAGAAGCAAGCAACAGTGGTGTGGCTCAGACCCCAAGGGCAGAGCAGCGTCTCATTTATACCTCCCAGACTAGTCTGAAGCCTACAGAGGAATAATCAGTACAGGAATCACAGACCTAAGGGAAACATGTGGTTTTGTCACTTTAAACCAGCACAACTTCGCACCTGGCAGTAGAGAGTCTAACCCATTCTACTGTTGCTCAGACCTAAACCCAGGTCAGGAACTTGAAGAGTTGGGGAAAAGGAGGTAGAAAGATCATTCAGACTCTGTCCCCGATCAGATTACTTTGGGAACACCAAAAGCTTACAGGTCTCCAAAATAACCTATCCCTAAGATCCAAGAATAACAAAATGCTCAATACCCCAAGGAAACCTCAAAAGCACTAGTACAGAACCTCCCACCAGAAGAATACAAAGTCAGCTCTAGCATCAAGTCCAAAAGTCAATAAGAAGGATGGAAAGATAAGAAGAAGAAAAAAAACGAAAGAATCCCACCATAAAAACCAATTATGGTAACAGAAATGCTCGTAACACAAACTCAGAGGAAGAGAATAACTCCAAAACATCTACATATAAAGTCTCAAAGAAAAAAAAAAAACCAACTACATCTTGGGCACAAATTCAACTAGAAGTCCTGGAAGAGATGAAGCAAGAATTTTAAAACTTTTATTTTTTTAAACAAATGGGAGTGCTTAAAGAAAAACAGGGAAAAGAAATGAGAACTATGGGTGAAAGAACTAGATAAGGTTTGGCACTATAGGTGCCAAAGGTCTGGCACTATAGGTTGCCCAAACAACAAACTCCCTGAAAATGCAAATGGATCAAATAATGGGCAATGACCCAATGAGACAACAAGAAATAATAAAACAAAGTCAAAAGACTGAAAAAAGATAGAAGAAAATGTAAGGTATGTCATAATAAAAAAAACTTAACTGGAAAAATTCGAGAAAAAATTAAGAATCATTTTAAATGCCCTGAAGGCCAGGACATTAAAAAAAAAAAGCCTCAATATTCTATTTCAAGAAAATCTCAAAAGAAAACTTACTTGTATCTCTAAGAATCAGAGGGCAGGGGCGGCTAGGTGGTGCAGTGAGCAAGAGCACCGGCCTCGGAGTTGGGATGACCCGAGATCGAAACCGGCCTCAGAAAATGAGCACCCACACACAAATAATGATTAGCCATGTAACCTTGAGCAAGTTACTTAACCCCAATTGCTTTAAAAAAAAAAAAAAAGAATCAGAGGGCAAAGTAGAAACAGAAAGAATCCACCAGTTTTCTCCTAAATAAAACCCCCAAATTAAAACTCAAAAAAACATTACAGCCTAAATTCAGAGCTGCCAGATCAAAGAAAAAAGACTGCAAGCAGCCAGAGAGAAAGAATTCAAGTACTGAGGAGGCACGGTCAGGATCTCACACAATTTATCAGTCACCACTATTAAGGAACAAAGAAAGTTTGGAACTGGGTATGACAGAAAACTAAGTTTATAGTCTTATAGCCAAGAATAATTTACTCAATAAAACTGATTATAATCCTAATGGGGAAAAGTGGACCTTCCAAGAAGACCAGAGCTGTGTAGAAATTTTGAAGTTCAAACACATAAGGAGAAATATGAACAGATAAATATATATGAATGTTCATAAGGAAATAAACAAGAATAAGTTGATTACATTCAAATATGGGGAGAATATACATGTGTCCTCTCTGAAAACCATAAACATCAAGGGTCAGAGAAGGAGTCAAATTAGACAAGGCCTGGGAGAGGTTCAGGGGCAGCTAGTAGCACAGTGAATAAAGCTCCACTCCTGGAGCCAGGAAGACCTGATTCCAAACTAAGCAACAGATACTTAACTAGCTGTATGACCCTGAGCAAGTCATTTAACCCTGTTTGCCTCGGTTTCTTCATCTGTAAAAAGGGCTGGAGAAGGAAATGGCAAATCCCTCCAGTAGTATCTCTGCAAAGAAAATTCCAAAAGAGGTCACAAAGAATTCAACACAATTGAAAAATGACTAAACAACAAAACAATGGGAGAGGTTTTGTTATATCTTCATGCTCTTAAGAGAAGAACGGAAAGGAAAGGAAGAGGAATACACTGGGGATGGGAGGAAGGGCAAGGAAATGATAGGGGAAATTATCCCACGTGATCAGTATGTACAATTATACATCTACACAAACAAGCAGGAGGGGGTGAGGGAAGCAGGTGACACTTGAACCTTCTTTTCATATGAACTGGTCAAAAGAGGGAATACATATACACACAAAGAGCTGAGTATAAAAATACATTTCATTCAATAGAGAAATAGGAAGGAAAAGGGAGAAAGAAGAGTGAATTCAAGAGAGGGGAGATTAATGGAAGGATTATCAATCAATCAATATTTATTACATGCCTACTATATGCAAGATACTTTCCTAAATTCTGGGGATATAAAAAGAGGCAAAAAATGTCCCCCAGACCTCAAACTATATTATAAAGTAGAGTCATCAAAACTGTCTGGTATTATTTAAAAAATTGAGAGACAGGGGGCGGCTAGGTGGCGCAGTGAGTAGAGTGCCAGCCCTAGAATCAGAAGGACCTGAGTTCGGATCCGGCCTCAGATACTTAACACACACAAACAAAAACCTAACATGTGACCTTGGGCAAGTTACTTAACCCCAATTGCCCTCCAAAAAAAAAAAACAAAATTGAGAGACAGATCAATGGAACAGCCTAGACATGGGAGATTCTGAAACAAAAGAACTCAACGACTCAGTGTTTGATATAGTGGAAAACATAAGTCACCTGGAGAAAAACTCTATATTTGATTAAAACTGCTGGAATAAATGAATGTTGAAAACCAAAAATAAGTAAATTTTAAAAATTTTTTTTAAATTTAAAAAATTTTTTAAAACTGCTGGAAAAACTGGAAAGCAGTCTGGCAGAAATTAGGCTTAGACCAACATCTTATACCACAACCCATAATATATTCTAAATGGACATGTGACTTAAATATTGACAATCATAGTATAAAAAAAACACAGAAGAGAAATAGATTATTAGTGGAGCTGTGAAATAGTCCAAACATTTTGGAACTCAATTTGGAATTATAAAAATAAAGTGACTAAAATGTTCATACTATAACCAACAACCCTATTACTGGGCCCTATTACTCTAAGTAAACCATCAATAAGAAAAAATCCCCATATACTCTAAAATATTTACACACTTATTGTTATAGCTAAGAATTGAAAACAAAGTCGAACTGGGGAATTGCTAAATAAGTTGTGGTATATATGCAATGGAATTCTACTGCAATGTAAGAAATAATGTACATGATGACTACAGAGAAGCATGAAAGATCTATGTGAAATGATGCAGAATGAAACAAGCAAAGCCAAGAAACAATATACACGTACAATCACAAAACAAAAAATCAAAAGGTAACAAAATAATAAAGATCAAGCAGGATTCAAATGAAGAGATACGAGACCAGCCTGCCCCTTAGTGGAGGGGGAAGTCCACTGGTGTTATACATAGCACATGTTTTCAGATTTTCTCTAAGCATTGCTCAGTAATGCTGATTTTTTCCCTCTTAAAAAAAGAAAAGGGGGCGGCTAGGTGGCGCAGTGAATAGAGCGCCGGCCCTGGAATCAGAAGGACCTGAGTTCGGATCCGGCCTCCGACACTTAATCCGCACAAACAAAAATCTAGCCCCGTGTGACCCTGGGCAAGTTACTTAACCCCAATTGCCCTAAAGGGGCGGCTAGGTGGCGCAGTGAGTAAGAGCGTCGGCCTCGGAGTTGGGATGACCCGAGATCAGATCCGGCCTCAGAAAATGAGCACCCACGCATAAATCAAATGACTAGCCGTGTAACCTTGAGCAAGTTACTTAACCCCAATTGCTTTAAAAAAAAAAAAAAGAAAAAAGAAAAAAACCACCATTCGTCATACAGGATGCCTCAAGTAGGATGTTGAAAGGAGGGGCAGGGTTGGGATAAATGCTATACTGCAGTGATATAAGAAACAAGAAAACATCAATGAAAAAAAATTTTTAACAAAATACTTAAAGCACTAAAAAAAGACAGTCCCTGCTCTCAAGGATTTTACAGTGTAATAGGAGAGACAACATGCAAACAAATATAGACAAAGCAAGCTGTATACCGGATAAACAGGAAATCACTAAAAGAGGGAAGGCAATAGAATTAAGACTAGTTGGGGAAGAAATCTAGTAAAAGATGGGATTTTAGTTAGGATTTGAAGGAAACAAGGGAAACCAGTAAGTGAAGATGAGGAGGAAAATGTTCCAGGCAAGCAGCACAGCCCTACAAAATGCAAAGAGATGGAGTGTCTTGTTGTGGAACAGCCAAGTCAGTGTCACTGGACTAAAGACTAGAAAGATGGGATGGGGGCTAGGGCATTTTGTATTTGATCCTAAAAGCAACACTGAGCACTGGAGTTTACTGAGTGGAAATGGGGGTGAGGACACCATGATCACACTGAACTTTAGGAAAATCCCTTTAATGACTGAATGGAAGATGGACTGAAGTGTGGAGACACTTGAGGCAGGCAGACCCACCAGCAGGTTACTGCATAATCCAGGTGTGACACAATAAGGCTTTGTGATATAGTGGTAGCAGAGACAGAAAAGAGGTTGTATTCAAAAGATTTTGCAAAGGTGAAATTGATAGGCATTGGCAACAGATTGTATGGCACCAGACAAGGGAAGGGTGAGAGATAGTGAGGAGTCCAGGTTGACTTGTGGGTTCCAAGACTACAGGACTAGGTGGATGGAGAATTGGGAAGGTGGGAGAAGGGAAGGACTTAGGGGAAAAGATAATGCATTCTAAGCAAAATAAACTCTAAGGATATATGAAAAATATTTATAGCCTCTTTTTGAGGTGGCAAAGAATGGAAATCTGAGATGGTGCCCATCACTTGGGGAATGGATATAAATGTAATGTAATACTTTTTTTTAATTTTTACATTTTTTAATTGTTTGATGACAAGTAATAAATAGGGGTGGCTAGGTGGCCAAGTGAATAGAACAAGGAAGGACCTGGGTTCAAATCCAGACACAGACACAACACACACTACCTCCCCCTCTACAAAAAAGCAAAAAAAAAAAAAAAAAGTGATAAATAGGATGGTTTCAGAGAGCCTGGGAAAACTCATGAATTGATGCAGAATAAAGGGAACCGAAGTAAGAGAACAATTTATAGAATGATAACAACATGGTAAAAGCAAGTAACTTTAAAAGAATTAGGGAGTCTGATCAGCATAATGTCCAACTACTTTATAGAGACCTAATGGTGAAACGCTCTACCCATCTCTTGATAAAGAGCTGAAGGACTCAAGAGTGCAGAATTAGAAATTTTTTGGACATGATCCATGCTGAAATTTGTTTTGCTTTGTTCGACCATGTTTCTAAAGGGAGTTTTCTTTTGTTTTCATGGGGAAGAGGAAGCAGGAAAGAGAGAAGGTATATTCTTGCTGATTGAAAAAATAAAATACAATTTTAAAAGAAGTAAAGACACCTAGTTTTTTCAAGAGGTTTAGCTGTGAAGAGAGAAATATAAAGTTATCACTGATGGTAAGAACTAGTGAGGGTTTTTTAAGTGTGGAAGAGACTTGGTCATGCTTGTACACAGAAGGACAGGAACCAATAAACATGGAGAGATTGAGGATCATAGACATAATTGAAGATATGCCAGTCAGGGCAACCTGCTGGAGAATAAAGGAGGTAATGGGATGAAAGGTGTGTATAAAGAAGCTGGCCTTGGCAAGGAGAAGAGTCAACTTTTCTTTTTTTAAAAGTTTTTAATTTTTTCAATATTTATTTTTAGTTTTCAACATTAAAAAAAAAAAGCAACTGGGGTTAAGTAACTTGCTCGAGGTTACACAGCCAGTCATTATTTATGTGTGGGTGCTCATTTTCTGAGGCTGGAACCAATCCTGGGTCCTCCCGACTCAGTGCTCTTACTCACTGCACCAACTAGCAGCCCCTCAACATTCATTTCCTTAAGATTTTGAATTACAAATTTTCTTCGCATCTTTCCCCTACCCTCCACCCCAAGATAGTGAGCCTACTAAATACCCTTTCCACCAATCTGCTCTCTCTTATATCCACCCCCCCACTTTCTAGTAAGGCAAGATGGATTTCTATACCCCAGTGCCTGTATATCTTATTTCCCAGCTGCATGTTAAAAAAAAACAAAACCAACTTTTTTTTTAAACACTTGTTTTTAAAACTTTGATTTCCAGATTCTTTCCTTTCTCCTCACCCACCCCAGCTGGGAAGATACGCAATTCAATATAGGTTGTACATGTGTAGTTACACAAAATGTTTCCATAGTAGTTATATTGTGAAAGAATTTATTTCCCTCCATCCTATCCTGCCCCCTCCCACTTATTCTATTTTCTACTTTGACCCTGTCCCTTTTCAAAGTATCTGCTTCTAACTACCCTCTCCCCTAATCTTCCCTCCCTTCTATTATCTTCCCTCTTATCCTTTTCCCCCTACTTTCCTGTAGGACAAGATTCCCAATTGAGTGTATATGTTATTCCCTCCTTGACCCAAATTCAATGAGAGTATGGTTGACCCATTCCTTTTCACCTTCCTACTCTTCCCCTCCATTGTAACAATTTTCTCTTGCCTCTTATATGAGACAATTTACCCTATTCTATCTCTACTGTTCTCCTTCTCCCATTATGTTCCTCTCTCACCTTTTAATTTTATTTTTTAGTTATCATCCCTTCCTATTCAACCAATCCTGTGCCTTCTATGTATACATATACAAACATAAACATTCACATATGTATTTACATATACCCATACCCTCCTATCCATACATATATATGTAAGTATACATATATATTACTTTCAAATATCCTCAGACATATCCTCATGAGAAAAGTCTCATGAGTTGCAATTATTGTTTTTCCACAAAGGAATGTAAATAGTTCAACTTTAATAAGTTCCTTATGATTTCTTTTTCCTTTTACCTCCTCAGGCTTCTTGGATTTGAAAGTCAAATTTTCTGTTCAGCTCTGGTTTTTTCATCAAGAATACTTTAAAGTCAGGGGCGGCTAGGTGGCACTGTGAGTAGAGCGTCGGCCCTGGAGTCAGAAGGACCTGAATTCAGATACGGCCTCAGACATTTAATGCACACACAAACAAAAACCTAGCTGTGTGACTTTGGGCAAGTTACTTAACCGCAATTGCCCTCCAAAAAGCAAAAAAAATAAAATAAAATAAAATAAAAAAGAATACTTTACAGTCCTCTATTTCATTGAATGACCATATTTTCCCCTGAAGCATTAAACTCAGCTTTGCTGGGTGATTCTTGCTTTTAATCCTAGCTCCTTTGACATCTAGAATATCATATTCCAAGCCCCTCCATCCCCTAATGTAGAAGCTGCTAGATCTTGTGTTATCCTGATTGTGTTTCCACAATACTCAAATTGTTTCTTTCTGACAGCTTGTAATATTTTCTCCTTAACCTGGGAACTCTGAAATTTGGCTATGATATTCCTAGTTTTCTTTTTGGGATCTTTTTCAAGAGGCAATTGGTGAATTCTTTCAATTTCTATTTTGTCTCTGGTTCTAGAATATCAGGGTAATTTTCCTGGAGAATTTCTTAAATGATGATTTCTAGGCTCTTTTTTTGACCATGGCTTTCATGTAGTCTAATAATTTTTAAATTATCTCTCCTGAATCTATTTATCAGGTCAGTGGTTTTTTTTCAATGACATATTTCACATTGCCTTCTAATTTTCATTTGTTTGAATCTGTTTTATAGTATCTTGATTTCTCATAAACTCATTAGCTTCCATATACTCCAATCTAATTTTGAAGGAATTATTATTCTCTTGTGAGTTTTTGAAGTTCCTTTTCCATCTGCCAAATTCAGCTTTTTAAAGCATTCTTCTCCTCACTGGCTTTTTGGGCCTCTTTTGCCATGAGTTACTCTATTTTTTAAGGTGTTATTTTCTTCAGTATTTTTGGGGGGTCTCCTTTAGCAGGCTGCTGACTCACTTTTCATTATTTTCTTGCATCATTTTCATTTCTCTTCCCAATTTTTCCTCTACTTCACTTACTTGATTTTCAAAATCCTTCTTGAGCTCTTCCAAAGCCTGTAACTAGTTCATATTTTTCTTGGAAGCTTTTGATGCAGGAGTTTTGACTTCATTGTCTTCTTCTGGTTCCATGTTTTGACCCTTTTTGTCCCCAAAAAAGGATTCTATGGTCTGATTGCACTTTCTTTGCTTGTTCATCTTACCAGGCAATTACTTGACTTTTGAGTTCTTTGCCATGGTAGAAGTCTGCTTCCGGAGTGGAGAGAGCTGTGTCCCAAATTGCTGGGGTTTTCGAAAAATGTTATCAGAGGTCTGGGGAGGGTGCCCTCTCTACAGCCACCACAAGCTCTGGCACACTGGCGTTTCTCACCCCAGGACCACCACCCAAGACTGCAAACCCAGATCCAAGCAGGTCAAAGCAAAGGCAATTGCGCTCTGAATGGTTATTTGGTCCCCCTATGATGTGCAAACCTGCAGGCCAGGAGATCTGGAGGCAGCCATGTGGCAGCAGCTGTATTCCCCCCGGCCTCCACCACGTCTTGCACTGGGAGCAGAGGCCAGACTGTGCTTTTCCATCACCCGGTTCTAAAAGGATTCCCTACTGACCTTTTACTTTTTCTTTTGCATTTATGGATTGAGAAGTCTAGAAACCACCACAGGTGCCTAAAGTCTGCTCTGGCCAATCTGTGCTGCTGGTCAGGGTGCCCCAGGTCTGGGCCCACGCAGAACTGCACTCAGCTCCCACCTCAGTGCAACAGACCCTTCCTGTCAGCCTGCCAGGCTGCCTTCAGCAGGAGATTTATTTCTATATCTCTGTGGGTTCTGTAGCTCTAAAATTTGTTGAGAGTCATATTATACAGGTATTAGAGGTGGTTGGAGCAGGAGCTGAAGCAAGCTCCTGCTTTTACTCCACCATCTTGGCCAAAGAGTCAACTTTTCATCAGAAAATGAAATTATGGTGACAGTAGGAGATGATGTCAGTGATATGAGACGAGAAGAGGAAAAGAGGGGGCTTTCATCACATGGTCTATACATAAGGTCCTCATCTTTGAGGGTAGGGGAAGGAGATGTGCTACAGGAGGCTTGAAGAAACAAGTGAAGGTTTTCAACAGGCACGATGATAAGTGAGATAGATTAGAGAACTGATTAGGGAGAAAAACTGACCTCTTGTGCTAAGGATCCTACTGAGTTAAGTTAACAAATTTATAGTAAATTCAGTCAGCAGTTTTATAATTTCTCATAGTTCCAATGAACACTGTGTGAATAGGAATCAAAGATGCAGGTGGTAGAAAAAAAACAGGTTGGGGTTTGGCAATGTATGATCTTCAAAAGAAAAAGAGAAAAAGGAATTGAAAGTGGAGGAGAGCATAGAGGTCAAATGGTTCAATCACGGATAGAGACTGGGAAGGAAAGAGTAGCCAGAGCAGGGGTGATGGCTGAAGAAAGTAATAAAAGGTGGAGGGTTGTGAGGTCATATTGAGGACAAAGAGCCAATCAATCAAGCAACAAGTATTAAGTATCACCTGTGTGCCAGCTCTGTGACTGTGATTAGCACTGGGAATACAAAGAATAGTGGAATTTTAAAAAGGCAGCTAGATAGTGAAGTGGAATGTTAAACCTGGGAGTCAAGAAAACCTGAGTTCAAACACTGCCACACACAATGTATGTCAAAGACATACAGTATAATGCCCACATAAAGAAATCTGTTTAAGGGAGTAGAAACAGCACTTCCATGGAGCTCTCGCCCATGCCACTTCAAAATTATGTAAAAGGGGGGCTCTGAATGGCCTCTGGAGCTCCAGAAGCCACAGAACGACATAGAGGAGCTAACCTCCTGCTAAGGCCAGCCCGGCAACCCGGCAGGGAGCAGCCAGCACAGAGCACTGGGAGCCAAGCCCAGGACCTCGTGAGTCAGAGGTTTTAGCCCCAGGGCGGCCAGACCAGCAGTCAGCTGGAGGGAACCCAGAACACCAGCAGCTGTGGCGTTTCCAGAATTACCAACACATAGATGCCTAAGACAAAGTGAGAGGTTAGTGCCCTATGGACTTTGGGACCAGTATTTGGGAGCTCATCAGCTTCTTTCCCTGGGGGCAAGAAGCCACTGAGGAGCTGTGGCACAGCCATCATTTTGCAGCTTCAGTTGCAGCTTCAGCTCCTGGCCTGCAGACTGTAGGGGAATCCCGCAATCAGTCTGGGGAATAATCGCTCTTGCTTTAACCTCCCTGGATCTGGATTGCCGTCTGGGGGGGAGGTCTTGGGGTGTGTGACCAGCTTGCCAGAGTGTGTGGGGGCTTCAGGGAGGGCACCCAACTAATACCTCCGGCAGTTGGGAAGACCCCAACATTTGGGACGGAAGCTCCCGTCTGGTGGCAGAGTCCCGGTGTGGCAACAAGCCCAAAACTCAAGTAACTGAGTGGCAACATGCCTAGGCAAAGGAAACAAAATAAACAGAAAAATTCAACATTAGACTCCTATTTTGGGGGAAAAGAGGATTGAAGCATGGAACAGGAGGAGGACTGTAAGGTCAGAAATCCTGCACCAAAAGCCCCAAATGAAAATATGAGCGGGTTACAGGCCATAGAGAACCTTAAGAAGGATTTTAAAAACCAAATAAGAGAAGTGAAGGAAAAATTGGGAAGAAAAATGAGAAGGATGCAGGAAAAGTAGGAAATGAGAGTCAACATCCTAACTGAGGAAAACAACACCTTAAAAAATAGACTAACTCAAATGGCAAAGGAGGCTCAAAAGGACAATGAGGAGAATGCCTTAAAAAGCTGAATTTGCCAGATGGAAAAAGAATCTCAAAAGCTCACTGAGGAGATTCATTCCTTCAGAATTAGACTGGAGCAAATGGAAGCTAGTGACTTATATTCAGAGTACAAGATTAGAAATGCTAGGCTGCACAAATCAAAAGCCCAGATTACGGCTGATAGGAGAAATACCAACAATCTCGGATATGTAGACCATATCATTGATGACTGAAAGTGAAGAATTCAGAAGCCTCTTGATGAGAGTGAAAAAGGAGAGTGCAAAAGCTGTCTTGAAGTTTAACATTAGAAAAACTAAGATCACAGCAACTGGTCCCATCACTTTCCGGAAAACAGGAAGAGAGAAATGGAAACAGTGTCAGATCACTTTAGATGGTGACTGCAGTCATGAAATTAAGACACTTGTTCCCTGGAAGCAAAGCTATGACAAATCTGGACAGCAGACTAAAAAGGAGAGACACAACCTTGGGCTATACTGGAAAGCCAAGTGCTACAGAACAGAAGCTTTCACATTGTAGTGGTGGAGACTTTTGAGAGTCCCTTAGACAGCAAGGAGATCAAAACAGACAATACTTAAAGAAATTAATTCATACTACTCATTGGAAGGACAGACACTGAAGCTGAAGCTTGCATACTTTGGTCACATAATGAGGAAACAAGACTCTGATGCTGGGAAAGACAAATGGCAAAAAGGAAAAAGGGACCACAGAGGATGAGATGGATAGATAGATAGTATCATGAAAGCAACAAATATGCGATTAGACAGACTTTAGGAGACAGTGAACAATAGAAAGGCCTGATGAAGAGTCAGACATGACTGACAAATTAACAACACATCAACACTCTAGATAATACAATATACTAATATTTATCAGTCTCCTAAAAACTAGTTTTTTTTTTTTATAGTTACTGACAAACACATGAGTAAATACATGTTTACATAGACTTGATTGGGAAACATTTTGCAAACAGTGGTTTTTCTTACACATCTTTAAGGGAGATATCAATTCAGACAGCATAAAGCTACAAAGGTGATATGACAAATGAAGGTACATGCATAGGAACAAAGGAGTCCTGAGTTACATGAAGGGGTGAACGAGTGAGGGTCAGTGAAGCACCTCCTAACAGGATATTTAAACCTATTTATTCACCCAAACTGTCTCCAAGCTGTTTTGAAGATGTACTACTTTCAGACTATGGCAAGTTATAGTTCTTAAATGGCAAGGATAATAAATACAATGACTTTTCCCCCAGGAGACAGACAGCCTAAGCATTTTGCTTTCTATCCACAATTTGCCTAAAACTGGAAGTTAAAAATAAATAAATAAACAGAGTGAGGAGGGGGGCCCCTGAACCTCAGAGCAATTAGGTTACAAAAGCAAATGGCCATCACCTGTAAAAATGAAATTCAGAAAATGTGCTAGTTACCATAAATCTGAGTGAGGTCTCTCTCACTGAGAGCACCAGCCCTGAATCTGGAAGGGTTAACTCTGCTCCCCTCCCCCAATAAAAAGGAAAAGCTATACTCATTTATACCACAATCAGCTGCCTAGGAATTAGGGGATAAAAACAACAACAACAAAAAGTCACTTCATCTAAAAAAAAAAAGGAGGGGCAAGTCACTTAACCCCAACTGCCCTCCAAAAAAAAAAAGAATTGAGGCTGGAAAGAAAGCAGACACCCATCAACTGGAGAACAGCTAAACAAATAGAGGTAAATAAATGTAATAAAATACCAGTAAGCTGAAGGAAATCATAAATATGATGAATACAGAGAAACACAGAAAGACTTGCATGAACTAACACAAAGTAAAGTAAGCAAAGCCAAGAAACAATAAATACAATGAAGGCAGCAATGTAAATGGAAAGAACCACTGTCATAAAACAATATTAACTGAAGGTTGAAAAATTTCTAAGAATATGCCCAGTTCCAAAGAAAAACATAAGAAGACATCTCCCTCTCCTCCTTAGCAGAGCTATAAGGTCTAATGTGTACAACACTGAATATGTTCTTAGGGTTTTTTTTTCCTTTTTTGGGGGGGGAGGGCAATTGGGGTTAAATGACTTGCCCAAGGTCACACAGTTGGGTTTTTTTCTGTTGTTTTGTGTGTGTGTGTGTGTGTGTGTGTGTGTGTGTGTTGTGTGTGTGTTGTATCTGAGGTTGAATTTGAACTCAGGTAGTCCTGACTCCAGGGTTGGTGCTCTATTCCCTGCGCCACCTAGCCAGCCCAGGGTTTATTTTTTTCAACCTATTGGTTGGTTTTACTGATTTTTTTTCTTCTTCCTCTTTTTTTTTTTTTTTTTAAAGCAATTGGGGTTAAGTAACTTGCCCAAGGTTACGCGGCTAGGTTTTCGTTTGTGTGGGTGGATTAAGTGTCGGAGGCCGGATCCGAACTCAGGTCCTTCTGATTCCAGGGCCGGCGCTCTATTCACTGCGCCACCTAGCCGCCCCTAAAGATTTTTTTTTTTTTTTGCTTTTTGGAGGGCAATTGGGGTTAAGTAACTTGCCCAAGGTCACACGGCTAGGTTTTTGTTTGTGTGTGTGTTAAGTGTCTGAGGCCGGACCCGAAGTCAGGTCCTTCTGACTCCAGGGCCGACACTCTACTCACTGCGCCACCTAGCCGCCCCCCCTCTTTTTCTTTAAAAAAATTTTTTTTTGTTATCTGGGATGGCTCTGTCTGAGGAAAGATACAAGCAAGAAATTTTGTGATGTAAAAACAGATTATCAATAAAAAATTTTCATTTTTAAAAATAAGAATTGAGTCTATTGGCTGAATGTTAATGGGAAGCACACTATATACTGTCAGGAACTACAGTTAGGAGGATAGCCACCCACAAGGGTTATTCTTACAACCTGGGTTAGCGGGCACCCTCAGAACATCTAGAAGAGCCCAACCTGCATATGTAAGTGGGGGGAGGGATTGGGAAAATCAGCACAAAGTCCCATCCTATTTAACACAGGACCTACCATGGCAAACCACTGTAGCTTATAACACAGTAAAGAAGTTGTTCCTTCTTTCTCTTTTCCCAGTTATTGTAATGCACAGATAATACAAAAGTCAAACTAAACAGGGCAAAATAGGATGATGACTCAAATGCAGGAAGAAACCAGAGAGGTATTTGCCACATTTTTTACACCTGGAATAGAAGCCATCAAGACAACACAAGAAAGGCAACATGAATAAAAGGCAGTCTAAATACAGCTAACTCTTGCCCACATACTGTAAATCATGCTTTCAATTTTCTTGTGACATCACTTCCTTCCTCTGAAAGGATGGAAAAGCTAAATTATTTTTTGGACTAGATCTATGATTTCAATGGTATTTCAGCAGTCTCAAACTCAAATAGAAATGAATTCCTGCAGGCTACATTATTGACTTAGAAAACCACAAATTAACATTATCTATATTGTACTGTATTTTTTTATTTTGTTAAACATTTCCCAATTACATTTTAAGTTTGTTGGGCAGCACTTGAGTTTGACACATCTGGTAATTCCCAGTAAATAAATTCTCTCTACTAACAGAGATCTTGCAGCAAACATTATATAATATGTAGTTTTAGAGAGTTCCCAAGGGCACTGAAAGATCAAATGGATTACACAGGGTCCAATGTGGGACTTAAAACTAGGTCTTCCTGACTCCCAGGCCAGTTCTTTATTCTCTATTCCACACATTTTTTTTGCTCTTTTTTTTTGGAGGGCAATTGGGGTTAAGTGACTTGCCCAAGGTCGTATGGCTAGTTTTTTTGTGTTATGTGTCTGAGGCTGCATTTGAACTCAGGTCCTCCTGGCTCCAGGGCTGGTGCTCTATTCACTGTGCCACCTAGCTGCCCCACATTCATTAGATTTAAGCTCCTTGATGGCAAAGACTATGGCTTCCCACTGACTATAGGATAAAATTCATCTTTATCAGAAGGCATTGAAATGCAAAGGACAAAGCCCTGACTTGAGTCAGGGGAATGAAATTCAAATCCCACTTCTGACTTTAAATATATGGCCTTGACCAAGCCAATTCCATTCCCTGGGCCTCAGTTTCCACCTTCTGTAGAGGTTAGACTAGATGGCCTGACATCCATTCTAGCTATACATCTCTGACACAGCTCGGAGAGCAGAAACAACAAATTACTACTTAATTATACTGAAAGCAGGAGCAGACAATATGGTTCCAATACCTCTAGTGAGAACTTCAAACTCTCTCAATGGAGATGCTCTGACATTCATGATGTTTACTTTGTAAGTAAAATGGTTTGGTTTTCAGGAGTTATACCTCCTCCTTACTCCTCCTGCAACCATGAAAAAGATGAAGATTTCAATAATAAAAGATTTTAGAGTCAGGTGGCACCTAGAATTCTGGGAATGTCCTTTTTATATAACTATGAAACTTGTTTACATTTTGTAATTAATTTATTCATCCTAGATGTGAGAGGGAAAGGGGCAAGTATGGCCAAGTTGGTAAACAACTTTGGTAGATATGGTTTTAAGGCCCTAAAGCACAGAATCCATGGATGAAATCACTGCTCTACCAAATCAACCATAGCTATAAGTTCTGATTTTTCCATCTTCCTAAAGCCAAAGCACTTTCCTAAAAGTTCAGGTCTGACCATGTCACTTCTATTCAGCACACTCCAGCGGTAACTTTTAAGGCTCAGACCTGCCTGTGAATTAGGGGAATGTCTACGGAGAAGCATGTAAACACTTCCCCCAGCAGAATTGGTGGTTGAGAAAAATTTGCTAAAATAACCATGAAGGAGGCTAAAGCAGGCACTGTGGAGTACTTAGAGCTTGGTCAGAAATCTAAGATGCCAAAGTCATCCACTGCATCCCTGGCTGTAGACAAATATCCTGACTTTGGTCTTGTCACTGAACTTCTATGACTCAGGAAAAGACAGTGAAGCTGATGACTTAGTGCAACTTTGATTAACTTAAATTCAATTCAGACACAAGTCAAGACATCACTCTTTGATAACATTGGTACTCTTCAAAATGAAGGACAAACAACAAAAATTTCTGATCCTATTCTCATCTTTTAGCTTCTATTTTCTGTCAGCTTTAGAATGTATACAAGTACTAATACATTAATTACATACATTAAAATGAGCAAATAAGTAAATGTACACATATTGGGGGATTTATGCTCAAAAACTTTTTATTGCTGGGGAGTATACGAACAAAAAAGTTTGGAGAACACTACTCAGTTTACAATACAGTATAAACAGTGAATGAAAAAGCTTTCTACAGCTTACATTTGCTCTTTCCTTAAAACTACCAGTGTCTCATGGCTTTACTTTTCTTTGAAATCACGTGCATTAAGAAAGGCCCAGCTCTTCCTTTGAGCCGTCCTAGGTAATCATTCAAAATGGTGAGGTATTCTCTTGATCCAGAAAACCCCACAAAATCATGCAAGTCAAGGGGTTCAAATCTCCGGGTCCACTTCAAGAACACCCGTGAAACAGCCCAAGCTATCAAGGGCATGCACATCCACAAAGCTACCAAGTATTTGAAAGATGTCACATTGAAGAAACAGTGTGTTCCTTTCCGTCGATATAATGGTGGAGTTGGCTGGTGTGCCCAGGCTAAGCAGTGGGGTTGGACGCAGGGTTGGTGGCCCAAAAAGAGTGCTGAATTCTTGCTGCATGTGCTTAAAAATGCAGAGAGCAACGCAGAACTTAAGGGTTTGGATTCTCTTGTCATTGAGCATATTCAGGTTAACAAGGCTCCCAAAATGCGACGGCGCACTTACAGGGCTCATGGTCGAATCAACCCATACACGAGTTCTCCTTGCCATATTGAAATGCTACTTACTGAAAAGGAACAAATTGTTCCTAAACCAGAAGAGGAAGTTGCTCAAAAGAAAAAGATATCCCAGAAGAAACTGAAGAAACAAAAGCTTATGGCACGGGAGTAAATACGACATTAGAGTGCAAATAAAAGTGAAATGAAAACATTTGTTACAGTAAAAAAAAAAAAAAAGGCCCAACATATATATATATCAAAATATCCATAACATCAGTTTTTGTTGTAGCAAACAACTTTTAGTGATCAACTGCATAATGTCTAAACAAATTATGGGGTGCAGATATTACTATGTTATAAAATATAGCAGATATGAGAAATTCAGAGAAGGATGACAAGCAGTGAGTTCCACCTCTGACTCATATTAGCTATGTGACCCAGGGCTCTCAGTGCCCCCAGACTACAGCGTAAGACTATATATTAAAAAGAAGGGGCTTATCTGTATTGGTAAAGGAAGTCCCTTACCTGGGGATCCCTACATGAAATAAAATATAAAAAGAAAAAGAAAGGGAGGGATGGCTAAGTGGCAGAGTGAATAGAACACTGGCACTGAAGTCAGAAGGACCCGAGTTCGGATCTGACCTCAGACACTTAACGCACACACAAATAAAAACCTAGCTGTGTGGCCTTGGGCAAGTTACTTAACCCCAATTGCCCTCCAAAAAAAAAAAGTAAGGGAAGGCTTTTCTGGACTGATACAAAGTAAAGAGAATAATATACAATATAAATGGAAACACTAGAACAAAATTAAGTATTATGTAATTAAAAGGACCAAGCACCACAGAGAAGAGAAATGTGGCCACAGATGGAAAAGATATTTGTTTTTACTAAAGAGGTGGGGAACTATAGGTATAGAATACTGCATATGCTGTTATACATAGTAGGTACATTGGTTTTACTGAACTGGTTCTGTTTGTTTTGGGAGCAAGTTGTTTTATTTTGTTTTTAATCTCTGTCATAAAGAAAGGCTCTCAAGGCCAGGGTAGGAAGGACATATATATTCAGAAATGAATATAATATGAAAAGCAAAGGCATCAATAATACCTTTTTTTAAAAAATAATATACATTATAATGCAATGTTATTATGCTATAAGACATGACAAGCAAGTAGGTTTCAGAAAAACCTGGAAAGACTTATATGAACTGATGCAAAGTGAAGAGGGCAGAACCAGGAGAACATTGTACAGAGTTACAGCAACATTATACAATAACCAATTATGACTGACTTAGCTCTTCTTAGCAATACAATGATCCAAGACAAATCCTAAAAAGACTCAGGATAGAAAATGCTATCCACATCCAGAGAAAGAACTGATGGAGGCTGAATATAGATTGAAGCATACTATTTTCACTTTATTTTTTCATAGTTTTTTCCCCTTTTGTTCTGTTTCTTCTTTCACAACATGATATACATAAATGTTTTACTTGATTGCACATATATAATAACCTGTATTAAATTGCTTACTATCTTAGGGAGGAAAGGGGGAGAAAATTTTGAACTCAAAATCTTATTTTAAGAAATGAATGTTAAAAATTGTTTTTAAAATTCCATTTAAAGTTACTATAGACCTTATTAACTATTTGGGAGTCTACCTGTCAAAACAAACCCAGGAACTATATGAACACAATTACAAAACATTTTTCACACAAATTAAGTCAAATCTAAATAACTGGAAGAACATCAGTTGCTTGTGGGTAGGTCAAGCTAATATAATAAAAACGATAATTTTCCTAAATTAATACACTTATTTAATGCCATACCAATCAAACTACCAAAAAATTATTTTATAGAGCTAGAAAAAATAATAACAAAATTCATCTGGAAAAACAAAAGGTTCAGAATATCAAGGGAATTAATGAAAAGAAATGCTAGGGAAGGTGGCCTAGCCATACCAGATCTTAAATTGTATTATAAAGCAGCAATCATCAAAACTATTTGGTACTGGCTAAGAAACAGAATGTTGGAGGAGTGGAATAGGTGAGGTACACAAGACATAGCAGTCAATGACTATAGTAAACTACTGTTTGATAAACCCAAAGACTCTAGCTTCTGAGATAAGAACTCACTATTTGACAAAAACTGCTGGGAAAACTAGAAAACAGTATGGTAAAAACTGGGCATATATATATATATATATATATATCTTCTGCCATATACCAAAATTAAGTCAAAATGGGTTCACAATTTAGACATAAAGGCCGATACTAATATACTAAAAGCAATATATATGCACGAACATACACACACATATGTACATACATACTATATATACTATAAGCAAATATGGGAGAGTAAGGAATAGTTTACCTGCCAGATTTATGGAGAACGGAAGAATTTCTGACCAAACAAGCAATAGAGAGCATTACAAAATGCAAAATGGATAATTCTGATTACATTAAATTGTAAAGTTTTTGAACAAAAAGTCAATGCGATTAGGAGGGAAGCAGAAAACTGGGAAAGAATTTTTAAAACCAGTCTCTGTAATAAAGGCCTAATTTCTAAAACATATAGAGAACCGAGTCAAATTTATAAGAATACAAGTCACTCCCCAGTTGATAAAAGGTCAAAGGATATGAACAGGCAGTTTTTAGAGAAAGACATTCAAGATATATAGTCATGAAAAAATGCTCTAAATCACTACTGAGTAGAGAAATGCAAATCAAAACAATCCTGAGGTACCACATCACACCTCTCAGATTGGCTAACATGACAAAATGCTGGAGAAGACATGGGAAAGTTGGAACACTAATGCATTGTCGATGGAGTTGTGAACTGATCTAACAATATTGGCAAGCAATTTGGAACTATGCACAAAGGGCTATAAAAATGTTCATACCCTTTGACTCAGCAGTACTACTTCTAGGGCTGTATCCCAAAGAGACCATACAAATGGGAAAAGAATCCACAGGTACAAAAATATTTATAGCAGCTCTTTTTGTGTTGGCAAATAATTAGAAATTGAGGTGACGTCCATCAATTGGGGAATGGCTGGACAAGTTGTGGTATATAAACATAATGTAATACTATTGTGCTATAAGAAATAATGAGCAGGCAGACTTCAGAAAAACCTGGAAATTCTTGTTTCACAAATGCTGAGTCAAGTGAGCAGAACCAGGAGAACACTGTGCCCAGTCATACTGCGTGAGGACTGACTTTGACAGACTTAGCTCTTCTCAGCAATGCAAGGATCTAAGACAACTCCAAAAGACTCATGATGGAAAATGCCAGCCAAGTCCAGAGAAAGAATTACAGAGTCTGAATGCAGATCGAAGTATACTATTTGCTCTCTCTCTTTTTTGCTTTGTTTCTTTCTCTTAGTTCATTTCCATTGGATCTAATTCTTCTTTGCAACATTACTAATGTGAAAATATGTTTAACGTGAATGCATATGTAGAGCCTATATAGGATTGCATGCCATCTTAGGAAGGAGGGAGGGGAAGAAGATCTGGAACTCCAAAAGCTTGTGGAATTCAATGTTTTGCAAACTAAAAATAAACAAATTTTAAAAATTTATTTTTACATGTAATTGGAAAAAATAAAATACCATTTAAAAGAAAAAATATATATAGATTAGATCCAAGGTCACTTCTCAGGTTACTATGCTGGGGGTCATCAACTTTCTTTATAAATTGTCTTTCCTAGTGCTAGGGAAAAGCTAGTACTTTTACAGCAGTAAAGTTTTCAAAGTGCTTTATATATATTAGGATCATAGATTTAGAGCCTGAAGGTCCTTCAGAGGTTATTCAACCTCATTATTTTACCAAAGAGGAAACTGAGACCCAAATAGGTGAAGTGGCTTGCCAATGGTTAAATAGATAGTATATATCAGGGCTAGGAGCTAAACAACAGGTCTTCTGACTCTAAATTTAGTGTTCTTTCTATCATACCACATATAACATATCAAATATTCACAATTAACTTCCCTATGATGCAGGTACAAGCATTATTATGCCTGTTTTATAAAAGAGGAAACAGAGGCTCAGAGAAGTTGAATCACACAGTCAATAGTATTGGCCCAATACCGCGTCAAAGGTGGGGTTCCAATTTAAATCTCTTCTGACTCCAAGGCCAGTACCCTTTCCCCTCTATCATTCTGTGTCTCCTACTAAAGTTCAGTATCCCTATAGTTGCTCTACTCCCTCAATCCCCACTTGCCCTCCCACACAAGAATCCCTCTGGAAGTAGTTTTATTAAAATGTGACTTGAGAGATCTGGCTCATTCTCTATGGAACCAAGAAAAATATATGACAACACGCTCTTCTAACAGAAATATGTCAATGGCAAAACAACTGTTGACACTTTTCACTGTAATGCTGGACCTCAAAATGGGTTCCATTTACAGCTGGAAGACTAAGACTAAGAGGAACAATATCCCGGAAACTAGTAAGAAGATCTACCAGAGAGATCAGTCTCAGTTGCTGACAGCCTCAACAGTATGTGAACCCAGCTGAATAGGTAAAGAACTATAGGAGTAAGTACGTAAATTCAATGTCTAACCCAAAAAAATCAAGAATCTTAACGTGGGCCTCATCTGGCCTACTTATGGCACAGGGCACCAGTAAAACTGTACAGCTGAACTTCTCTGTCTTCTCTCAAGTAGAAAACTTTGACTGTGGAATACTGCATATACTGGCAGGCATGGCTTATGTGATTGCTTGGTTTTTACTGAACTGCTTTTTTTAATCTTTCTTTTTTTATCTTTGTTACAAGGCATGTCTTGCCAGATAGGGGAAAGGGAAGATATATTCCAAAATGAATGTGATACAAAAAAACATATCAATAAAAATAGGAAATTATTTTTAAACTGTATAGGTATGTTTGTATGTCCCTCACTACGGAAAAGCAAACTAATATTAAAAAAACTGGATCCAAAAACAGGAAGCAAAAACATACATATTCGAGAACATTTTATGGATCTGCTCTATAATCAATAAAATACAAACTAACCAAATCACTCCAATAGCTAAATCTCCCCAGTCTAACAAAGAGAGTGAGAGGAAAAAGATCTCCATTTTCCAACCTATGGAAAACTGAGAGAGAGAAAATGGTTACCAAAAGGGAGAAAAGGGTAGGGGATGGGGGTAAAGTAGAACAGAGAGAAATAAAGTACTTCCTTCTTTCCATACCTAACATCAATTATGAAGCTGCATTCAGTTATTTAGTAGCACCAGAGAACATTATTTAAGGAGACTAGTAATATATGAATGTGTAATATAGAATGCTCTTCCAGAAGTAGCATCCACAAAACAGATGTAAATGTAGTCCAGTGACACAGAAACTGTACTCAGAATCTGCAAATACCTAGGAGGGAAAGAGGGGACTGTAGTTTCTGAATTATTTCTGCTAAAAAAATAGTCACAACAAAATACTGGATCCAATCTAAGAATCCATTAAGAGCAACTTCAAATATAAAGTGTTTACATTTTAAATCAACAGATGTTTAAAGAAACACTTCTGTATTTAGCCTTGCACTATACTGTATCTCTTTGAGAAGTTCTGCTGAACACTAATCAGAACACAGATGTGAACAAAAAAGACAGGAGAAATGGTATTACTTCCATTTTATAGCTTGAAAAACTGATCCAGAAGTTATATTGTCCTATGATCTCGGGTTATAGTGAATTCAGCATTAGAAACAAGATCAGTACACTGAGAGTTCCCAGTTCTAAGCGGCAAATTCAGTCCCCCAATAAGCCAACCGGAAAACCACAAGCTCCTAGAAGAAAAGTCTGGCCTCAACAGTCAGATAAAGAGGGAAGAAAAAGAAAGGTAACAAAGCATTCACCCAACATCACTATGACTTAGGGCAATTAAACAATTAGCAAAATCTTTCAGACTGTTCCTTAAGGAATACAGTCAACATTTCTTCACAGTTAGAAATCTTGACAAGAGCCTAGGGCAAGAGCATCAGGCTTCAGGACTAGAACACTCTCAAGGGAAATCAAAGGAATTGAGAAGAGAAAATAATAAAGCATTTGTGCCATCCTGACAGTATCCCATCTTTTAGTGTTAACTGACTTGTCCATAGAGGGAGACACACAATCTTAGCTGTACAGATTTTAAAGGTACAAAATAACATAATAAATGTTAATATGTATGTCTGATATGTTAAATATATATTACATATTTTATATTAAAACATGAAATAGGTGGAAGAGGTAGGCCCAAAAGTGACTTCTTGTAGTCCAGAAATTAACTGGTAATAAACTAATGAAAATTAAGCCTAAATAAGGAATAATAATAGCTAACATTTGCATAACACCTTAAAATTTGCAAAGCACTTATAAATATTGTATCATTTGATCCCCCACAATAACCGTGGGAAGTCAAGTGATATTATCCCCATTTTACAGGTAAGAAAAATGAGGCAGAGGTTAAATAACTTGCCAGTAATGATGAGAGGCCACACCTGAACTCCTGACTATAGGCCTGGTGCTATATCTACTACACCACCTCACTGCCTCTAATCCGAAGTAGTGATTCATGTTAGTTATAACATCAGTAAAAATGCAAAACACAACCAGCAGAACCATTATGTGGAGCACTGTCTTCAAAAAAGACTTTACCTTTCTTTCCTTCATTTGTTTCTCCTTACAAATAAAAGAGGAATTTGACAAGAATCACAGATTCCAGGGTACTGTCATTCAGCACTGAAGAGACCATAATCCTAGCAAATTTTATTTCAGAATGAAATTTTAACTCTGAATGATGTAAACAGAAGGAAATATGAAGGGAACGGAGATGCAAAGGAAGAACCCAGAATAAATGAACTCTGAAAACAAGAGGATGTCCAAGAGACAAAAATAAAGGTAGATCCTGGAGAGCAGCAAACTATGGCATAGTAGTAAAACATCAAATCAGAGCTTATTTTCCTTGACCTGTGGGCTGAATGCTGCCACCAGAGTGCTCAACTCTTCTAACATGTCTATACCAGGTAAAATTCACCCCCAAATATTATCTGTGGGTCAAAAAAACACACAACTAAGCTGTATCTCCTTCTACAGCTTATCTTCAATTATCAGAAATGTTGAAAAAACTAACTTTTGGACCAGGAAAAGCTAATCATCTAATGAAATCAATCAAACCACTTTAAGAAAGAAAGCAAAAGTACTCTGCAAATAAAAAATGATTGAGACTTATTATTTTTAAACAATACAATGAAATTAAGATGATGGACCATATGTGGTTGAGAAGCTCAGTTAGTTTTCTTTTCTTTTCTTTTTTTTTCAAATAATCTCTCTCCATTCTGTATATTAGAAGAAAACTATGGTAAAATTCAAACCAGTAGCATTTGAGTAGTCTCTTGACCAAGTGGGATCTTGATAAGATTTTTCTTTTTCACAACATCACAAACTCATTCATCAGCACATAATAGGCAGCAGCAAATAATAAAGTTCTTTTTTAAAAAAGTCTTTGATCTTTCCTACTTAAAAGCTGTGGGCTGAGATCTAGAGCTGAGGTATTTCTAGACCCTAACTAGCTATAAAATAGAACAAGAAACCATGAAAGAAACTGTAAATTCTTAATATTAAAATCTGCAGAGGGACGATGGGGAAAAGTACTGCCTATGACAGGAAATTTTTTTATGTTTGTTAGTTTTGCTGAATTTTTTCTTCCTCTTTATTCCTTATTATAAAGAGATGGCTCGAGGAGGAGCCAAGATGGCGGAAAGGAAGCAGTAACCTCGCTGAGCTCCTCAGTCACTAAGGCTCAAAGGGTGAATCTGAGTGGAAACCGGAGTGACGGAGCCCACTGGAAGACAAAGTGTGGCAGAGTCCAGCCCAGGAGGTTGCCCAGTGTGTCCGGACTGGTCAAGCGCAGAGCGCGTGGTGTCTGCACAGCCCAGACCTAAGAGCAGACAAGCAGACTACACCAGAGAGAGCAAAAGCCCCAGCCTGCAGACTTACCGAGGACGAATCACAGTCATCTAGGATCATTGGAGTCAGGTAGGAGAGCTGGGCCCTCAGTGGAAAGAGTGGCTTCTCTGGCTGCATACGGCCCCCAGCCTGGAAGTTTAGAAACTGCCTGCCTGTATAATACAGGGGCTGGAATGGCAAAGTAAACTCTAGATCCTCCCATCCCTCCTTCATGAAGCAGAAAACCCAAAGATAAGTCTCCCAGCCAGATTGAAATCCCAAGTTAATGGAAATAGCCCCAGGCTTGAGAGTCTCCAAGAAGGGGTGTAACTGAGATAGCCAGGAGTCTGAAGAGAAGAGAGGGTGGGGTCCCAACAAGCCCCATCTCTCCTTACCAACAAAAGCCTACTTATAGCCCAGGGGTATAGAGGCAGAAATCTGAAGTGATCAGACGCACCCACACCTACACATCTACATTCCTCATTGACTTCCCTGACTTAGCCATAAACTAGCCACCCAGAGGTATTCAAAGTCAAGGATCAGGCCCTAAACTCATAGCCTGAGAAACTAAGAAACAGGAAGTCACAAAGGGAAAAAAAGAAGCCGAGAAGGAGAAGGGGAAGGCAAAAAAGTCTATTCAAGCATACTATGCAGAGCAAGAACAACAAAACACACAGGACAATATAGACTCTCTACCCACACCTGAGACCACAGAAGGAAACATGATCTGGTCTCAAACACAAATAGCATTCCTGGAGGAGCTTAAGAAAAATTTTAAAGACCAAATCAGGGAGGCAGTGACCAACTTGGAAAAATGTCTCAGTGAAGTAATTGGAGAAAATACCTCCCTAAAAAAGGAACTTCAAAAAATAACTGAAGACCGTAATTCGATAAAAATTAGAAACAATCAAATTGAAGCCCAGAACTCTACGATGCAGCAAGAGTCAATCAAACAAAACAAGACGATCGAAAAATTGTAAGAAAATGTAAAGTATCTCACTGTAAAAATAACTGACCTAGAGAACAGATCCAGGAGAGACAACCTAAGAATTATTGGTCTACCAGAAAGCCATGATGAAAAAAGCAGCCTAGACAACATCCTCCAAGAGATTGTCAAAGAAAACTGTCCTGAGGTCCTGGAATCAGAAGATAAAATAACTATAGACAGAATTCACCGGACTCCTCCTGAGAGAGATCCCAAACTGAAAACTCCAAGAAACATAGTAGCCAAATTACAGAATTACAAGATTAAAGAAAAAATTCTACAAGCAGCCAAAAAGAAACAATTCAAATATCGAGGAACTACAGTTAGGATCACACAGGGCCTAGCAGCTTCTACATGAAAAGAGCAGAGGGACTGGAATTTGCTATTTCATAGGGCAAGAGAGCTAGGACTACAACCAAGGATTAACTACCCGGCAAAACTGAGCATAATCTTCCAGGCAAGGAGATGGTTGTTTAATGAAATAAGGGACTTCCAGATGTTCCTGATGAAAAAGCCAGAGCTCAATGGAAAATTTGATCTCCAATTACAAGACTCAAGAAAGACATAAAAAGGTAAACAAGAGAAACACAGACTCACACATGCATAAGCGCACACACCCACACCCACAAACACACGCTCATTACTTGGGATGCAACAAGAGCAAAATGTTCACATCCCTATATGTGGAGCTGATAACTGTCAATATTCAAAATCTTTATGATTATCATGACCTTCAAAAGGGTTATACTTAGATAGAGGGTGTGGGTATGAATACACTAACCTGATGTCTAAAAAAAAAAACTATTAAGGAGATCAAAGGTACTGTAATGGGAAAAAGGAAAGGATGAGCTAGAAAAAGGTAAAATATGCCATCTGAAGGGACATTAAAACACACTATAGAAGAGGGGAAAGAAAGAGGGAGAGGAACATCATTTAAACACTATTCTCACTGGTTCTGGTTCAAAGAGGGATCAACTTAAATAAGTGAAGTTTAAGATTTTAATGTGAATAGACACATAAATTCATTAAATAGAGGAAAAGGAGGGAGGGAGAGGAGCAATGTTTGAAATTTACTCTCATTGGTTTGGAATCAAACGGGGAGTAATTCACTCTGATAAGTATAAAAACTTATTTCGTCCTATAGAAAGCAGAAGGGTAAGGGGGGGTTAAAAAGAGGAGACTAAAGGGGGGATTAGAAGGGAGGGAAACAGTAATAAGGGGAGAGGGTAGGTTAAGAAGAGGGATCACTGGGTGGGAACACTGAGGGAGGGGGTGGTCAAAAGGGAAAACTCCAAGGAGGAGAAGGGAGAAACAAAAACATAAACAGGGGAGGGAATAGGATGGAGGGGAAGAGACAGATAGTCATTATTACTGTGAATGTGAATGGGAGGAACTCTCCCATAAAACAGAGGCGGATAACAGAATGGATTAAAAACCATAATCCTACAATATGCTTTCTACAAGAAACACATTTGAAACAAAGGGATACCCACAGGGTAAGGGTAAAAGGTTGGAGTAAAATTTATTATGCCTCAGCTAAAGTAAAAAAAGCAGGGGTAGCAATACTTATCTCAGATAAAGCAAAAGCAAAAATAGATCTAATTAAAAGAGATAAGGAAGGAAACTATATCCTAGTAAAAGGCACCATCGAGAATGAAGCAATATCACTACTTAATATATATGCACCAAGTGGTATAGCATCTAAATTCCTAGAGGAGAAGTTAAAGGAATTAGAGGAAGAAATAGATAGCAAAACTATACTAGTGGGGGACCTTAATCTTCCCTCTCTGAACTCGATAAATCTAACCTCAAAATAAACAAGAAAGAAGTTAAGGAGGTGAATAGAATCTTAGAGAGACTAGATATGATGGATCTCTGGAGAAAACTGAATGGGGATAAAAAGGAATTTACTTTCTTCTCAGAAGTGCATGGTACATACTCAAAAATAGACCATGTACTAGGGCATAAAAACCTCACAATCCAGCGCAGAAAGGCAGAAATATTAAGCGCATCATTCTTAGATCATAATGCAATAAAAATTATATGCAATAAAGGGCCATGGACAGATAGACTAAAAACTAATTGGAAATTAAACAATTTAATCCTAAAAAATTGGTGGGTCAAAGAAGAAATTATAGAAACAATCAATAATTTCATTCAAGAGAATGATAATAATGAAACAACATACCAAAATTTGTGGGATGCACTAAAGGCAGTTCTCAGGGGAAGTTTTATATCCCTGAGTGCATACTTAATTAAAGCAGAGAGAAGGGAGGTCAAGAATTGGACATGCAATTGAAAAAGCTAGAAAAAGAACAAATTGAAAATCCCCAATTAAGTACTAAATTAGAAATATTGAAAACCAAAGGTGAGATTAATAAAACTTAAATTAAGAAAACCATTGAATTAATAAATAAAACTAAGAGCTGGTTTTATGAAAAAATCAACAAAATTGATAGACCCTTAGTCAATATGATAAAAAAAAAGAAAGAAGAAAACCAAATTATGAGTATCAAAAATAAAAAGGGTGAATCTACCTTCAATGAAGAGGAAATCAAAAAAATAACGAGGAATTATTTTTCCCAATTGTATGCACATAAATATGACAATCTTAGTGAAATGGATGAATATTTACAAAATCACAAGTTGCCCAGATTAACTGAAGAGGAAGTGAATTACCTAAATAACCCCATCTCAGAAAAAGAAATCAAACAAGCCATCAAAGAACTCCCTAGGAAAAAATCTCCAGGGCCAGATGGGTTCTCTAGTGAATTCTATCAAACATTTAAAGAACAATTGATTCCAATACTCTACAAACTATTTGGGAAAATTAGTGAAGAAGGACTACTACCAAACTCTTTCTATGACACAAATATGGTACTGATTCCTAAATCAGGAAGAGATAAAACAGAGAAAGAAAATTATAGACCAATTTCCCTCATGAATTTAGATGCAAAAATTCTAAATAAAATATTAGCCAAAAGACTCCAACAACTTATCACAAAAATAATACACTCTGATCAGGTAGGATTCATTCCAGGAATGCAAGGATGGTTTAATATTAGGAAAACCATCAGTATAATTGAGCACATCAACAATAAAACTAGCAGAAACCACATGATCATCTCAATAGATGCAGAAAAGGCTTTTGACAAAGTACAACACCCATTCCTACTAAAAACACTAGAAAGTATAGGAATAAATGGAGCCTTCCTCAAAATAGTTGATAGCATCTATTTAAAACCATCAGCAAGTATTATATGCAATGGGGATAACACTAGAAGCCTTTCCAATAAGATCAGGAGTGAAACAAGGGTGTCCACTATCACCCCTCTTATTCAATCTGGTACTAGAAACACTAGCAGTAGCAATTAGAGAAGAAAAAGAAATAAAAGGAATCAAATTAGGTAAAGAAGTGACCAAGCTATCACTCTTCGCAGATGATATGATGATATACTTAGAGAATCCTACAGAATCAAGTAAAAAACTACTAGAGACAATAAATAAATTTGGCAAAGTTGCAGGATATAAAATAAACCCACATAAATCCTCAGCATTCCTGTACATCTCTAATGAAACTCAACAGCAAGAGATAGAAAGAGAAATCCCATTTAAAGTCACTGTAGACATTATAAAATATTTGGGAATCTACTTGCCAAAACAAACCCAGAATCTCTATGATCACAACTACAAAACACTTCTCACACAAATAAAAACAGATCTAAATAGTTGGAAAAATATCAAATGTTCATGGCTGGGTGGAGCTAATATAATAAAAATGACAATTTTACCCAAACTAAACTATATATTTAGTGCCATACCAATCAATTTACCAAAAAACTACTTTCTAGAGTTAGACAAAAATAATAACAAAATTTATTTGGAAAAACAAACGGTCTAGAATATCAAGGGAATAAATGAAAAGAAATGCTAGGGAAGGTGGACTAGCTATGCCAGATCTTAATCTGTATTATACAGCAGCAGTCATCAAAACTGCTTGGTACTGGCAGAGGTGTAGATTAGTGGATCAATGGAATAGATTAGGTGCAGGAGACCCAGCAGTTAATGAATATAGCAATCTATTGTTCGATAAACCCAAAGACCCCAGTTTTTGGGATAAGAATGCACTATTTGACAAAAACTGCTGGGAAAACTGGAATACAGTATGGCAGAAACTGGGCATAGACCATTATCTAACACCATATACCAAAATCAAGTCCAAATGGGTGCATGATCTAGGTGTAAAGGATGATACTGCAAGCAATTTGGGAAAGCAAGGAATAGTTTTCCTGACAGATCTGTGGAGAGGGGAAGACTTTAGGACCAAACAAGAATTAGAGAGCATTATAAAATGCAAAATGGATAATTTTGATTACATTTTTGAAAAGCTTCTGTACAAACAAAGCCAATGTAACCAAGATCAAGAAGGAGGTGGGAAATTGGGAAAGAATTTTTACAACTTGTGTCCTGATAAAGGACTCATCTCTAAAATTTATAGAGAACTGAGCCAAATCTATATGAATACAAGTCATTCCCCAATTGATAAGTGGTCAAAGGATATGAACAGGAAATTTTCAGAGAAAGAAATTAAAGATATCTATAAGCATATGAAGAAATGCTCTAAATCACTATTAATTAGAGAAATGCAAATCAAAACAACTCTGAGATACCACATCCCTCCAGTCAGATTGGCTAAGATGACAAAACAAGAAAGTGACAAATGCTGGAGAGGATGTGGACAAATTGGAACACTAATACATTGCTGGTGGAGTTGTGAACTTATCCAACCATTCTGGAGAGCAATCTGGAATTATGCCCAAAGAATTATAAATAATTTCATACCCTTTGACCCAGCCATACCACTTCTAGGGTTATATCCCAAAGAGATCATAGAAGTGGGAGGAAGACCCATATGTACAAAAATATTTTTAGCAGCCCTTTTTGTGGTTGCAAAGAATTGGAAACTGAAGGGGTGCCCACCAATTGGGGAATGGCTAAACAAGTTGTGGTATATGAATGTAATGGAATATTATTGTGCTATAAGAAATGAAGAGGTGACGGATTTCATAATTACCTGGAGAGACTTATACAAACTGATGCTGAGCGAGAAGAGTAGAATCAGAAGAAATCTGTATACAATCATAGACATACCATATCTGTGATGACCAACTGTGACAGACTGGACTCTTTTCAGCAATGCAGTGATATAAGTTAATCCCGAAAGACTCAAGAAAGTGAGAAATGCGCCATCCAGAGATATAACTAGAAAGAACTGAACCTGAATCCTGATGAAAGCAAACTAAATGATCTTGTTCTTTTCATTGTTTGGTTTTATTTCTTCCTTACCATCTTTCATCCCACCTAGTACAATATGCCTTTGTAATTGGAATAATGTCTAATATGAATGCATTTGCAGATCATATACTGGACTATATGCTGTAGTGTGGGGAGGGGGGAGGGAAGTAAAGGAAATTTGAAAATCAAGGAACTATGGAATTGAAACTTGTTAACTGAAACTAAACTAATAAATTAATTAAAAAAAAAAGAGATGGCTCTCTGGGAGGGGCTGGACGAGAGAAACAGTAGAAAATGTAGGTAATATAGGTGAATCATTAAATGAAAAGATATTAATAAAATTTTATTTTAAAAAAACCTGTAGGGAGCCAAGATGGCGGAATAGAAACAACTCATCCAAGCCACTCTGCCCCCAGATTCCCCCCAAACCATGTAAAACGGGACTCTGAACAACTTCTGGAGCCCCAGCACCCACAGAACAACACAGAGAAGCTAACCTCCTGCTGAGGACAGCCCAGCAGCCCTGCAGGAAGTACCAGCGAAGTGCTCTGGGAGCCAGCAGCGAGCAGCTCGGGGAACCGAGCCTGGTGGAGCCCAGGTCCCCGTCAGCCGAGGTTTCAGCCCCAGGGCAGCAGGGCCAACAGCCGGCTGGAGAGACCCCAGAACACCAGCAGCTGTGTCGACTCCATAATTATCAACATAGACATGCCTAGGACAAAGTAAGAGGTTAGTGTCCTATGGACTTTGGGACCAGTATTTGGGGAATTCGTCGGCTCCCTCCCCTGGGGGCTAGAAGCCACTGAGGAGACACTCCATTTTGTAGTTTTCAGAGGCAGCTCCAGCTCCTGGCCTGCGAATTATAGGGAGATCCAGCGATCAGTCTTGGGGGGTAATCGCTCTTGCTTTAACCTCCCTGGATCTGGATTGTGATCTAGGGTGGAAGTCGTGGGTGGGTTTACAGCTTGCCAGAAACGGAAGTTGCCCCCCACACGTTCGGGACGAAAATTCCTCTACCTGGCCTTAAAGCCATAGTGTGGCAACAAGCCCAAAAGTCAAGTAATTAAGTGGCAACATGCCAAGGCAAAGGAAACAGAAAAATGCAACCCTAGACTCCTATTTTGGGGGCATAGAGCGGGAAAAGGACTGTGAGGTCAGAAGTCCTGCTCCAAAAGCCCCAGGGGAAAACATGAGCGGGTTGCAGGCCATAGAGGACCTTAAGAAGGACTTTAAAAATCAAATAAGAGAAGTGGAGGAAAAATTGGAAAGAGAAATGAGAAGGATACAGGAAAAGTATGAAATGAGGGTCAACAGCCTGACTGAGGAAAACAACACCTTAAAAAATAGACTAACTCAAATGGCAAAGGAGGCCCAAAAGGGCAATGAGGAGAAGAATGCCTTAAAAAGTCGACTTTGCCAGATGGAAAAAGAATCTCAAAAGCTCACTGAGGAGATTCATTCTTTCAGAGTTAGACTGGAGCAAATGGAAGCTAATGACTTTATGAGAAATCAAGATGCTGTTAAGCAGATTCAAACAAACGAAAGATTAGAAGGCAATGTGAAATATCTCATGGGAAAAACCACTGACCTGGAAAATAGATCCAGGAGAGACAATTTAAAAATTATTGGACTACCTGAAAGCCATGATCAAAGAAAGAACCTAGAAATCACCCTTCAAGAAATTCTCAAGGAAAATTGCCCTGATGTTTTAGATCCAGAGGGCAAAATAGAGGTTGAAAGAATCCACAGATCACCTCCTGAAAAAGATCCCAAAAAGAAAACTCCCAGGAATATTATAGCCAGGTTCCAGAATCCCCAGATCAAGGAGAAAATACTACAAGCAGCCAGGAAGAAACAATTTCAGTATTGTGGAAACACAATCAGAATAGCCCAGGACCTGGCAGCTTCTACACTGAGGGATCGAAGGGCATGGAATATGATATTCCAGAGGGCAAAAGAACTGGGAATGAACCCAAGGGTCACCTACCCAGCAAAACTGAGTATTTTGTTTCAGGGGAAAATATGGTCATTCAGTGGAATAGAGGACTTTCAAGCATTCTTGAGGAAAAAACCAGAATTGAATAGAAAATTTGACATCCAGACACAAGAAGCAAGAGATGCCTGAGAAGGTAATCAGGGAAAAGAAATCAAAAGGAACTTATCAAAGTTGAACTATTTACATTCCTATATGGAAAAGCAATAACTGTGACTGATGATATCTTTCTCACTATGAAAATAATGGAAGAAGGGTGTGTGGTCATATGAATACATATGTGAATGTGTGTGTATATGCTGACAGTTATATATGGATAGAGGGCATAGGTTGAATTTGTTGGGAAGGGAGAATACTCAAGGGATGAAATTATGAGGTGAGAGAGGAAAGTGGCAAGAGGAGATGGGGAGAGACAGGGTAGGGTAAACTATCTCATGTAGAAGAAGCAAGGGGAAGTGGTTGCAAGGGAGGGGGAGAATAGGAAGGCAAAAAAGGCAAAACCACATTGTCATTGAATTTGGTTCAGGGAGAGAATGACATACATACTAAATGGGATATCTCAACCTGCAGCAGAATAGGGGGAAGGGGGATGAGAGGAGGGATGATGGATGGGAGGGCATCCTTGGGGGGAGGGGAAGTTGGAAGTACCCACTATAGAAGAGGGACAGGATCATGTAGGGAATGGACCAGGTGGGGGGTGGGATGAGTGGGAGGGAATTATAAGCAGCCTTGTACAGTATATCTACTATGATAATGTTTTGCATAGCTAGACATGTACAACATATACTGAATTACTTATCTCCCCAGAGGGAATGGGTGACAAGGGAGGAAGGAAATGGATCTGAAAGTCGAGGTCTTAACATTAAATGTTTCAAATATATATAAATACTATTATTAATACTCTTTTGCTTATAATTGGGAGATAAGATGTGCAGGCATTGGGACACAAAGATTCACCTTCCTCTAATGGAAAAGTCGTAGCGGGTATGGGAGAAGGTATGGGAGAGAGCAGATTGGAGGAAGCGATATCTTGTGGGACTGCTATTCTGGGAAGTTGGGTAGGGGAATAACGGGGGGAAAATGATTGTAACTCAAAATCTGGCGGAAATCAATGATGTAAAACAGAAGTTAATAAAGCATTTGTTTAAAAAAAAAAACCTGTAAGGATTCTGGATTCAGACATTCCTGAAGCATTAAATAGTTAGTTTCTTCTGCATTTTCAGTAACATTTTGCTACTGAAATTTATTTCAACAGAACATAAGAATTATATAATTCGGAAGGGTCAAATTATGACACACATGCAAAGATTTATGAAATCTAAAAATCAAGAATATCAAATGCCATAAACTGAGAAAAATTATTTAAAAAGACAAAATGAAGTGTGGTATAGTGGAAAAAGATCCCTAGATTAGGAAGTCAAAAAAGATTTGGTTCCTTCATTAATAGAGTGTAATCTCAAGAAAGTCACAGTCTCTCTGTATGGTTTCTAAACCATAATGGTTTCTAAAACTATCAAATCTAAAATTTCATCTTCTTAGGATCACAGATTTCAAGCTAGAAATGGATCTTAGACACAATCTACCTAATACTTCTACAACTGATAAATGGTTACAGGACATGAACTCTAAAGTCTTCAAAGGAAGAAATCCAAGCTATCAATCATGGCAATATGAAAAAATGCTTCAAATTACTGATAAAGATATGCAAAGGAAGTAATTCTAAGATTCTACTTTATATCATCAGATTGTCAAAGATCAACAAAGAAAAAATGACAAATGTTGTAGGGGTTATGGAAAAACAAGAACATTAATCCACTATTGAATGAAGCCAGAATCGGTCTAGCCATTATGGAAAAACATATTTCCACATTAGCCATACTAATGCCCCTCTAGTCTGGAGGGACAGCTAGGTGGCACAGTGAATAGAGAGTACCAGCCTTGGAGTCAGGAGGACCTGGGTTCGGATCTGACCTCAGACACTTAATACAAAAACTAGCTATGTGACCTTGGGCAAGTCACTTAAACCCAATTGCCCTCCAAAAATCAAAAAAGAAAAAGAAAAGAAAAGTAGTCTGGAATAATGTCCCAAAAATCACTGAAGTTCCCCAAAATGACTCCTCCACCCCACCTCAGCAACACACAAAGATAATCATATCCTTGATCCTGTCATCATTCACAAATACACCACTTCCAAGTTCAAAAATTACAAAATCCCCACATTTGACCATAATGTGTTGGCTTTCCACCTCTTTGCTTTTCTTTACCCTCCAATAAGTTCTCTTCCAGGTCTTCTGGTCTGTACCAGCCACTCCTCTTTTCCCCATCCTGATCCCTTAGTGAATCAGTTCAATTCTACAGTTTTCTTCTCAATCCCTGACCCCTTTATTATATTCATGATTGTGCCAGGTCAAGCACCAGCCTCGGATGGTTCCTACCATTCATTACTTTCACTTCTACACATATGCTGCTGAACATAAGCAGATCATAATATAACCATTCTGATGGTTCACTGTTGCCTCATATAAAGAGGCAAACTTACTTTTTTAAATTTATTTTTTATTTTAATTTTAAATTTTCTCCATCCTTCAACCCCTTCCCCACACACTGAGGAAGAAAGAAATACAATACCTATTACACATACAAAGTCATGAAAAACATATTTCCGCATTAGCCATACTGAGTGGGGGGAAAAGGCAAGAAAAATAAAGAGGCAAAAATATGCTTTAATCTTCACTCAGAGTCCATCAGTTCTATGTCTCTAGATGGGCAGAATTTTTCATCAGTCCTTTGGAACTGTCATGGATCACTGTACTGCTCAGAATTACTCAGTTTTCATGGTTATTACAATATTGCTATTACTCTGTCCAATGCTGTCCTTATTCTATTTGCTATACTCTGCATCAGTTCATGTAAGAATTCCCAAGTTTTTCTGAAACCATTACCATCATCATTTCTTACAGCACAACAGTATTCCATCACAATCATGTACCATGACTTGTTCAGCCACTCCCCAACTGATGGGTATCCCCTCAGTTTCCAATTCTTTGGGCAGCCTTACTCCTTACCAAGCCTTTGGGGCCAAACACAACCCTGTCTGGTGTTCAAAGCCCACCATAATACAGATGCCCCGTGACCTCCATTCCTCTCCAGCTTCCTTACTCCCAACCATGGACTCTTTGATCCAGTGACCTGGCCTCCTCGCTGGTCTGAGAACAAGACATTCCATCTCTCAGTTCCCAGCATTTTTTTGGCCATCCACCATTCCTGGAAAGGGGTGGCTAGGTGGTGCAGTGGCTAGAGTACCAGGCCTGGAATCAGAAAAACTCATCTTTCTGAGTTCAAATGTAGCCTCACACATTTACTAGCTATGTGACCTAGGCAAGTCACTTAACCCTGTTTGCCTCAGTTTCCTCATCTGTAAAATAAGCTGAAAAAGGAAACAGCAAACCACTCCAGTATCTTTGACCAGAAAACCCCAAATGGGGTCATAAATAGATGGACCTAACTGAAACAACTGAACAACACAAAAACAACAACATGCCCGGAATATTATCCCTCCTTATCTCTGCCTCCTGGTTTCCCTGGCTTCAACTAAAAACCTCTTCTTCAACAAGTCTTTCCCAGTCCCTCTTAATTTTAGTGCCTTCCCTCCCAATTATTTTTCTATTTATCCTGTATAGAGTTTATTTATACCTAGCCACTTGCTTGTTGTATTCTCCATTAGATTGCAAGTTCAGTAAGGACAGGAACTGTCTTTTACTTCTTTTTATATTCCCAGTCCTCAGCACAGTGCCTGCCACATAGTAGGTCCTTGATACAAGTCTGCTGACTGACTAAATGTGCATACTCTTTGACTTAGCAATACCTCTACTAAGCATATGCCCTAAAGACATCAAAGAGGAAAAGAATTCATATGTACCAAAATATTAATGACCTTTTTGGAGTGGCAAATAAGTGGAAACTAAGGAGATGTCCATAAATTTGGGAACAGATAAACAAAATGTAGTGGAACATTACTGAGCCAGAATTGTGCCAAATGATGGAAAGGATGGTTTCAGAAAATCTGTAAAGACTTCTCTGAACTAATAGAGAGTGAAGTGAATAGAACCGGAGGAATTGCTACAGTAACAACAATGTAAAGAAAACACATTTTCAAAGACTTAAAAAACTCTGGTCAATGTAAGGACCATCTACGATTTCAAGCTACTGATGATGAAGCATGCTACCCACCTCCTGAGAGAGAAGTGATGGACTTAAGGATAAAACATACATTTTTGCATACGACCAATACTTTTCGACCTAGTAACATTGACCTCCTTTTTGTCTCTTAAACATGACACTCTGATCTCAGAGGTTCCCAAACTTATTTGGCCAACCGCCCCCTTGAAAAAAAAATTTTACTCAGTGTCCCCCTGGAAATCTACTTTCTTTAACCCTTTCGTGGTCATATCATATTGTAAACAAGTCATTCCACACACTTATTTCTGCTGGTGCAAGCTGGACTTCCCTACAATGCGTGACATGCCTGCCTGCCACCACTTGCTTACAGACTTTATCACTGATTTTGTGTTTTCTGTGTTTTTATTTGAAAAATAATGTAGTCACTACGACTTTTAACTGTTACAAAATAAATTAAACATAAACAAAAGGTTTTTCAAATTTTCTTGTCTTCTCTTCTTTCCTTATGCTTCCACCACCCCCTTATTTTGACTCAACACTCCCAATTGCATGCAAGGATCCTACCAACACCCTGAATCATTCCAGAGCTCCCTGGGGGGTTCTATCACCCACTTTGGGAACCTACCTCCAGGCTGCCTGTGCATGGACTCTTTCCCTTCTCATCTCTACCTCCTGATTTCCTTCAAGCCCACCTTTTACAAGAAGACTTTGCCAGTCTCTAGTATCTTATCTCTGAGATTAGCCCCAATTTATTACATGTAAATGTCATGTGTATCTTGTTTGGACATTAGTTGTTGGCATGGTGTTTCCCCTAACCAGTAGACTGTGAGTTCCTGGAGTGCTGAAACTGTCTTTTGCCTTTTTTTTTATATCTTTATATCCTCAGGGCTTAGCACAATGCTAAGAAGACACTTAATAAATGTTTTGGGGGAATTTATTTTGCTGATGCTACATATCATCAAGTTTTAAAGGTTTGCTGTTCATTTTAGTGGAGAGAAGGGGAGGAGAGGAAGATGTAAGAGGAAGAAGCAGGACAGGAATAATGTTTAAAAAAAGAAAAATGAGAGAACAGAAGGAAAGTCAAGAGGAAATCACAAACAGGACAGCTTTGAAAGTTACATGATAAATTTATTATGTACGTGAAAAGTAAGCTCTACATAAGAGATTCACAGTTTCGTGTACAATGCCCTACTTTTGTGTTTCAATATACAGGATATGTACATTTAAGTTCAGATTAAAATTTTTTAAAAATAAACTAATCCAGTCCCCTCATTTTACAGCTGAGAAAATGGGCCCAACTATAATAAGTGACTTGCCCAAGGTCACAACAGTAGTAAATGAGAGAAGCAGGATTTGAACTGCATCTTGACTCTTGATCTAGCACTTGTTCCAGTACACCACAGTCCCAACTCTGGAGACCTACCTGTGTAACTACTGCAAATCACTAGCTTGAGGCAGCAATGGTCAACCAGGGCCTTTCTCAATGATTATAAGTCTAGAGTTCCCAGTCTCCTATGTTCCTTCAAAAGCATGGGGAAAGACACCAGGTAAAAGACCAGAAGAAAAGCAGAGCTGGGACATCCATCTGAAAAATCTCAAACAATCCTGACAGCACAGGAGACTTTAAAGATAAAATGTGGAGATACACAAAGCACATCTGGATTGAAGTAGAATCCACAATTTTTCCTTTTATATGTATAACCTTCTGGAAGTTATTTTAATGAAGGGCTATCAGTCTGAAAGGTTTTAAGTATTGGAGGAAAAGAGATGTATGCTGAGAAAATCTAGCACCTAAAAAGATATCAATACTGAATGAATGAGGGTCTAAAGGATCTTCTCTGTCCAAAGCTGTTTTAAGGAATTGGGAGGCAGAGTCAAGATGGTAGAGTAGCAGGAAGCTGAAAGATTCCCCCCAAATCTTCAACATGAAAACTTTAAAAATGCACCACATAAGGACAGCTAGATAGCTCAGTATATAAAGCACTGGCCCTGGAGTCAGGAGAACTTAAGTTCAAATTCTGCCTCAGACACTTACTAAATTGCGTGACCCTGGTGGGCAAATCACTTAACCCCGAATGCCTCCAAAAAAAAAAAAAAAAAAAGGAAAAAAAAGAAAATGCACCACATCAAATTCTAGTGAAGAAATCCAAGAAAAGGTTAGTGATTCATTTTTCTAGCCCATATCAGCACAAGGAGACAGAGAGGTCTGCGGATACTGAAAATGGAGACCCCCAAACTCATACCAAGGCACCCCCAGACATACACACAAAAATACTTTGAACATCAAGGTTACACAAGTAGTCAGATCGAATGAGGCCTGGGACAGGTTCTGTTATGTCTTCATGATCTTAACAGAAGAATGGAAAGAAAGAAAGAGGAATACACTGGATGAAAGGAATGGCATTTGTTAGGGGAAAATTATTCCATGTGACCAGGGTGCACAATCTATACAAACAAGCAGGAGGGGATAAAGGCAGCAGGTAACACTTGAACCTTCCTCTCATAGGAACTTGTGAAAAAATGGAAGAATACACATACACACAGAGTTGGGTACAGAAATACATTTCACTCAGTGAGGAAATAAGAGGGAAAAGGGACAAAGAAGAAAGGGGAACTAGAATTGGAGGAAAAGTAGATTAAGGGAGGAATCAGTCCTAAAATCAAATTCTAAGAACGTACAAAAAATATTTATAGCTCTTTTGTAGGTAGAAAGAATGGGAACTAAGAAGGTACCCATCAAATGGGGAATTGATAAACAAATTGTGGTATAGAAATGTGAGGGAATACTACTGTGGATAGAAGAAATAATGAAGGGAATGGTTTCAAAGAAACCTGGGAAGGCTTATATGAACTGATACAGAGTGAAGTAAACAGAAAGAAAACAAATTATACAATGACAGCATCATTGTAAAGACAAAGCACTTCAAAAGAATTAAGAATCTATTTGGTGTGGGGGTGGCTAGGTGTCTCAGTGAGTAGAGCACTGGCCCTGGAGTCAGAAGGACCTGAGTTCAGATTCGACCTTAACGCACACACAAACAAAAACCTAGCCGTGTGACCTTGGGCAAGTTACTTAACCCTAATTGCCCTCCAAAAAAGAAAAAAAAAGGAATCTATTTGGCGTGATGACCATCCATGATTTCAGAAGACTAATAATGAAACATGCTGCCCACCTCCTGACAGAAAGGTGAAGGACTTGGAGTGCAGAATGAGAGTGCTCTCAATTTGGATGGGGAGTTGAGGTAGGAGATGAAAAGGCAGATTTTTGCTCACTGAAAAAAATATGTATGTGTATGTAAATAACTTTTTAAAAAGAAACAAGTAATTGACAAAGGAACTTTGACAAAGAGAAGAATAAAAACCTCAGAACAGGTGCTATAAGACTGAGTTGGCAACAACTGCAAGAATTAAGGCTAGCCACTAAAGGAATTTAAGCGGAATTTTTTAAATGGGGAGCTGAAGAGGTAGTTGAAGGAACACACCAAAACCAATGGCTATGAGGAGAGTTTCTAAAATTAGACTCACCAACTGTTTTTGCACATAGACACTCGATTCCAATTTCACTACTCTTCCATTTCCTAACAATCAGTAGGGAACACATTCAAGAAATATTACTCCCTAGATTAATAATACTGTCAATCATAAATTTTTCCAACCCACTCTATAAATGAGAAAACTGAGGCCCACAGGGAGCCTAAAGTCATATAGCTACTAATAAATGGGAAAGCCAAGACTTGAACTGACTCAAAGTACCAGAGAGCTCTTGCCATGCTTCCTTTTTAGCTCTGGGTACCTTTCCCCTCACATCTGTAGTCCTCACCTTGAACACTTAAACAACCTTTCACCTCTTATTTAGATAGACAAGGGCTATATGAGGCAGACCAGTAAGTACTATGGGTACTAAGGAGAACAGAAATGCCCTTTTAAACAAATTTGATTATGGAGTAAAGAAATTAAACTTCTCTATATAATGTGGTACTTTAAGACATCTAACCCCTAAAGCTTAGTTGGAATGGGAAGCAAGTTAGAGAGAAGTTCCAATTCATTTTCATGGATTGAAAAGACATTTCTAGGACTTGTAACAATGTGCTGATGTCCTTTTCATATCACTTTAATACTTAAATAGATTTATTATTTCACCAATGGGAATATTCTCTCCAAAGATGCAGATACCAACCTATGCTTTCTAATCCTCTTTGATTCTTATCCATATCCTCCTACAAATCCTCTATAGGGGAGGTCCACCTAATATGCTGGGGGCCATCTTTTAGTTCTCCTGACATTACACAGATGACAATGACCCACAGAGATTGTCACTACATACGATAATAACGTTTATAAATAAAACCACTTTAAAGCCTGCAAGGCACTTTAAATATATTGGCTCACGTGAGCATCAAAACGATCATGTGAGGTAGGTGCTGGAATCATAATTATACCCAATTTACAGAAAAGAGGCTCACAGAATGACTTATCTACATTTCCACAATTGGGATGAAACCTGAAAATGAGCTCTCTTGACGCCAAGCCCAGTACTCTAACCACTGGGCAGCACATGCCTCCCTTTACAAGGAAGGATCTGCATGAGTCATTTTACTGAATCAGGAATTCCTGGAAGAATGCTGGAAACAATCTTGTCTTCAACTTAAAGCCTTGGAGACCTGCCTTTAGCACTAAAGAGGTTTGGTGACTTGCCCAGGGTCTCACAGTCAAGAGAATAATAAAAATATTTATCCAAAAATAAAACTCATCTTTCTTCCACATGTACCACACAAATGGATCAATGTTGCCTTATGTTCCATTTTGTGTCCACAATGATCTGTATTTGTATATACATACATATACATATCCACAGACCCACATGCACACTCACACCACATATGTGAGCTCTACAGAGACAAGGGCCACATCTTAATGACTGTAGTATCTATGTACACATTACAAGTGATTAATAAAACGATGGTTGAATTGAATTGACAAAAATATAAAAATTAAACTTTACAGTCTTACTTCAACTACCTTGGAAATATCATATCTTATCAGTACCCTAGAACAGACTTAAGACAACCCAAAAATCTGTGGTCTCCAAATTTTTTGGACTATGTAAGTCCTAAGATGCAACCTTCCTTCCTCATGCTAGAGCAGAAGTTACTTCACCAGCTTCAGCTCTGTTCCCGGCATCTCTACAAAGTACTGAAAAGTTGTATCCTACAGATGCAGGAAGAATGATCAAGGTAATGACAGTCCCCAAGAACTATCCCATTCAATCCACTCTGTCTAGGTCAAAAAAAGGTAACAGAGGTCCTAAAAAAGAGCCAAGAAATCAAAAAGTAAATTCAGGATAACCCATGGTACTCAGGAAGCCTTCTCTTCTTTCCACTTTATTTTTTTTTTTTAAAGCAATTGGGGTTAAGTAACTTGCTCAAGGTTACACGGCTAGTCATTTGATTTATGCGTGGGTGCTCATTTTCTGAGGCCGGATCTGATCTCGGGTCATCCAAACTCCGAGGCCGGCTCTCTTACTCACTGTGCCACCTAGCCGCCCCTTTAGGGCAATTGGGGTTAAGTAACTTGCCCAGGGTCACACGGCTAGGTTTTTGTTTGTGCGGATTAAGTGTCGGAGGCCGGATCCGAACTCAGGTCCTTCTGACTCCAGGGCCGGCGCTCTATTCACTGCGCCACCTAGCCGCCCCTTCTTTCCACTTTAAATATAAAATGAATGGAAGTTGTTTATAAAAAAAATTTTTAAAGGGTAAGAAAAGATTGGGAAAATGAGAGAAGTCAAAATTGCTTGAAATTCATTCATCTTGGTACTTTTAGGGAAAGCTGTCCTCAAGAGATAAGGAGCTTGGGAAAATGAGGGAGGAAGCTTAAGAGTTTCTAAGCAATTGTCTCCAAATGAGCCTAAAAAGGACTAGAACACACACAGTAGTGAATTAGAAACTTACACACCTTCCTTCTACTGGAATACTCAAGTTCTAGAAACTGAAGTCAGCCTTATACAACAGTATTCACCAAACACCACACACTACACCGCCATCATTACCACTACCACAGTCACCACACCTCCATACCCTTTTCCCAACAGGAAGTAGAAGAAATTATTTTTCTTATTAGATAATCCAGCAAGGCTCAAGGGAAGACCCTGAGTAAAATTCTAAACCTTGAGTGACAGAAGTTATTCTGCCCCTAATAACATTTACCACTTTCACACACTTCTTTGACCCACCATCCTCAGTCCTTTAAAATGGACTTCAACCAAAGACCTGTAAAGCACTAACAGACCACATTAATACTGGCCATTCTTTAGAAAAGCTGCTCAAGATTTCAATCTCATGACTAGAACTGAAGAAAAAACCCATTTTTATACATTTGGATCAATTTGTTCTTTGTTGTAATATTTCCACATAGCAGCAAACCTACATGTGAAGTCAGATAAAATTTTCAAAACTGTTTATTCCTAGGGAAAAAGTTTAGGGACTCATCTCTACTACACATAAGTAAACATTTAATACGTGTTTGCTGAACAAATATATGAATGGCTCTTACTATCAAACACAAGCAGCTGGAATGTCAGTCTTGTAATTAAAGACGCTCTGTCCTCCCCATCCTCACTGGACAATAAAAGAGGAAGAATGCAACTGAAACATGGGTTGATACAACCAGTTTCCACTAACATTTTTTTCTCCTTGCACACCACTAGTAAGTGTCATTAACAGGTGTTTAAGACAGAGGGAGGGAAGAAGACAAAGAGGAAGAATGCATGTTGAACAGTAAAAAGTCACTGGTGCCACAAGTTGCCTATCCCACACAGAATAATCAGACCACGGATGTTTTTACTGGGACTCCACAAGTCTCAATAAAAGGGATGTAGACTCTGGGGTCTCCCACATTTTTTTAAAGTTCAAAGTGTCATCTCCTCCACAGTTTTCTTGTTGCCTCCTTTCATCAGTCAAGAATCAGAGAGATTTCCCCAATTACAGATTTCCCCAAAACAGATCTACATGAAGAAAACACTAACAACCGAATTTAGAGATGAATTTAGAAATATCTTCAGTTTCACACTTTATCATACTTCAGAAGTTGGCTGTTTCTTACTATTAACTATGACTACAATACTATTTCACTGACTTAAGGTGCAGAAATAACCTGCGGTGAATATTTAAATAACTCACTTTTGGCCCTGAAGGATACACAACTGCTTTCGGGAGCCCAAAAGTGACTCCACCAAACTGAAAGGGGCCTTTTGGATTCTCAATTCCAAGAAGAGATGCAGCTTTTCCTGCCCTTCAGAAGCTCGGGACACTGGCAGAGTGAAAAGCACTTGGAGCCCTCTGACTTCCAACTCCTCCTGGGCTCTGCCCGAGTGGGACCGGGCAAGGAAAGCAGCAGCCTGGGCAGCATCTCCCCCTCCCCCCACTCCCACCGTGGCTATTCACCAGGGAACGACACTTCTCCAGGCCCCCCTGTCCAGCCACAGGTGCCCCCCCAAGACCCGGCCCCCGGGACCGCCCTCCAAGTCGAGGGGCGCCCCCCCCCGAGGCTCACCTCCGGTGCCCCCTCCCAGGTGCCGGGAGAATGGCCCCTTCGGGTGTTCCCGTCCTCATCTGCCTTCGCCGCGGGCCTGGACCCCCTCCCCCAGCCCCGGGGCCCCCTCCCTCACTGTTGTGGCCCCAGGGGCCGCGCGCGCTACCCCTCACTCACGCTTACTCACCGGGGCGGGGGGGGGGGTAGTTGCGCTGCGCAGCCCCCTCCCCACTCTTCGTCCCCTCCCTCCCCTCTGCCCCGCTCGGCTCCCCTCCCCGTCCCTCCCCTCTCACGGGTCCCGGCCCTGCCAGCCTCCTCACCGGGCTCCGGCTCCGGCCCGTCCGGGCGGCGCGCTCCCGGGGGCGGGTTCTTCTTAGCGGGGTTTCCCCCGGGGCCCGGGGCGGGGGGAGGGGGCCGGGCCAGGCCGGGCCGGGGAGGGGGGGAGGGGGAAGGGACTGGGGGAAAAGGGGGGGAGGGGAAGAAGGGGGAGAAAAGGGGAGAAACCAAACCCGGAAAGGGGAGAAAAGGGGGGGGAAAAACCAGAAGGGGAAGAAAGGCCCAGAGTCCGCCCCCTCCCCCCCGCTGCGGCCTGCGAGCTACGTCACCGCGCTCTGCGTCCTCGTCACCGCGGCCTGCGGTCTGCGCGTCACCGCGGCCTGCGTATCCCTCCCTTCGCGTTCCCCCCCACCCTTCCCCCCCCCCCCCCCCGACGGCCACCATGCTCACTCTCGCACACCTGTTCCAGCCTCCGCGGTGCCGACCCCCTCCCCACCCCGGCGTTGCCTTGGGAACGGTGGGTGGCAGGCCGGGCTCCTCAGCTTCACTTTAATAAGCGCATTGGGGTCCCGGGAACCTCCCAGGCACCCCAGCCCACGAGGATCCCCGCATCGCCAGGCTGTCTCTCTAAGCTGTGGTCCTTTTCCCACCAAGATCCATCCGTCCAAGTTCTGTCCCTTCTGGACTGACGATGGTCCTTTGGCATTGATGCTCTTGGCTTTCTCTCCCTCCTCCCCTGACTTCCTTCAAGTCTGCACCTCCCGGCTTCCCTGGCTCCCTTCAAGTCCCGGCTAAAATCCCACCTTCTACTGAAAGCCTTTCCCGATCTCTTCATTCTAGTGCCGCCTTCTCTCTTCAGCTCCCTGAAAACTGGGACTGTCTTTTATCTTTTCTTTGTATACCCAGTACCTGCAGTATAGGAGGTGCTCAATAAAAGTTTATTGGCTAACTCACTTCCACCCTTAGCTAAAATCCCACCTTCTGTTAAAAACCTTTCCCAGCCCTCCTTAATCTTGTGCCTCCCCTCTGAGATTACTCTTGTTTATCCTAGGTTTATCGTATTCGAACATACTTGTCTCTCCCATAAGAAAGTGAGCTCCTTGAGGGCAGGGACTGGTTTGTGCCTTTATTTGTACCCCCAGCTCTCAGCACTGTGCTTGGGGAGTTGTAAGTATTAATAAATGCTTATTGACTTGACTTGTTAACTCGTGTCTTCCTTTGTTGCCTCCCAAATCCAAAGCCTCTATCTAGCCAAATGAAGGAATGAATCAATAAGAGAAATACTATTGCAGAATAATAGAAATAATACTACCTGACATTTATATAATATTTTAAGTCAACAAGCATTTATTTCTTAATTTATTTTTAGTTTTCAACATTCATTTCCATAATATTCTGAGTTCCAAATTTCCCACACACACAACAAGCATTTATTAAGCATGTACTGTGGACTAGGCACTGTGTTGATCGAGAAAAGCAAGGAGTCCTTGCCCTCAAAGGGCTCACAGACTGATGGGGGAAGCAACATAGAAACGACTGTGTACAAACAAGCTACAAACGGGATAAAGTGAAGGTTAGCTCAGAGGGAAGACAGTAACATCCACGACCAGCATGGGTTTTTTGGCTTTACAAAACACTTTCTATGCAGGTTCTTTCCTGATCCTATGAGGTCGGAGCAGATCTCATCTGTCTCTACCTCCACTATTTTCATTTCGATTGAAAGACAGCAGGATGAAATAGTATAAAACTGTACCAGAGAAAGAAGACATAGATTCTAACCTATCCATGGCTCTACTCTGCCCATTCTACTACTTACTATGTCAGCTTTCTCATCAGTACAATGGGGTTAAAGATACCTACCTTTGCCTATGTTGCTGGGTTTTTGTAAAGTTCAATTGAAATTAAAAGTGGACTGGCTTCTCTTAACTGTATTGTTGTCATTTCTATCTCCTCCAGGGAGCCCCTAAGGGAGAAGAGAAAGCTTTGGGGTTGATGGTATCTAGCGGCAGCATTCTCCTGAATGAGTATGGACTTGTTAAATAGTTAGGAATTCTAAGTGCAGGGGGAAAAAAATTCGATTGAGTGAGAGGCAGTGGTGGAGTATTGAAAGGAGTAGGAAGAGCATATCCCTCATGGTAAAGGAATGGTGGGTCCAAAGAATCCTCACCCCAGTTTGGTTCCCTGAAGCAAAACCTCAGTCCCACCATCCTAGTTACATATAGCTTTGGGTGTGAGAGAAGCAGGGAGTTATCTTCCACCCAGTGTGTGTGTGTGTGTGTGTGTGTGTGTGTGTGTGTGTGTGTGTGGACAAGAGAAAAGAATAAATCTCATCACTGGGAGTCCTATAACCCATGCAGCAGAACCCTCTCTAAGTATGAGCCATCCCTAATGTAAAAACCTCTTTCCTAGTACACAGATTCTCTACCTGAGACGATTTTTACTTAGCCTCATCTCTCTTTCTATGAACTAACCCATTGTGGAAACACCTGGCCAGTGCCTAAGTGTTCTTTCCAGAAAAACTCAAACTACAACAGAGATTAGGAATATTTACAGAATGAGTCAAAGAGTGATGAGAGAAGAGGATTAAAGGAAGGGGGATGGAGAGGCCAATGTTGAGAGAGAAGCAAAGATGAGAAGTGATAAGGAGACATTTTAGCAGTAAATTAATGGTATGCAAATGTTTCTTTTATGGCATATTTCAATTATTTCCTAATTAATTTTCCTGTTTTAGGCTCTCCTGTCTCCAATCCATCTTCCACTCAAATAGTCAAAATACCCAAAATATATGAATGATTCCAATGATGTGGATGTGTCCCTCCAGTGATGCAACATTGTGGACCATCAGTGTCTGCCCATCCTGGGTGACTCTTGTACAAGACTTCTCACAAATAGCCACAGAGGGTGCACCCAACATTCTGTAAGCTTTATTCACTTTCTCCTAACATTTAGAGGATATCAAACTCAGGTTGTTCCCTCCTCACCCTTAACAATTGACTCACCCAACTTCTTTTATTTCCCTAATGACATTTCAGATATCCTTTACTTCTTTGATATCTTTTACTTCTATCTCCAAATTCTCTCATTTATTATATATAGAAGACAACTCATACCCATTATGACCTCCATTGTCTTCTGTGGGGCATTAATTTTTATACTATAGAGACTGTTGTTCTATTTTATAGCCATACAACAATAGGTAGAATATTAGCATGTCTGGCCCTTTGCTTCCAGAAGAAGTTGAGGATCATTAAAAGAGCTTTATACTCTCCTAAAGGCAATCCAGTCTATTCTTTTACTCCTGTTCAGTTCTGGGACCAATTTATCAACTATTTGTACTATCTATCCTACACATAAATACTGATGGACAAATTCTATAGATTGTCTATCCAACTTTTTTGCCATAATCTTAGCAATGGACATTCTTCATCCACTTGGTCTTTCCTATATGTATTATCAGGTCAAACTCTTTTGCATGAGTTCAGAACTCTTACAGGAAGTTCTTCAGTTATCTGGATTCTGATACAAATGGTACAAATGTCATCTACTAACAATAATTGTTATTATTATAGTTGTGATTATGATAGCTAACATTTATATAGCATTTACTGTGGTGCCAAGAACTTCACAATTATCCCCTTTCATATTCACAACAACTCTGGGAAGCAGGTGCTATTATCTTGCACATTTTAAAGAAGAGGAAATTGAGACAAATAGGAGAATATAGAGGACTTCACCATCCAGTTCTTCAACTTGTACACTGCACTTCATCTCCTCCTTCATAGTACCAAATACTATGCACATATATCTCCCTGTTTTATGCCTTGCCTCACATTTATCACCAGTAGGTCATTGAACAAAGTTATCTCTGTTGTTATACCTTTCAAGAAATCTTGAATTATATTGGTAAATGGATGGAAACCATCTTGTTGAAAGACAGCCTTTAGGGCAATGTTTTACTATATTGGATTCCAGATCAAGTGGATGTTTTCATAATTAACAAAGAGTAAGCACAGTGAGATCTTGTATTCTCTACATCTTTCGGTCAATTATTGGATGGGAAAGATAGAATACCCTCACTGAGGATGTCATTAATACCTGTGTGGATGATTCTTACAAACTGACAAAATAATCTTCCTAAATCACAGGTCTGACCAAGTTATTCCTCTGCTTAGGAAACTCTGTTGCTGCTGGTGTTCAATTGTGTACAACTCTTTGTGATCTCATTTGTGGTAGTTTGCTATTTCCTCCTCCAGCTCTTTTGACAGATAAGAAAATGGAGGCAAACAGGGTTAAGTAACTTGCCCACTGTCTCCTAGCTAGGAGTTTCTGAGGTCAGATATGAGCTCAGGGATTCCTGAGTCCAGGCCTGGCACTAGATAATCCACTATACCACACCTTATATTAAATAACAAGGCAAGGCAACAAGCATTTAGTAATTGCCTACTACGTGCTATTGTTCAGTTGTTTCAATTGTGTCTGACTCTTTGTGAACCCATTTGGGGTTTTCTTGGCAAAGATACTTGAGTGTTTTGCCATTTCTTTCTCCAGCTCATTTTATAAATGAAGAAACTGAAGCAAACAGGGTCAAGTGAGTTGCCCAGGGTCACACAGCTAATATCTGAGGCCAGATTTGAACTCACAAAGATGAGTTTTCCTGACTCCCAGGTCCTGTGCCACCTAGCTACTTGGTAGTTCCTTATTACTTCTAGGATGAAATACAAGTTCCTCAGCTTGGTATGAAAAGCCTTCATATAATCTGGCTCTATCCATATTTATTTCACTCCCTTTTGCAATAAATCCACTAGTCATTCAAAAAACATTTATGAAGAGCCCACTATGTGCGAAGCACTAGGGATATAAAGACAAAGATTAAATAATTCTCATCCTCAAGGAGCTATTCTATCATTCTATCAGTGGAAGCAACGTATACACACTGAAGTGTATAGTGGGGTTGGTTTGAATGTTTAGCTTCCACCTGAAGATGCATGTATGAGAATGGGCAGGGCCCATCCCTTGGACAGCTGGGTAGCACTGTAGATAGACTACTGGGCCTAGAGTCAGGTAGACCTCATTTTACCTCCAACTTCAGATACTTACCAGCTGTGTGATCCTGGGCAAGTCACTTAACCTCTGTTTGCCTTATCTGTAAAATGGGGATAATAGCAGCATCTACCTTCCAGGGTCGTTATAAGGACCAAATAAGATAGTAAAGCATTTAGCATAGTACCTGGTACATAGTAAGCACTACATAAATGCTAGCTATTCTTATTATTCACTGAGTCCTCCTGGCAACTTCCAGAGGCATGTGTGGCTCAGTGCTAAAGGGCTTGGAACATGGGATGATGCAACAAACCCTGATTGGTTCTGCCTCCACCCCATCTTCCCCCAGCCCTATCCCCTCTGCCCACATTCCCATGTGATAGCTAAAAAGAGAGAGTTCAGAAAGGATTGGCTGCTGAACCAGTAAGAGTCACCAACTCAAGAAGGGACTTTGCCCTCTGGTGCTCTGGTATCTCTCTGTCTCACTCTCTCTCCCTGCCCCACTCCTCACATGAGGTGTCTTGAAATGCTTACACATGGCAACTAGTACACAGAGTGGTCCAGGTGAGCTTAAGACTAGATCTCAAAGCCCTAGCTTCCTCTCTTGTTTTGTGTTTCTTACCTGAGCATACTGGACAGAACATCCATCCCGAGATGGACATTTCCAACATTGGAGGCAGTCTTTTGAGTTTGAGAAGTGAGTCACTGTGGATTCTTCATTCAATTCTGGCTGCACAGTGGGAGGTACCCCTGTACTAAGAAATTATGTGCTTTAAGAAATGATGAGCAGGATGCTTTCAGAATAACCTGGGAAAACTTATATAAACTGATACAAAATGAAGTGAGCAGAACTAGGAGAGCAGTGTATACAGTAATTGCAATATTAAATAGCAATCAACTGTGAATGACTTAGGTATTTTCAGCAATACAATGATCCAAGACAATTCTGAAGGATGTATGATGAAAAATGCTATCCACCTCCAGAGAAGGAACTGATAGAGTCTGAATGCAGATTGAAGCATTTTTTAAAACTTTTTAATTTTTCTTGTTTGTTTGATTTTGGTCTGTGTTTTGTTTTGTTTTGTTTTGTTTTGCAACATCACTAATATGGAAATGTTTTTCATGACTACACATCTATATAAAATTACCTGCCTTCTCAAGGGGAGAATTCGGAACTCAAAATTAAAAAAAAAAGAATGTTAAAAAAATTTTAGGGGCAGCTAGGTGGTGCAGTGAGTAAGAGTGCCAGCCCCAGAGTTGGGATGACCCGGAATGGGATCCGGCCTCAGAAAATGAGCTCCCACACATAAATAATGATTGGCCGTGTAACCTTGAGCAAGTTACTTACCCCCAATTGCTTTAAAAAAAAATTTTTTTTACATGTAGTTGAGAAAAAAACTTTAATGCTTGTTATTTTAAATTAAATCATGCAAATTAGAATTTCTTATTTGAGGGTCAATCTTTAAAGTAGTCTGTTACTGGAGGGCTTGGATCCATCTTCCCTTTCTCAATTCTCCGAGTATTTTGTGATAGAGGAGAATTTCACCTATAACCTTTGCTCCCAGAGCAGGCAACTAACTTAAATGGAAATTGCCTGCCTTCCAAAATTGATTGATGGAACTTTCGCTCTTTCCAAACAACCCCCCACCCCACCTGCTTTGTACTTTAGTTACTTATCAGTTGACAATGTCTGACAGGTCCTAGTGTTGGTCTTCTCCTTCTCAAGCCAGATGTGTGGCCACCATCTCCCCTGCAGCAAAGATCATGCCAACTGGGCACACACCCTTTGGTGTGGACTCTAGCATTTAAAACTCAAGTCTTACAGTGGCTGAAGCCCTGAGCCCCAGATTTAAGGTATTTCTTCTGGCAGACCCCAGCAGACAATGGCCTCCACTCTGTTCCTGGGTCTCTTGCTCCTGACTCCAACTGCAGCAGGTACAAAATGGGGTGGTAGTCAATGTCCAGCATGTGGAGTGCCCAGTTCAGATCCTGAAGGGCAACGAGAACTGCTAATCAATCTGGCAAAGCAAAGTATCCTGGATAAACTGCACTTAACTCAGCGCCCGACATTGATCCAGCCTGTATCCAGAGCCACCCTGCGGACTGCACTGTGGCGTCTCCAGGGTCCCAGGGGAAGAATTTTGTCTGGTAGCAATTTAGGGGTTTCTGGGATTGGAGTTGAGGAACAGGAGTACGAGATCATCAGTTTTGCTGAGACAGGTAGGTGTGAGAACTGAGATATATAACCTCTTCTAAAAAAATGGAACAATCCAACAATTCAGCAGAACTACTTGTAAAAGTAATAGCAATTCAGCCCTCTCACCTCCTTCCCCAACCTTTTCCCTTTTCCTGTTGGGAACCTTATATAATACAACCTACCTGCTATTCCTAGATTTGGCACCAAAAAAAAGGATGACTTGAACAAGTATGGGGGGTATGATAGGACCTCTGAAGAAAGACAGGAAAAACAAAAGAGAAGAGGGTAAATAAAGTCATGCCTGTACCTTAGTGATTTTAGGAACCAGACAACGGAGACCCCAATAATACCCTCCCCAGCTGCCTACTATTGAAAGGAGGGTATTGTGATCTCAGGTCAATCCTTATGCTTGAGAATTGAGACTACAATGAAATAAAAATACCTAGATTTGGAGTTAGAAGATCTGGGTGGAAATCCCAGCTCTGATACTTAGTATCTATCTAGCCTTGGGAAAAGCCACTTCACTTTTCCGGATCTCAGATTCTAAATCTTTAAAATGAAAGAGTTTTATACCCTGATTTTTAAAGTCTTTTTTATAGTCTTAGATCCTATGAATTCCTATTAACTGGGTCTGGTAACTCATGGCTGGATTAGTCTACTGTGTAGCCTAATGAGCCTCAGTGACCCATTATTGGTTAAATGGGTAGGTTTTAAGAGACTTTAGAATCTCAGAATTGGGGGAAACTACTAAATTTAAAAGAAAGCACCTTTCTTCCCTTTCCAGAATCATGGTGTGGGGTGTGGAGACAGAGGAAAATGAATCCTAAAAAAGAAAAAGGGAATAGGAGCCAGGGAAAAGTTTCGGTTTGGGAAGTCACGAGGATTATTAGTTGAGCCAAAGGGCAGTCAATTGTCACATCTTTTCTAGTAGTATTGGTGGCACTGATGTGACTATCATTCCTAGAACATGAGGATATAACCATCACAAGGTGGCAAGGCAGGATGAGCTGTCAATTACCACTGAACCAAGGGAATTGTCTGGCCTATCAGCGGAATGACTCCCCCATCCCTCTGTATGGACAGGACTTACTAGAAAACTCACTCCCCCTTCTGGGGCATAGATTTTCTTTCAAACCCCATTGTACCTTCTAAGGGAAGAAAAATTGCTACCCATCTATCTCACCTACCATACCTGTGGGATTATACTAGCTTGAATTTACCAGTGTTATCTTCCTGGTGATAGCCTCCTTTTTTCATTCCAGGCACTCATTAAAACAGCCTAAGAAACCCAATAAATAAATCTCTATTAAATGTGTAGCTAGCAAACTCCAAATTGAGTTTACAAAAATCTCCATAATTTAAACCATTATTTAGTGTATTTTATGAGAAGTACATTAAAAAAAACATCCAATTTGAAAGTAACAGGTAAGGAACAAATTAGTTTGTACAAACCTAGATAACTTAGAAGGTAACTAGAAAGCAGATAAGCAGCTTTCTCCAAGAGCAGAAGGGGTTACCCACTCCCAGGACAGGATTGATCCTGCCCCCACTATCTGTGATCTGGACAACTTTTCCTTCTAGCCATGACTCCCCTTCATGCTGGCCCAATTCTCCAGCAGGTCTTCATGACTTTTCTTTTAGCAACTGCTCCCTATGCCTGTTTGCTGGCACTTATCAGGTTAAGATGGCATCCTGCTCTTGTTCCGTCCAGCCCTTTTCCAAAGTCAGAGTCAAGGGCAAAATGTGAGAGTCTTGATCCAGTCAATTCCTTTCTCTGTGGTTAAGGTTCTTGCCACAAGAGCAAAAGTTGATGGTTGTTGGGGAAGATGTCAAGATACTTGCACTTGGTAGGCCCAGATTTCCTAGTAGATAATTAAAGGGGATGTGTATGGTCTAAGTTAAGTAAGTTAAATAAGTTTTCATTCACCCGCCATTCAGAATAGCTCAGACCAAAACTGAATAACATTACCCCTCCACCTTGGGGAGTGGGGGGGGGGAGACAAAATTATGAGAGGACCCTAGTGATGGCATTTGTCATAGAGTAATACATGTCTAACAAGGTATTGGACAAAAAGGTCAGGAATTTACAAGGTTATTTCCGTGTTAAATGATTGGTTGGACTAGATAAACTCTATAAGGGTTTTTTTGTTTTGTTTTCCAAAAAAGGATTGAGTACTGAATGATTTCCCCATCCCCCACAGAGAAGAGACTAAAAAGACTGAACCTGTAGCAGAAAGATTTGGGTTAGAAGTTAGAAGGAGATGTCTTATGATTAGGGAGACCTGAGGACAAAAAGGATTCATAGCATAGATGGAAGGGAAGATAGATCAAGGCTACTGAAAAAAAGACTGGGAAGAAAGGCGCTACTCTGAAATCGCTGGCATTTATACAAAACTTTAGCGTTTATAGAGCTCTTTACAATTCTCATTTGGTCCTTACCTGGAAGAAGTGAAGGAAGGAAACACAAAAAGCATGGTCAGAAAGGAAGGGCTGATCCTTTTTTTTTTTTTTTGAGTGGGGGGGAAGGTAAGGCAATTGGAGTTAAGTGACTTGCCCAAAGTCACACAAGCTAGTTACCTATCAAGTATCTGAGGCGGGATTTGAACTCAGATCCTCCTGACTTCAGGGCAGGTGCTCTATTCCCTGCACCACCTAGCTGCCCCAGGGCTGATTCTTTAATGAATCAATAGGACAACCAGGATGACTATTGCTCCCTTTGTCTACAGGCCACTCTACTGCCAATAGGACTAGGACAGTGCTGGATTTCCGACTCTCCGCAGATCAAACCAGTGCTAACTTGGAGGTCCTCCAAGCCAGGCTGGGTTTCTTCTTGCAGATTCCTTCCAATGGCACATGGAGTATATATGTGAAGGTCCTGGTACCTGGGCCACAGGACACCAACCTCAATTTGACCACCCAGCAGCTAGAGGTAGATTCCAGTGGCTGGTACCAGTTCCTCTTGGGACCAGAGGCCCAGGCTGCTTATAGTCAGGGGCACTTAACCCTAGAATTAGAGCCCAAAGGCTGGGGAGCCAAGAGCCCAATTGTCTTGGACAAGGACGCCCAACAGCCCTTTATAATAGCTCGGGTGAGAATAGGAAAAAAGCACCAAATTCATCGACGAGGCATTGAGTGCCAAGGTGGATCTCAAATGTGTTGTCGACAAGAGTTCTTTGTAGATTTCCGGGAGATAGGCTGGCATGATTGGATCATTCAGCCTGAAGGTTATGCTATGAACTTCTGTACTGGGCAGTGCCCACTACATGTGGCAGGCATGCCAGGAATTGCAGCCTCTTTCCATACTGCTGTGCTCAACTTGCTCAAGGCTAATGGGGCCCCAGGAACAGCTGGAGGAGGTTCCTGCTGTGTGCCTACTGCCCGTCGACCTTTGTCCCTTCTCTACTATGACCGTGACAGCAACATTGTCAAGACTGACATTCCAGACATGGTGGTGGAGGCCTGTGGCTGCAGTTAATGTGTATAAAGGGAGAGGAGGACATGGAGAAGGGGATATTCACGTACGGATTCCCTTCTCACCTCAAGCAGGTTGTTCACAAACTTCTGCCCCAACCAAGATGGGGATTCCTCTTTCCCAACACAATTCTGGAAATCTTCCACTCTCACCCTGGGTATTCTATTGAGACAGCTGGTGGCACATAAAGCACTGGGCCTGGAATCAGGAAGACCTAGTTCAAATCTAGCCTCAGATATTATCTATATGACTGAGAAAACTGCTTTGTCTCTGTGGATTTCCTCAACTATACAATGGGGATAATAATGTCATAGGGTTATTGTGAGGATCAAATGAGATAATATTTGTTAACATAGTACCTGGCACATAGTAGGCATTATAAAAATCCTTATTCTCTTCCCTTTCCTATTTTTCCATATTCTCATTCTTTGAGAGTCAACCCATTACCTTCTTCAGAAGATAGCTTAGGGCATAGACTAAAATTTCCTACATAGTTCTGTTCTCCTGTACCCTCATGCTAACCCATCTTCAACTCACAAACACCATCCATGCCCAGAACTCTCATTGAAGGGACTCTTCCCTCATGTTCCCATCCCAAAGGAGCCCTCACTTCCATTTAAGGGTAGATATATGCAGGGTTATTCTACTCTTCAACTTATCTTGAAGTAGGAGACTCCTTGCAATCCCCATCTCAGGGACTCCCCTATCACCCCCATTCCGGACAGAGCTCATTATACATCATAACTCACTGGTTGCCCAAGCATCTCAGTAGAGGACTCCTGCCCCCCAAATGAGCTGACCAAGCCCCTTCTCTTCTTTCTGAGGGTGGAAAAACAGGTACAGATGGTCCTGGGGTCTTGAAAAGTATACTTCCTCAGAAACACACAAACATCTATATCTATCTATTAGAAGCATCTATCTACCTAATCTCCTTTTGATATCTAAACATCTCCTATCTCCTAAAAATTCCTCCCAGCTGAGGCTCATCTCTTTTTCCTTGCCCATCATATCTCTAGCTTCCTTCCTTTCCCTTTCTCTCCTCTCTACTTCCCTGCCAAATCCTTAACAATCCTGCTTTCCAACCTATCTGTGCCTCTCCTGCTATCCATATAAAACCTCTCTCCAGGGTAAAACTACTTGTATTTTCTACTATACACTGTACTTCCTCTAATTAGTTTCTACCTATTCCCCAATAGTCTTCATGGTTCTTCTCCCTACTCCATTCAAACATCACTGATCTTGCTCTGGATACCAGTAAAAGCAGAAACAATTAAAGTTTTGAGGTCCCTTACTTGATGCTTCACTTTTCCTTCTGAATTCACATCCCTATAATGTACCATTATCTGGCCCACCATTGAGCTGTGAGGAGTAAAGGTGAGAGAGAGGTGAGATCTCCTAATAGAAAGGCCTTAAAATAGAAATACCTAGGAGACAAGTACCTGCTGCTCCCTCTTCCCTTTGTGATTTGCCCTAACATATGGATGCTTGCAGGCTAATCAATTGTTTGATCAATGGGTAGATGGTGACCTATTTAGAATTCTTATTCTGCTGGACATGACTCAGATTGGTGGTTGTCAAGATGTGAGCTTCAGACCCTTGGGGGAATCACCCAGCTATTGAAAGATGACCATCTCATCAAATGACTCAGTATAATGGATAAGTCATTAAATGACTCAGTATAATAGATAAGCCAACATAGCTTGTGAAGACACTTGTCTCTACACATATGTATTACTACTTTACAAATATATGAAGCTGCTACTGTGATTGACAAAATAGAAATTCATATAAATATGTTACTAAATCATAGCTTTTTGTCATGTATTTTTCATAATTAGCAGATACCAACAGATAGTAGCACAATTACTATCAGGTTGGAGTAGAGGATCTGAGAAATGTTTTGCCATTAAAAAGGGGTCTTCACACTCAGAGAGGTTGGGAGTCACTTGCCTACAGCATAAACCTGTGAAGAAGCAAAGGGTTTGAGTCTTATGCTCTCCTCCATTGTCTACAATCTTGGAGACCTGATAGGAGGCAGGAGCTAGATGAATGGACTTGAGTGGGAAAAGAAGGAAAAGGAGGCCTGAAATGAAGCCCAAGTCAAGACATCACCCTGTGATGTCATTGGTCCTCATGGAAATGAAGGACGAACAACAAGGTGGATCCTTTTATCTGGTGACAATCCTCTCTGGACCCTTGCCCTCCTTCCCCTACTGGCTCCTCCCCCTAGCTGGATAGCTCTGTACGAAGAGGTCGATATAGTCTGGTGCCCAAGGTCGAGTTTGCGCAAAGCTCGATATTGCCATTTGGGGAATGAATTGTCTGTATTTGCTTAGCCAACAATCACTTCCTGGACAAGTGGGGGTGGAGGGGGAAATTGGAGGGAACCCCAGAAGAAGTAGGAAGGGGCCTTCTAGGGTGTGGTATGTTTGGGGAAATGAGGACTCATGCTGGAACATTCAGATAGTCTAGTGTCTTTTCCTATCTGAAAGTCCCCCTTGAGTTTTAATTTTTCTCCTTCCTGCCATAGAATGTGCCCCTTCCCTTTTCACTGGGATGTGAAGCATGGGCTCCCCTTAGTATAGTTCTTCAGTTTCCTAACCCCACACTCCATACCTGCTTCCCCACCACCCAACAGCCTTCTTTTCCAGTGGCTAGATTATAGCTCCCCCAGTTCCTTCCCTCCTTCTCCCCAGCCTAACCCATCCCTCAGTTGGTGAAGGGGCAGGCAGCAAGGCAGATGGCTAGAGTATTTATAAACCGGGAGCACTTCTTGGGAAAAGTGACTAAGATGCTGGGAAAGTATTTTTAACTGAGCTCTGACGTAAGTGTCAATGGGGAGGTAGGACCAGACCAGGCACAGGAGAGATGGGGCGGGCAGAGCTGGCAACTGGGGGCACTTGCTGGGGGTGGAGAGGGGATATGGGTCAGAGGCTACCCCCAGCTGCTTCTCATTACTCTCTCTGGCCCCTCTCCCAGCTTTGGGAACCAATATGTGCCCCTGGGCACCAACAAAGACAGATGTCACAGCCTTGTAGCAACATCGTGGTAAAGATAGGTCCCTGATTATTTTATCACTACAAGAGGGCATTATCGGGGAGGGATTAGGGAGGAAGAGATTAGTCTCACCCTGTTTCTGAGTTCAGGAGGCTGAGCATTTGAGTGAAGGAGCCCAGTCCTTGCTAAGTAAGGAGGGCCAAAAAAAAAAAGGTCTTTCACCAAACACCTCCTATTCTGTCTCTTTCCCCAGAGAAGTCACCTCCTTGGGGGAAACCAGTCATCGCTGGACCAGCTGTTGTCCAGTGGCCTTGTACTGCCACATGGTGGTGGCCAGGGGTATTGTGGCTTAACCACTGTGCATGAGGAGGGTGGAGCAGGATTGCATTCCTCCCAGTCCTGACAGTAGTACCATACCCAAAAGATATCCCAGGGCAGGACTTAATTAGGAGAGAGTTAGGGTGGGTCATAGGGCTTCAGGGTAAAAAAATCCTTTGTGCACTGCCAAAAAGTGACAGCTAACCTGAATAACAGCTCTTTCTATCCTCCCCACCACCATACCATCATTTTGTGAGGAAAGAAAGGTATAGAGAGCTGGACTCAAGCAGGACAATATTCAAATCCTGCTTCTAGACTAATTAGCTTTTACTGCAACCCTGAGTAAACCACTTAACCTTCCTCAGCTTTAGTTCCATTTGTAAAATGGGGTAATAATAGCACCCACTTTACAAGGGCTGCTATGAGATTGGAATCAGACAATATACACTGCTCTTTACAAACTTTAAAGCACTAAAATGGACAATAGCTAGTATTATTAGGCTGCAAAGTTGTGGGATCCTGGTTTGTAGAAGCCTCTATTTGGGATGCCCAAGCTGTTGGGGGATTATAGTAGAGTGAGGGGAGACTGGGGCCAAATGCTTATTCTTCTCTTACTAAGCCCATGCTATCCAAAGCTAGAAGGAGAGTGATTGGCAGAGCTGGGCTTGGACCCCAGCTCTTGCACTCCAAAGTCCCAGCCTCCCTTCTTCATATCCCAGGCTAAAAACAGAGAAGTGTTAGCAAACAGGGGCTGCTTTTAGTACTCTGACAAATCCAGGCTCTTCTCATCACCTTAAAAGAGATGAGATCAAATTGCAGTGCCCAATTCAAGGCTGGGCACCAGGCCCTCCTAAGTGCCATACTCTTCTGCCAGTTGTGATGGACTCTGCCCGAGCTCCACAATTGCATCATCCTCCTCCTCCCCTACCTCTGGGTTTCCCCATTCATCCCAGTAACACACCTCACCACCAGTTCTCTCCCTCCCCCACAATGTATTCATGTCCAATTGGACTCTGGGCAGCCAGCACACGTAGGGGACAAGGGGTGACTTCTAGGTACCCGTGGCACCTGCCACCTAGGCTTGGCCTTGGGAACTTTGTTGCTAGCTTCCCTGTTCGATGTTTGGGGGATAAGTCCTGGATTTCTTTTCTGGTCTGGCCCCTCAAAGTAGCAGGCACCAAAGTTCCAATAGTCTACTCTCTGTTAAGTCAAACTGCTGTGGAAGAACCTCAAAAAGATGAAAGTGGGAGATATTGGGGACAGCTGTATGTAGGGGGCCCTCACTCCTCTACCTGGCTCACATGGCTCACATCGCCCTCCCCCTTCCCCTCCCCTGGACCCTGTGAGTCTGTGAAATCATCCTCTTTCTTGCATCATTCCTGTCCACGTCTCCCCCCACCCCACCCCCACATACCCCTTCCCCAAGCCTGTCACCACAACCAGACTGGTGAAACATGAGCTCTGGGAAGGGTGGGGGATCCTCCACTCCCCCCGACCAGGGACCAGATTGACGGAAGAACTAGCCAATCCTGGTGCTCAGGAGGTGGGTCTGCCTATTGACCACTAGATAGGGGAACCCTGGGCTGCCAGCTCAAAAGAGGCCCTGGGTCAGTAAGCTGAGTGGATCGACCAGGCAGACAACTCTGAATACTCCACTTTTTATCAGTCAGATTTTTGTTTGGGTTTTTTTTTGTTTGTTTGTTTCCAGGGTACAAGAATAAGAAACCTCTGACTCTCCCTTCTGCAGGGGGTAGGTTTCCCTAGGTTAGCCACAGGGAGAATGGGGTACCCAGATGCCTGGCTCCTACTGGCACTGCTATGGGCACTAGCAGGAGCTCAGAGATCAGGACCTCGGTGCCCATCATGTGGGTTACCCACACTAAGACCCCAGGAAGAGAGGGCCCTAGTCCTGGAGCTGGCCAAGCAGCAGATCTTAGAGGGGCTACAACTGAGCAGCCGTCCAAGCATACCCCATCCTCCCCACCCTGCGGTCCTGGCCAGAGCCTTAAGGAGGCTGCAGTCTAAGAAGGTGGTTCAGATGAACCAGGTGGAGACCATCAGCTTTGCAGCAGAAACAGGTGGGTGAAAGAGAGGACAAGCGGAGCAGGGAAAGACCCAAAGAGAGACAGACAGGAGGAATACAGGGAAAAAAATATATATATAATATATATATTATATATATATAATATGTGTATATTATATATATATATATATATATATATATATATATATATATATATATATATATATAGGTGCAAAGGGAGAAGGTGGGAGAAGCAGGGTTGGGAGTGGATTTTCTGAAGCGATTATCTCTGAAGTTAGGATAGAAAAAAGGGAAGAGACTATAAGGTTTTGAAAAGGTGATGGGAGAAGGGTGTAACTCTTCCACCCAAAGACCCTGGCCTCTCACGTTATTCAGGAACCACCACTATTTTTCCACAGGCTCCTCCTCCACTCCAGCCTGTGGATCTATCCTCAGCTTCCATCTCTCCACTCCCCCTCGCCTACCTCCATACCACATCCGTCTTTGGCTGCACCTGCGTCCCACTCTAGCTGGGACCCCCTCCATTCAAATTTTCCAGTGGGGTTTGGAGAGAGGGGTCCAGGGAAATCAAAGCCTGTTGGCTGAGCATCAAATGACCACTCCAGGATGGAATGTTCTTCCCCTGCCTTCTCATGCACTGGAGGGCACTGGCTCTGGTGTTCTGAAATTCAGGCTGGTCTGCAGGCCTCATGTAGGCAATACCACAGCTGCCAAACATTTACTTCTGGATACAGCTGGACATCATCAACCCTTCCTGGTGATTAGGACCCAAGCCAGAGTACCTGGGGGGGATCGGGCCAAGAGGAGGACCCCTACATGTGAGCCTGGGAGCCTTCTGTGCTGCAAGCGGGACCACTATGTAGACTTCCAGGAATTGGGCTGGAAAGATTGGATCTTGAAGCCTGAGGGGTACCAGCTAAACTATTGTAGTGGACAATGCCCGCCCCACCTGGCTGGCAGCCCAGGCATTACTGCTTCTTTCCATTCTGCTGTCTTCAACCTTCTCAAAGCCAATAGTCCCTGGCCATCTGGCCCCTCTTGCTGCGTTCCCACAGCCCGTAGGCCACTCTCCCTCCTTTATCTTGACCAAAGTGGCAATGTAGTCAAGACTGATGTACCTGATATGGTAGTGGAAGCCTGTGGCTGCAGCTAGCAAGGGGGTCCAAAGGATTCAGAGCTAGCAAGAATGTGAATAGTGTTGGTCCACCGAAGAAAGGGGTCAGCAGGTCAATGGCTGAGGCTAACTCCTGACATCCCCTTCCCAGGTGACCTGGCAGTCTGGCCCCATGGGCTAGCCCTGATGAGTCCAACCTGGGACTGTAGTGTCCAGTTTCAGGCTGGTTGGAGAATGGGGAGATGGGTAGGGCATTCCTCTACATGGGTCCCACTAGAAGAGGATTCCTACCCTGAACACTCCATAGAAGAGATGGTTACGGGGTGGGGAGGGAGGGATCAGAAAAGTTGCTCAGTGCCTTCTAAGAGAGATAGAACTTCCTGGCAAATAGAGTAGAGGGTGAGTAATTAGGGTGCAGAAGAGAGTAGTATGGGGGAGATATATGCTAGGAAAAGGGGTTGGTGAGCTGCTTTGTGGGGACTGCTAAGAGGGACATGGGCCCTGGAAAAGAGTCTGGGACAGATTTAAGAGATAGGAACTTGGAGAAGCTGATGAGCCCAAAAAGGATCACCCTGTAGTTTTGCAAGGGGTGATGCCCTGCTGGGCAAACAGAGACATATTTATATTTTCCTAATAAAAATGAAAAGAAAAATCATGTGTGTGTGTATCTTGATACAGGGTTTGGGGGGAAGGAGACTCAAGGACTGGAATGAGAAGGGGGGCATATCCTAACGGTAGAATGCTCTGCAGGGCAAGGACATGTGGATGTGTCTGGAAAAGAACCACGTGCAGGTTTCTTTGTATCAGGTGACTATCAGTCTGACCAGGATGATCTATGTCCCTGACCCTCTGGAAGTGGCTGGACATTTGGTCGATGCCAAGTGGGGGAGGGAGGTTGAGGATCTTAACATCTCATGTTAACATAACTCATGTTAACAACTCAATGTTAACATAACATACCCCCAACTTCTTGTCACATCTGCCTTTGTCCTTATGTTTTCCTCCAAACAAGCAGTTGATCCACTGAGTGGGGACACTCCTCAAGAAATACTTTGGAGGATGTCCCAAGATACAGGGAAGGGAGGGAAATTGGGGGCTTGGGGAGGATGTGAAAGAGAAGTAAGAAAGATAATTAGAAAGGGGCATTCTCCAGGTTCCTGTTCTGACCTTGTCCCCCCCTTCACGTCCCCCCACATAACTCTTCTCCACTCCCCCATTACACATCGGAGACTGTCATAGCTGACCCTTCCTCTGCATCCTGTCGCCATGGAAACAGGAGAGCCAAAAGGACATGGAGGGACGGGGACAAGAGCAGTCTTCCCTCCAAAACACAGAACCCTTTACCTGTTTCTGGCTGCTTTTCCCCAAGTCATGTATCCATTTATGTCTCCATCTCCCACTTTCTCTTGGTATACTCATCCTCTCTTGGCTCCCACAAGACTGGCGTTTCGGATTGCAGAGTTTTCATTGTCCCTCCCTCCCCAGGTCTCCACTACTACCGGAATCGTATCATCTTTGTCTTTAGTAGACAGGTTCTATCTGAAAGAAGGTGATGTTCATCAGGGGGCCAGCAGAGGGAGCAAGGAGCAACGAAGAAGGGAGGGGGGAAAGGTACGGGATGGCTGACATCTCCAAAACCTATGGGCATAGGAGAAGCAGGGTGGGAGGCTTGAGGAGGATCAGTGTGGCCGTCCTAGGGTTAAATATACCCAAACTGGCCTGAAAAGACCCAGACAGCCTACCCCCAAAGCTTCCGCCTTTCGCCTCTCTCTCGTTTACTGTTGCCTTCCAGTCTCCCATCCCCACGATCCCACAGCCTGTCTGCTTTTCTTCTTCCGTAGTTTTTAACGCACCCCAGTCCTTGCCTTTTTTGCTACCCCGGTTCCCGGGGTCCTTTACCCCATCCTGCTCCTGCATGGCCAGGTGAGAGCGGTAGCCACACAAAAGGGCAGAGAACTGAGTTCTAGTTTTGCTTGAGACCCTCCTGCTCTCACCCCCACAAATTCTCGCCACTTCGGACTTTTTAGTCTTTCTTAGTCTAACTCTCAACTCGGTTTTTCTGTCTCTGGCTCCCCGCTCTGTCACTGACAGACGATCCCGGATATCCAGGCCGGGATTTTCCGCTAGCCGAGGGCAGCGTGCTCAGTCTGAGCTGTAGTTGAGGGTTAAGAGATAGGGTACCTCCTAAAGGGGGGGAGGATTCTAGGAGTCCAGGGGTACAATAAGTTTGACATCCCCCTCTATCCTTCCTGTACCCCCCAAGCCTAGTTCACCAGAACTGCACGGAGGGTAATGGGAGGGGAGGGGAGCTGTGAGGCGGACAGCGCGCCAATAGCGCTAGAAGGAAAAAAAGTTTTTGCAAAAAGGAAAAAAAAAGTTTGCGCGTCTTGCGGGTGGTCCAGGCTCCCGGCCCGGCAGGCGGGGCGGGGGGGCCGGGTTGGGGGGGCGGGGGCGGCACTGAGGCTGCGCCGCTGTGGCCCTGCCCGTCCCCCCTCCACCCCCCCAGCTCCCCACTGCACACCCCCCCAGCCCCGACTCCAGCCCTGGACTGCGCATCCCGCTTCCCGAGCCCCGATGGAGGTGAGAAGGGGGCCAGGTCAGAGACCACCTGGGAGCCATGGGGGAGGGGGTTGAGGGGGGGGGGTTCTGGTTTAAGAGGGATTCTCCGACACTCTCACCTCAAGCCACCCACGCCGTGATAGAAATCTCGGGAACAGGGCAAAGTGTGGGGGGAGCTGTCTGGTGTGGAGAGATGAGAAAGTTTGTAGCTCTTCTGTCCCTTTCTTCTTCAGTCATCCCTCTGTCTCTTTGTCTGTTGTCCGAATATATCAGGAATATTTCATATCATTCATTTGATAGGGATGGAGGGATCTTAGGTGAAAGGTCTAGAGGTGGAAAGGAGTCTTAGGTGTCTTGTTATCCTGAATCCGACGACAGTGTCTTGGTTCCTTGTAATCCCAGAACTGCAGGGTTTGGGGATATGTGAAAAGAGGGGGAGTGTTGTCTGTGAATGAGACATTAATTTCTCTGTTTGGATTGGGCAGGTAGGACAGTGGGGTTGTACCTTTAGTGTCTAAAGTCTGGTTTAGGCCCCAGACCTCTGATGACCTTGTCCCCTCGTTATTCCCAAAGGAATTTCTGGGTTCCAAAGTGTGTGGAGGCGGGGAGGGGTCGAGGGTGGGGAGAGAGGATCTCCGGGGAGACTTTCCCTCTACCCTCTGACCTCAGGACCACCAGGGCTCTGAAGATAAACCGGGGAGACCCCTGTGGGGCTGGGCTTGGACCTATTCCTCATCCCTTCCGTCCAGTTCCCCGCCCAAAGAGGGCCTGGGGACTATAAAGCCCCCTCCTTCTGCCCAGACCACCCTGCCTGCCCTGCAGCCTCTTTCAGGTCCCATGACCCCGAAACAATCTTTCAGCACGCAGCTGGCTCCTTGGTCCGGATTAGGGAAGGGGGGACAGAGGGCCCCGTAGGGGGGTGGAAGGAAGAGGAACTAGGCTTTTGGGGGGCGGGGGGACTGGGGTCTCTACGATGGAACGTGGATCATAGGTCCCAGGGTCAGTACTCTAGCTGAAGGACAGGGCCGGGGGCAATTTTGCCGGGTGGGTGTGGAGAGGCAGCGGGTGGTTTTCTCTAAGAGGTGGGACTCGGCGCCCCCCACCAACACTACCTTACGGTCCGGCATCCCCGCCAGGATGCCAAGCCCCGCCCCTTACGTCACTTGGGGGTTCCCGGGGGGGGGGGAGGGCTTAACCCTTAGGACACCAAATTGGGATACAGAGGAGTTTGGGATTCCCTGCTCCCCCACATTTGACCCCACTCCTCCAGCTTTCTTTCCATCTTCCTTTTCCTAGAACTCTAGGAGTTCCTTGTTCCATCTCCTTTCTGAGTGAGCTCCCCATAAAACCCCAGCTGGCGAGATTTTCTCACTTGCCACAGGACCCCCGGCTTCTATATTTAGACACCCCCACTGCAACTAGGGACTCGCCGCCTGGTTTCTGGCGGAGGAGCCTTGAGGAGGGTGGAATGCGCCCCGCCCCTCAACGCCCTCCCTTTCCTCCTCCCCAACCCCCTCCCAGCCTGCTTGGCTGGGATCTCTGGGAGGGAGGGGGGCAGGAGGGAGCGGAGCCGTCTGCAGCCAGAGTCGGGCGGCCTCTACTTGGGTGGGCCGAGGAGGGACTGAAGCCCTAGAAAGGCGGGTCCGGAGGAGGAGGCGGTGCTTACTCCCCAGGGTTGAGGGAAGGGGGTGGGAAATTAGGGACATCAAGGGAGTGGGGATCCGAAGTTCAGGAACCAATAAGTGCCTCGACCGTTCTTCGTCCAGGCAAATATTGCTGAAGTTAAAAAAGTTGGGGAACTCTTCCCTACACCCATGTGAAGAGGGATACCCCAAGGGTGAAGGGAAAGGTACCCTCCATCCCCACATGGCTTCCAGGTCCCAGGCAGAGGGCACTGAAAGAGGAATGACAACAGAATGGATGGGATGCAGTTTTGGCAGGGAGGGCTGCTGTCTACAGTCTGGAGGGATGGGGTGCCGGGGAAGGGAGGAGCTGTGAAACTGCTTCCTTCAACCGGGTGAGTCACAGGGGGAGGAGTCAGGAAAAGAGCCCCCTACCCCACCCCATCCAGCTGCCAGCCAGCTGTGCCCACCACCCACCTCGACTGAATGCCAGGGTCAAGTGGGGGGTCCTGTAAGCAGAATTGGGGCTGGCAAGGGAGGGGTCATGGTTCGTAATGGATGGGGGGGTTAGAGTTGAGTTGTGGGGTTCGTGCTCCCCGCCTCATCTTCCCCCTCCCTCAGCCTAAATCCCAACATCCCGGGATCACCCACCGCGACGCCTCTAGCTCCCCTTCCCACCCTACCACACCCCACCCTCATTCCCCGGGAGTCTGAGAAACGTGGAGTGGATTTCAAACTGAACCGAATCTGTGAGTGGAGAAGGCGAGGGAAATTGGTTCTCAATATTTCTCTGGCCCTCCCCTCATTCCTCCGTCTCCCTGTCTCGGTTCTCTTTCCCACTCTCTGCTTCTATCTCTCCGCATGTCTCTGTCTCCCTCCTCCCTTTCTCTCTCTCTCTCTCTCTCTCTCTCTCTCTCTCTCTCTCTCTCTCTCTCTCTCTCTTTCTCGTTCTCGCTCTTCCCCCGTCTCTGTCTCTCTGTCTCTCCATCTTCTCGCCCTTCTCTTTTATCTCAGTGTCTCTCTTACCCCTTCTCCTCCTCTCTCCTCTTTACCCCAAGAAGAGGGGTTGGGGGGAGGGGTAATTAAAGGAATCTTCTCCATTTCTCCCAGGCAGTCAGCTCACTACCTAAGCAAAAACTCCTGTGGCTCCGCCCCTTCGTCCTTCACCACTGCCTCAGGGCTGTGTCTGACTCCCCAGAGATTGTCTTCTCCGTCCCCCTCCCTCCCGGCGCCCCAGGGCCAGGCGGTAGGGAAGCTTCGCCTCCCACTGTGGTCCAACAGTCTGTTCTACTGGACTGTTGCGAAGGCTCCCTCTGCTGAACACTAGCGCTACTGCATCCTGCTCAGCGGGAGACGGAGGACAGAGGAGGGGAGAAGAATTTAGGAGAGAGGGAGGCAGAGAAATCTCTATTAAATCGGGGGTTTCGTACCCTCCTATTGACTCTATAGCTGCTGGTGTCCGAGAAAGCAGGCAAGCACGTGAGGAAGGAGTAAAGTGCCTTCTTCATGCGGTGCTAAGAACAATTGTGTGTATGTGTGTACATGCACACAATAATCTCATTTACATAGCACTATAAGCTTTGTTTCATCCCATTTGAGACACAGTCATGTGATGTGGGTGCTATTATTTTCACGTTTTCAAATAAGGAAACTGAGGCTAAGAGATTTGCCCAAGGGCACAGAGCAAGTAAGTGTGTGAGACAAGATTTGAATTCCAGTCTTCCTGACTGAGAATCAGGACTCTGTCCACTCCACCACCCAGAAGTCCTTCATCTAATCATCTTGGGAAAGTGAATAGGACTCTGGTAACTGACTTCCACACGTGCTTATGCGTGATTCTCTTCATTCCTGCCTTCTGTCGTTCCTGTTCCTAGTGAGAAGCAATGTGGGACACTGGAAAGCCTGGTGAACAGAATCTGAGGGGACCTAGATTTTTTTGGGGGGGAGGTGGGAAGGCAGGGCAATGGGGGTTAAGTGACTTGCCCAAGGTCACACGGCAAGTAAGTGTGTCCTCCTGACTCCAGGGTTGGTGCTCTATTCATTTCGACACCTAGCTACCTGGGGACCTAGATTTTAATTCTGTCTCTGACATTTCCTGTGTGACTTTGGGCAAGTCTCCTAATTGTGCCTGGATTTTCTTAACTGTAAAATAGGTCAGGGGGCAGCTAGGTAGCCCTGGAGTCAGAAGGACTTGAGTTCAAATCCCCTCAGACACTTGACACACTAGCCATGTGACCTTGGGCAAGTCCCTTAAACCCCCATTGCCCTGCCTTCCACCCTCCAAAGAGAAAAAGAAAAAAATCAGTAAAACAGGTCTAATAATACCTACCACATAGAGTCTTTAATGTCAAATGAAATAATTTAGCAAAGTGCTATGTAACTATCAGTTATCTCTTTCCCATACATTTTTATTTTATCCTGATTTTTACAGGCAAAGATTCTCTTTTTGCAAAGTGGTCACATTGTGTGGTTTGCCCAGAGCCCTTTACTTACTAGGGATGTCTGGTTATTCTTCCTTCTTTATGTCTTACAGGTCTCCCTCCCCTCAGCATTCTTTCACCTGCGCTTCACCTGAGGCACCATGTTCAACTCCATTACTCCTTCTGCCATCAGTAGCTATGGAGAGTCTTGCTGTCTGCCATCCCTCCCTAGCCAGGGTACCCAGGGCATGGGCACTGAAGGTTAGTGCAAACCACTTTAGGTCTATAGCAGGTTGGAAAACATACCCAATCCAGATCCAGAGATCTGGGTTGAAGTCGCTGCCACCCCAGGCCTCTATTTTCCTATCTGTAAGAGTACTCAGTAGGGTGGCTTTGGCCTTGAGCTTAAATTTTGGTTGTAGAGACCCTAGCACTGTCCCCTGGTCTACCTCTTTATTTCTCTTAACTTCAATCTTTTCAGCTGTCAAATAGGAATGGTATTTACCCTAACTGCCTCACAAGGTTGTTGCGATGACAAAATAAGACATTGTGAAAGCTTCTTGAAAACTGCTGCACATGTTCAAATCCATTATTCAATATGTGTAAGATGATATATGATATTAAGGGGAGGTTTTTAGCCTGGAGGGATGAAGATTTTTGGGTGGAAAGTAGTATGGGCTGGTTTTCCACCTCCATCCTCTCACTTGGCACTCTTCTCCAGGATTGACTGGTCTTTCCTTCTGTCATCAAACCAACTTCATGTCCAATCCCCACAGCTATGGGCCAAGTCGAGAGATCACCAGCAGTACTGAGGGTGAGGCCCTAGGCATCTTCTTCCCTCAAGGACAAACTCACCCACCCTAGTGTCAGTGAAGAACAAGAGGGCTAAAGTCCTGATCTGATGAGGGTGGATCAGTAGGGGTCAGAGATGGGTCCAGGAAATCACAAATGGGATGTTTGGGTTAAAGATGGAATCAGAAAGTTAAAGGGGGGGGCGGGGGGCTAGAGTAGGGTCAGTGGGTGGTTTTTCTACATAGTTGAGGCCCTTGGGTTGGGGACAGGGGAAGATACTCCAAACCCCACCTCACCCCACTCTGCTATACCCATCCCCCCTCGATGTCCCTCCCCTGCCCCAGCCCCGATCTTTCCCCCAACCCGGAATGCAGTCAAGCTGACCAAGAAGAGGGCACTGTCCATCTCACCACTGTCAGACGCCAGCCTGGACCTGCAGACCGTCATTCGAACTTCACCCAGCTCCCTTGTTGCTTTCATCAACTCAAGCTGTGCCCCCCCAGGGGGGTCATATGGGCACCTCTCCATCGGCACCATCAGGTGCAGGCAGCTCTGGGGCAAGGGGCCCCTCAAAATATTCACTAAGATTCCCACCAAAAATTACCAAACCCTCCCTCCCCAAGATCCTGATTCTAACCATTCCAAAGGCATTCTGAAACTCCCTCAACACTTCCACAAATACCCTTCCAACTTTCCTATCCTTCCCTAAGACTCCCAGAAATCCCTCCAAACAGTCCCTCAGAACTCCCCAGTGATGTCCTGAGATCTTAACCCTAACCCCCTCCCCCTTCCACAGCCCATCTCTGGGATTCCCACCCCCGATGAATCACCAAAAAAGGGCTACTCCATCCTTCATGGCCCCACCCTGTGGCCCTCATGACCCCACCCAGGGCAGGCTGAGGCCACCTCTCCAATCCCGGGGGCCCCTCCAGAACTATCAGGTAAGAGCCTTCATCGTATTCCTCTATCTGCTCCAACTCACCCTCCCTCAACCTACACACATCCTTCAGAAGAGCACAATGAGAAGGTGAAAAGAAAGAAAGAGAATGGAAAATGGTTTTAGTCCAGAGAGGGAAAAAAGAAGTTCGGAGTCTTGAAGTTACTGTTCTTTGGGAAGTGAATAAGGCAGCCCTAGTTGTGTCTGTGAACACTTACTCTACCTCAGCCTCTGCTCCTACCATCACTGCTCCCAGGGATCCTGGGAAGAAGTACATGACAGAAAGAGGATGACCACATGGATAAACTCAAGTTGGTTATTGCATTTGTGGGGGGAGGGGTCAACAAGCTCTGGGAAACAGAGAGGAGGCTCTCCCCGTGGACTGGTCTCATTCTTGTTATTCTTTCCTCACCTGGGAAGCTGAAATCTGAACTGAACATGCTGGCCAGCAAACGTACTGAAGAGCCATCTGAAGGCAATGTGTCTAGTCCCAACTCTACTGGCACACAGGTAAAGGGGGAGGAGAAGTGGTGTGTCACTGGAATGAACCTACATCTCCTTCACCCCTGTAACCTTTGCCCTGCATCCAGGGCAATGAGGTTGATGGTATAGTAGGAAGAATCCTGGACTTGGAATCAGAAGACCAGCTCCTAGTTCTGTCCCTGGTTGTGTGACCATGGACAAATCACATCTTTCTGGTCCTCCCATTTCCTCATTTGTCAAATGAAGGTTTGGGAATAGATAATGATGAAGGTGCCTTCCACATCAAAGTTTTGTAATTCTATGATTCTCCTATATCTTATTGTTCCAATATTTAAGGGGAAAAGAGTGGAGGGAAGGGCTTGGGACTCAAGCAAGAGGGCTTAGGAATGGTACAGCCTTTGCTTCCTTTGCTCCAGGATGCTCTCTTGGGATTGTTGGATAGGAGGGAAGAACTGGAAAAAGAAGAAAAGCCAGAGCCTGAATGTGTCTATGAGACTGATTGCCGTTGGAATGGCTGCAACCTTGAATTTGAATCACAGGAGCAGCTGGTGCATGTAAGTAGTGATTTGGGGAGACAAGAGTGTTCAGGTTTGGGGAAAGCCTTTGGAGGCTCATGGGAGATGGATTGGGGCAAAGGGTAGAGGTGTCAGGGGCTGGTTATTTTTGGTCTAGAACAGAGGTTTAAGGGTGGGGTAAGGAATAAGGAGGGCAGACAAGAGAAGCAAGACCTGAATATTGATGTGACTATTAAGGGAGTGGAAATCTGAGAAGCATAGTATGATTTCCCTCCAGCTGGACTTCTCACATCCCACCCTTCACCATGAGAAGTGGGAATGGTGCCTCTGAGGGGAGGGGGATTCTGGGAGAGGAAAGGAAAGGAGGAAGTTCCTATTCTCCCTACTTCTCCCTTGAAACTCATCTTGCCTCTATTCCCAGCACATCAATAGTGAACACATTCATGGGGAGAGAAAGGAATTTGTCTGTCATTGGGGAGGATGCTCCCGAGAACAGAGGCCATTTAAGGCACAGTATATGCTGGTGGTTCACATGAGAAGACATACGGGGGAAAAACCCCATAAATGCACGGTAAGATGCCACTGCTGCCCATACCCAGGGATCAAACCACAATTCAGATCATAGCCCTTATCCAAGGCTCTCCAGCCCCACACATGGAGACAAAATGAAAGAACAGGATGAGAACCCTGACCCCCTTCAACAATGCCACCTACAAGACTACCAGATATCTCCCAAACTCCCACTCTGAAAGACTTGAGTGAGAGGCACTTTCTTGTTGATAGCCATGTCTATTCAAAATTCCCCTAAACCCCATATTTCCTCCCTGACTCTTGCCATCACACTTTCCCAACTTTGGCAACTTTCTCAAATCCCTCATCATCTTCTCTCATTTTAAGAAATGCTTCCTGATCCATATTCCACTTGGAGGGGCTTCCTTATGTGTCCCTAGTTTAAGAGTCTCTCTGTCCCCCCCCAGTTTGAGAGTACCCTCTGACTCTTTATGTCCCCTCAGTTTGAGGGGTGCCGGAAGTCCTATTCAAGACTTGAGAACTTGAAGACCCACCTTCGTTCACACACGGGTGAGAAGCCATACATGTGTGAGCATGAAGGCTGCAGTAAGGCCTTCAGCAATGCCAGTGACCGGGCCAAACACCAGAATCGGACCCATTCTAGTGAGGTGAGACCCTGCTAACTCCCAACCCAAGAAAAACTCTTCCAACACAAATACACTTAACTTAGAGAATTTTCTTATTTAGGTCACTCAATGGGGCTATGGTATCCTCCATCCCAATCCTGGGGCATCTCTTCATCCCCAATTCAGAGAACCCCTTCCTCATGACATACACAGTCACACCAACCCAGAAAGACCCTATCAATCCTCCCCTTCTCCCAAGCAAACATACTGGGGAGGGGCGGCTAGGTGGCACAGTGAATAGAGCACCAGCCCTGGAGTCAGGAGGACCTGAGTTCAAATCTGGCCTCAGACACTTAACACAAAAACTAGCCGTGTGACCTTGGGCAAGTCACTTAACCCCAATTGCCCTCCAAAAACAACAACAAAAAAAAAAAACACCAAAAACCCAAACATACTGGGGAAAAGCACTATATACATCAGCAGTCCTCCCCATTCAGGAATATGGCCCACAATGATAATTGCTACCATTACCCCCTTGTAGGCCACCAAGTCAAATAGCCACAAAGTCAAAGACCATGCCCAGAGACCCCCCTACCTTTGGGAGACTTTCATGCTCCTCCTTTGTTTCCCCAGCTTCTCCAGATATTGTAACTTCACACTAGTCATAAATGTTCCCCCCCGACAATCTTGGCAGCAAAGATTATTGTGCCACCCCAACCACCATTCCCCATAACACAGTGACTTGGAGCAGTAGTCAGAATGAGCCAGGCCCAGAAATCAAACTCTATACTTTTTCTTTTTCTGTCACCCTCCACCTCCCACATGACTCTTCTGTGTTTTGTGTCCCTTTATCTCAACACCCATATTTCCTTATGTCTCCTCTTTGCTCTGACCAAACTATACCATCCTGTGATTTTTCTGGGCAGCTATATGGCTCAGTGGATAGAGCGTCAGGCCTGGGGTCAGAAAGATTCACCTTCCAGAATTCAAATGTGGCCTTAGACACTTAATAGCTGTGTGACCCTGGGCAAGTCACTTCACCCTGTTTGCCTCGGTTTCCTCATCTGGAAAATGAACTGGAGAAAGAAATGGCAAACCACTCCAATACCTTTGCCAAGAAACCCCCAAATGGGGTTACAAAGAATGACTGAAATGATTAAACAACAACAAATGATTTTCTTGCCCTCCTAATCTCTGTCTTTCCCTTGTCTCTCCTAAAATTCACATCACTTCTGTTAGTCTCTCCTTCCCCCTTTTACTCCTATAAACTCATTGTCTTCTCTATGACCATCCATTCCTCCTTGTTTCTTATGCTCTCTTGTGCTGACCTGTGTATTTCTTCTGTATTTTCCTATGCCTGTGTGTTCCCTGGCTTGATTCCTGACACGAACCAAATTCCTCCAGGTTTTCTTCACCTCCCTATGTATTTTCACCTCTTCCTTCACCAATGTTCCTCTTATTATTACTCCATAATTTTACTCCACTCTCAACTTGATTCTTGTTCTTTATTCTTCAACCCACCAGAAGCCATATGTTTGTAAACTACCTGGCTGCACCAAACGTTACACAGATCCCAGCTCCCTCCGAAAACACGTCAAGACAGTGCATGGCCCGGATGCCCACGTGACCAAGAGGCACCGAGGAGATGGTCCCCCACCCCGGGTGCTGGCCCTTCCAAGCTTAGACCTAAAAAGGGAGAGAGAAGGGGGCCCCATCCGGGAGGAGGGCAAATTGACAGTGCCTGATGCTGCCCTGGTGAGCCCACTTAGCTGTTCCTCTGTTCCTTAACCAGGATCCACTGGGACAGGAATCATTACTGGCATCCCTTTCTTTCCACACTCTCCCACCTGACCACACGCATGCATGAGTATTACCCAATTCATCTGCTATATATAGTCCCCATTCCATCCGTACACAACCCCCAATATTAAGAAGTGAAATGTCCAAGTGAGAGATGAGATTGACATTTCTTCTCCAAATCCAGAGATCCACCATAAGTCATTTGGGGCATTGAGGTGGTGCAATGGATAAACTTCCAGACCTGGAGTCAGGAAGACCTGAGTTAAATGTGCCCTCAGACACTAGTGTTGTGTCCCTGGGCAAGTCACTTGACCCCGTTTGCCTCATTTTCCTCATCTGTAAAATAAACTGGAGAAGGAAATGACAAACTACTCCAGTACCTTTGCCAAGAAAACCCCAAATGGGGTCATGAAAAATCTGACACAACTGAACAACAGCAGCCAGTAGGAACATTTCTGGATGTTTTTCTTCCTCCCCTCATGAAGGAATGTCAGCTCTTTGTCTTCTCCCTTGTTCCACCCTTCCTAGAGATGGGAATGGATTTTAGAGTTTAGAGATTTTTTCTTCAGAGCCTGCCTCCCTTTCAGACTCAACCCCATCAGCTAGGAGTTTTGATTACATGAGATCTTTCCCAGCACTTTTCCCACTTCTTCCAGCTTCCCCAGTGTTCTAGGTCTTCCCTCACCTTATCTTCAAGATTCCTAGATGTGAAGTGGACACAGGGCTCCCTGTGTCTTTCTTAGATGAGGGGACCAGTTTGTATAGATAAGGGGAGGGAGAGGGAGCAGACAGTGACCTTCTGCCTCTTGTGTTCCCTTCAGAAGCCACAGCCAAGCCCAGGAGCACAGTCGTCTTGTAGCAGTGATCATTCCCCACTAGGTAGTGTGACCAACACAGATAGTGGTGTGGATATGGCTGGCACTCTGGGGGGCAGCACTGAAGACCTGTATAGCCTGGATGAAGGCCCAGGGGCCAGTGGGGCTGGGGGGGCAGGGGGTTCAGAACCTGGACCTCCCAGCCTATCAACCCTTCGACGGCTAGAAAATCTGAGGTTGGATCAACTCCGGTCAGCATCTCGTGGCCTTAAACTGCCCAGCCTGACGGGCACTGGTGAGACCCCTGGTGTGAGGGAGGACATTTGGATGGGAGAGAGGTTCCTTCTGATTCTTAGGGAGGAGATTATTTGGGGTGGACCAAGGGGGATTTTCCAAGAATTCAGAACAAGGTTTCTGGCTAGGGATTAGCAAGGGCATCCTTTGGGGATGATGGACAAAGGGAGATGTAGGATATCCCTTTATTGTCCCCATCTTTTTTCTCCTCCACCCTAGGCCCTGCCATGTCTGGTCGCCTTGGGCCCCCATGCTCTACTGACTACAGAGCAGCATCTACTAACTCCAGCAGCATCAACACTGCCTACACTGTCAGCCGCCGCTCCTCCCCTTTTCCTCCTGCATCACCTCCAGAGCATCCTGTTCCCCGCCAAGGCCTTCCTCCTGCCCAGCACTACCTGCTCCATGCTCAATATGGCACATCCAGAGGGGGCAGTGCATCGCTGTCCTCAACACCCACTTTGGAGAGGGTAGGGGGCCCCCCAGTTCCCTCATGGAGGATTGGTGCTGAGTATCCTGGTTATGGGCCTGGTACAGGGATTACTCGGAGAGCCAGTGACCCTGCTAGATCTGCTGGGCCACCCCCTCAGGCCAGAGTGCAGCGGTTCAAGAGCTTGGGCTGTGTCCACACCCTAGCCTCTGGGGCTGGAGTAGGACATAACTTTGAACCTCACCAATCCTCCTCAGTCTACTCTTCTAGACCTCCTAGCATCACTGAGAATGTTGTCATGGAAACTCTAGGGATGAGTGAGGAACCAGAGAATGGAGATCCTCTGATGAACAGTGGCTTAGATCACTATGTGGACTTCTCCCCAGCTGACCCCCTAGGTTATGGGGCACTTGAGGGAATCTCATCTGAGTCGTATGGACCCAGGGGTCTGGGCCCCCCTGATGATTATGGTTCTAACTCTTGCCCTCAATCCATGCCATATTCCAACCCTCCCCCAGGAACATGGAGTGAGTTCACCTCCCCGACAAGGCTCTACCCAGCCCCCAAGGCCACAGTAGGTAGTGGAGGGGAGTATAATCAATGCCCTCAGCTTGGGCCTTTTGGACAAATTCATGTCAAGCCAGAGCAGGAGTGCCCGATGGATACTGTTCCCTCAGGGTTGGCATCGTGTCTCAATGTCCACCCTGCTCGCAGTCCCTCACTCCCACTTTCCTCATTCCCTCAGCTTCCACTCTCGAACTACACCCAATCATCTTCCTATGCCCAAGCACCCCCGAATAATTCTTCGGAGTCCCAGGCTGGCCCTGATTTTGGGACCTCCCCCAGCTCCACAGGGCAACTCAAGACTCAGCTTGTCTGTAGCTATGTGCAATCTCAACAGGCACTTCTGTGGGAGGGTGGAAGGAGAGAAGACTCCTCAGACCAGGACCTTCCTTACTGGACCCCCAAATTCCTTGGGAGGCCCCAAATTAGTTCAGATCATGCCAAGAATTCAGTGACCATGTACACTTCTGCTTTGACTCCCACCTTGCTCCCTCACAAATCAGGAGCATATCCTCCCCTCCCACCGTGCCAAGGGAATTTTGGGGGGGCAGGGGAGAGAAGTCCCCAGAAGACAGCACCGCCTCGATTTCTGCCTCCTCTGCCCACTTGCTATGGGTCCCTGAAGGCAGGGAGCAGCAACCCCAGCTGTGGTCACCCAGAGGTAGGGGGATTAGATGGGGGCCCCACTTTATGCCCTCCCCCAGAAGGACAGCTGTGTAATCCTCTGGACTCTCTTGACTTGGATAACACACAACTGGACTTTGTGGCTATTCTGGATGAGACTGAGAGTCTAAACCGTTTATCTCCCCATCCTGAGGGTAGTGCCCCCCACCCTCTACCTTCCTCTGTGCTCCCCAACATGACTGTGGGTAACATGAGTGTCTTATTGGGGTCCTTGCCTGGAGAGACCCAGTTTCTCAATTCTACTGCCTAAGAGGCCTCAATTTGTAAAAGGGTGTTTATAGGGAACCTGGAGGCTACATTCCTTTTCTATTAGAAGATCTCAGCACAGGGAACTCGGCTGGGAGACTGTACAAAGTTTGTATATATTTTAGGGAGGATTCTCCTTGAATTTAATAATGATACAATTTCCTGACAATAAAGAAACTGCTTAAGAAGAGTCCTCATCTTCCAGTGTTGTAGGGGAGGGGGAAGCAGTGTGAGATGGAGAATTCAATTCAACAATCATTTATTATGCACTTGTTATGTACCAGGCACCAGCCAGGTGCTGGGAGTTACAAAGAAAAAGAGGAAGAATCCTCCCTTTGAAGGAGTCTCCATTCTATAGGGAAGAAACAATATATACACAAATAAGCACTAAATTTATGCAAGTTAAATGCAAAATAGCATAAGCTCCAGGAAGGTAGAATATGAAGGGAATAGGTTGGGAGAGACAGATATGGAAAGACTTCTGTAGGTGGCATTTGAGTTGGACTTGGAAGGAAATCAGGAATTCTATGAGGCAGTTGAAGAAGAAGATATGAGGTACAGCCTATGCAAAGATGTAGACATAGAAGATGGAACATTGAGTATGGAGAACAGTCAAAAAGGTCAATTTGGCTGGAAAGTGGAAGGAATTAGGGGAAGTAGCATGAATCAGTCTAGAAAGATAGATTGGAACAAGATTGCAAAGGATATTAAATGCCAAATGGAGGAGTTTTATCTTAGAGGCAATAAAGAATCATTGCGTAATGACAGAGTGATACCTATGGGAGACAAGAGATGGGGGGAGGAGTGGCATTTCCCTTGTCCTGGTCTTTTTCTTCAAAAACCTGTTTATTTCTAACATTTTAAAAACATTTTGAGTTCCAAATTCTCACCCTCTCTCCTATCCCTCCCCCACCCATTGAGAAGGCAAGCAATATGATATCAATTATATATATATATATATATATGAAATCATGCAAAACATTCATAATAGGCATATCACAAAAAAGCAGGAAAAATAAGGTGAGAAAATTATACTTCAATTTGTACTCAAAATTTATCAGTTCTCTTTCTGGAAGAATTTTTCATCTGAGTTCTTTGGGATTATCTTGTCTCATTTTATTGATCAGAGTATCTGAGTCTTTCACAGTTAATATCATTACAATATTGCTGTTACTGTGTACATTGATCTCCTGATTCTGCACATTTCACTTTGCATCAGTTCATAAAGGTAATATATCACAATTTGTTAAACCACTTCCCAATCGATGGGCATCCTCTTAATTTCCAATTCTTTGCCACCACAAAAAAAGCTGCTATAAATACTTTTGTACACATCGGTCCTTTTCCTTTTCCTTTGATCTCCTCAGGGTACAGGCTTAGTAGGGGTATTGCTAGGTATGCACAATTTTATAGCCCTTTGGGCACAACTCCAAATTGATCTCCATAATGTTTGGACCACCAGTTCTCAACTCCACCAGTAGTTCATTAGTGTACCTAGTTCTTTTTATTTCTGATAAGTGTGAGGTGGTACCTTAGAGTTATTTTAATGTACCTTTCTCTAATCAATAGTGATTTTGAACTATTAGACTCCTCCGTAGATAGTTTTGATTTTTTTTCTGGAAAATACATGTTCATATCCTTTTGCCATTTATCAATTGGGGAATGGCTCTTATTTTAACAAATTTGACCCAGTTCCCTATATATTTGAGAAATGAGACCTTTATCAGAGAAACTAGTTCTAAAAATTTTTGTTATTATTCATTGTCTATAGTACTTTTTCGTAAAATGTAGTTTTCATGATTATCTCTTTTAATTAGGTCTATTTTTGTTTTTGATTTGTCTTAGATCATGATTGTTACTCTTGCCTTTTTTACTTCAGCTGAAGCATAATAGATTCTGCTCTAGTCCTTTATTCTAACTCTCTGTATGTCTTTCTGTTTCAAGTGTGTCTCTTGTAAATAACATATTGATGGATTCTAATTCATTCTGCTACTACTTCTGTGTGAGTTCGTTCCATTCACATTCAGTTTTAATTACTGTGCATTTCTCTCTACCCATTTTCTTCTGTTTTGCTTCTGACCACTGCTTCTCTTTTAATTCATCTTTCCTTTACCATCTCCCCTTTCATCTCCTTCCTCTCCTATTCTATACCTAAGCATATATATTCTTCAATATATATATATATTGAATATATATTGAATATATATATTCAATATATATATAATATATTGAATATATATATTCAATATATATATATATATATATATATATATATATATATATATATATATTTCTTCAATCTTTGAACCCATTCCTTGAAAGTAAGGTTCAAGTATTGCCCTCCATCTCCATTTTCCCCTTCACTATAAAAACTCTCTCTTTTTTGTGAGATAATTTTCCCTAGTCTACCTCTCCCTTCCTCCTTATCCCAGTGCATCATCCCTTTTTCTCACCCCTTCATATTTTTTTAGATCATCCCAACATAATTGACTCACACTTATGCCCTCTGTCTATGTAGACCCCTTCTAAGTACCCTAATAATGATAAAATTCTTAGGAGTTCTGGGAATCATCTTCCCATATAGGAATATAGGCAATTTAACTTTATTGAGTCTCTTATGATTACTCTTTCATGTTGACCTTTTAATGATTCTCTTAAGCATGTTTAAATGTTAAGCTTTCAATTCAACTCTGTTCTTTTCATGAGGAATGCTTGGAAGTCCTCTATTTCATCAAACACCCATCTCCCCCTAAAGGAATACTCAATTTTGCTGAGTAGGTTATTTTTGGTTGTAATCCTAGCTCTTTTGCCTTCCAGAATATCATATTCCAAGCCCTCTGCTTCTTTAACATGGAAGATGATAAATCCTGTGTGATCCTGACTGTGCCTCCACAATATCTGAATGGGTTCTTTTTGATTACTTGCAATATTTTCTCCTTGACCTGTAAGCCTGGAATTTGGCTCTCACATTCCTGGGAGTTTTCATTTGAGAATTTCTTTCAGGAAATGATTGGTGGATTCTTTCAATTTCTATTTTACTTTCTGGTTCTAGAATATCAGGGCAGTTTTCTTTGATAATTTCTTGAAATCTGATGTTTAGGTTCCTCTTTTTTTTTTTGATCATGGCTTTCAGGCAGTCCGATAATTCTTAAATTTTTCCTCCTCAATCTATTTTCCAGGTTAGCTGTTTTTCCATTGAGTTATTTTCACATTTTCTTCTATTTTTTTTTCATTCTTTGGATTTTGCTTTATTATTTTTTTGATATCTCATGGAGTCATTAGCTTCCATTTGCATGATTCTGATCTTTTAATTAATTAATTAATTTTTGCCCCCCCCCCCTTTTTTTTCTTTTTTGCAGGTCAATTGGGATTAAGTAACTTGCCCAAAGTCACATGGCTAGTAAGTGTGTCAAGTGTCTGGGGCTGGATTTGAACTCAGGTCTTCCTGACTCCAGGGCCAGTGCTCTATTCACTGTACCACCCAGCTGCCCCAACGATTCTAATTCTTTTTTTTTTAATTCTTTTTTTTTTCTTTTTGGAGGGCAATTGGTGTTAAGTAACTTGCCCAAGGTCACATGGCTAGGTTTTTGTTTATGTGTGTTAAGTGTCAGAGGCTGGAACCGAACTCAGGTCCTTTTGACTCCAGGGCCAGCACTCTACTCACTGTGCCACCAACGATTCTAATTCTTAAGGAATTATTTGCTTCATTAAACTTCTGTATTTCTTCTCACATTTGACCAATTCTTCTTTTAAAAGAGTCCTTTTCTTCAGTGAATTTTTGTACCTACTTTCCCATTTGTCCTATTTCGTTTTTTAATCGGTGAATTCTTTCAATTTCTATTTTGTCTCTGGTTCTAAAATATCAGGGCAATTTTCCTGGAGAATTTCTTGAAGGATGATTTCTAGGTTCTTTTTTTGATCATGGCTTTCAGGTAGTCCAATAATTTTTAAATTATCTCTCCTGGATCTATTTTCCAGGTCAGTGGTTTTTCCAATTAGATATTTTACATTGCCTTCTTTTCATTTGTTTGGATCTGCCTAATAGTATCTTGATTTCTCATAAAGTCATTAGCTTCCATTTGCTCCAATCTAATTCTGAAGGAATTATTCTCTTCATTGAGCTTTTAAAATTCTTTTTCTATCTGGAAAATTCGGCTTTTTAAGGCATTCTTCTCCTCATTGGCTCTTTGGGCCTCTTTTGCCATTTTAGTTAGTCTATTTTTTAAGGTGTTATTTTCTTCAGTCAGGTTGTTGACTCATTTTTCATGATTTTCTTGCATCATTATCATTTCTCTTCCCAATTTATCCTCCACCTCTCTTACTTGATTTTCAAAATCCTTCTTGAGCTCCTCCATGGCCTATAATCAGTTCATATTTTTCTTAGAAGTTTTTGGTGCAAGAGTTCTGACTTTGTTGTCTTTCTCCTGTTCCATGCTTTGATCCTTTTTGTCTCCAAAAAAGGGATCTAGGGTTTGATTGCTGTGCTTGCCTTGCTTCCCTAGTTTGCTCATGTTGCCACTCAGTGACTTGACTTTTGAGCTTTTTGCCACAGTAGAACTCTGCTTTTAGAGAGGAGTGCTTTGTCCCAAATTGCTAGGGTTTTTGCAGTTGCCAGAGCTATTAGTTGGGTGCCCTTTCTGCAGCTCCCACAAGCTCTGGCACCTGGTCACACACCCCACGACCTTCACTCAAGACAGCGATCCAGATCCAAGAAGGCTAAAGCAAGAATGTTTACCCTCAGACTGGTTGCTTGGTCCCCCTACAATCTACAGGCCAGTAGCTCTGAAGCAGCCACACAGCAGCAGCCATGAGGCCTCCATGCCTCCACCACTTCTCACCCCAAAGGGCAAGGACCTGACCATGCTCCTCTGTCCCCCCTAGTTCTAACAGAGTTCCACACTGACCTTTTACTTTGTCTTTGGCATTTATGGGTTGATAATTCTGGAAACCGCCACAGCTGCTGGTAATCCACTCTCCTGATGTCTGCTCCAGGAGCTGCTGCTGGTTGGGGCTGTCCTGAGGCTAAAACCTTGGGTTCCCAAGGGGCTAGGCTGGGCTGGGCTCTCAACACATTGTCATGGACCCTTCCTGTCTGCCCAGCCCAGCTTCCTTCAGTGGGAGATTTGTTTCTCTCTGTCACTTTGTGGTTTCTGTAGCTCTAAAGTGTGTTTAGAGTAATATTTTGTAGGTATTTGAGGTGGTTATGGGGGGAACTCTCGGAGTTTTACTGCTTCTAGGCCACCTTGGCTCCACCCTTCTCAGAACCCCTATTTTGTTTTTTAAGGAATTCTCATCAGTGAATTTTTATGCCTCCTTTACTATTAGGCCAATTATGGTTTTTTTTTAATGCTGTTCTTTTTCACCAAGCTATTGATTCTCTTTTCACAATTTTCTTGCATCACTCTCATCCCCCCTCCCATTTTTTCTTCTACTACTCATCTCTTTCTTTAACTTTTGTAGAAATTCTTTTTGGGCTTTGTTCTAATTAGTGTTTTTCTTTGAGGCTTTGGTTGTAGCTGTTTTCTTATTGTTGTCTTCTTCTGAGTTTGTGTTTTGCTCTTCCCTGCCACCATAGTAGCTTTTCATGGTCACCTTTTTTTTCTGTTGTTCTCATTTTCACAGCCTATTTCTTGAATTTGGACTTTGTGTTAAAGTTGAACGTTCACCTTGGGGTAGGATAGCACTGTCCCAATCTTCAGGCTTTTTTGTACTTCCTTTTTCAGAGCTAGTTCTGGGGGTCTACAAGGTTTTGGTGGTTCCAAAGTGTTGTGATCTGGAGAGAGCTCTGGACATTGCTCTTCTAGTCTGAGCTCTGGTCTTTCCCCAGAAAAGGCCCCTGCTCTCCTGCAAACACAAGTACTATCATTCCTCTTGGTCCTGGAACTGTGGCTAAGTCCTCTGCTTTTCTGTGGCCACAAGCACTAATGCTTCTCTCTGCCTTGGAACTGTAACCAGGGCCCCTTCTCCCTTGTGACCTCTGCAAGTGCTCTTCTCCATCCTAGAACTGCGACCCAGAACTTCATGTGGGCAGTAGAGGTGCCAGTTGGTGCTAGTTGCACCCAGTGCCAGAAACTGGTCCTCTATAATCTTTTTCTGATCAGTTATCTGCCTCTCTTACCATCTCTGGGCTGAGAGCCCCCAAAACTCATCTCCTGATGAACTCCTAAGTTCTCTTAGTCTGGAAAAATGTCTCTCCCTGACCTTTTGTTGGTTTTGCCCCTCCAGAATTCAGCTTGAGGTATTATTTTAAAGTTATTTGGAGAGGAATTTTGGGAAAATTCATCTGGGTTGCTGCTTCTACTCCACTATCTAGGGTCCTGCACTAGCCTTTCAGTCCAGAATCATGAAAATTAATATAAGGGGGATAAATAGGAAAGTCCACAAATCTTCTGGACCAGGTGACTCCTCTAGTCCTTTTTTCCTGTGGAGCATATCCTCAAGCCCCTCTCCCTTACTAAAGGGCATGCCCGACCCAGCAACTTTTAATTGGTCCCTTAGTTTCCTTGAATGGAATGCTATTGAATATGATTGGCAGCTAAGTCAGGAGGAGCCTCCCCCTCAGCAGATGGTAGAAAGGTTCCACCTTCTCTTTTGAGTGTATTGCTTTGGGACTTTGCCCGCTCTACTTTGGACTTTCAGTGAAGAGGGAAAAGGATTTCTTTCCCATCTTCACCCTGTAGTGGCAATGGTGGCTATGAGTACATGGCAGCAAGACCATGTACTTGGCACTTGAACCTGAAACTTTAAATCCCTGGTTGTCTCTATAGTTTTGTCTTTATTCCCTGAGAACAGGTCTGCCACTCACAACCATAGATCCTGAGGTGTATCCTTTTCAACCTTGGCAGGTACTCACAAGTTTAGAAGTTCCTGAGTTTTTGAGTTGGTGATGGCTGCCCAATACAAGATGCCTCCGTTGACTACTACTTCTCCAGGAAAAAAAAATGATCGCATGATTCATCCTGAAACTAGGGATAAAGAGCTATGTCTGGTTGGACCAGATCTGAACCATTTCAGCTACTTGGACAGTACAAATCCAAGTTGAATGTGAAATATTTGTTCAGCAGCAGCAGTCCCACAAAATGTCTTTACTTCTTGGGGATCTGATAATGGCTGTGATATATTATTTTTTATTTTTTAAGTATTTGTTAATACATGGATGAGTCTTTTGTATTTTAATTGTAACAGCAGCTTCAATAGCTACTTGAGCAAAAGCAAATAACTGTACTATATCTGATTTTGTAAATTAAGTACCTTTTCTAGAAGGGACTCTCTTACCTACCTTTGGGGAAGACTGTAAATAGGAGTCACATCTAAGTTTTCTTTAATAGATTTCCTCAGAGTTCTAGTTCTTGATGGGGACACAATGAGCCAGAGTGATGAGGGAAATCTAAACTCCTTTCTTCAGGGTCAGGTCACCCCCAGGATGAATCTGGGGTATATGTGAGTCCTACTTTTTTGAAAGTGACCCAATACATGAAGATAAAATTAGGTGATACAGAATTTAAAGGGTATAATATCCCAGACTCCCCCAACAAAGAATCTCTTCCTCTACTTCAAAAAAAATTAAAGGTGGGGTGGCTAGGTGGCGCAGTGAGTAGAGCGTCGGCCCTCGAGTCAGAAGGACCTGAGTTTGGATCCGACCTCAGACACTTAACACACACAAACAAAAACCTAGCTGTGTGACCTTGGGCAAGTTACTTAACCCCAATTGCCCTCCAAAAAGCAAAAAAAAAAAAAAAAATTAAAGGTTCCCTTAATAGGGAAATCCTTAAAATGGAAATCACCCATTAAAACAGATAGTCTCCCTAAAATGTGTTTGACAAATGGAGACATTCCCCAAATGTCACAGCTAACAGAGGGAAGTCCTACTCAAATGCTAGGGCTAACAAATAGAGAACCTATCCCTCCTGCCCCCATTTTCAGAGTTGAAGTCATCTCAACAATCTTTTATAGGGCAGAGTTCCACACTTCATGGATTAGGAAAGAGACTGGTGAAGTCATTCAGCAGCAGTTGAACCAGCTGTCCAGGATAGACGACATGAGCAGCTGGGTCAGAGGTCTCTTGCTCTGGTCTTAGCAACGTTGGTCCAAACACAATACCCAAATTATGTGGAGTCATTCGGTTCTTGTCTGCATGTGCTATCACCCTGGGGATCAAAGTCAGAGGGATAACATGTATCACCCTTCACATTACATGAGTACAAGCCACTTTGGGGTGGGAGAGCTCAAGGAAGAAAGGAAGGAGGAGGGAAGAGAAAGAAAAGTTGTGACTTTTCCTTATGTCTGTAATTCTGCCTCCCCTGTCTTGTCCCATTTCCTTCTTGTCCTCGACCTCAAATGACCCTTGCTAATGAAATAAATGAAATTAATTATAAAGCACTTAGCACATAGTAGGTGCTTAATAAATACTTATTCTCTTCCCTTCCCAGCCGATCAGACCCTAAGTATAGTTCTATTCACCATTTCCCCCTTTTCCACAAACACAGATGCTCCCTCAGCTTCACCTATATAGATGTTTTCACCCTAGATCAGCTTCTACCCAGACCACTCCATTTGCAAGGAGTTTTTCCCCTAGCCCCTTCCCTCCCACACAGATGTTCTTCCATCATTACCTGCACAGATGTTCCAGGAGGCACCGAAGAGTGTCTTGATTGGGCTTTGGCATGGAGCCTAGGAGCTCCTGTACCCGGGATAACCGATGCTCTGATTCAGGAAGTGCTAAAGAGAGAGGGTAACAGAAGCAAGGATGAGGGAGGTGCTCGAGCCCATGTTTAGGATGGGGCAAATTTAGGGAATGACTTCACTGAGCCTTTGGCTATTAGCACTTCTTCCATACACTAAAGGGCATATCTCCTTCTCCTCCCCAGGAACTGAGGTCCTCTGGTTCTCACCTCCCATTCACCCTCATATCAAAAGTTCTTCTAAATTCCCACCCCCTACCAAGGGCTTCTCGAAGGGGTGACAGCAGTGATGGTAGGACCAAGGGCTGGGGAAGCTCCCGAAGGAACAGCTTCAAGGCTCCAGTCACCACATGGATGTCATCCCACTCGGCACTGTCCAGATCCAGACGGCCCTCTGGAGGGGGAAAGGATGTAGGAGTGCAGAGAAAAGCACAGCATGGATTAGGGAAACACAGAAGGCCTGAGAAGTTTAGGAATTAGGATATAAGCATAGGCTATCCCAGGGCTTACCACAGGGAGTTGAGAGGTTGGGAACAACCCATCCAGGTTTTTAGATTACTTTCTAGGGAAGGGATGAAGCTGGGATATCATGAAACACTCAAAAGATGTGGAAAAACTGGGGGAGGGGTAGAAACTCCATGTAAGTACCTTGTCCTGGCTGCTCAGGGAACAGATATCTTCCATCAGAGGTTACGGCTCGTTCTGTCAGATACAGCGGGGAGAGAGAGAGGTCAGTAACAATATCCATGTCCCCAACAATTATTCCTCCTAGTCAGTGTTGAGATATTTCTCCATCTCTCAAACTTTCCAGCTGGGTCCTGCTATCCCTCCCCAATCTCCCACGTACCAACACCAATACTTAACTTCAGTTCCTCCTACCTCTGTCCACCAGGAACCGAAGTTTCTGGATTATAGCCAAATTCCCACTGACTCTGTAAATACCATCCACATCCAGACCTACAGGTGGGATAAGACGAGGCGAAGGAGTAAACCCGGGAACAGGTCTACCCTCTTTCCAATCCAGTCTTCACCAGCTACCTACATCTTTCGTTCCAATCACTGGATCCCAGGACTCAAAAGTCTTCAGAGACTCCCAATATCTCCTTCCTAAAAGTAACAATTTCTGATCCTGGCATCTAAATTCTTCTGAAGTCTGCCTCTTACCTCCTTTTCCAACTTTATGTTACTTCCCTCCACATATCCAAGTTCCAGTCAAATTAAAATACTGTCCACTCCATTTTGTTCTGCCTTCTATCTTGGGTCTTGGCTCATAATTAGAATAGATGACTTCATTTCATCAAACTCTGTTAACTTGCTTTCTTCCCTTAAGGCCCAACTCAAGTGCCACTTTCCTTAGACAAGAAGTGTTATTTGACTTTTCCCCCTTCACCGCAGAAGTGAAAGTGATCTGTCCTTCTCAGTCCTCTTACCTGAACCTAACAATAACACTTATATCATAGGTATTTATGGTCCTTTCCACCTTCAATCAGATTGCATGCATCTTGTGAGCAGGGTGTGTGAATTCAGAACTAGTCCAGTCTCTAACTTAGCAGAAGCTTAGGACTAGTCTGAAGAATGAATTGAAGATCTGAGAGAATCAGGAAAGTGTAAAAAGGAGTATAGGAAATGTGTGGAGGTATACAGAGGGCCTGGGGTGGGTGGGGTAGAAGGCTGGAAAGTTAGGCAATGCAGAACAGAGGCCACAGAAAGGTTTGGGGAAGAGTTAGGAGTTAAAGGAATTGTGTGTGTATTTGTCATGGGGTGGAGGAGGGAGTGGGAGGCTGGGACTCTATGGTAAAGTCACCTCTCTTGTCCACAGTATCTATGCAGAGCCTGAAAAAATTTGGCACAGTACTCCCTTCTCTCTTACACAGAGACTCCAAGTGGCAGCCAAACACCTGGTCTGGGAGGGACAGGAAAAAAAGAGATTCTTATTAGCCTGGGCAATTTGTGCTAAACATAAATTCCCTCTTCTCCTTTCCTCCCCTCCCCCAACTTGAAGTGAACAACCCTCTCCTAATCTTGGAAAAGTCTTTAACCAATGAAACTCAGATCCCGTACCTCTGAGGAGTCCCCGCTCCTGTAGACTCTGCAAGGGAGGTCTCTTTGCTATCAGCCTTTTCAGCTTGTTCTTCACTCGATTTTGCTCTTCAGGGCCCCGAGCTGAGGAAGTAAGTGTAGGGTTAGGGTAGAAAGCTGGGAGGGGGAACTGAGAAAGGCCCCAGACTTCCTTGAGCATCCTGGGATGTATCCCCTAAGTGAGAATTAGTCAGTGGTTCTGGCCCAACTCATTCCCTGACATCTAGCCTTGCTCTGCCTCCTAGCTCAGGCTGTTGCACTAAATCCAGTTTCTTACAAGAGATCCTGTAGCTTCCTCCTCGACGTCCTAGCAGGGACTTTGGTTCTGGCTCCTCATCTTCTTCACCCTGGCTCAGTTCCTCAAGCTCCCCAGGCCCAGACCCAGATAGTCGAAGTTCCAGAGGGTTCTCACGCTCCTGGAATCACACAGAGCTTGGTATTAGGATGTCTACCATGGATCAGAGCTGCCCCTCTTTAAGTACACTCTGCTCTCTGGCCGACTGCCAACTGGACCCTGTGTGAGGGTAGGGTCAGGAGAGAAAATTGAAGCCATTACTGCCTCCCTCTCAGGGTCTCCAACTCATTGGGGTGTCAACCCTCACCTAAGAGTGTGGGAAAGGTGAAATGGTAGGGTCCAGGCACTACTGCTTGGGGGGAAAGAGTGATGAGCTAGAGAGAGATTGTTGTCCCCAACCCTGGGAGATTTCTGGCATCTGGAATCTTTTGTGTGTTTGAATTTACTCCTTAGCTCCAATGTTAGTCTCATACCTTCTCCCAGACCCCCACTCCTCAACTCCTGTTTGTTTGACCAAACCCCTCTGCCCAACCTTATCCCTGGATTTCCCTCCCAGACCCTACACCCTGGGCTCTTGGCCCCCTGACCAGGCGGTCGATGACCTCCCGAAGTGCCCGGTGCCAGGCTCGGAATTCTGTCTCATCATCAGACTGCAGCAGGAACTCATGTCCAGGAACAGTACGCACCTGAAAGTCACAGAAAGGTCTAGTGGTGGAGGGATATGACTTGGGGGAAGACATATTTGGGAAATATGTGGGGTATGGCTTCTGGAAGTAGAGAGATGATGGGCAGAGAGACATCAAACAGAAGACCAAGACAGTAATATATATTGTTAGAGAGGGGAGTGGGATGGACAGTCACTCACATGGAGGACATTCTGGCGGCTGGACAGATGTCTACCATGGGCCAGAGCTGCCCCTCTTAAGTCCACACTGCTCTCTGGCCGACTGCCAGCTGGACCCTGCGTGAGGGTAGGGTCAGGAGAGAAAATTGAAGCCATTACTGCCTCCCTCTCAGGGTCCCTAACTCGATGGGGTGTCAAACCCCATCTAAGAGTGTGGGAAAGGTGAAATGGTGGTAAGCTCCTCCCAACTCGATTTATACTTGCTCCCTGACCTCCTCACTAGCTTCACCACTGCTACCTCCCCAGTGGGCAAATAGGGGAGAAAATGCATTCACCACTTGCCATCTCTCTCCTCTTTTCCTCACTGTGCAGACCCTCTACTCCAACACCCCACCACCCTGTTGGCCAGCACACAGAACTCTCACCCACAAAGCAGGAACTGAAGTTGGAGGAACTTTGTAAAACACCAAGCTATTTCCAGCCAACACCACCCAGGATGAGCCCCAGTTCTTCCTGTAGGGAGCATTTGGAAGATCATCACACCCCAGGGAGATAACTCCCCCAATCAACACCTTCCCTTCTAGATCAGGGTATTCATATGGAGAGACATGGGGAGTTGGTGAACTTGGACGGGAAAAACATTCTATCTATATTTTCACTAGTCGTCAGTTCCTTTTGTGATCCTATGTATTTTATTTTAAGCATTTAAAAACATTATTGTGATGAGAGTTAATAGGCTTCATCAAACTGCCAAGGGGATCCAGGACCCAAAAGAAGGTCTCCAATCTACACTCATCTTTCAGTTCCCAGCCCCCATGACCAGCTCCCCAAGCCTTACCTGAGCTTCCGGCCTCCTTCAGCAATCTTTGTCTTGTTGAGCATGCCGGACTTCTCCACCTCCTGTGTGAAAGATAAAAAAAATGATCATTAGACCCCACAGAGGTGTGTTCCAGGGGCTCAGGAGTTATCCCAGAGGAAGTTCAATCTATTTGCTTAGACATTCCTGAAGCCCAGGAATCATCTCTAGAAGACTGGGTGGATATTTTGGGAGAAGGAGAGGGTTGGTCTGAATTCAAGTAAACAAACATTTTTTATTATGCTTGGAAGGGGTGTGTGTGTGTGTGTGTGTGTGTGTGTGTGTGTGTGTGTGTGTGTGTGTGTGTGTGTGAAAGAGAGAAAGAGACAGAGAGGGAGAGAGACACAGAGAGAGAGACACAGAGAGAGACAGAGCGAAGCCGATAGCACAGTCCCAGCTTCTAACTAACCAGAGAGCGAGTAGCTGAGGATGAAAAGTAGATAGACTGTGATAAGTATCACTCGAGGTTGTGAGTGAGGTCAAACCAAGTGCTCTATGAATATTCAAGAAGGGAGAAACCACTTTCTGCCCCTCCCGTGGAGGTAGAGATGGGGTTTTAGAGAAACGTTTGTACGGGATCCTAGAGACCCTGAGGAGCCAGGACAGTTAAGGGGGAAAGAGAGACTTACATGAGGGTCATCCAGGAGCTGAGGCTGGGATCTACGGGCCAGGGAACCTCGGGAGTTGTCCGAAATGGAGGTCTGGGAGGAGGAGCCGGTGTGGCCGAGTGAGCACTGGGAGAAGAGATGGGAACCGTAGGCGTAGAAGTCAAGCCTTCCCATCTCAACTCCTGAGTCCGAGTCGGGAGGAAGAGGGGAAGGAAAGAGAACCTCCGAGAAGCAGAGGGTGGGCGGGGAACAAAGGAAACCGCGAAGTAGAGAGGAAAGATCAACCCCGGGGCAACCGAGGTGGGGTGTTTGTTTTGCGGGGAGCGGGGAGTTTGATGGGTGGGGCAGGGTCCCAGAGCAAAGGGAATACTAAACACCTTCCCTGGTGTGCAGATGAGGGAGTCAAAGATATCTCACTTGAGTGGGGAGCTTCTCCTTGCTTTCTGACGCCTGATTGTAGGGTCCCGCACCCTTCTCCTCAGCCTGTTGGGCCTGGCCATCTCTTCCCAGGTGCGGGGTCCCTTCCATGGAGTCAGGAGTCTGGTCGTGTGGAGCGAAGGGGAACAACCGAAACTAAATGGCTTTGCAAAACATCCTCCCCGATCTCTTCACTTCAAAGAAGGGGCTCTTAACCTGTATCCCAGGAACTCGCTTTTGATAACATTTTGCTATATGATTTATAACATAATTTGTTTCCCTTATAATTTTACGTATTTTATTTTATGCATTCGAAAACATGACTGAGAAGAGGTCCATTAGGTTTCCCCAGACCGCTGAAGGGTACAATGACACAATCAATCTTAAGAACCCCTCTGCTTTCAAAGGTTTTGCACAGCCCCTCAGATTCTGCATCCCACAATTGCGAGGGGTGAGGAAATCCTTGCGAGAGAAAGTTTCACCTCTCGAAGGGGGTGGGGCGGAGGTGAGTGGGGTGCCGGGAGCTAGAGAAGGGGGTGCCGTACACTGCAAAGAGGAAGGCCTTTCTTTTCCACAGATGAAAAGGCTCACCTTTTCACGAGCTCTTCGGGGAGGCTTCCAAGACGCCTGTCCAGTCAGTGAGTGGACGTAGAAACAGCGACCAGAGTCGAGGTCCAGATGCTGTTCCCAGAAGTCCAGCCGCTGTAGTGGGGGCCGATTGGGGCCTGGGGGTGGTGTCTGGGAGCAGCGGCGCAAGTCCACCAGGTTACAGTACAGAGGGGTCTCGGACATGGGGGACCAGGGTCCCAACTGCTGGGGGGCAAAGGGGAGGGAGGAAGAGACAGTAATAGGATGCTAATCCAAACTCTTCCTTAATTTTATTTCCTCTACTCCACAAACTATAGCTCCTTCATCCCTGCCCCGGGCCATTCAGATCGTTTTCCAAATCCAATCCCTCCTCCCTATATTCTTACCACCAGCTCCTGACTGGGGTGTCCCAGGTGCCGGTAGAGTTGTTCTCCGACGTTTCTAGTCCTCTTGCTCCCCTCCCCTTAACTTTACTCCTGCTGGCTTCCTGTTGCCAACTTCCCCCCCAACACACAACCCTAACCCCAAGGCTGAAGGAAAGGGGAACATGCTGCCTGCTTGGGGGGGGGGTGGGGCAGGGAGGAACTTAGGGCTCCACCCACCCACACCGCCTGCTCTGGCAGTAGAGACTACTTAAACCGAATCCCCTACCTTCGGGATCTGAAGAAAGGGTATTCTCCATTCCCAAGGAGGACAGAGTGAGTGAGGAGTGACTGAGACTATGAAGGGAGGTGAGAAGTTTAGGCCTCAGAGGAGAGGGGCTATTCCGATAACCTGAGGCTTGAGGGGCGGGGTGGGGGTGAGGGGCGGTGAACGTTGCAAGGGAATCAGGCTATTTATTTGATCATTTTAGAAGTGCACAGAAAAGGCCAGGAGCCATCGGGGCTGAGGACTCAGAATTCACTGGATTGATTTTAGGGGAAAAGGGGAATTTCTCACTCTGTTGGTATTGGTTGTAGTTCTCAGATCTTCTTGAGAGTGCAAATGCCCAGTCAGTCCATCTGAGAGGGATTGAAGTGGGTTGGGGCTCAGTCCAGTTGCACTAAGACTTCTTCGAATTCTTGGTGGAAGAGGAGGCTGCCAGGACTGGCTGGGGGATTTACCCTGGGATGACTGAGGCACGGATAATTCTCCCAGGGAAGAGCGAAACCGATCTGGTTCTGGTGACAGAATGGGGGAGGGAAAATAGATAGATGTGTAACCTTCCAAATTTCGGGTGGCCTAATTTTTCTGGGGATCCAATTAACTTGAGATGGGCATTAGAAAGACAGAAGACAGAGAGGGAACACAGTGGGAACGTGAAAGGACAGTAGATGGGACTTGAAATACTAGAGTCTTGGGGAGAGAGATTGATGGGAAAAGTTGGAGCTGCTTATTAGAGGTATGAGGATCATTTGGAGGAAGGTATTGCTAAAAAAAAAAACCCATGAAAAGCCAGTTGAAGTAAGAATCACTCATTAATAATTAGGGGTATGACAAACAAGGGAGTTATTGAAACAAGGGGATATATTGAAGGGTGGTAGGACTGGGTGAGAGAAGAGGAGGGTTTCACTTACGAGGGGCACAGAGGAATTGGCTAGTATTAGTGGCAGAGACCCTCCGAGTGGGCGTAGACTCTTCAGCCACATATGCAGCAGGGACAAAAAGGGGTCGGGTGTTTCGAGGTGCTCCCAAAGGCCTCACCAACCACCAGTCTGGGTTAGTCTTTCGAAGCAGGAGAAATCGGTCACCTTCAGCCAAAGACACCTGCTGGCCATCTGCTCCCATGTAGGTGAAGCCATATAAGACGTAAAGGCGGGCTCCCCGGGATGGGCCATGGGTCCCCACCCCAAGGGCATCCCTGGTTCCTGGCCACCATTTGCCAGAGAACATGGCAATTAGAAGCTCCTGGTCACCTGCAGAGGGGAGGCAGCATCAGACACCTAGAGTGAAGTAGAGATCAAGAATAGTAAGACAGAAGGAGAAGGAATCAGGGTGAAGAGATACTATGTTCTCAATGCTGGAGTCAAAGTATGGTACATTCGTTCTTAGAATACAAAAGGATGATGGGATTTAGTGAGAGGTTCTTGGAAGAGAACATCTAAGCCCAAAACCAGGTGGGTGGTACGAATGTCAGAGAAACATATGCCTGAGGTGAGAGAGGATGTGGTCAGAGGGCTGGGTCAGGGACTGAGTGACTGAAAGGGACAGGAAATCAGAGGAGCAAACTTAGCTGTTATTTCTTCCCTTATATGTCTTTCAGGGCCCATTGTATCCAGTATAGAAGAGTCATTGATCCTGGTTCTGACAGCCTGGGCTGGGGAGAAAGGGAGAAAAGGTCTGGATGAGGCCAGAGGTCAAACACAGGGAGAGATAAAAGCAGACACTCAGAGACAAAGAGAAAATGACTGAGCTAAAGACATACAGACATTGAAGTTTTTTTCACTATCGTTTCAGACTTAAGGCCGCCTGTTTCCTGTGCTGCCTTTGACTTTTAGAAACAAAAAGGTAGATAAAAAAAAAAAGCTAGAGACTGAGCTAGAAACATATGGAGATGAAGGGCCAGATTCTCTCAGAATATCATTTTTTTTTCCAGTGAAGAGTCTTTCTACAACTCTCAGGCCCCAGCAGATTATGAGGGAGCCAGTATCTGATTTATGGAAAGTAAAAGAGAATATTCCTTAACTTCCTGCAAAGGAGAAGGGTAGCTTTCCCTCTGGCATGACCAGCACTTTTGATAATGCTCTAACCCAAATCTAGAGGCTACTTTTTCTTCCCCCTCCTTACCTGGCCTACTCCTTTCTCCCCCTTTTGTGTCTCAGCTTTCTTTACACCGTCTTAGGTTCACATCCTGGTTGTGTGAAGAGGTGACCAAGGTCCCCACCGGCTGTGACATCAGATAATCCACTCCCTTCCCCCAACATGTGACAAGAGGGCTGGGCCTCAGCTGGCTGAATCATGATTGACCCTCGATTATTTCCACTAATAAAATGGGGGTTTTCTCTCAAACTTCTATGGCTCCTTTAGTAATCTGCTTGGGATCCAAAGGAGAAAAGGTTATTTACATAATACTCATTTAATTCTTAGCTCCTTCCCTTCTCTATGCCCATCATCTCTGCCTCATTTTTCTCCATTTCCCCTCCCTACCTTGTGTCTACTTAAGCTGTTCCAGCCTAGAGAAATAACTTGATACTAAATGCAATAAGATCTCTTTCTCCCTCCACCCCCATCCTAGTATAAGATTAATGTTCTATTAACTAATTAAATTCTTTTAATTAATCAAATTAAACTAATTGCTTTAGTTACCTTCAGTCTGGTACTACTTCTGACTATACCTAATTTCTAACTACATTTTTGGCAGTGATAGAAAGCACATTAGATTTTGACTTCAGTTGGAATCCTGGTCATGCTTCTAACAAACTGTGACCTGGGGGCTCTTTTATGGGATCATAGGATACAGAACTGAAAGGGACCTTGGATTTCACTCTTCACAAATGAGATGAGGAAACTGAGGTGTATTTGTGATCTGCTACAATAATATGACAGTCTATAACTCCCCATTACCATCTCTTAAGTTCTAAGCAAACTGGCCGGCTAATTGTTCAAATGTATACTATTCCATGTCCATTATGCCTTTGTACAAGCTGTCAGCTATGCCAGGAATGCTTTCCCTTCTTGGTTACGCCTCTTAGAATCTCTAGCTTCCTTTTAGGCTCATCTCAGGAGCCAACAAATTACAGGAAGCTTTTCCTGATCCTTTCTCAAATTTAGAATGGTCACCTATCTGTCTACTACTTGACTTCTTATTGTCATTCATCCTTATCCATAGTTATAGGATAATCCTGGGGTTTAATTGAATATTTCCTTATTAATGACTAAAATAGTAATAATTAATTAATTAACATTATGACATTAATCATCTAGCTCCAAGTTATCACCTCCATTTTATTAAGCATAATTCATATAATTATAATTAGTAAACATAAACAGGAGACATTTTCCTATATACTCATATTCCTCTGGATATCAAAATTCCTATTCTCCTAGACTTAAATAAATTTTTGTTACTAACTGTACAATTTATTGGCCATGTAAACAACAGTACAAAGACATACATATTTAGTTGTGATCTCTTTCACATCTGAAATGTAAGTTATTGTTTATGAAAGAAGTTTTTCAATTTTTCAAATAACATGTAATAAACTAGGGTAGGGACTTCAAGTGGTCTAATTAATTAATGATTAAGAGGCTGAAATTTTGTTTATTTATTAGAAAATATAATGCTTAAAGAAATTAATTCAGGTTATTCATTGGAAGGTCAAATACTAAAGCTGAAACTTGAATACATTGGCTACAGAATGAGAAGATGGGATTCATTGGAAAAGACTCTGATGTCTGGAAAGATTGAAGGCAAAAGGAAAAGGGGATGGCAGAAAATGAGAGGGATAGTGTCATGGAAACAGTGAACATGAATTTGGATGGACTGTGAGAGATAGTGGAGGATAAAAAGGCCTGGCATGGAATGGTCTATGGGGTCATAAAGAGTTAGACACAATTGAACAACAACAAACCATATATACCCTGGATTCTACTAGACCTCTGGTTTATGAGAATATGGTAACAAGTTGAATGGCAGGCTGAGGGGTGATTTACAAAGTGAAATGAGCATACACAAAAACCCTGTTTCATTTTTGTGGTAATAAAGAACTGAGAACTAAAAGGGTGTCCATTAATTGGAGAATGGTTGAACAAATTCATGGGATAGGAATATAATGGAATACTACTGTGCTATATGAAATGATGAAAGGAACAGTTTCAGAGAAATCTGGGAAGATTTGGATAAATTGATGCAGAGTGAAGTGAGCAGAACCAGGAGAACAAGTTATACAATATTGTTGTTTGTCCTCCATGCTTGGAGAGGACCAAAATGACGTCATGATGTCAGGGTCAATGTATAGTAGGTCCACCTTGACTGATCAGACTAATATAAGTTTGTCAGGCACAAATAATTCATATGACCATTTGGAATGGAGATGTCTCTACATTTGTGCATTTCAGGTTTCTTTTAGAATTACTGAAATTCTGCTTTGCTCATTGCACATTACCTTCTTTGATGTGGGCATGCCATGCTGCACATTCTTGTGCAGGTGTCTGCCATGTTTCACGATTGATTCCAAAGTTCTTGAGAGTGCCCTTGTATCAACTTTTCTGACCACCATGCAAGCGCTTGCCTTGTGTGAGTTCTTCATAAAAATAGTCTTTTAGGTAAACATAGGTTTGACATTTGAAAACTAGGCCAGCCCATCAGTACTGAGCTCTTTGCAGTAGAGTTTGAATGCTTGACAGTGCAGCTTGATGAAGGCCTTCGGTGTCTGATATCTTGCCAGGTGATCTTCAGAATCCTCCTAATTCAGAAGGAAGTAGTTCAATTCCCTGACATGGTGCTAGTATACTATCCAGGTTTCACAGGTATACATGAGGTCAGCACAACAGTATGCCTTCAGTTTGGTAGTCAGTCTAATACCTCTTCTTTCCCACACTTTCCTTTGGAGCCTCCCAAACACTTAACTAGCTCTGGCAATGCCTGTGTCATCCTCTTCATCTATGTGTATAGCTCTGGAAAGTATACTGCCAAGGTAGGTGAACTTACCTATAACATTCAATATTTCTCTATTTGCTATAACTGGTGGTTACAGGTCTGGATGGTATGGTGCTGGCTGGTAGAGAACCTCTGTTTTCTTGGTGTTAATTGTTAGGCCAAAATTAGCACAAGTGGCTGAGATTTAATCTATATTTTATTGCCTCTCGGCCTCAGGGGCTGCAATGAGTGCATAATCATCTGTGAACAAAAAGTCAATTTGTACATAATAACCTTAAACAACTTTTAAATGCCCTAAGGACTCTGATCCATGCAATGACCAACTGTAATGGAAATGCAGATTTAAAGATCTTCCCTGCCCCTAGCTTAAGTGCACCTGGAGCCAGTGGTGGGAGGCTTGTTTTTCAGGAAAGCCCACACCTTGATACTTTGTGATTGGGCAGTGGGTCCAGAAGGTTGTTACATTCTCTGAGCCAGGAGAAGGCTATATAAACTCTGATGAGAGGCTTTGCTTTGGGGCTCGCTTTGAGAAGTGTTGTGTGATTTGGCCATATGAGACTCTGGGAAGCCATTGTTGAGAGCCCCCACCCCCCCGGCCGGCTTTGAAAACCCAGATGTTGATGCTTCCCTCTCTGGTAACTGTGATTTGGTATTGATATAATGGTTGGACAGTTTGGAAGCCTGTCTGTTTGATCTGTAAGTTCTGTAACTCTGAAGTTCGGGGTGCTGACCTTTTTCCCCTGAACTAGGTAATGTGTGTTTGTTTGATTTAAGTAAGCTTGTTAACCCATTTTGAGTTGCTTTCCTTTAGAAAAGCAGATCTAAGAACCTGTGTTGGCAGCCACCCTGGGGATGCTGGGGTGCTTGCTACTACACCAATCATGATTCCAAAGGCTCCATGAAAGAACATACTACCTACCTCTTGTCAGAGAAATAACAAACTCGGTACAGTTTGAGACTTATATTTTTGAAAATAGTTACTGCAGGAGATTTGCTTTGTTTGACTATGCAAAATGGGTTTTTCTTTTTCATTTTAAGGATATATGGGAAAATGGTAGAGAGAGATGGTGATTTTTGTTAGTGGGAAACATTAAATTTAAAAAATCTGAAAAAATAAATGTCATCCTATCTCTGAAGACTTTTGAATTTTTTCCTTTTTTCCTATGCATATTTTCTCATAGATTCATAAATATGAAGTGTTGAACAGTATTCCTGATGATTAATAACATTAACCTGCATACTTTTCTGTTTCATTTGATAGATATTAATTTTTGTATAATGGTTTCGTTATTTATTACTACATAGACTACATGTATCAAGATTAGTATTACAACATTGATTTTCTAAATATAAATTTCATATTATCACAACTTCTTTATCTACTTCCTTAGCACTTTGTACCTTTCCCAAGCTGTTGGTTCATTTAATGATACCAGATTCACTGACAGTAGGGAGCTGTTTTACACACCTCCTTTTGAGTAAGAAAATAGAGGCTTTGCTGAGAAAAGAAGTCCCAATAGTCAAGGAAGCTGAAAAAAGACGTGAGTCCGAAATGGACAGCTCAGTTGAGAGAGAACAGAAAGATGCAAAAAGAGATCATTTACCTGGGGGTGAGGCAAGAACTAGATCATCAGAGAAGGACAGAAAAGTACTACTTGTGGAGAAGACTAAGTATAGGTTTATCCCTGAAAAGAAGGATTACCAATAGGGAGACCCTTCTAGAGTTGAGGTTAAATTTGCATCTTAGATGCCTTTGTCAGCCTGGTAAAACCTACAGACTCCTTCTCAGACCAGTGTTTTAAATGCATAAAATAAAATGCACAGGGATTACAGAAGAAACCAATCATGTTGAAATAATAATGTGTTTTTTTTTCTGATCCAAATTAGTGGCCTGATATTTCAGGATGCCTATGGACCTTAGGTTAAGAACCCCTACTCTAGAGCATTTTCTATCAATCAGTCAGTCAAAAAAGCATTTACCAAGTGTTTATCATCTGCCAGGCACTGTGCTAAGTGCCAAGAATACAAAGAAAGGGAGAAATCCCACCAAGTTCCCTTACCTCAAGTACTCCTTTTCTAATGGGGGAGACAATATGAAAATAACCATGTACCTATGAGACAGCTACAATGTAAATGGAAGGTAATACCAGAGAAAAGACACTAGCTGGGAGGGGAAGATGGAGGATGAAGAGGAACAAAGCAAGGAAAGGTCTGCTGCAAAAGGTGGCATTTAAGCTGGAGTCTTGAAAAAAGCCATGGAAGCCAGGAGGTGAGAAAGGAGAGTATTCTAGCCAGTCCAAAAAAAATGCTCAGAGGTGGAATATGTCAACAGCAAATAGTTTGGGGTCTCTAGGTGGCAGAACGTGTGGAGAGTTGAACAGCAAGAGTCACACTGATAATACAGTTTGCCAGATAAAAGTTCAAAAAGAATCTATGGAAAGATGGAACAATAAACACAATTATTCTATTTGTGAAAAATGAGAAACCAAAGAACAAAGGTCATAATGGCTTGGGGCAAGCCCCAGTATAGCACAAGTGAAAAAGAATTGTTTCCTTTTTTAAAAAAAAAGTTTTCATCGATATTTTCTGTTTCTTACGTCACCATAGTGTCCTATGTATCCCTACACTTTCCCCTCCCGGAGAGCCATCCCATATGCTAAACAGTATTTTTTTAGAGAGGGGGAAAAAGTCAGCACAACTGATGGATACATTGAAAAATTCTGTAAACCTGTGCAATTCTCATTTCCACCAAAGAGGTGCTTTGGGGATATCTTCTCATCCCTCTATATTTGAGTCTTATCAATTTGTTACATTTACTTTTGATCTTTTGGTGTGTTGTTCTGTATGGTGCTACCGCACCAGGCTAGCACTTATAGATACCTTTCTGGTTGCTTCCACGACCGGTACCTCTGTGGTCACCCACTGTGACCCTTCAGACATCTCTGGAATTGGACAAAGGAGACAGACCCCAGAGGTGGAAGTGCACTGCCGTCTTTATTCTTCATATCCTCTCCATTAGGCTCGAGTCCCCTTCCGCCTCATGTCTCTTCACCTCCCCAATCTCCCCCTCCCTGCTCCTTATTACCTTTCCTGACTCTGCCCCTTCACGTGCCTCAGCAACAGGCTCCTCACAGGAGGGGAGTGCTCTCCTGTTAGCAGCCCATGCTCAATACCCCGAAATCCTTGAACTTGTGGAACAGGACGTGGTTCACAGGGCAGAATATACGTCTCAGGTGCCTCTTGGACCCAGCCTGATTTGCACTGTCATCCTGAGTTCTCCATGAGTTCATAGAACTCGGGTAAGGTCTTAAAGGGCCCCTACATTGTTCTTTCCATTTATGTTGTTGTAGTTATGTATATATTGCTCTGCTTACTTCACTCTTCATCAGTTCATATATATCTTTCCATGCTTCTCTGTATTTATCATGTATATAATTTCTTACAGCATAGTAATTTGTTCAGTTATTACCAGATTGATAGGTGTCTACTTTGTTTCCAATTCTTTGTTGTTGTTCAGTAGTGTCCAACTCTTAATGACCCCATTTGGAGTTTTCTTGGCAAAGATACTAGAGTGGTTTGCCATTTTCTTCTCCAGCTCATTTCACAGATGAGGAAACAGAGGCAGACAAAGTTAAATGACTTGCCCAGGATCACACAGCTAGTAAATGTCTGAGGCCAGATTTGAACTCAGGAAGATGAGTCTTCCTGATTCCAGGCTTGGTACTGTATTCACTACACCACATAGCTGCCCTTCCAATTCTTAGCTATCACAAAGTACATCTCTGCAACACTTTTTGTGATAGCTCTAATTTTTGGCTATCACAAAAAGTGTGTTATAAATATTTTGGTATATATGGGGACTTTTTCTTGTCAGTGTCTTCCTTGGGGTATAAGCCTAATAAAGGAATCTTTGGTTCAAAGAGTATAGACATTTTAGTCACTTTATCTGGATAATTCTTAATTGCTTTTTTGTTTGTTTGTTTTTTGGAGGGGGGATGGTAGAGCAATTAGGGTTGAGTGACTTGCTCAAGGTCACACAGCTAGTTTTTGTGTTAAGTATCTGAGGCTGGATTTGAACTCAGCTCCTCCTGACTCCAGGGCCAGTGCTCTCTATTCACTCCACCACCTAGCCGACCTACCTAATTGTTTTCTAAAATGTAATATTTCACCACCTACAATGTATTATCGACCCTCTTTCCATAGCCCCTCCAACATTGACTGTTGACATTTTTTTGTCCTTTTTTGTCAATTTGCAGGATATGAGGGAAAACCTCAGGGTTGTTTTGATTTGCATTTCTCTTGTTTATTTAGAGCATTTTTTATGTGGTTGTCAGAATTATTTTCTAATGCAACTGTGATCTGGATGAACATATAAGTGATAAATGCACTCAAAAGAGGAGTGACAAGTTGGTGTGTGAGAAACCAAATTCCAAAGAATCAACTTCAGAAAACAATGATGCATCCAGACATGGAAATTGTCTTGTATCCCAAAAACATCAAGACTGATCTGTTATTGTGGGTTCTACCAATTTGATTCAAGAATACCATCATCAGCATACAACCAGAGAAGTGGAACTCTTTTCCATTATAATTAACTGCACGGCCATAAATATGTCAAGTACATTTGAGAAGAGAATTTTCATTTTGTTCAGAGAAAACTGATGTCCAAAGAACCAGTATTAAGAAATAAATGATGGGTCAAAAATGAGTACGTGATTTAGACATAAAGGGTGATACAATAAGCAAATTAGAAGCCAAGAAATAGTTTATCTGTCAGATCTATGGAGAAGGGAAAAATTTATGACCAAACAAGAGACAAAGAACATTATGAAATGCAAAGTGGGTAATTTTGATTACATTAAATTAAAAAGGGTTTTCACAAACAAAGAATGCAACTAGGATTAAAAGGAAAGCAGAAATCTGGAAAACAATTTGTATAGTCAATGTTTCTGGTAGAGGCCTCATTTCTCAAATATATGGGGAGCTGAGTCAAATTTGTAAGAATATAAGTCATTCCCCAATTGGTAAATAGTCAAAGGATACGAAGAGGCAATTTTTAGATGACGAAATTAAAGCTATCTATAGTCATATAAAAATGCTCTAAATCACTATTGATTAAAGAAATGCAAACTGAAACAACTCTGAAGTATCACCTCACACTTACTGGATTGGTTAATATGACAGAAAAGGAAAATGACAAATGTTGGAAAGGATGTGAGAAAATTGGGACACTAATGAATCATTGGTGGAATTGTGAATGATCCAACCATTCTGGAGAGCAATTTGGAACTATGCCCAAAGGGCTATAAACTGTGCATACTCTTTGATTCAGCAACTCCACTACTGGGTCTATGTCCCAAAGAGATCATAAAAATGGAAAAAGGACCCACATGTACAAAAATATTTATAGCAGCTCTTTTTGTGGTGGTAAAGACTTGGAAATTGAGGGGATTCCCATCAATTGGTGAATGACTGAACAAATTGTGGTATATGAATGTAATGGAATAGTATTGTGCTATAAGAAATGATGAGCAGCGACTTCAGAAAAACCTGGAAAGTCTTATATGAACTAATGCTGAGTGAGATGAATAGAACCAGGAGAACACTGTGCACAGCCACATTATGTGATGACTGACGTTGATAAACTTAGCTCTTCTCAGCAATGCAAGGATCTAAGACATCCAGAGAAAGAACTATGGAGTCTGAATGCAGATGGAAGCATACTATTTGTTCTCCTTTTCTTCTGTTATTTTGTTTCTTCTTTCTCATGGTTTCTCCCATTAGTTCTAATTCTTCTTTACATCATGACTAATGTGAAAATATGTTTAATATGAATGTATAAGTAGAGCCTATATCAGACTGCATGCCATCTTGGGAAGGGGGAAGAGAGAGGGAGAAAATGTTTAAAACTCAAAATCTTATGAATGTTGAAAACTAAAAATAAATAAAATTTAAAAACAGGTTGGGGAAGACCTATATTCAGTTCTTTTCTTGGTCACAAAAAATTGGAAATTGAGGGGTGCCCATCAATTGGGGTATGGCTGAACAAGTCGTGGTATATGAATGTAATGGAATATTGTTGTGCTATACTAAATGATGAGCAGATGGATTTCAGAAAAACCTGAAAAGATTTATAATGAACTGATGCTGAGTGAGGGGAGCAGAACTAGGAGAACATAGTACACAGTAACAGTAACATTGTTCAATGAGAGATTTAGCTCTTCTCAGCAATACAATGATTCAAGACAATTCCATAAGACTCATAATGGAAAATGCTATCCACATCTGAAGAAAGAACTATGGAGTCTAAATGCAAATGGAAATATACTATTTTCACTTTTTTTTGTTTTTTCTTTCTTGTGGTCCTCCCCTCCCCCTTGTTCTGATTTTTCTTTCACAACATGACTAATGTGGGAAAATGTTTAACGTGATTATGCATGTATAACCTATATCAGATTGCTTGCTGTTTTGGGGAGGGGTGAGGGAAGGAAGGGAGGGAGAAAAATTTGGAACTCAAAAATCTTATAAAAAATGAATGTTAAAAACTATATTTACATGTAATTAGAAAAGAAAAAATACTATTTAAAAACAACAACAACAAATGATGGTATGAGGTTGGAGGCCTGAGTCTGTGATCAAGAACAGAAGCAAGATGACAAAAGTTTGCTTAAAGACTTTGATGAGGGGCGGCTAGGTGTGGCAGTGAATAGAGCACCGGCCCAGGAGTTAGAAGGACCTGGGTCCGGATCAGGCCTCAGACACTTAACACACACACACACACACACACACACACACACACACACACACACACACACACACCCCTAGCCATGTAACCTTGGGCAAGTCACTTAACCCCAATTGCCCTCCAAAAAGGAAAAAAAAAGACTTTGATGTACAGAGAATATTGAAGAGATTTGAAATAGACATTCAACAAACCAGATAGAAAAGCTTGAGTGTGAGACAACTCAGCTGAAGAAGGAATTGGGAAAGTGAGGTAGATCAAAGACCTACAATTTATAAAAAAAGAAACAATATATCAGTTTTTTACAAAATTACTACTCAAAGATATTCAAAAGGAAACTGATGACATTGAAACTAATTCAAGTTCAGCTTGCTTCCCAGTCCCCTCTGGGACAAAGACAAGCCATAAAGTTTAGAATACTGATAAGTGAGCCTATGCCATCAACCAATTTAGGTACATAGATGGAAGGATACATAGGCTCTGTATTAGGTATTAGGGATACAAAGACAAATGGGAAACATCCCCTTTACTCAGTTTACAATCTATGGAAGACACAAGCATGTAATAGGCAGGAGTGTGCTAGAACCAGATCGAACTGGCTCAGAGCTGATAAATTTTCAATGTGATAAGTTACACTTTGGAAATCAGCAAGCTTGCAAATCAGGGCTTGATTTTTTTTTGTTTTGATGATTGTCTAGACTAAAAAAAGTGATGGAAAAAATGATGTTTATGCAGATTAAATTTAAAAGCGTATCTAGTATTTCCTCCCCTTCCCCTTCATCTTGTTCTTCAACATTTACCAACACATGGTAGTACATAAAGGAAAGGAGGACATTGAGTCTGTCTCTCAGTTACCCCACCCCTCATGGAGCAACTAGGTGGTACAATGGATAGAGCATCAGTCCCAGAGTCAGGAGGACCCGAGTTCAAATATGGCCCCAGACACTTAACACTTACTATCTGTTCGACCCAAGTCACAACCTTGATTGCCTCCAAAAATATAATTTGATTAATCCATCCCATTTTAAGTAAGTGGTAAGATGTTATATCCTGTTACCTTAAGTGATGCCTCTTTAAGTAAGTGAGAAGATACCTCCACTAGGTGGGAACACATCTTACTCAAAGACTACACTAAGTTCAAAAGGTTCCTGAAAACCACTAGAGGAACTAGGTGTTGCTTAAGGAAGTATGTTCCAGTTGGTTGAAGAAACTTGGCCACACTTTTTTAGACTGTCTATAAAATAGCATGACTTTCTGGGCTGGAAGCTTAGAGTAGGACCTTTCCAGCAAGACCCAGAGGAGGAATCTGTGGGAGGAGGGGAGAGGAAAGTTTGTCCTCAGCTTCTGCTTGCCCCCTCCCCTCCCCTTGACCTTTGCCAAAGGAGGATCCTGTGAACTTCAAATGTAGACTTCCCATCTGGGGACAGTATTGTCCCCAGAACAGCAGGGGAGGTTCTTCAAGTGTCTGGGAACTGAGAACTGACTGGGCGTGAGGAGGAAAGGCCAATTCAAGGTTCAGCAAGCAGCCCAGAAGAAAAGTGACTTTGTACATGTTAAGGACTCCATTTCCAGTAAAGGAGGTTTGCCACATCCTTTAAGCTTGAACCTACTTTCTTCTGGTCTCTCTATGTATTTGTGGGAGAGTTATGTCACAGACTTTTGGGAGATGTTGTATCAAGTATTTTTAATATTATATGACCTTAGTAAAGAATCCTTTCTAAAATGTAATTAAGTCTGGATGACTAATTGATATTGACTACTAATTAATGAGGAATCAAATCAGAGGGGTCTTGTGAATTACAGCATTAGAAATACACTCCCTCCCCAGCCCCTTGGAGTTAACTCCTAGACTCTGAGAGGACAAGCTATAACTAAACTCTGGTCACTTGTTCTGCCAGTGACAATGTAAGTATGAGAGGTGAACTCCTGAGCTTATAGAAGCTGCAATACATACAAGATGATTTTGGGGGAGAGGCAGTAGTAGTTACAGGGAATCAGGAAAGGTTTCTTCTAGAAGATAGAATTTGACATCAGCCTGGAAGGAAATTAAGGATTGTGGGAGGGAGAGGTGGGGAAATAATGAATTTCAACCATGGGGGACAGTTAATTCAAAGGCATGGAAATGGAAGATGGAGTTTCACATATGAGTTTGGCTGGACCATAGTGTACGTGGGAGAGAATAATGTGTAAAAAGTCCCTCAACTCTCCTATTTGGTGAGATACCCCATCTACTGTGCATGTCATTCCCTCCCTGAGCCAAATTCAATGAGAGTAAGGTTGACCCATTCCCCCCTCCCCCATTCCTGTTTCTCCCCTCCACCAGAACCATTTTCCCTTGCCTCTTCTATACAAGACAGTTCACCCCACTCTGTCTCTCCCCATCTCCTCCCACCACATTCCTCTCTCACCTCTTAATTTCACCTTTTAAATAGCATCCCTTCCTATTAAATTGGTCCTGTGCCATCTATCTATGCACACCTGTAAACATATATACACACTTTCACATATGTATTCATACGCCCATATACCCTCTGATTATAGATTCTCTCTCTCTCTCTCTCTCTCTCTCTCTCTCTCTCTCTCTCTCTCTCTCTCTATATATATATATATATATATATATAAATATAGTCCCTTCAACTATTTTCATAGTGAGAGAAGTTTCATCAGTCACAGTTATTGTTTTTCCATGTAGGAATGTAAATAGTTCAACTTTGATAAGTTCCTTTTGATTTCTTTTCCCTGATTACCTTCTCAGGCATCTCTTGCTTCTTGTGTCTGGATGTCAAATTTTCTATTCAACTCTGGTTTTTTCCTCAAGAATGCTTGAAAGTCCTCTATTCCACTGAATGACCATATTTTCCCTGAAACAAGATACTCAGTTTTGCTGGGTAGGTGACCCTTGGGTTCATTCCCAGCTCTTTTGCCCTCTGGAATATCATATTCCATGCCCTTTGATTCCTCAGTGTAGAAGCTGCCAGGTCCTGGGCTATTCTGATTGTGTTTCCACAATATTGAAATTGTTTCTTCCTGGCTGCTTGTAGTATTTTCTCCTTGATCTGGGGATTTTGAGCCCACTCTTTTCTTACACAGGTAGAGGGGTCTCCTGTAACCTGAGGGCTGTTCCCCAACCTCCTTCCATCCCCTCTGTCTCAAACTGTAGCACAGGAGTATCATAGTGTGGCTTCAAGTGGATGTAGAAGAGACACCTCTAGTTTTTCCTCTATCTACCCTTCTCCAAAGTGAGATTTTAACCAGTTAATTAATTAGATTAACTCTCAGAAGGTGGGGTAGGAAGTTGGGGCTAAAGGCCATTCTGCTCTCTTTAGAAAGAGAGGGTATCAAACTAGAATTATATCTATCTTCTCCCTTAAATAGTATTAGTCTGGTGATGTGACCAGGTTCAATATGATTTCTTTTTTTGTTTTTTGTCTTTTTTGGCATAGTAAATGGGGTTAAGTGACTTGCCCAAGGTCACACAGCTAGTAAGTGTTAAGCGTCTGAGGCCAGATTCAAACTCAGGTTCTCCTGAGTCCAAGGCCAGTGCTCTATTCACTGCACCACTTAGCTGCCCCTCACTATGATTTCTGATTGCTGTTTTTTCATTATTGGGGCGGAAGGAGAATACCAAACTCTATATCCAAGGCTTACCTCTTTCCCACCTAAAACCAGTTCCACAAAGAACACACATAGAAAATAAGAAACCCATTTATTCAAACTGTAGCAAAACCTATTATAAAAAGTGTATATAGGAGAATATATATACCAGATAGTTCAGAGTGAAGGAACTATCTTATTGGGATCAAGATAAGTCAGTCCACTCAACAGAAAGTACCAAGTCTCACCCAAGGGAAACTCCCTGAAGTTTCTAGGGATATGATGGAGACTGCCAGCTCCTTTCAGATCTTCCCAGATTTTTACCTTCAGCAACCTGAGAGGGGTTGACTTCTTCCATCTTTCCTCTCTAAGCTGGAAGCCAGAATTGACTCAGAGCTTGGATTTCCAAAGAAGAATGAAAAAGGCTTAGCCCTGGGGGTTCTCATCTTCCTTTTTGCAGTCCCTACCAAGTTTGCTTCAGGGTGTTATCAGCTATGGATAAGTTGTTCCATTGCTCAGCTGGACGGGCTTCTTTTAAGCAAGGTGTCAGTCCACTGCTGGGCTGGGTCAAGAAGTGCCATTGATTTGTGGCACTTGTTTCTTGCCAGGGGAGTTTATTTGCCAGTGTTACTAGGTCTGCTAATGACTCTGGTTGCTGAGGGAACTCCTGATGATGCCTCTGATTTTTGAAGTCCCAGGAAGGAAAAGCCAAAAAGTGAAGAGGGTGGGACATATAAATCCTGTTATAATAAAATTCTTATAGACAAATTTTTGGCTATGCTGACTGAGTCCTTCTGGCTCCAAAACCAATCAGAGGTTTTTTTTTTTTTTAATCACCACATAGTACAGATTTCTCAGTTATTCAAAACAGGCTTTCAGAATTCCAACATTTATTGGAATGGTCATAGGCAGATGATATCTGAGTAGGCTTTTCAGACCCTCACTGGTCAGTCCCTCAGTAGTCAGTCTCCTCTTCAATCCACCTCACAACAAATGGTACCTGGGTCAAAAGCAATTGGATTGTTTTGTCACATTTCATGGGCAATTTCAAATCATTTTTTAGAATGGATGGACCAATTCACAGTTCCACTGAATGATTAGTATACTTGTTTTTCCAAGTTTCTTCTAATACTGAATTTCTCTATATTTTATCATCTTTGCCACTTTGATAGGTATGAATTAATATCTCATTTATAATAGTATCTCTTTGCCTTTTTTTCTAATTAGTGATTTTCAACACTTTTTTTGTGCAATTGTTGATAGTTTGTCTCTTTTTGCAAGCAATTTTGTTTATCTAGTAGGTTTTAATCTTATAGATTTTTGTCAATTTCCTGTAGATTTTGCATGGTTTTTTGCCTATGTTTTGTACAAATGCCTTCCCAGTCTGTCTTTTCTTTTTGTATTTGCATCTGTCATGTTTGTGCAAAAGTTTCTTATGTTTGTATAACCAATGTAGACTATTTTTACTTTTATGACATCCTTTATGTAACAGCTAATTACAAATTCATATTATCTCTATTCTTGTGAGAGATGTAACCTATTATTTCCTTTTATCTTTTTAATAGTGAGATGTCTTGTACTTAGCTAGTTTATTCATCCATTTGGAACTTGCTATGCTTTATGGTATGAGATGGTAGTCTAAAGAAATTTTCTGGCAGACTATCATTAACTTTCCCAAAAGTTCTTGTTAAAATAAAGAGTCTTTCCCCCAATATTTTGTTTTAGAAAATAAAGTATTGGAACCACTGACTTAAAAAAATAAGTTAAATTACAATGTTGCAGGATCTGTCACTCTTCAGATACATGTAATTCATTGTTGAACTATATGTAATATTTTTTGGTATTTTGATGTGTTTATATGTGTTACTATTTCATTTAGCTATTATTATTATTATTGTATTGGTTTCCTCCTTACTTAAATCAGCCTTATTTAAATTGGTGCTTTGCATTATGTGTGCATTGTATTTGAATTAGCAAGGATTTGATGTACACTCCCAGGTGATTTTCAGGGAATCAAAATATTTTGGCCTCAGGAAGAAATGTAACAGCTGTTTTAAAAGCCTTTCCTGTAAAGATATCTTTCCTGTTACTGCCTCTTTAATTGTTAAGGAAGCTTGGAAAGTAATAGTTTTTAACTGTCATCCTATGTGAATTTTGTTTTGGTGGGTTTTGGGGGAGACCGAGAAAAGAGAACTAATGGAGGTGATTTCAGTGAAACTGGAAAAGACAGAGAGATTTGAGAAATGGGTGAAAAGAATCCCTGAGAACAAATTTTGCTTGGTATCCTGAGTGAACTATTATGGTGAAACTGTGTTCTCAGAAGTCAACTTCAGTTTCAGTAAGGGTTAAAGGTGATTGTTCTTTTTCACAGGTAAAATCTGGTAAGCAGTTAATTATCTTTGTGTTATGATTGATTACATAAAGTATAAAAACATATAAAGTATAAATATAGTCAGTAACTTTTTAAAGGAAGTTAGAAGTTTTGATACATAGAGATATGAGCCATTGCTTACTGAGAAAGAGGTTTCTCCAAGTTAAGTGAATAAACGCTGGGGCTGTAGGCTCCAAGTTAGTGAATTAATCAATGAGAAAGACTGCAATTTTAATTGATTAATGAGAAAATATCCAGACCTACCCCTGGATTGCCCTAGAACTCAGGATGATAAAAATTAATAAGATGAGGAGTCAAGTAACAGTCTAAGTGAAAGGGGCTTCCATAAAAACCCCGTTACAAACGCTTGTGGTGTGGAGTTAAGTAGCTGCCAATGGCGTGCCTACCGAGCAATACAAAGGACTCAGGCTTAGCTGGTTGACAATAAAGGTTTAAAGGTGGGAAAAACAGGCCAACCACGGAAAGAAACGGACTGCTCTAGCATCAGCCCTTGTCTCTATGGTTTCGTACCAGTCTCTTCCGCTTCCCTTTCGATGCATTGTGGGAGATGGAGTCTCTGCTTAAGTGGACAACCTGAGGCGCCGACGGATCAGAGACTTCACTTCCCAGTGTCCAGCGCAGTGGTTGACTAGCCGGTCTGCAGAGGCAGGAGCGTGAAGGGCTGGCCAGCCGGTTCATCAGCGGCTGCGCGGAGGAGGAATGTGGCTTTTCGTGAGCGACGGCGCCCCGGGCAACCTACCTGTCCTGGCCGCGGCCTGGCGGGCGGGGGCCGGGGACAAGCTGATCATCAGCACCGTGGGCCCCGAAGGTACCGGGGACGAGGCGCGAGGGTCGAGATCCTTCCTCCCGCCCCCGCTCCTGATCCCCGCCCCTTACTCCGGCTCACCTTATGCCCCCCCGCCCCCCCAGTACGTCTCCCCCACCACCCCTTCCCCATTTCCTCCGTATCCTCTCGTTAGCTCTCCCCGGGACCCTCCCCTTGGTGTCCGCCCCTAGTCCCCATCCGTTCCTCCCCCTAGCAGACGCCTGCTCCCCTCCCTTCCCTAGTCTTTTCTCCCACGGACTATTTAAAAAAGAAAGAAAGAAAAAGTTTTATTGGTGTTGAAAACTAACGAACAGAACCAAAGCATAACTGCGGTGTCTCTATTCCTCCCCTCCCCCTTCCCTCTGGAGCCCCCCCGCCGCTTCTTTATGCCTCCCCCTCCCCGGCAGCCGTAGACCTTTACTAGCCGGGTGACTTTGGACAGAGTTCCTTAGCCTCTTCGCCACTGTGTCCTTACCTTTAAAATGAGCTAGTTGGGTTGGATGGAGCCCGGCAGTGCCTTCCAGCATGTACCTGCCTTACGATTCCTGGCAGTTATTCCTTTTAGTTATACCTGTTCTACCCCCTTATTCCTCTCGGTTGTCTTGGGTCTCCTGTAGTCTTTTCCAGTCATTGAGAGTCGTCTGTATCACTCCTTATTTTTCCAGGTGTAAAGCTCATTCATTCCACAAGCATTAATTGTTGCTCTGTTCTTTGCTAGGAGCTGGGGGAGTTACAAAGTTTAGATATGGCAAATTCCTACCCTCCTGGAATGGGCAAGGGTCTGATAAGATCCAAAGGCAGATCATCAAAATAGAACATGAGAGAGGTTATAGATGTAAAACAATGTCCTGTGTGAACTGTGGGGGTGGAGATCATTAGTGTTCTGGGGGGTCAGGGAAGATCCTGCCCAGTTGTCCTTGTTTCTCTTGCTAAGTGTTACTTCCAATCAGTCTGAAATCCATTTTTGGTCACTGCCAATCACCTTTCCCCACAGTAAGCCTGCCTTGGAAGTTCTCAGCTGAACTTGGTCTCTGTCCTTTTCCTTTCCCTAGGGTTTGTGTGCTTTAAATGAGTCTTCATAGTTAGGGTTCAATGGGTCTATTCTTATTGCTGTTTGTTTCCCTGTTCCCTCTTACCAGAGCGTGTGGTCCCATTCTTGACTCGTCCTAAACTTCCAGCCCTGAAACTAGACAGTGGTCACTACCTCTTTTCTACTAGTGCAATTTGCAGGTCAGTTATGGTTGGTGTAGGTAGTGGGGAGGGAATGGGGATGAGAGGAGGAGACTGGGTGAAAAATTAAGTAATAAAGTCTTGTGGCTTCTGTCTCCAGCCTTGATGTTCTCTGGGCCATTGTGGGAGGAAAGAGTTTGGGTCCATCATTGGCATAGATTGATGCAACCTTCCCTGAATTCATACCCCATCTCTTTCTTTTCTGACAGATACTTCTTTTTGTTATCTGGTTGGGAACAAGATGACCTCACTAACCAGTGGCTGGAATGGGAGACAACGGAGCTACAGGTAGGGACTGTGGCCTGACAGGTGAGGAGGGCTACCAGCTTTTTGTTCATAGTAACTTCATGTTCTTCCCCATCTTCCTGTAGCCTGTTCTTTCTGTTGCCCTCTACAACTTGGTGGTCCATGGAAAGAAGGGAGAGGATGTGCTTTCTCCTGTCCGGAGGGCATTGGTCCACATTGACCATAGCCTGAGTCGACGAAACTGCCCTTTCTTGGCTGGGGTGAGTGGGGACTTGCGGTACAGGGGGAAGGGATTTTCTATGAGGATCTAAGTTGGCAAAATTTTTCTTCTTTCTCTTCTTGCTAAAGGATTCAGAGTCTTTGGCTGACATTGTTCTGTGGGGAGCGCTTTACCCTTTACTCCAGGATCCAACTTACCTTCCTGGTGAGAACTATACTTCTTACTCAATCCTGTAGCCTCTGGGGGCCAGGGATGAGGAATTTGAGTATGGGAGGTATAGAATACCCACCAAGGGTGGGATTTTGTTGGAGGATCTGGCAAGGGGGATGGGGGGGGTGGGATAGGTTCCTGGGGTGGAGAAAAGGGAAGATGTAGCTCAGGAAAACAAACAAACAAACAAACAATAATACTTTTTGCCCATTCTAAGTTTCTGATTTCTTTCCCCCTCCTCTCCTGCCCTGGTGCCCAGATGAACTTGCTGCCTTGCAGACCTGGTTCCGGACCCTGAGTGTCCAAGAGCCATGCCAACAGGCAGCTGAATCTGTGCTGAAAAAGCAGGGGGCCCTGGCTCTCCGGGTATATCTACAAAAACAGCCACAGCCCAGTGTTCCCTTAGAGAGACCTGTCAGTAATGAGCCTGAGGTATGAGGTGGGAAGGAAGGAGACTTGTGGGGGATCCCCATATTTGATTGGGGATTCAGAGGTCTATGGGGGTGGTTAGGAGATGGACTTTGCTAATGTTACTTACTTGGGGACATTGTTGGGAGGAAAGAGGAAGGTTTCCCTTATCCTGGCAATTGCTCTTACTTGGTGGCGCATGTCCACAGGAGGATGAGCTATCTGCTCACACGCTTTCTGAGGAGGAGATTACAATGGCTGTAACAGCTTGGGAGCAAGGACTGGATGCTCTGCCTCCAGTTAGACCACAGCAGAACCCATTGTGAGTAGGAGCATGTATTTCCTTTGTTCCTTCTACCTCGTTTTAGAGGGTCTTTTGGATAGATTAGTCACATAATCCCAGTTGCCTCCAAAAAACCAAAGCAAAACAAAAAACTTGCACTAAAGCTTTTAGGACACCCTATATAGCCTTGTAAAGAAGGTAGAAAGCACACACAGGGAAAAAAATACACAATTTAAGTATTCTTAATGTTTGTAAAGCAACACATAGGTCAAAATTAATATACTACCATCTGCATACCTCAGTGCTCTGTCTTTTAACCTGACCCTTAGTCCCTTTGTCTTGAACCTAACCTAAACTGCCAGGTTTTCACCCTGACCTGTATTCTTCTTCTCATTAGGTTACCTGTGGCTGGAGAAAGGAATGTGCTCATCACCAGCGCCCTTCCTTATGTCAACAATGTCCCACATCTTGGCAATATCATTGGTTGTGTCCTTAGTGCTGATGTCTTTGCCAGGTGGATTGGGGCTAGGGAAAAGACTGGAGTGGGGAAGCTCCTGGGGGGGCTGAAAGGGAATTCCTGGGGAATTAAGAGGGATTGCTGGAGGGAGGGGTGGGTTCTGAGGAAGAACCATGTGTCCTGGGGATGGGGTTTGGGGAAGGACCTCATGAATAACAGGTTGGAAGGCAAAATCCACCCTTAAGGAACAGGGATGTAGAAAAAAAAAGCCTTCTAAAATGATGGAGAATATGTGTTTGTGAGGACTTCTTATGATTGTATTCTCAGTCCCTAGAGCTGTTTCTTTTATACAGTGGGTTCTTAATAAATGTGCTTTTTTTTTTGGACTGGAGCAAATGGGGGTCAGGATTAGTGTAGGCATAGATTGTCCATTTTGACCACCCTGTTGCTCTCAAGGTACTCTCGACTACGACAGTGGAATACTTTGTACTTGTCTGGGACGGATGAGTATGGGACAGCAACAGAAACCAAAGCCATGGAGGAGGGCCTAACTCCCCAGCAGATATGTGACAAGTACCATGCCATCCACACTGACATCTATCGTTGGTTTAACATTTCCTTTGACTTCTTTGGTCGGACCACCACCCCACTTCAGACCAAGTAAGCTCATGTGGTAGGGGGCATGGAGTGGGTGGGGTGACTGAGAAAATGAAAGGGTGACTGTTGAGCTAAGGCTGGGGGTGAGGCGAACTCCTGGAAACCTAGGCAAGTTGAATATTAGCATGTTAACCTTTTTTTTTCCTGAATGTATTTTTATTTATTTCATTAAATATGTAAAAACATTTTTAACATTTCCTTTTGAAAATTTTTGAGTTCCAAATTTCCTCTCCACCCCTCCCCCAAACCCCTGAGAAGGAAAGCCCTATGATACGGATTCTCCATGTGAAGTCATGAAACATTTCCATATTAGTTGTGTTGCAAAAGAAAACACAAAAGAAAATCCAAAAAGTATAGTCTGTACTTTTCTGTGTACTGTAGTCTATATTAATGATAGGGGAGATGAAAAGAGAAGGGAAAAAAGCATGACTTACCCTACTGGTTTTTCCTTCTTGCCTCCTTATTCTTCTTGCCTTTGCTCATGAAGCGCAGAAATTGTCCTTTACCATCCTTCTCAGAGCCCTCCAGGATATAAATTTCTGGATGTAGTTCTGTCCTAGATATGTAGAATCATGTTAAAACACTGATATTGTCCCTGATCTTATTCTCTCTAATACTTAAGAGTTCAGATCCCAGGCTTTGGTAGTTAATAGCTGTGTGGCCTTAGGCAAGTCACTGGTCCTCAGTTTCATCATCTATAAAATGGGTTTGGGCTAGATGATCTCTGATGCCCCTTCTAGGTCTAAATCTATGATTCTGTACTAAACAAAATATCGTATCGTTAACAGAAGTACAGACTCTAAAGTGTACGGAAGAAAAAGGTTATTATCAAAGATTATGATGGCATTTTGGGGCTGACATCTCTCAAGGTTATTTGAAAGAAGTGAACAGAAACGAAGCCAAAGCTCTTCTGGGCCTACTGGCTTTTTTTGTTTGTTTAAGAGCCTGAGCAGGCTCTATGCTTGTTTTGCCTTGGTTCCTCTGATTTTCCCTGTTTATCTTCTTCCCTGGGTACCCTGTCAGGATCACCCAAGACATCTTTCAGAGGCTGTTGTCTCGGGGCTTCTTGCTTAAGGATACAGTGGAGCAGCTTCGGTGTGAACGGTGCTCTCGATTCCTTGCTGACCGATTTGTGGAGGGCATATGCCCTTTCTGTGGTTATGAGGAGGCCCGTGGTGACCAGTGTGACAAATGTGGCAAGCTCATCAATGCTATTGAGCTAAAGGTCAGAGAAAGCCCAAGACATACCTAGGGGGTCCTTGTTCTCACTGAGTTCCTTGTCTGATAACTTTCCTTGTTTTCACTCTCCAGCTAGGACTCAGAGCCTCGTCCTCTCCCCATCTCCTTGGCCTTGTTCTTGTCATTTACCTGCTAAACCTTTCACCTGCTAAGACCTCTCTGCCTGCACTTTCAAGAGTTGCTCTGCATGGGACTAGTTCGGGTGGAGCCCATAATTTGTTTTGTACCTTCATAGTTTTCTCCCTGTCCTTTCTCTCCTTATAGAAGCCTAAGTGTAAGATCTGTCGGGAATCCCCTGTGGTGAAATCTTCCCAGCACTTGTTCCTGGACCTGCCCAAGGTAAATTCTCCTGTTGTTTTTTTTCCCCATTACCCCATTGATTTGTATTCTCTCTGTCTGCTGACACTGCTTTCTTCTTCATTCCTTCTCGTCCAGCTGGAGAATCGTCTGGAGGAGTGGTTGGGCAAGACTCTAGCTGGCAGTGACTGGACACCCAATGCTCGATTCATCACACGTTCGTGGATCCGGGATGGGCTCAAACCTCGATGTATAACTCGTGACCTCAAATGGGGTACCCCTGTGCCCTTAGAGGGCTTCCAGGACAAGGTCAAGCTTGACAAAATTTCCTGCTCCCCCTAACTAAACTGGCTCTGAAGCCTCTGTGCCCTGGAATTGACTCTGACCCAGTAGGATTGAATTTGTTGGAGATTACATTGTTTCAGTAGTGGAGGCCTGGTTGATGAGTCTTGACTGTTTATTAGTTACCATTCTTATCCTCCTGGTTCTCTCTTCCCCTCTTTCCACTCAATCCTCATCCTAACATGTGTCCCCTTTCCTGATTCTCCAGGTGTTTTATGTTTGGTTTGATGCCACAATTGGCTATCTGTCCATCACAGCTAACTATACTGACCAGTGGGAACAATGGTGGAAGAATCCAGAACAGGTAAACTGTACTTGAGCCTAATGTTCTGGGGGTGAATGTTTGGAGAATGAGAACATACAGAGAGATGGAGGGAGGGATGGAAGGATATAGGGGGAGAGGGGGGAGAGAGAGAAAGAGAGAGAGAGGAGTGAGTGTGTGTGTGTGTGTGTGTGTGTGTGTGTGTGTGTGTGTGTGTGTGTGTGTGTGTGTGTATTTGGGGGGGAGGGGTGTCTGCCATCCTCTTGAATATCTGATCTCGTTGAGATTTCTCTCCTTACTCAAACTACCAGGTGGAGCTCTACCAGTTCATGGCCAAAGACAATGTCCCTTTTCACAGTGTTGTTTTCCCTTGCTCAGCCCTTGGAGCCGAAGACAACTATACCCTGGTCAGCCACCTCATTGCCACAGGTGCCCTGAGTGATGGGGTAGTGGTAGGAGTAAGTGTGGGATTTTGAAAGACAAAAGGAGGATGAAGTCAGTGACTGTGCCTTGTAGGTGATGTTTTTGGAAAGGGGGTTGAAATGGACCTATGCTGAGGAAAAAAGAAATAAATTCCAGAGAAATGAAGGAGATGGGCTGGGGCAGGGGCAGGTAGGAGAGTATAGGTACCCTTTCCCTAATGGAAAGGTCTGGTCAGCAGAATTGGGGCAGGTTTTGCCAGACTTACTTTGTTGAGGTGTGGTGTAAAGAACTATCCCTTTTCTTACCATGGCTAGAAGTTGTATATGGAAAAGCTTATTTTAAAAATGTTTTTCTAAAACATTATTTTTTGCTTTTAAAAATTACATTTCTGCCTCCCCCCAATCACATATTTTAAAAATTAATCTGTCTTCTATTATCTTTACTCACCCCTCTCCAGCAAGTTTTTTTTCAAACCCACAACAAATCCCTTAGCACATATTTACAATACATATTTACATACATATCTGAAAATCTATATCTTTTTCTTCTCTCTGTCAGGAGATGTGGAGTTTTTATTTTCATTCTTTTGTCTGCCTATCATTGTGTAACTCAGCCTTCTAAAGTCTTTCAAAGTTGTTTTTCTCTTTATTGCTGTTATCCTTGTATACATGGTTCTCCTAGTAGTAAGATCACAATTCTTTTAGAGGTCTTCTCAGTTTCCTATCTCTTTCACCTTTTATGATTGTTGATAACTTAGATTTCTTCCTTTGAAGACTGCCTTTTCACATCCTTTGATCATTTATCTATTGGAGTTCTTAATTTTATACATTTGAATGAGTTCTATATATATATATATATATATTTATGTGTGTGTGTCTTGGAAATGAGACCTATAATTAGGGAAAATCATTGGAGAGATTTTTTTCCCTGATTACCCATTTTCCCCCTAATTTTTATATTAGATTTGTTTGTGCAAAAATTTTTAAAATTTTATATTCAGTTAATCAAAATTGTATATTTTATTTTGAGTGATCGATCTCTTTCCCACTGGTCTGGTCATGAACTCTTACCCATTCATAGACTTCTTCCTTGCTCCTCCAATTTGATTACAATGTGACTTTAATTTCTAAGTGATGTATTCCTTTGGAAAGTCTCTTGTCATATGGTATGAGGTGTGTCATACTGCTTTCCAGTTTTCCTAGTACTTTTTGTCAGAGTGACCTTCCCCCAGTAACTGAAGTCTTGGCTTTATCAAACACTATGCTAGTGTCCCTTTTCTTCTCTATGTTGTATACATAATCTGTTCCAGTGATCACTAGTGATCAGCCTCTTTTTTGTTTGAACCAGTACCAAATCATTTTAATTTTTACTGCTTGGTAGTACAGTTTGAGATCTGGTACTAATGAACTACCTTCCTTTATACTTTTTTATTTCCATTATTACCCTTGAGATTCTTAGCCTTTTATTTCTCCATTTGAATTTTGTTACTCTTCTAATTTCATAGACTGTTCTTTTAGGAGTTTGGTGTAGGAGTGAATAAAATAAATTAATATAGGTAGTATTGTCATTTTTGTTATATTGGCTCGACCAACCCATGAGCAATTCATGTTTCTCCAGCTTTTTAGGTCTGACTTTATCTGCAAAGAGTGTTTTATAGTTAGATTCTTATAGTCCCTGGGTGAATCTCCGAAGACAAGATTGTGTATATAATCGTATGTGTGTTATGGATAATCAGGCTTCCCTGGTATGGGAAAGGGGGGAACTGACATCTAGTGTTATGAGGAAATGGGTGGAATTTTGCTAATGTGGAAATACCATGATTGGTGGATGTGAAGGGGTTCTGAGCGTGTTCGGGAAAGAGGGAGAGACATCCTGATCTTTCCCTCCTGTCTAGAATACCTGAACTATGAGGATGGGAAGTTCTCTAAGAGCCGAGGTGTGGGAGTGTTTGGGGACATGGCCCAAAACACAGGCATCCCTTCTGACATCTGGCGCTTCTACCTGCTTTATGTTCGGCCTGAAAGCCAGGACAGTTCTTTCTCTTGGGGTGACCTGATGCTCAAGAATAATTCTGAATTGCTTAACAACCTGGGCAACTTTGTCAACAGGTGAGACTTAATGTGGGAAAATATAGTCTGGTAGGTAGTTGGGGGCCAGAACTTTGTTCTGTGGCTTCCTTGTTTCCTGGGGCTGGTGGGAGGAGGGGTGTGATGGGAGAAACTTAGCTTCCTTCTTTTGGGAAGGGTTGGAGGCTAAGGAAAACTTAGGGGGCCTCATGAAGCTGGGTAAAAATATGTAGATTTGGGAGTGTGGTTAGAAAGTTGTATGTGACAGGCAGGAGAGAAGTGTCAGCTGTAGGTACCCACCTTTCAATGAATGGATGTGTAAATTAAAAGTTGGTTGAAAATGGACATGTGTAAAAGAAATCTTCTATTGATGTTATGAAACTGAAAATAACTTTACAAATATCTTCCTCCACAGAGAAAAAAACAGAATAGAGGTTACTCCCCCTCCCCCCAACAAAGTTTTTAAAATGGTGCCTGTGAGAGACAAGAGTGTGCTTCTGTAAAACTTTAATTACTTTGTAGCCATTTTGGTACCTTGTGATTTCTTCCTCAGCCTTACACCCCTCCCCAATCCCTTGCCTAGGCCATAGGAATGTCTCCCTCGAATGAGAATCTTCCTAACTGCTTAGGTAGCTAGGAAACTAGGAAACTAGTAGTCTTGGATAGGAAACTAGTTCAGCCCCTGCTCCTTTTTTTCCTGTTTCTTCAGTGTTTGATAGTAATATAGATACAGTGTCTACAAAATTAGCACATAATCTACTTTTTCAATTATTTAAGTGAGGAAATTTTGTAAAAATAAACAAAATGAGATGTACATTGAATGCCCATTGTGTGGAGCAGAAGCTTACACCAGGGGAGATAGAAAGAAAAGCATAGCCTCTGCCTTGGGGAGCTGTATCTCCTAGAGGAGGGATGAAAGAAAAACAGAAGAAACACATTAGGACACATACCTAGGGTACCCAGTTGGACTAGATAAACTCTTAAGATTCCATGACACAGACCTTATTGTATCAGTTATATGAATGCTGAGGGAATCTGGGGTCATGGAAATGGGGAAGATGTGAGGGCTGGGGAGTTTTTGTTGGCTGAATTTTGGCAGGTAGGTCTGGACTCAACTTGCTTCCCCCTTTTCCTTTTCCCTCTAGAGCTGGGATGTTCGTGTGCAAGTTTTTTGGAGGCTGTGTGCCTAAGATGACGTTAACTCCAGATGACCAGCGACTGCTTGCCCATGTCACATTGGAGCTACAACAGTACCACCAACTGCTGGAGAAGGTTCGGTGAGTACTCTGAATTTCACCTTCTCTCCAAGGATTTTCTGGAGTGGGGAAGCCCTCTTCCTCATTCCTCCATAGTCTAACCTTTGGCTATTCCCTCATAGGATCAGAGATGCCCTTCGATGTATCCTTACCATCTCACGGCATGGCAACCAGTACATTCAAGTGAATGAGCCCTGGAAGCGGATCAAGGGCAATGAGGCCGATAGGTAAAGAGGTGTGGATGGATCTTCATGTTCAGAGGGGGCTCTGGATGCCTGTGGGCCCCCAAGTAACCTTTTCTCCACCCTTCCCAGGCTCCGTGCTGGCACAGTGACAGGTGTGGCAGTGAATATGGCAGCCTTGCTCTCCATCATGATGCAGCCGTACATGCCTGCAGTGAGCACAACTATCCAGGCCCAGCTGCTGCTCCCAGCTTCAGCCTGTGCTGTCCTCCCTACCAACTTCCCGTGCTTCTTGCCTGCTGGACACCAGATTGGTATAGTAGGTTGTCTTCCAGTTATACAAACCATTTCAGAAATTCTGTTCTCCTTGAAGCCTTCGTTGAGAAGGAAGAACAGACGTTGCCCTTCCTCTCCCCCCAAGCTCTCGTTTTGGGTGGGGAGTTCCCAAGGCTTCTGGTTTTCATTCTCAATTTTGCATTTCAGGTTTATGTGTTTCATTCTGCCATCTATCTATCTTAACTTCACTGTCATCCTTAAAATGTAACATGAGGAATGCTGTTTATTAGATTCATCTAAGCCTGAGTGGGTCTGGCCCTAGCCCTACCATGTTTGTTATCTGAGAGGTCCTGGGAGTTGTTCTTTATGCTGTCATTAATCTGCCAGCACCATCTCCTGCTTTCCTTTCTCTGAAGCCTATTTATACTTTGGCCTCTATGGTCTCTTAGGTCAGAGTTCTACCTATCATTTTCTCTAAAAGGTATCAGTCTTTATTCCCTATTTGAGTTTATTTCTTCTAAAACTCCTTCAGAACTTCCTTTCAAGGACGGCAGGTATCAAAGCTGTCATTCCTTTTGTACAGCCAGCTTAACCTTTCTCTTTCCCTACAGGTTAGTCCCTTGTTCCAGAAGCTAGAAAACGACCAAATTGAAAGCCTGAGAAAGCGATTTGGAGGGGGCCAGGTAAGGAGGACGGAGGGTCTATGCTCATTTTCCCCCAGCAGTTAAGGAGCCCTTGTCATGACTTCCTACCATTCTGTCTCCTACCATTCCATCTTCCTCTGCTTCCTTTGTTTCTTTTCATCCTATTAGTACCTTACCTATAGCTTCTCTTTTTCCTATCTTAGCTAGAAGATTCCTTGGAGTTAAAGGTAATCACTTTCCCTATTGAGCTATTAAAGGGATATTTGCAAGCATGTTTCTGTGTGGGGAGGGAGAATTGATGCAGGGAGAAAAAACGATCCCCATATTCCTTTTAAGGCCAAAGTTTCCAAGGCAGAAGCCCCCACAGAACTAGCAGATCCTGAGCAGATCAAGCTGCTAACAGATGCAGTGATGAAACAGGTGGGTTCAGGGAAGAGGGAGGGGGCTGGCACTGGGCTGTACCCACTCCTCCTCCTCATCCCTTTCCATAACCTTTCAGGGCAACACTGTCCGAGAGTTGAAGGCCCAGAAGGCAGATAAAGCCCAGGTGGCTGCTGAGGTGGCCAAACTCCTCGAACTAAAAGGACAGCTGGCACTAGCTGAAGGGAAGCCTCCAGAACCTCCAAAAGGCAAGAAGAAAAAATGAAAAGCCCGAGACACCGGCTCAGTGTGATTGAGTAAAATTCATTTTAATGCAGCGGGTCAAGATAATAAATATAACATCTATGTACAAGGTGTGGGACCTTCCCTTCGGAGCTCATGTGTGCAAGCATGCTGACGGGCTCCTGGGACAGGAGACATACTGGCAAGCAGAGCTAAAGGTCTCTGTCCCAGCCATTCACGACCGGGGCAAGCTGACCATTCGGTCAATCAGGGCCTGGCGTGTCACGTCTACCTCCTTGGTCAGCCGTTCAATCTCTCGCTTTAGCCGCTCGTTTTCTGCAGCCAGATGGGCCACCTTTCGTTCGTTCTCCTGTTCCTTTTCTTTCACACTTCGCTTCCGACCGAGAGCAGGAGACTGCTCACTGTGCCTCCGTTTCCTATTTCTTCTGAGTTCCCCCTGCTCCTCCTCTTCTTCCTGGGTCAGTGAGCTCTGGCTGGACTCGGGAGAGCAAGGGCTCTGGCCATTGCTCGTAATTCCCCCTGGCCCAGGCTCCTCAGCTAGCCAGACCAGGGAGGCTGGGTCAAGAGTAGTAAAGCTTTTCAGTTCTTCCTACAAAGAAACAAAAGATGCTATGACACCAGAGTGAACTTTCACCTTCAGCTGCAGTGCCTGGTAGCTGTGCAACCTGGGGCTAGGTGGGAATAATAGGTGTAGTCCCTACCTCAGGGTTTTAGCAGGGACATTACTTCTGCTGACTTTACCTGTTCTGTTTCAGGGGGGTGGGCATATGTTCCTCCGTTTTCTTCGGAGGACAGCACCTCTTGCAGGTCCTCATACCAGGCCTCTAGCTCCCAGCTAGACAGCGTCCCAAAGGAGAAGGGCAGTGGTTCAGCTGCCATCTCTGCTTAGATCGGACTCTGGGGAAAGAGTGTTGGCAATGAGGATGCTTCACAAAACAAGCTGGAAGATTCTCATTTCTGATAATACCTTTCCATTTGTACAGAATTTATGGGGGAAATATAGGTTTACATTTCAGGGTAACTTGTCATTTATGCTGTCCTTATCCTAATCAAGCTGCCCCCCAAATAAATACCAGCAAAGGGTCATCAAAAAGAATAGTGAATCAGACAACTTATGAGGACTGGGCCAGGGGAAATGAACCTATACTGAATCATCATGAATATTCTCAAAGATTAGGGGGAAACGCCTGGTCAGATTTACCTGCTCTCAGGTATGGTGATGTATGAAGATACACTTTCTTCTGGAACACTAAAGAATAGAAAGAAAAAGAAATAGTAAATTCGTTGGAAAGGTTGTTCCTTTACTTTCCTTCCTTCTCAGTTTGGAAGTTGTCTGAGAGCTATGCTGATAGTTAAGAGTCCATACATCCTTCTTCAATGTGTGTGTGTGGGTGTTGGTCAAAGAGCCCAATTCCCTTTATTTTTAGTTGCTGACATTTGTTATCTTGATTGCATAATGGAAAACATTCCAGACAAACCATAGCCTTCTTAACATCCAAATTAGGCCACAATTAATTGCTGGAGAGGGGACTAGACTGGCACTTTCCTGATTCTGTGTCCCCTTGACAGGGTAGGGACAGCTGCAGCCCAGAGGTGGCAAGCAGCAGCTTCGGGAATCCCAGGAGGCTGGAGATGCAATACCGCCCCCAGTATTTCTCTGCTGGGCTGTCAATCCCCTATGGGACTCTACCTTGCCTTCCTGCATACAGGACAGGGCTTTCATCAGCAGTGAGGCCCCAGGCCAAGGGCTCCAGAGTCAGGAAGGGGGCTGGCCTGATGCAATGGTTACATAGGGCTGCTTGGAAAGGGACACAGGATTAGGGGGATGCAAGAAAAAATCCAGTCTGCTGGAAGTGCACATGACAATTATTACGTTGTGGGTGCCCCAAACTGGAGAAATAGCTGTGCTGTGTTAATTAATAAAGCTTCCAGGCTAGGGTAAGAGGAAATCACTCCCCTCTCGGGCTTCTGTTATCCTTCCTATTTTCTAAGTGTCCCTTATTTCTAAAATTCTCTCTGATGAAAGGAGAAGTTAAGCGCGGGGTCCAGGAGCCCAAATCCCCAGAACAGTGAGCCCAGATTCCTGCTGTCAGACCAGGAAGAAGGGAGGGGGGCGAGCTAAACTGTAACCCAAATCCCAAGTTATGGAGGCTTAAGGGGGACTCCTGACACCTCTCACTGTGATTGGGTGGGTGATGGCAATGCTCCCCTCCGAGGTCAGTCTCCCCGCTGGCAGGCCAAGCTTTCCTTCCTCCCCGCCCAAGCCCATCACCCTGGTACCCGAAGGGAGCAGCATCCCACATAGTTATCCGAGTCACACCGGGAGGAGGGCGGGGCTGTCCTTCCATGGAAGGGGGAGGGGCATAAAGCTCTCCCACTTCGGACAAGAGGAGCCCGCAGCTCTTTTGGGGGAGGGGGGTGATGAGCTCCATAGGACCCTGAATTTATTAGGATCTTAGGCTTTTAAGGTTAGGAAAGACGCTGGAAGGGAAGTTCACGTTTTGGGGAGGCAGCCCCTGGAATAGGGGTGGAGTCCCTATTTTGGAGGGCAGTAACACGGGAGGGGAGAAGATAGGGACTGACACTCGCCTCTCTCCTCGGGTCCCGGCTCTGGTTCTGGCTTTGCTGCTGCCACCAGGTCATCTTCATCATCCTCTATCCTTTGTCTTGTACTCAAGCGTCTGACCTCGGCGAGGCCTTGGGTCCATGCCTTTTAAAGCAGCCCTGCCCTCCTCCCCGGGGAGGGGCGGGGTGTCGAGACAGCATCCAATAGTCGAGGGGCACGCCAGCTTCGGCCACGCCCCGCCCCCTGGCCTCCACCACTCAGTAGCTTCTAGGGCCCACCCTCCCTAGACCCACTTTGTGCGGGGGTAGAAGTCGCGTTGTACCCGGAAGTGGCTTCGGGTCACGAGGCTCTGGGGAGATGGGTGAGTCATGCGAGTGCGCGCGCGCGGCCGCGCGCGATTAAGAGCGGGGAGGAGACGAGGGGAGCGGAGGGAAAGGGAGGAGGGGTGTGGGGCCGGGAGAGGGAGGGAGATGGAGTAAAGCGAGAAAAGGAGGGCGGAGATGATGCAATGTTTGGCAACCGGTGTCTACGCGCGCGCACGCGCACGGGCTGTGGAGGACGGGAGGGGGCGGGGGCCTGGGCGGCCTGCAGCAGCACAACTGCCAGGAGCGGCCAACCGCCCCACCCTGGGCCCTGCCTATGCCCCGGCGTGGCTGGGGGCCTTCCCGGCCTCTCCCAGCCGGGGCCACTTGGGGGCCGAGAGAGGCCTGGACGCACTCCAGGCCCAAATTGACGTTCTCTCTCCCTAGGCCTCCTTTTGCTCATCTGTAAAATGGGTTTGGGGGGACCGGGCAGGGAGAAAGCTGACTGGGTGATGTGAAAAATCCCAACTGCAATCCCCAGGGCTGTCACGGGTTTCCATCTGTCACCACTGTGGGTGACCTACGCCTCCTATTGCACACTCCCTCCCCCACCCCCAACCAAAGCAAAGGGTCTTTAACTTCAGTCTCGGGGTCATGCAAGCTTCCCCTAAGAAGGCCCCGCTGAAGATGCAGCCCCCCAAGACTTCCGCCTCTCAGATCTGGGACTAGGATCGTCGCTGTCCGTTTGGACTTTCCTCCTCTGGAGCACGGGGGCTCGAGACAGGGTGTGATGGAAAACAGCCTTCAGCAGATTATCTATTAAACGTGCTTATGGAGGAGAGAAAGATAAATAAGCAGTTTATAATCCAGTAGTAAGTAACGACTCCGGGAAGTTGTAGGGCCGAGTGATTTTTGCACAACAGTAGGCTGAGCACCTATAATAAATGTTTATTGAGATGAATTTTTAAAGTACTTTAATTCACCATAACATTGAATGCTTGCTGGGTACGAAGTACTCCTAGGCTCTTGGGGAGGGCAGGTAAGACACGGTCCTTTTGCTCACAGGGATTACAATCTATGAAGAGGATGAGCAATAAACATAAAAAAATAATGCACGCTATTCTATATGAAAAATAAAAAATACATGATAAATGCCTGTTCATTCCTCCATGAGGAAGAGTGCTAAAAATCAGAGAAGCCGTCCAGCAGTTCGGATTTTAAAAGATAAGTTTGGGGATCCCCCAAATGAATCGAAGGAATGACAATTTCAGGAACGTTAAGGAGCCCTCTGCTTTGGATTACGTGGAGGGGAGCAGTTAATTACCCTGCTTAACACCCCTTGAAGGGATACAGATGGAAAAAAGGTAATGATGTCAGATTATGGAGTGTCTTTAATGCCAATACCTTTTTTCTGGAACAAGGATATTTGAAAAAATAAGTGCAGGAGGGAGCTTAGTTTGGCCATGTGAAGGCTGGACTGGGTGTGAGCACTGCCAAGCACCAGCCACATCGCCCCTGCATGCCTCATCTGCAAAAGGAGGAAAATGAGGATGCCGCCTGCCAAAAGGAGCTGCTGGAGCACTAGACAAAGACAGAGGCCGCGTGTTCCCGAGGTGACACGGCCGGAGCTGTCAGAAGGGCAAATGGCAGGTGTGCTGTGAGAAGCCTGGGGACCTGTTACCTCTCCGGCAGCCGAGGGTCTGGCCTTGGGTGACATCCCCGCAGAGGCCGTGCGCCCTGAGTCGGTGACAGGCGGAGGGAGGTCTGGGGGGCCTGGAGAATTTAGCTGCCCAACTCCCTCCTCTTAGGGATCAGGAAAGGGAGGATCAGAGAGGTTTAGTGATTGGCTCTAAGTCGCCGCCAAGTTGAGATTTGCACTCAGGTCCTCGGACTCCCGGCCTAGCCTGTACCGCACCGCCTCTTTGGGGAGGCTCTGCGGGGGGTCCTGCACTTCCACTCTCCATGGCTGTCCGGGACCCGGTCTTGGGGCGGGCCGGGAGAGGTCAATGGTGGACCGGGAATTAGCTCAGCTCCCCGCAGGGAGGAGGGACGGGTTTGTTCCCTGAGGGATTGATCGGGGGGAGGGCGGTGCAGGCGCGTGTCCGCATGCGCACTGCGGTCCCTCCCGTTGGTTCGTCGCGGTCCGCGGGGTGGGGGGCCTGACCCCGCCCCTCTCCCGTCCGGGCGGCGGTGGCGGCGGTGGCGGCGGCGGCGGCGGAGCGGCGACCCGCGCGGGGCCTTCTGGGAACGGAATCCCCAGGGCTGCCCCTGGCCCCTATGGCGCATGCGCGGGAGGCCGCTCGGTGATCCGCGGCAGCGGCGGTGCTTCCTGCTAGGACTGGCCGGAGGCTCGGGCTACACCGACCCCCTACCCCCACCCCCTCACACTCACCCACCGGGCCGCGACTGCGCAGGGCGGGGCCGGCCGGCACTATGGGCCTCGGTGAGTGCGGGGGCCCGGCCCCCCGCCCCTCCCCCTCCCGTCCTGCCCCCTCCCTCCTCGGCTTCTTCCTTCCCCCCTCCCCCCGCTTTGCCCTCCCTCCCTCTCTCTGCTCCCTCCCCGCTCCCCCTTTTCCCCCTTCGCCTCCCCTCAGTTCCCATCCCCGCGCCGCTTCCTCTCACCTGCTCCCTCCCTCTCGCTCCCTCCCACCTCCCCCCTCGCCCTCCCCTCCCCCTCCCCCGCCACCTACCTCTGGGTCTGTCTCCTGCCTCCTGCGCCGCCTCCTTCCTCCTCCTCCCGACACGGCGCTCACCCCTCCGCCCTCCCCCAAGTTCCTTCCTACTCGCCAACCTCGCGTCCCCAGGCCGAGGCGGGCCGGCGGCGCGGGGTGACAGGGGTGCTGGGGGGCTGCGAGGGAGGCCCTCCTGGCCCGCGCTGCCCTCCGCCGACGCTCAGGGTGGGGGAGATGCAGGAACCTTCACGGCGCCACGGCTGGGGAGGGGGATGGAGAGGCGCCTGCACTCCGGGGTCTCCACGAACGCAGACCGTGTAGGGGGAGACGTCGGGTGGCAGCGGAGACCGAAGGGAGGTCACCCCGCAGGGCGATCCGTGGGCTGGGAGAGGAGACCCTAGTGGGTGCTGGCGCCTGCTCCTCCGGGCGGGAGCCCAGGTCTTCTGACCCGGGGGGTGGGGGGGCAGATCCGCCGGCCCAGGCAGCAGTTGGGATCCCTGCCCTGCCGCAGGTCCCCGAGGCCGCCGGGCCAGTGTCGGGCGCTGTCATCCCGCTGACAGGCCCCCTCGCCTGTGTTGCAGGTGTGGGCTAAGCCGGAGGCCCCGGCTTGGACTGGACACCACCATGTTTGCAGAGATGTTCAGGTAGCTGTGCGCCGCGGGCACCCCTTGCTCTCCCGCCCCTGCTTCCAGAACGCCCCTGACCGCCCCGGGGCTCTTCCCAGGGGTTGCCCAGGCCCCGTAGGCATGCGACTCCCGCTGCTTTCTCCCCTTTTTAGCCGAGCCTTCCCTCATGCCCTGTCCTGTGTCCCTCCCTGCCCTTCTGCCAGTGCCCACCAGAGTGTCTGTGTTGTCAGGCGAATGGGAGCTGAGCGCACACAATGAATGGGGGCAATGAGAGCAGCGAAGCAGACAGAGCTGGGGGCCCTGGGGCCTCCCCTGTCCCTATTGGCTGGCAGCGCTGTGTGCGGGAGGGTGCCGTGCTCTATGTCAGGTATGGACCTTTCCCAGATCTTCGCCTTCCCCTGGCCTTGCCCCCTTCCCCCAGAGCTCGGGCCCCCTCCGAGCCAGGCTCCCGAATACATTGAAGTTCCCCGGCCCCCTCCCCCCACTCAGCTCCCTCTTAGATTATGCTGCCCCACCCAGGAGGATCTTGGAATTGGCTTAAGTAGCTGTGCCCCTTGGGAGTATTCGATGACCTTTTCCCCCTAATCCCATCCTTCCTGACCCTGTTCTTCCCCAGTCCAAGTGGCACAGAGCTGTCTTCCCTGGAGCAAACCCGGAGCTACCTCCTCAGTGATGGGACCTGCAAGTGTGGCCTGGAGTGTCCACTCAACGTCCCAAAGGTCAGCACGGTGAGGGTTGTCCAAGGTGGGGGGAGCGGGGAGCAAGCCCAAAACCTCCCTGGGAATCCTAGGTCTCGGCATCCACCCCATCATTTCCTCACCCTGCCCGTACCCTCTGCCATATAGGTTTTCAACTTTGACCCCTTGGCCCTGGTGACCCCGGGCGGGGCAGGGGTGGGGCCGGCAGCTGAGGAGGACATGACCAAGCTGTGCAACCACAGGCGGAAAGCTGTCGCCATGGCAACGCTATACAGAAGCATGGAGACCACCTGTTCACACCCCTCCCCTGGTGAGAGAAAGAGAAGGATTAGAGGGAGCCTAGGAACCTGGGTGAGGGAGCCAGGGGAGGAGTGCTTTTAAGTCTGGGAGGGCTGAGCAGAGATGATCCAGGGGAGATGGGCCTGAATGGAGTGGGGCTGCTATGGGGAGGGGGGATCAGGCAAGCAGGGGACACCTGATAGAGGTGGAACTGAGGAATGAAAAGTTCTTGGACGCGGAGGTTCCTGGCTTTGACCCTCTTATTTCTGATCTGTTGCAGGAGGGGGAGCAAGCCCCCAACTGTTCCACACTGTGTCCCCAGGTCCCCCGACTGCCCATCCCCCTTGCCGAGCCCCTCCCATGGCCCCACTTAATGGGGGACCCTGTACTCTACCCCCAGAGCCACCCTCTGCATCTCCTCAGCCCTTTCCCCCCTTATCAGGCCCTGGGGGTGTCTTTCCACCCCCAAGACCCCCTGACCCAGGTACCCCAGGGAGCAACAACAGCCCTTGCTTCCTCCCCAGGGGCAATGCCCCCTCCCCAGCTCCACCCCCACCCCCTGCTGTCAGTCTCAATGCCTCCCCATACATCTGGGGGACTCCCCTCAGACCCAGCCTGGTCCCTCCAGACCTGGGTTCTCCTCCTGCACCCCTTATTTCCTCTTCACCACCCACGGGGAGTGGCGAGCACCCTCTGGATTCCCCTTTCCACTGCAGTGATGCCTTAACGCCCTCTCCCCTGCCTCCAAGCAATAATCTCCCTGGCTCTTGTGGACCCCCCACTCAGCCACCAGTGTCTTCAGCCTCTATGCACCTGCCCTTGCCCCTGGTCCTGGGGCCTCTGGGAGGGGGTCCCATGGTAGAGGGGACTGGGGCACCCCCATTCCTCGCCAGCAGCCTACTCTCTGCAGCAGCCAAGGCACAGCGCCCCTCACTGCCTCCCCCCAGCACTTTACAGGGCCGAAGGCTTCGAGCCCAGGCGCCTCCTCCCCATCAGCCCTCACCCCGTTCCCGCCGCCCCCGCAGGCCTCCAACTGTTCTCCGATTGCTAGAAGGGGGAGGGCCTTTGATACCCCGGCGGACCCGCCCTCGAGCCCCTGCCCCCCCATCTTTCCCTCACTCTGAACCATCTAACCCAATCCTCCCCTCTGTGCTATCCCTGCTGGGGCTCTCTACCCCTCCCCACTCCGATGGAAGCTTTAACCTTTCGGGGTCCGATGTGCCCCTTCCCCCACCCCTTCCCCTCTCCTCAGGGAGCCCCCCCCAACCCATGCACCCCATCCAGCCCTCCTTACCTGGGACTAGCAGTGGCAGCCTCAGCAGCATGCCAGGTACTTGGATATTATGAAGCAGCAGCCTCTCCCCATGAGTGACTGGGTTGGGGGAAATAAGTCACCCCAGGTGTTTGGGTTGAAGGTTAGAGGGGGACTCTCCAAAATTGTTTGGGTTGACACTGGACAAAGAGGTTGGTTTCCCTGGGTAATAGGGTGAGGTTTTCTTTTCCCTTTTCTGACTTTCCTCTTTCTTTTTTAGGTGCCCCTGCCCCTCCAGCCGCCACCAAAGCCCCCCCAGTCCCCAGCCCTGTCCTTCGAAGCACCCCTGAAGGGATGGGTCCAACCTGCCCTCTTCCCTCCCTTGGTGGGGGGGAGGCCTTCCCCTTTCCCAGCCCAGAGCAGGGCTTGGCATTGGGTGGGGCAGGCTTTCCAGGACTGCTTGGGGCCCTGCCTCTTCCCTTGAGTTTGGGGCAGCCTCCTCCCCCTCCTTTGCTTAGCCACAGTTTGTTGGGTGTATTGGCTGGGGGTGGGGGACAACCTCCCCCTGAGCCCTTCCTGCCTCCTCCTGGGGGTCCAGGTCCCCCCCTGGCCCCAGGTGATCCAGAGGGACCATCACTTTTGGTGGCTTCCCTGCTTCCACCACCCTCCTCGGACCTACTACCACCCACTCCAGCCCCTCCCAGCAACCTCCTTGCCTCACTTCTACCCCTACTGGCTTTGGGTCCCCCATCAGGGGATGGGGAAGTACCTGGGGAGGTGGCTGGGGGTCCAAGTGGGGAGTCATTTCCAGGTTTGGGAGACCTGCCCCCCCTCCTGTTTCCCCCCCTCTCAGCCCCACCTGCCCTCATAGCTTTAAATTCTGCGCTGCTGGCTGCCAGCCTGGACCCCCCTGCAGGGAACCCCTCCCAGGTGAGGATGGGCACAGAAAAGCAGTGGGTGCTGTTAGGAAAAGACCAGGGAAAGATGTGCTGGGGAGGAAGGAGGTGTTCATCTTCCTAGATAAATTCTTCCCCAGGGGAAGGTAGATGTTTGATTCACTGGCTGAAGGTGAAATTTGTGGGGGCAGCACTGGTGCTGGAATATGGGATCTTGACCATTCGTGACCGGTGTTTCTTTTGACTCAGCCCTGTGTTCTGAGCACCCCCCAACCTGGACCACCTACCTCCAGCGTCACCACGGCAACTACTGACCCCGGGGCCTCCTCTCTGGGCAAGGCCCCTTCCACCTCAGGGAGAACCCCCCCACTCCTCAGCCCTCTGCTGAGTGCCAGCCTGCTGGGTAAGTTCAAGGAGGAGAAATTTCAAAGGTGTTGGAAAGTGTAGGGGGCTGCAGAGTGATCACTGGGGAGACTGCCTTAAAAAGTTGAGGGCTAATGACTCAGGCCCCCTGAATACTCACAGGATGGTCTGGGTTTGCTTTGTTTGCATAGGGGATCTCCTAACTTCCTTGCCTCATTCTCAGGTGACTTGTCTTCAATGACCAGCAGCCCTGGGACCCTTCCCAGCTTGCTGACCCCCCCAGGCCCTCTTTTCCCTGGCCAGCTTGGGCTCCAGCTCCTCCCTGGGGGAGGTGCCCCCCCACCTCTCTCGGGGGCTTCTAGCCCCCTGACCTGCTTGTTGCAGAGTCTCCAGGTGAGTTTTGGACATTTGCTACTATTTTCTTCTCTGGAGGAAGCAGGCAAAGAACTTGGTTTCCTGGGTTATTGTGGGTTGTATCAGGAAAGGAATGTCAGTGTTGTGGTCTGGGCTGACTGGACTTTCTCTTTTGCCTTGCAGCTCCCCACTGAGCAACCAGAAGCTCCCTGCCTGCCCCCTGAAAGTCCCAGCCCAACTGTTGAACCAGAACCTGCCCGACCCCCCCTCAGTGCCTTAGCCCCACCCCAGGGTTTCCCTGACCCTCCAGCTCCTGAGTTGTTGACTGGGAGGGGGTCAGGAAAGCGGGGACGGCGGGGAGGTGGGGGATCACGGGGCATTAATGGGGAAACTAAACCAGGCCGGGGACGAAAGCCTGGTAGCCGGAGAGAGCCAAGTCGACTGGCTCTTAGGTGGGGAGGACGAGGTGGTTTCAATGGACAGATGGAACGGTCCCCCCGAGGTCCCCACTGGCAGCATAATGGGGAGTTGGCTGAAGGGGGGACTGAGCCCAAAGACCTACCCACTCCCATGCCCCAGCCAGATGAGCTCAAGGTGAGTATAGGGGAAGGAGTTTAATTTCAAGCTATTTCAGAAAGGATCCCTTTTCTTAATTCCACCTCAATTGTTTCAGGTGCCCCCAGGGGGAGTTAGAAAGTCTCGAAGGGGCAGGAGGAGAAAGAACAAGTAAGTGCTTTACTCCCAACAGTGACTTTTGCATCCAAGCCTTTGCCTATTTGCATTTGTTTGGAGTTTCATAGCTGTGGTCTTCAAAATGAACAGATGTTCACTTGAATGACTCGGGAGTCTAATGCCCCAATACAGACTGGTTCCCCTGCCCCATTGTCCCAGTTTACCAGCCTCACCTCTTTTGCTGAGAGATTGACCTTATCTCCTTATTCTCCTTGTTGCAGCCCCTCCCGAACCAGCAGCAGCTCCCGACAGATTACCCTGGAGCCTAGCCACATGGCCGGGGTAAGCGGGGTAGGGGTGGGGGTGGGGGGGTGTAGCGGTAGAGGAGGAAGGACGGCGGCTGGGGGATTGATGGAGGAAGAAAGATTGCCTTGTTAGCAGCTGCTAGTGACCTTTTTGTACTTGTCCAGGTGGCCGTTCCCTTGCCCCCCCGGCCCCGTCCTGGTCGTCCTGCCAAGAACAAGAGGAGGAAATTGGCCCCATAGCAGCCATACCTGGAGCTGGACCTGATCCCCACTCTGGGGGGAGTTAAGCCTTGGGAGTCCCTGCCAACCATCTGTACCTGTGGACAGAAGTGGGTAGGGGGCTGTGTATCCCCACCCCCCCCAGCCCCCAAGCACAAATGCATTTCCCTCCCCCCATAATCTTGTCCTGAGCCATTCCAGGGGATAGAGAAGCTCACCTCACCCCAAAGCCATGTCACTGATAAGGTCTGGGGGGGTATTTGGCACCTCCCCCCCAGGTACTAAGGGGAGCATACCCTTCTCCAGGTCTTATTTGCTTAAGTTATTTTTGCACAAATGACTCTTTATATTTAATTCGACTTCATAGCCCCTCTTCCCCAAGCCAGCAGGCTCAGTTTACAAACCTGTGAGCCACTGTTGGCTGCTGCCCTCCTTCCCAGCGAAAGGCACAAAGCAATAAGCATCACTCCTTCCACCCCTAGCCCCCTTCCCTCTGGCTCAGGTGCCTCAAAGCACAGACCCCACCCTACCCCCACCCCCACCGTTTGAAACACATGGAAGCCTCATTTCAGGGTGTAAGCCAGGTTCCTTTCCCCTTTCCTCTGGGGCAAGGGGGGAAAGAGGCCTCCCTTCCCAAACACACTACAGTGCCCCCTTTCCCCCATCAAAAATGCTCAGAGACGTTGTCATGACGCTGACGCAAGGATTATGCAACGCAGTCCAACCGGAGTGGCCAGCATGCCCAGCCGTCCAGGGGCTGCCTCATGCCTTTTCTTTTGTAAAGACAAGACCCTTCGGGAGTTTTAATTCTGTTTTGTACTTGCCCTGTGGGGCCTCCACCGCTTTTCTATGGGAGACACTCTTAATTTAACAGATAAGAATATTTTGAAACTCTGGCTCGGGTCCATGCTCATTTCTTTTGTGGGAACAGCTTATATTTAAAATCCTTCCTTCTTCTCGTTTTGTTCTGGGAAAGATATCCAAGAATTCTTGCCATCCAGCTTGGTTTTCCTGGACAAGAGGTAGACATGGCTAACTCTTGGTGAGGTTACCTTGCCAGGAAACAGCACAGGCTATATACGGCACAACAGCATTTAATGATCAGAAAGTAGTACAGTTAGCCACAGAGCAGCTGTGTACCCCCTACTCCCACCCCATCACAGAAAGCAGTGTTATACATGGGTTAGGAAAATGGCTGTTTCCATGCCCCCCCTTCTCCAGGGGCTAACAGGAGATGCTTCCCCTTGGCCACCACTGTTTAATGTATCCAAGGGGTCTACTCTCCACATGCAGGAGGTCCTCTCCTTGGAAGGGGGGGGGACCTGGAATTTGTATAATTAAGGAAAGAGGGAGCACAGCCAGACTCAAGCTGATAAGTACAGAACACATACAATGGGTCAGAGACCTCCCCTCCACTTCTGCTCACTTTCCTAATTTCTTCATTCGTGTGTTGATGCTGGCAAAGTTTCCCTCCACCGTGACCAGGTTCTCCTGCATTGTGGCCTGCACCTAGAAATGGATGACAGGGGCTCAGGAACTTCTGTCCAAAGCCTTCAAGGAGGTACCTTAAGGAGCTGGAAATATCTGACTGGAGAAGGCCAATAAGAGATGGAATGTAACCTGTCACATAATTCTGGAATTGTAAAAGACCTGAAGAGATCATCTGGCTTAACCTCACTTTACAGGGGATGAAACTGACCCAAAGAAATGAAGGGACTTGCTCAAGGTCATGGAGCTCATGGCTGACACAGGACTAATGCCACAGCCTCCTCACTCCCCACTGTGCTTTGGAAAAATGGAATCAGCTACAACTTGTCTGAACCCACTGAGCAAAGTTATGACATGAAGAGCAGAGGGAGAGAAGTGCAAAGGGCCTTTCTTTGAAGGACAGACAAAAGAATCTCATCTATATCGTTTAGGTAGGGGGAATACAGGGCCAGGCTTTGTTAGAAGACACACACCTGAGCCAGTAGGGCAGCGTTGTCCTTGAGAGAACCAGCAATCATCTGCTGGGTGGTATCCAGATGTGTCAGGAGCTGACCAAACTGCATAGCTGCAATGAGTGAAGGCGGGTATTGGGAGTTGGCAGCCCCTCAGGAGGGGACCAAAGATTCCACTCTGTACTCCCAAGTCCCTCCCTGTCCAGGCTCCCACCTTGCTCATGCAGCTGCTTGATGGTGACAAGTCGCTGTACTAGTTCAGGAAGCGTAGCAGCAATGGGACTCCAGCGCTGAACTGTCTCATACAGCTGATGTACCTGGGAAACAAGAAGGCAGAGAGAAGGGATCCTGAGACCACACATGGCCAGAGGCTGAGCTACCCCAGGCATCGCTGATCAGAAGACCAGCAGCAGCAGTGCACTCCCTTGTGCAGGGGGGGACCTGATTTGGCTCATGATGCACAGAGGGGAAGCAGGGCTGGGTCTAGCAGCAGCCTTCCTTGGCTGATGGCAGTGGGCAGACAGGTGGGGTGTGTGTGCACAGGTGGGGTGTGTGTGCTCCTTATGTACACAGTGGGATACCGGAGGGAAATGACGTGGTATTGGTAGGGCTGGAACTGGCTCTGACCTTGCTTTGGGTGTCTGCATCCTCCACAGCAGCCTTGTGCTTAGCGATCTCATTCACCTTCCCCAGGACACTCTAGAAGCATGAATGATGATATAGGCAATGAAGGCATAAAAGACTCTCTTAGTCCCCAGTGCTTAGATACCTGCCACCTCTCCTGATGAGTACCTGTAGCCGTGCTTCCACCTGATCCAAAGCAGCAAGGTCCAGGGTGCTCACCTTTGCTTGCAAAAGCTCCACTGTTTCCTGGGGGTGAGGAGAGGGCCAGAGATTATGAACACATAATGGGGCAAGCACTAGGATAAACCAGCTTGCAGTCAATCTGCAAACTGATTAGCCAATCCTCTGAGAAAGCTCAACTCTTAACACCTCTAAAATCCTGATGTTGCATGTAGCTCCCTCCCTGCTTACCATCAGGCAGGATCCCTGCAGACCCGCAGACAAGGGATTCTAGAGGGAGAGATGGGAAGAATGAGTGATGCCTCTGTTCTTAGCATCACCACCACCTTCCATTTTGGCACCCCCAGCTTTGCTTGACTTTGAGAAAAAGATTTCTTATCCCCTTAGAGGCAGCTGGTGGTAGAGTACTGGGCCTAGGGTTAGGAAGACCTGAATTCAAACTTAGCCTCAGACACTTACCAGCTGTGTGACTGGGCTTCTGCTGGCCTGTTTCCTCAACTGTAAAATGGGGTTAATAGCAGCACCTACCTCCCAGGGTTGTTGGGAGGACTGTTTGCAAAAAGTGCTTTAGCACAGTGCCTGACACGGGGGCATTATATTCCCTCCCCTTCTCAGTTCCAAGAATATACTCCTGACCTTCCTGTACTGGTTGTGAGAAACAAGCAAAGGCTCTGACAGGGTGTGAGAGTATCTGACCTGAGGGTCCTGATCACAGCGCACTGCTGCCTCCAGCTCTGACAGCCGTTTCTCAAGCTCTGCAACCTGTAGTGAAAGCAAGGGTAAGAGACTCCCCTAAACTAGAGGAAGGGGTGGCCCTTTTGTTATTGTAAAACAGGAGAAATGGGACATTTCTCCCCACCGATGGCTGAATCTTACAATCCAACCCTGAGGTAATTTCAAAGAGAGCTCTAAGACACAACTGTTGCTCCACCCCAGTCAGTCAGATCCTGCCAAACTCATCAGTCCAAAGTACTAAACACTGGGAAACGTACAGACAAAAATCTAGCTTAGTCAGAGGACTGCCAGGGAGCAGGATACTAATGCTGCTCATGAGTGACCACTCTAGCTACTTACCTTGGCAGCCTGGGAGAACTTGTCTTGCTCAGGCCGAGAATGAAGTTCATAAGTGACCAGGCCGCTGTTAGGGGGTGGCCCAGCAGCATCCTTGCCCCCTGCCCCAACCCCTTTGCTGCTCTTTGCTGCCTCCAGTTGCACCAGTAGACGGCTAGGCCAAGGAGAGAAGATCAACAAGAAGTCACTGGACACGTCAGGCAGGGGCACAAGTGTGACTGCCTTTCAGTACCCTAGTCCCCTCCCCAGCTGTGGCCTGGCCTCGAACAGCTTCTCGGGCCCAGGGTACTCACTTGGCCAGGGCTCCATCAGGGTCAGTGAGGTTGATTGCAGCGTCAGGTCCAAGTAGCTTCTCTAGGTGGGAGGAAACAAGCTGCTGCTTCAGGACAGCCAGCTGCTTGGCCAACATCACAGGGGTCAGCTTCTCCTCGGCAGCTGACTCTTTTACTGTTGCCTGGGAGGGGAAGAGATAAGGAAACCATGAGGAACTTTGAGAATTGGGCCAGACCTGAGCTGAGTGACAGTCACTGGGAGTGGACCGGAGGATCAATCTTAGACAGAAAATTGGTCAGCTTCTATTCCCAGTCTTGAATATAGTTCCAGGAACCTTCCCCCTCCCTCCCAAGGTCAAAGGGACAAGGACTGGGGTGGGGGAGGAAGCAGAGCTCCTGGTTACCTTTATCTTCTCCACCTCGGTCATTAATTCTTGAACCTCATGCAAAAGTCGCTGGTATTTCTGTTGGGGTGTCTCCTTCAGCCCTAGTCCCTCTCCGAGCTGAAGGTCATGGATAAAAGAGGAGGTCACATCCCTCAGGATAGGGAACTGCCCTAATCCCAGAATCCAATCCAAGTATATTATGCCCAGTTCAGTATGTCCACTACATTCCCAAGACTGGTGACTTGGAACACCAGCCAGGTAAGTGGCAATGCCAGCTTAGGGATATCTCTTTTGATAAGCAGTAGGGTCCCTCAGCCCCAATAACCAGAGGAACACCCAAAATTTTCTCTTTTAATTGCCTCCCTAGATGAAAAATTCCCCGTCATAACGAACCATTTCAAATTCTCCAGATTCATATCCTGTCCTTTTGGTTTTCCCAATACGATCTGAAAAGTCTGCATGGGAAGAGAAAAGAGAAAGGAATGGAAAAGTTGTTGTTGCCCCCCTCCCCTCTTCACCTTTTCTCACTGCTTCTATAAGGGAGGGGATTTAGAGAGAGTTACTTGTTTCCACCAGAGGCCCCTCAGAAGGGTCCTTCCCCAGAAGTAAGTCCACTACACAAAAGTCCTGAGTTCAGGAGGCTACTTCTAGCCTTGGCTCCCACTCCTCCTCACACACTCTTCATTCTTAGTTTTACCCTTATCAACCCCACTGCCTGATCCCACACCCAACTCTGGCCTCACCAAGTCCCTTGGTCCCCACTCTTTTGTCTTTGAATTTGTCATAAGCAGCATTTGGGTTGACAATGATGTGCTCCACACTTGTACTTGTCAGCTCCTCCTGTAAAGACAGGTATTTTAGACCAAGAGAAGCCCACCACCTAAAGTCTCTGAATGCCCAAACCCCTCCTGTGTTTTAATTTTATTTCATCAGGGGGAAAAGGTAAAACAAATTCTTCACTTCGATGCACCTGCTAGCTCAGTCCATAGAGAGGAAATGAATTTTCCTTTCCTGTCACAGTCTGAATAAGATTTATATGAAAACAAGGGATCCAGTACCAAAGCTACAGCCTTGGTTCTCTGTAAACATCAATCCCTTGCTTCAGCTAGGGACTCATGACAACAGCAAGCATCTCCTCTACTTTCAACAACAAATTCCAGGAGCTAGCAGGATTACCCAAGCCATCCCATGTACTCTAGAGGCATAAATACTGTATGCCCTCCATTCCAGATCTGCTGAGACCACTGTCTTTTAGTCTCACTCCAAACCTGTTTGTCACAAGGGGCAAGAAGAAAGGGACAACATGTTACTAGGCTGCTAACTGTTGGAGTAGGTATCAGAACACTGCTGGCATGGCCCAACATAGCTTGGAACAAGTGTCCTTGGGATTTGGGGAGTCAGAGGCCATTCCCTAGTGTCAGACTGAGGTTGGGAAAGTTAGATGGGACTGTCTTCTGAAGGACAACACAGAAACAGAAACCCATCCAGTTAACATGAACTGGGACAGGAATTATATGCCTGTCCTACAGAAAAGACATCTCAGGTTCAATCCATAGAAAAGCTATAGCAACTGTCCTGTTTTGCCAGCTTCCACTGGCACAGATCATGGACTGAAGCCAGTTTTAGAATAGCCTCACTACACAGGCAGGCTTTTCCAGGAAAGGGGACTTTGGTGGGGATGGGCTGTAGAACAAGGAAAGGGACTCAGTCTGAACCCGAGACGGAAGCAGTTACCTCACTGTAAAACATGTACATTCTCCATTTCTATCCCTAGATTCTAAAGCTATCTTAAAATAGGGACAGTGTTTTCTCCCCAAATACTTAGAGGTCTGATATCTACCCCTATAGCACAGCAGACTTCAGCCAGGATTAGTCTACTAGTCTTACTGTGGGAGAGAGGTTTTTTCCCCCTCTCTCCCAACCTGGAGATGGGGTACAGAAAAAGGGCAAGAGGTGGGAGAAAGGAGCCCTAAATCTTTAGAGCTCCATCCTTGACCATATATCCTATCATACCTTAGGGTTAGTCAGAGGAAGAGCCAGAATATTGGCAATCTGTTGTTGTTTTTTTTTGGGGGGGTGGGGGGAAGGGAGTACATTATTAAGGAAGAGAAACACTTAACCTTTTGTCTTTACCTCTTCTCCAGGGGAAGTCATGGGCAGTTATGATGGATAGAGAACAGAGGGTCAAGAGCCCAGGACCAGAAGAAAAGCAAAGGAGCTTTTGAGATCAAAAGCATCCTTTTTCCAGTTCTCTCTGGGGTGCTGTGCCCAAAGCACCACATATCCTAGGTATCCAATCAGTGAGTATCTTGGTCTCTGATCTCTACCTGACATGTGACTGGGAAAGAACTTAAATTAAGGGAATAAAAGTCCCTGAAACATCTAGTAGAAAGTTAAGCATGGCCTGACCAGCAAGGACAGTAAGATTAAAAACTCTTATTAAAAACTTTAAGTTTGAAGAGTCCTTCAGTCCAAGGGGAGACAATTACCTGGGCAGTGGAGGGATTGTTTAAAAAAAAAAAAAGCCATCCTCAATCTTAGGACATCTGAACAGAGAATAGTATCAACCTGCTACAGGCCTGGGACCTGACTGTGAGAAAGTATGAGACAAAAAAATTCACCTGTGATCTTCAGCTGTAGGGCCTTGTCCCTCACCTAGTAGTACTGACAATGAGCCTAGAACATTAGGTGACTTTAGGATCAAGAGCCTCTCTACATAGGTGTTACCCCTAGAAGGGGATAGAGAACAGGGACAATACGATTTTATATTCTAGGGTCTACCTTAGACCAATGTCCAAAAGGTATAAGATGGTAGTAGAATGACTGGGGTTGAGGTCAAGCCAGCTATGTGGGCAGGAAGTGGAAGGATGAGAAGTTTGGTAGACACAAAATGGCAGAAGAACACCCATCCCATGACAGCACACCCGTTAAAAAAGCAGACAAAAGGTCAGGCTTCTTACCAGCTCCTTGCGGTTTCCCCAGAGGTGAGAAAGTCAAAAGAGGTTAAGAGGAAAAGGAGTGGGAAATTGGGGGGAAAAAAAGACAAAATTGTTATTAGTACATTGTCACATGCACTACATGATACTCTTAAAACATACCGTACCACAGGGCCCCAGGGGAGCTTAGCAAAACCTTGGTAACAGTTAATTACAGATGAGATCCCCACATACTCAAAAAGGGTGGGAAAGAGTAAAAGACCCGACCCTCCCCCTAGGTAACAAGGCTACAAAGGAGTTTAGGTAAAAGGGTAATTACTGAAAAAAACAGTAGAACCCCAGTAGTTAGAGGTGATCAGCCAGTGACATGGGTTAGGGAAATGTAGATGAGAAAGAAAAGAGGAACCAAAGCACTTCAGAGCTCAAGGGGACTTCTGCTCACTTTATCAAGGAGGACAGAGTGGCCCAGAAGGGATGGCCGGTGTGAGGGAGTTCTGTGCTGATTCCAAAGGCCTCTAGTGGGTTGGTTAATCCCTGGCATGAGTTCCCTACTACCCTGGTTTCTGAGGCTTGGGGAGCATGAGGCAGTTAAAATGGCAGAGTGAGTCCTAGTGAGGGAGGGAAAGAGCAATAGTTGAGGTTAGGCAGGACAGCTAATGCCAGCTGCTGACAAAGGAAGCAGGAAAACCCTGTGCAACACTTATTTTCTCTGCCACTGCTAGCACAGTGGGGGTAAAAATGGTGCCTAATTCCAATCCTTTTCTCATTCCCCTAGCCCTGTGAACACCTAATTTTGGTTATTGCTAAATAACCTCCTTGTTCCCTGAATAAGCTGGCTTAATTTTACTATGATGAGCTAGCAGAGGGGAGATCAAAGTTCAAAGAACGTCAATATCCAGCTCCCAAAGCCATGTGGGGAATCTGATTTTTTAATTCCCTTGTGACAAGATCCATTGGGGGGGTGAGGAGGATGGTAACAAATATAGTTTCTATAAACTCAGGCCACCACAGATGGTTTCTATCCCCAGGAAGTACTGAATTAGGAATCTCCAGGAGGGGAAAATCCCAAAAGATGCTTCAAATGAAGGGCATGAATATGGGGGTATACATTAGGGACAGAGTGACTAGGGTCTCAATCTCCTCATGTGGTCCAGGAATAGCTTTATCTTGCTCCCCCCCCCCCACCTCTTCATTCCACATGCCATAGTTACTTCCTCTAATGCCTGTTTTTGGTCCAAGCAAGGTTCCTCCTTTAGACTGAACTGGAGTTCCATTTTCAGTTGTCTGAGCTGGAGGGGGCAGGGGGAGGTTTCAGTGGTAAAGCCTGGATGGAAAGCCTGCCTAGTTGCTCACATGCAAACACAGAGACCATGCCTTTCTCATCCTTGTCCCAGTGAGATGGAAGTGGCTCAGGGAGAGAAGCAAATGGTCATCGGGGAGTAGACTCCCAAGTTCAAATCCAAACCATGAAGAATGAGCAGCAGGGGGAACAAAAAGACTTGCCATCCACAAAGTGATAGATTAGTTTTCAGATCATTGTCTCCAGGATATGCCAGAGAGAAAATGAAGTCTTTTACATAATTTCCATTACCTGGAGTTGTATTGATCACCAAAGAAATACAGAACACTACAGTCACCCTGACTGAAAAGTCTCAGATGTCCTAATCATGGGTGCCAGCAAGGACAGTTGATGTAGCATTTTCATATGACTGTTCCTCACTCATTCTATTCAATTTCTAAACTCACCAGGAATATCTGACCAAATGACTACACGCTAAGGAGGGTGGAGTGGATATGAGGCAAGTGAATCAAGGGAGGAGACCAAAAGTTCTTACTTTGCTCTAACTTAGGTATAAAATAAGAGAGATAGAGAAATTATAGATATGCATGGTGCTTAAAGAGGACAGTGCTGGATAATGTAATCTAGAATTTACCCATATAAAATCAAAGCAAACTATCCATTCTTAGGGAAGGGTACACAAGAATAATTAATTCTAAATCACTATTTCTTTATTTGAAACACTAGAGAACAAGGTTGAGGCTATTTTTAGAATTAGTAATATATAAAGATGTGTCATGGATAATAAAAAAGACAAGTTATACTCTGTTTTAGAATACATATGATTCTCTTTCACCACTATCCTCCGACACCAAAGATTTAACTTGCTGTTTTGCTTAAATTGATATTAAAATTAGTTTGCAATTCTATGCACACACCAATTGTTCCTCCATTCAGAGGTAGTCAAAAAAATGTGCTGAGCAACTAGAAAAAGTCAATGTTGGAAATGAAAATTCCCATGGACTTCACACACACACACACACACACACACACACACACACACACACACACACACACACTAAAAATCCTGATAGCTATTCCCCAGAGATGTTCCTTTGATGCAGGAAGAGGCACTGGCCTCTTACTATACAGTCACCTGAAGTGATATGGCCTTGGTCCAACAGAGTTCAAAGCTAGTCTTCTCTTTCTATTGGTCTTATTCCAGGCTGGGAAAAAGAGGTGTGATATTTTCTCATTTTCTGTCCCGCAAATCAATGGAATCCTCATGCCCAAATGCCTTTATAGTCTTTATCTCCTTGTACTACCCTCCACCTGACAATTTCAGTCTAAGATGCTCACATAGGGAAAAGGCCACAATAATCCAATGAAGAGCTCTATATCCAAAACTTGACTAACCATCTTTAAACAGGAGGCCGGCAGGCATCAAAGTCACCCAATCAGGTGTTTATTGGCTTTTGAAATGATTAGTGACAACAAAAGGACAAGGGGCAGTTCACTGGCATGCAAGATGGAAAACAAAACATGCAAAGTAGAAGCACTGAATGGTCTTACTTGTGCAAACTAGTGTCCAGGCAAGGTGGTAAGGAGGGAGGGGGAAAGCATCAGGAAAAACTCAGATAAGTTCATGTGCATCAACAGTTAATAAACACAATTAAGCACAGTCCATGATATCCCCAAACCAACCTGCTGCTTCTTTTTTCAGTGGCTTGAGAACAGCCAGTCCTACCTGCCCTTCTCAGAAGCTGAACAGACTGCATGAGCAGTCAGTAGACTGCCTCTCAGGGCACCAGAGCTTGCAAAGGGGCAGCATGTTTTCCCATTACCTGGCACTGAGGACTGCTATGACCCATGTGCTTAGTTAAGAATGTTCCTCTTGCTTCCCTGCTCTAGGAGCTTCAAAAACCATGAATAGAACAATTCCTAGACTAAAGTTCGAGAACTGACAAGTCAGGTATGGAGGATGAAGTTCACCTCGGGGACTTCATGTTCCTCGAATTTTTTTTTAATCCTATAAAAAAAAACCCATTCCATGTCTCAATTCTCTTGGAACTTGGCCTGGGAAAACCAAACCTGTGTATGGAGAGCAGTGAAGGATAACTTGTAGTATGAGAGGGGTCATATAGCTTGGTCAGCTAGGTCCTTTAGTTGGTCTATCACCTTGGGCTCACTCCCATTTTGGAATATCATTTCTTGCTGAAGCTGCTTTAATGCACAGTAAGGAACTGGGTCATTTTATACACAAACCTTGCCCCTACCAGCCTTCTGAGGATAGCAACATTTCCAAGTATACTATAAAAGTAGCAATTATACAATTTGGGATACATTTTGTTTTTTAAAGCCATCATCTCCATCTGTGGCTTAATTTAAGATTATTGAGTCAAAACAAGATTTCTCTCACAATGAAGAAATAACAGAGGTTATCATATTGGTGTCACACATGCTAAAACTACTTCACTATTCCTTTAATAAAAAATCTGGAGATCAAATTAGAGAATACCACCACTGGGGTAGTGGAATGGGAACTTTGTATGAATTTGTGTGAGACTTAAGATTGAACAGTGATAGTGCTATGTGCTTTTCTCCCATTCTGTATCTTCAGGAAGGCAGGCATGCTGGGAAAAGTATGGATATCAAAGAAACAAAGATTGCTGAAGTTTTAATTCATATACATCTCAAGTTACAAATTTAAATCTGAATTTAAAACAGCAGTAGAGCCATTACTCAGCTTCCTTCTCAAATTGTCTCTTTAGGGCCCAAAGGGACAAGCTATAGCCAGATGCATTAGCTTTATGATGGAAAACATCCAAAGCCTTGACTACTCCTAAAGCAGCTTAAAGTACCCTTCTTTCTCTAATTCTAGTGCTGAAGAGTCACTAAAAGAAACGTTGAGGGAAAGCAACTAAACTTACATCATCACTTCTCCAATTTCCTAGCACTGTTATTTGCAGATACTGAACAAAGGTTCAAGAGAAATCATGTATCTTTCCCATTTGCTGTGAGAGATTATTGAAGTCTGGATAAAAAGCACTCTTGCTTAGGAATAAATCAGATACCTGCTTAGGTTCTATCTGGGGAAGAAGCAGCTGACCTGGAATAGGCATTCTTTTTGGCTTCCCTTTCCCAGGTAGTTAACATCCTACTAAGCCTATTCCATGGCTGGTGAGGCTTTGCCAGGGATATTACCTTTAGTTCAATGGCTCTGTTCATTAAGGAGAACCTTTCTTGGATACCAGGAATACATCAAAAGAAAAATCACAATTTGTTTTTCATATGGGTAGGGTTCCTCTGAAATTAATTCCTGTCCCTGTATTAGAGATTGGTCAGCAGTAGGGTTCCATTCAGTATCTCTCCGTGAAAACTTGACATCTTCTCTAGAGTCTAGACAGGCCAAGGCTGAAACTGAGCATAATTCCTGAATTGTGGCATTATGGTAATGTCCTCAGCACCTCCCACTTATGACCTTTAAAGAGGAGAGAGTTGACTCATCTGAAGGACCTTTAAGAATAGCCCTTATAGTGACAGGTAAGAATAGCTCATGAGCAATAAAAGATGCCTCAACCACACTCACACATTATTCTCTGGACAACTGCACCACACTACATCCATCTCCATATGACTGCAACTTTGGGACATGACATGCGAGCAGCTAGAGAGAGATGCCACAAGACACACACACCACAGAAAGTGGGGTGGGATAGAAGATAGGTCTGTTTGCAAATCAGGGGCTACTGCCATGTGGGGGAGCCAAACAAGGAAAAAGTGGGTATGCCAAGCCACACATTATCAGCCAGCATCTAGCACCCCCCAACTGACCAGAAAACTCCCAGACACAGCCAAAAGACTCAGACATGTATATGTGGAGCCTGCCTCCTGAGGATGGTCAGCCACGCTGTCTTTGTTCATACAAAGCCCAGGCCATTATGGGAATACCAGAAACATAAAATAAATGTGTTAATAAACACAATTAAGCATATTCTAAGATAGCCCCAAACCAAAGGAAGGGAAACAACCTGTTGTTTCTTGTTCAGAGATAGAGAACAATCACTGCCCTTCTCAGAGGCTCTCAGGACCTCATACCATTTAATTTGCACTTCTTTAATATGTCTTATATACTCTCTGGCTGTAACTTATTTCTTCTACTAGCTTCGGGGTTGAGCCTGGGTTCCTTGAAGGGAAGGACCATCTCTCTCTCTATCTTCCTTCTTCTATACTCTACCAAGCTCTCTATACAAGGGAGACCCGACTAGGTTATGTGCTGTGTTCTCTTCCTTGTCTAGGACTGTATACACAGTTTCCCACACACCACCTCTCTCCTATGGACATCTTCCTACATCTAAAAGTCCCTCAAAGTACCTTTTCTTTGCTAAGAAAGTGAATCAATTTCTCAACAATCTTTCTTTGTCATGACCTTTCCCAAATCTCTGTAAAAAGCTCCAAACCACAACTTTTCTCTGCCCCATGAAACGCTTTACTAGGTAAGTCACCAATTCACAATAAATAGGAATACTGACTGAAATACTGTCTGAAGAAGACATGACTCAACCTCAGGGAGTTTACAGCATCTCAGGTTTCATATTTGTTTTTAAACAATAACTAGGCCCTAGGAGTGTGAGTTTTTCCTAACCTCAGTTATTTTGCTCACATTTTACCAGATAAACTCAAGATCAGAGCTTTCTAGATCTGAACTGTCTTGGCATTTCTCCTTAATGCTCCAAGTTCAATGGTGACTCTAAATCCTTTGTATGACCAACAACTCAAAATACCCTGAAAGTGAGGCTGGCACATTAGCTCTTTGTGGTGTCTTATTAGGGAGGGAAAGGGATGAGACAAGCCAGAGGAAGGGCACCCAAGGAGTGTATGTGGTCTTACCGAATCAAATTCTGCTTGGTCATCCTCAGGGAGGTCGCTGGTTTCATAAACGTCTGGCTCATTTCTGGCCTGCAGGTAGAAGCAACCAACCCACCTCAGGACAAAGTACCCACCAACTCCCTTCCCCACTCCATTTACCATGGCTAACAGAGAAGACAGGATGATTCCCAGATCACCTGCTTGCTCACTTGTCCCTCTTTCACCTAGCCCAGGGAACCATCACAGGGCTGGTGGTTGAAGCAACTGAAACCTGATGGTAGAAGCTGCATGTGAGATATGACAAAGACAGTGCATTCATCTGAGGGTTAGGCACTGTACTTTTTACTAATCTGAGGAGACAGGGACCTTAAGTCTTTTCACTAGTGTCAATGGGGAGAATGGTAAATGTTGTACAACTAGAGGATACGTCAAATGTATCTATATAAGATGGAAGCTTTTAGAGCTTTAGACAAAAAATTCTAAACCTGATCTGAGAATGGTTCTGTTCCTCCATCCTCATATTCACCATTAGCCAACCCTATTAAGTCTGGCAAAAGTGAAATAGGGAGCCAAGGACAAGGGCTATGGTTAGTATGGGAGTGTCAAAGGCTATATAGTCAGCATTTGTTTTATTTTGGTGAAATACATAGTAGAGGAGGCCTGAGGGGCATCAGTTGGTGGTAGAGGGGAAATATGAAATAGCAGAGATAGTCTAGGAGAGGTAGAATGCAATGGAAATGAGTGTGGGGAGACAGGAGAGGAGGAAACATTCTTGGATGCTCATGAGTCAAGGGGAAGGGGTCAAATCTTGCATTGTGAGAGAAGAACAAGCTTCTCAGGTATAGGTTGTGGGGATGGTCTAAGAAGTCTACAGTGTAATGGAACTGTTGGCAGTCTGGAAAAACACACTAACAGAAAAGGAGAAAACAAAAGGAAGGTCAAAGCTTTCATGGAGGAGGTAGAAAACAATTTACATGATAACAATAATATTGTAAAGACAAGCCACCTTGAAAGATCTAACAACTGATCAATACAAGGATCAGCCAGCATTCCAGGGGGTAGATTCCATGCCACCCATATCCTGAAAGAGAGGTGGTGGACCCAGGATGAAAAATAGGACATATGCTTTTATGGAGGGGAGCTACTGTGGGAATTTGTTTTGTTTGACTACTCATATTTTTTTTCTGTTCCATTATAATATTAAAATATAAAGATAGCAAGCATCTATTTTCTCTCCCTCCAGGCTCTCCTAACCGCCTACCCCCCACCATGGAAAAGAAAAAAAACACTTGTAACAAATAAGTACTACGAATATTTGTTACAAGGGTTTTATCTTTTTTTTTTCTTCCAGTGGGGAAGAAAGAAAAAAAATGCTTGTTAACTGAAAAAATGAAAAAGAGGAGGAGGGAAAGGAGCTCAGGGATGGAAGACAGGTCCTAGGTGGTCAATGCAACGGAGGTGGGTGGAGACAGACTGGAAGAGAGAAGCCTGGAGGGAAGATCTGACAGCCGAAGAGGGAAACAAATCCTTAGACGAGTCGGAGGGTTTCTTAATCTTTTTTGGGAGCACAAACAACTCTGACAGTATGGCGAAACCCATGAATGCATTCTCAGACTCTTTTTAAATGCACAAAATAAGTATCTAGGATTACAAAAGAAATAAATTCTATGGAAATTCAGTTAGCCAACTACTGAAAGAAAAGAGCTCGTGGAACCAGCAGCTATGGAGGAGGTGGCCAAGGCGAGGTTCCGGAGGAGGGGACGGGAAGCCTGGTTTAAGCTGACCGGGCCTGGCCAAGGCCAGCAGTGCAAGCCCTTCATGCGGCCGCGGCAGGACCGGCGGCCCACATTACGTGACTTGCCCGAGGCTGCACTGGCAGTCGGAGACCGAAGGGGCTCGGACTCGGCTCTGGCTCCACCTTCGGCGCTCTCTGCCGGCCGCACCCCCGGGCCAGGGTCGGGGTGGGGGACCGGGCCCGGGTGAGGGTCCGCGGGCAGGGAGGGGGCAGCCCACCGAGCGGCGGGGAGGCGCCAGGGCCCACGCGCGAGCCAGGGCGCTCGAGCCGGCGCCCGCGGGAGGGTCCCCGGCGATGGGCGAAGGAGCGCGGCCAGGGAGGGACCGTGCCGGGCCGCGGGGCGGGGGCTGTCCGGGCCCTCTACTCACAATGCCGGGGAGGTCGGCGTATTTGGGGTCCGCCATGACAGTGGCAGAGGAGGGCAGGGAAGACAGGGCAGGGGGGGTCCGGGGCCTCGGCGGGGCCGGAGCCGAAGCTCGAGCTCTGCCCGCGGAAGAAGCCGGTCGGGGTCCCGGTCGAATGCGGCAGCAGGGGCGGCTGAGGGGCACGAAGTCTCGCGAAAGGACGGCCAGGAGTCGGCGGAGCCGAGAGAGGGGGAAGTCGACCTCGCGAGAACTCAGGGCTCCTAGACGCTTTCCCTCCCACCAACCGAGAGGGAGAGGCAGGCGAAAACGAGGCAGAGAGATGAGGTAATGGGAAAAGAAGGCCGATTAGGATTGTGGGATGTGTAGTCACAGGACGGCCTCTCTTGAACACATTGAAAGAGGGTAAATTGTTAGGCGATCATGGATATAAAACGAGAAGGGACCGTGAAGATCATCCAGTCCAGGGGTTCTTAACCAAAAACCAGCCTCCTTTTCTGGCAGTGTGAGCGAGTCAAGAGGCATTTATTTAGCTGCCCACATGGGCAGCTAGATGGATCAGTGGGTATAAAGCGTTGAATCTGGAGTCAAAAAGACCTGAGTTCAAATTCGACCTCAGACATTTACTGCAGTGTGACCCTGGGCAAGTCATTTAACTCTGTCTCAGTTTCACCATATGTAAAATGAGCTGAGGAAGGAAATGGCAAACCATTCTAGCATCTCTGCCCAGAAAACTCCAAATGGAGTCACAAAATGTCAGACGCGACTGGACAACAAGAATATGTGCCCACAGTCTTGGGGGATACAAAAGCAAAAACAATGTTTTCTTTCCAGTAGCTCACAATCAGCGAAGGAGACAATTTCAAACAACTATGTATAAACAAGTTGGATAAAGGTAAAGAAAAAATAATCTGAGAGGGAAAGCACTAAAATCGGGTGAAGTCTATGGGGCTCTCCTCTGAATAATGATTTTAAGTGAACAAAATAAATGCATAGGATTAAGAAGGAATTCCGTTATAATGAAATTATTTTTAAAGGCTCCCTCAGATTTAAAACTGCTGAGTTAGTAAAAAATGTTACCAAACTTCCTGACAGAGAGGTGATAGACTCAGAGTGCAGATTGAGAGGATTTTTTTTTTTCAGACATACCCAATGCTGGAATTTGTTTCACTTGACTGTGCATATTTGTTATAAGGGTTTTGTCTAAAGTTTAGACTCCAAACCCTTCCCATTACACAGGAAGAAACTGAACTAAGTAGGTTAACCAATGACACACATAGGTATTAAGTGGTTGGTTTTTGTTTGTTTCTGGTGGCAGAAAACTGGAAACTAAGGAGGTGTCTGTCAGTTGGGAAATGGTTGAACAAATTATGGGATTCAAATATGACAAAGCTATTGTGCTGAAAGTAATGATGAAAGGGGTTTCCAGAGAAATCAGGGAAGATGTGTATGAACTACTGCAGAGTAAAGAGAGCAAAACCAGAAGAACAATTTCTGCAGCAACGATATTCTAAGGACAAACACCTCGGAAAGACTTAAGAATTCTAATCAGTGAAATGACCAATCATGATTCCAGAGGAATATTCCACCTGCCTCCTAACAGAAAGATAATAGTTGCAGAATGCAGACTGACACACTCTGTGTGTGTGTGTGTGTGTGTGTGTGTGTTTGTGTTTGACATACTCAATGCTAAAATTTGTTTCACTAGACCATACATGTTATAAGAGTTTTGTTTTTCTATTTCACTGTATCTATATTTGGGAAGTGGGTATGAGAGGGAGAGAAGGTGGATTTTCTTTTCTTTTTTTAAAATAACTATGAAAGTCTTAAGAACTCTTATCAGCACTATGATCAACCATGAGTACAGATGAAGAAGCATCTCACCTACCTCCTGACAGAGAGGTGACTTAGTGTTACAGAATGATTTACACATTTTTGGATATGGCCAATATAGGAATTTGTTTTGCTTGACTATGCAATAGTTATTACAAAGAGTTTCCCTTCCCTTCCTAGTAAGGGGAGAAGTGGGTTGGAGAGAAAATACATGCTTAATTGAAAAAAATAAATTTTAAAAATAAATTTTTTTAAAAAGTGTTAGATTTGAACTGGTCAGTCCTCTGGCTCCTTAACCAGCACCCTTTCCACTGTACTCTGTGGGGAGCAAATAATATGGTAGTAGATCATATGGGGCCCAGGTGGTTTCCTCACCACAATTCTATGATCTACAGGAAATCTTTTCCAACAGCTCTTAATTACAGTGCCTTCCCTTGGTTGATTACTTCCCATTTATCCTGTATATAGCTTGCTTTGTAAATATTTGTTTGTGTGTCATCTCCCCCATTAGATTTTAAGCTTCTTGAAGGCAAGGACTGTCTTTTGCCTCTTTTTGTATTCTCAGTCTTAGCACAGTGCTTGGCACATAGCAGATGATTAATAACTCTTTATTGATTGATGATGCAGATAGGTAATTTATGCATTATTAATCCTCATTTAACAGATGAGCAAGGCTGGATGCTTATCATTTTATCACGTTGAAACCTTAACAAAATGTACCACAACTACTGACTGCATGAATGAAAATGCATGATATAGTAGAAAGAAAATTGGATTTGGAATGAGTTTGGAATGGGTTTGGATCTCAGGTACACTTACTAGTTGGGTGACCAGTGGGTAAGTCACTTTACTTTTTTCAGGACAATAATGTTCATCTCACGTACTTCACAGGATTATGATAGGTAAAGCAAGTATAATAGCAAGTGAGCTATTCATTACAATTCATCTTCCTATATGGCTCCCATTTCTTTTTCATCTCTTTATCCCCTTATCATTTAGTCTTCTCTTTATCTTTATTTCCATCTCTTTATCCCCTCATCATTCCATCTAACCCTAGATTGGGTGGGGTGGTGTTGATGTTCAACCTAAAGAAATTCTTAGTTGTGCTCAACTTGAGTACTATTAGTCTGGCTTCTCATCTTGGTGTACAGGATCCTCATGGACAAAGAGGTTCAACCACCCTCTCCCCCTAGAGAATTTCAGTGTCCAGATAGCCCTTTCCAGCTTCTGCAGTCTGACTCTGCTTCCCAACTGCCTCTCCTGCCTGCCAAGGCTAATGACGTCTAGAAAAATCAATCTGACTTGCCTCTTTATAACTCTGCTCAGGGGCTGCAGCAGGAGTCAGACCTGGGGGAGGGGATTTGAAGGATGATGTTTCTCTGTTCGAGGGTCTCAGAAAGGAAGGGATGACTGAGTAGGAAAATTCAGGACACTGAACAACACATATACAGGTCATTTCACAAATGATCACTGCATAAGGCTCTCTCTCCCCCAGCTTTCCTACTGCTCTGCCTGCCATTTGCATTTCAGTGCCTCCCCCAGCCCAGACAGCAGAAATAAAAACATCAAAGAATCAGAGTGTATAGTGGACCTTCAAGATAATCTGGTTCAACGCCTCCATTTTATAAAGGAGGAAGGGAAAGCTCAGAAAAAGAGATGATTTGCCCAAGGTCACTCAGCTCAGAGCCATAGGTAGGAATTCTTGTAGCTGGGGGCAAATTCAGCTAGGGGGAAGAGGGTGGCTGGAATGGACAGTCTGAGTTTTCTCAAGGAGATGGAGAGAGCAGTACCCCCAGGGAGTTCAGCCCTCATTCTGGGAAAGTTGGGGGATTAGGTGGTTCACAGGGACTGGATGGGCCTGGGGACAGTTTCACCAGTATAATAGCTCAGATGGATCAAGGCCCATAAAACCAAGCTCGGAGGACTGTGGTCGCTAGAGGATGGCAGTTGCATTTGCAAGAGGACGCCGGTTGCATGGGAATTGCGGTTGCTGTGGGAAGGAAGCAAGATCCTCGACCACCATGTTGATGCCCTTGAACAAAACCCCAATTGCTCTAGTTACGGCGCTAAGTGGCTGAATTGGGTTTGAAACCCAAGTCTTTTGACTTCAAGAACTCTCTCTTAAGGAGGAAGAATCAGAACCTGAATAATCCTTTCCTCAGGAATTTATTTATACACACACACACACACACACACACACACACACAAGCACGTAGGAGTTTAGGACGTTTTCTCTCCTGTGAACCCTCCCTCCCCCCGCCCCTTCCCCCCACAACCTCTATCTTTGCCCTTCCAGATAAAAGTCTATGGCAGCGGAAAGGAGAACATCCCGACAGCTCATACTTTCTCTCCCTGCCCCAACCTCCTCCCATGAATGGGGTCTTGGAATGCACCTGCGAGGGGAAGGGCTGTTTGGTCTCTTTCAAGGACTACTCAGTTGGGAAGGTCCCTCACCACCCCCCACCAGCTTATACTGGGGAGGAGGGGCAGTTGTCTGGGAAGGAAGAGGTCTTGCATCTTGATCATTATGCCTTCCTCCTTTGGGATGGGGAGCTGTATTTCCCTGCTCCCCTCCTCCACTCCTAGAGGGTGGAGCTGGGATGGGGGGCGGGGATGTTGTTCTTCGCAGCCAGTTTTAGCCAACACTGTCAAACTGGTTATCCGAGGGGACAAAGGTATCAGAATTCAGTAATGATACGGGAAATGGGGGGGGGGGATTGGTGGAAAGTCCAGGTTCCCTCTGGTGGGAACAGGCGGGAAGGGATGATTAGTTTATCTAGCAAATTAAGAAAGGTGGGGTGCTCGAATCCTTTCCCATCAACAGCCCAACCCCTTCCACCTTAAGAGAAGCCCCGCCTCCAGCTCTTTTCCAGACCCCCCCCCCCCCAACTCCAGCAACCCCGCAGAGTAGAGCTGCAGCGGGAGGGGCTGAGGCAGAGAGGAGAGAACAGTAGGCGAAGCTGAGGGGATTTTCTCTAAAAATCTCCAAAGCCACCAGAAAGAGCTTCCTCAGCTCCTCTCCCTTCATCAGCCTTCCTTTTCCTTCCCTCTGTAGCATCAGTCCAAGAGATTCAGTCACTTCTGTTCCTCTCTCGTCTCTGCTGAGCTCCCCCAGCCTTTCTCCAAAGCGCCCCCACACCACCGCCGCCACCACCGCCACCACCACCGGTCATCGCCATGACGGAGACCAACAATGAATGCAGCATCAAGGTGCTCTGCCGATTCAGACCCCTGAACCAGTCGGAGATTCTTCGGGGTGACAAATTTATCCCCCTTTTTCAAGGGGACGACAGCGTCATTATTGGGGTGAGTGCCCACCAGATGAGGAGGATGGGGTGAAGGGATGGGCACCCCCATAGGATACGTCCCAGATGCCAGTTAATGCTTGTTTTGTTCTCCCACCCATCCAACTTCTCTCCCCATCTCCCTTCACTCTCCATTCCCCTTCTTCCTCCATCATCCTTCCATTCCTCCCCTTCTTTTTCCATCCCCCCCACCTCCGCAGCCCCTCCCTCCCCATTCAATCCTTAGCTCAGGCCTTAGATGGGTGTGGCCTGGGTTAGGATCTGAACTCTTGGTTCTCTGCAGAGATGAAGCAGGTTCATTTAGTATCTCCCCTTTAACCCACACCCCAATCCAATCAATGATTTAGAATTCCACTCCTCTGCAGTGTGCTAACCTAACTGTTATACACTTATTCTTCCATTTTCTAATTCAGAGGACTTTATAGTTCAGAAGATTCCATTCCTAATCTCACCCCTACTCCCTGTTTTCACCTGCTGCCCTCTGGGATGTGAGTAGAGGGTAGAAGCTTTGTATCCCAACCACACCCCAGATGAGACTCTTGATCTGCTAGTAAGAGGAGCCTGGGTCTCTTGTTGTGCTTAGTCTTTCTGCTCACCCCAGGGAGCCTAGGGTGTGGGGCCAGAGGATACCATTCTTTGGCTCTGGGGACTTCTAGACTAGAGGGCTATTTCCAGCTCTAAACAGTACTACCGTTGCCTTAACTTGTCTTAATCATGGTTCTGGAGGTCACTGCTGTGTACCTTCCCACCCCAATTTGGGGTGACAGAAAAAAAAAAGCCTCTGAGGTAAAAAGGAAAAAAATAGGGATTCAGGATAGGGCTTATTTAAGGCCCAGGTCCCTTCATCTCCTCAAAAAATAGCCAGCATATTCAGTAGTCCTACCTAACCACCTCTTTTCATAGTAACCAGTTTCATCACAACAGTCCCCACCCATGGAGGAGGAGATCAAGAATGCACGTCATTCCCCTGCATCACGGCCTAGGCTTGATTCCTAGGCCCAGGCTCCAGTACAAGCTTCTGGTATCCTAAAGACTCCCCAAACCTTCATAATTCATGTCTGTAACAACTGGAATAACAAGGATTATGTGGCTGTGGGGTCCAGGTAACCCCTGAAGCTGGAGCAGAATGTAAAGGTGGCAGAGCTGAGAGCTGAAAAGTCTGAAGTGGGGGTTTGGGTGGGGGAAATATTAGAGTACAGATATATTTGGGGGAGAGGTGGGGCATGGATTGTCAGGATGAGCTAAAGACAGGGAGAATGGAGTTTTAGATGAAAGAGGGAGAGAGAGAGAGAGAGAGAGAGAGAGAGAGAGAGAGAGAGAGGGAGAGAGAGAGAGAGAGAGAGAGAGAGAGAGAGAGAGAGAGAGAGAGAGAGAGGGAGGGAGAGAGAGAGGGAGAGAGAGAGAGAGAGAGAGAGAGAGAGAGAGAGAGAGAGAGAGTCATTCCTTCCTGCCTCGGTCCTCAAGGACAACCAACTCCACTCTGTCCTCCCCCCAAATGGAGCCCTAACTGTTGACTCAAAAAGATGGAAGCTTATTTGCCTATCATTTTAATGTTTAATGTGTTTATTTTGTGCCATTAAGATAAAGTCTGCTTTTCTTTCCTCATTTCCCAACCTCTCCTCCCCTTCCTCCAATCTTTACTGAACCCATCCTAAAAAAAAACAAAATTAAATCCCTGCTTAGCATCTGGAGATGCTTTTTTCTCTTTCGGCAACCATTGGTATAGCAGGAAGAACACTAGATTTGGAGTCTAAGGAACTGGATACGAATCCCAAGTCTGCCACTTATTACCTGTATGACTCAAATTTAACAGACTTCAATTTCCTCTTCTCTAAAATGGAGGGTTAAATGAGGTGATCTTCAAGTGGAATGACCACTTCCTGATAAGATTCCTGTACAGTGGTATTTAACTTAGATGACCTCTGGGCTTCCCTCCTGTGACCTTTAGGGTCTATTTAAGTCTAGATCCTAGGATTCAATGAAACAGTGATTAACTATGGGCCTGAAAACATAAGGGAAAGTGAGTCTATGGGAATATGAATGGTTAGTGAGAGTGAGCACATTAGGTAGACTTTATATACCATAATCACCCTACCCCTGAGTTGAGTTGTTACAGATGGATTTTTCAGATAATGTTGAGCTAAACTTCTCTCTATTTCTTTAATAATACTTCTGTGTTATGCTTCTATTTAATTAAAAGGTAAAGGATAGGTTCCATCTCCCTGCTTTCCCCAGTTAAGGGAGTGGATAATATATGTCCAAGGAGTGGAAGAAGAGGCACTTTACTGAGACTATGTCTATCTTTTCCCTCATTTTTGTGGCTCCAAATTTTCCCATTTCTCTCTTTGTCTATCCTATTCTACAAGGTTGGACAAAGGGGCCATTTTGTCTCAGAATCCTGGTAGTTCTATCTCCCTATTTTACATCTGTGTCTCTTTGCACTAAGGTCATGAGACCTGAGAAAAGAGGCATTTCCGGGGCTATTAGGTATTTTGAGGGTGATTCCTGGCTTTGCTAGTAGGGAAGAGGGAATCTCTGTCCTCTTCTGGAAAAGGTTGAAAGACTAATGTGGAAATATGTTTAACATGATTGCACATGTATACGCTATATCAGATTTCTTGCTATCTTGGGGAGGGGATAAGGAGAGAGGGAGGAAGAAAATTGTGGAACTCAAAATCTTATAAAAATGAATATTGAAAAATATGAAAAAGGAAAGGTTGAGAGGAGTGAATTAGGGGATGGAGCTGTTTTAAGATCTGCTGAAGTTTAAGGGAAGATCAAAGAAGGTATGTTTGTAGGGAAAAGAGAAGGATAACCTCCCTTGTTCCTTGCAATCTTCTCTCTTTGTAGCCAACATTACCTGGTCTCTGTAAACCTTTTGTTTAAAAAAAAAAAAAGGCAATCTTGTTAGATGATTAAGTTTTGGGTTAGGGGACAATACTGTAAACTCTCTCTTTCTGCCCCAGGCCCCATAACTCTTCCCATGGATCTGGGGGAAAGGTCATGGAAAATATTCACAGCTTGTTTTGATTTTAAAATGGTGTCTGAGTTACTGTATGGTGTACGTTCATTCTCTGTCATTCATTGTTTCTCTGTGTTCATGGATCCCTCTGACAGCTCTGGTGGAGAAAGGCCTGGTGTCTGGGGCGCCAGGCTGTCTAGGATGCATCTCTACCAGGATAGAGGTGGAGCAAACACAGAAGGAATGATAATTAGTCCCACATTCTAATCTCCCTCCACACATATGTTTCTTTACTCTGATGCCTACTAGCTGCTTCTTTCATAGCTTTAGAAACTATCCACTCCTCTTTCCAAGAGTCTGTGAGGTATTTAAGATTAGTTGAATGGAAAAAGGAAGGAACAACTCTGATAAATTTAGCTCGGGACTTGATTTTTGAGACTTGTTTGCAGGGTTACCAGAGATGGAAATGATGGTAGAAAACAACTTGAGGGCCAACCTGAATTACTTTAGCATTTTCAGGGTGGGTCCTACTATCCTTTTCAGTTTTGGGTAGCCAGGGAACCAAGATCCAATCAGAGAAAGAACAAGGAAGTGAAGACTCTGTGTCTCTGGCATTGCTATGGTGACAATCCCTAAGAGCATCACCATGGAGACAAGGCTCGGTGTTCTCAGTTCAGACATTGCTAGGTGTCTTAGATTAAGGCTCCTGAAAGGGATTATCTCACCCCTTTATCTCCTATAACATGGAGACTCCATGGAGAATGGTGGAAAGGAGCTAAAAGAGATATATGGCTTAGAAGGGGAATAAGGAGACTAGGCATAGAGAAAGAAAGATTTAGCCTGGTGTAGACACTTATGGACAGGACAGGTCCCAAAGATGGGATTTCTAGGACCTCAAAATGATAACTCTCCAGTGTTTTTCCATTTTTCCTTTTTAGAGAGGTTAGAGATTGCTGTGGGTGGGAGAAGTAAAATACAGGATAATAGAGGCTAAAAATGGGGAAATGTGTGTGAATTTCTGATTTAACCAGCTTCTTGGCTTGCCTGATGTTTTAGCATCTATCCCCACTTCCCAGTTCAGTGAGGATGGAAGCTTACTAGAAGTGACTGAAATGTCTAAGGCAGTAGGGGGCAAAAAGCAAAGGAGGCATCTCTTTCATGGGTCAGAAGATAGTACAGGAACTATACAATTCATTCTATAAATGTGATTTGGCATCCTGAAGCCCACTGTTCAACATTTCTGCCCTCAGTTCTACCTATTTGCTAAATACAAAATAATTTGTTGGGAGAAGCCTGGGATCAAAGTTTGAAACATTATTGGTATTTAATTAATTGGCTAATTTCCCTGATGAAATTAGCCTGTCTGTACTCTACCCTGGGCAAAACTGTGATGAACTTCAATTCTGCCTGTAGCCATCTGATTCCTTGGCCATTCCCCACTTTGGTAGCACTTTCTCTTTACCCCCAATGTCCCCTTGATCTCCCCCTCCAACCAAAACTTCCTTTAGGAAAGACTTTGATAAATTCATTCATGTTAAGTATAAGTAACTTTTTAAAAAAGCATCATTTCTCTAAAGAATATTTCAATTTAACCAGAATCAAAGCTTTAAGTTCTAACAATGGAATTTCAGGCATCAGCAGAATGAGGAGGTAAACATTCTTTTTATCCTTCTCCAAATTTATTTTACATAGCACTTTAAATCGTACAAAATACTTTCTGCACAGGAATCCTGTGAGATGCATAGCATGAGTACCATTAACCCCATTTTACAAGTGACACCAATTACACAATTACTAAATATTAGAACTGGGATTCGAACCCACGTCTCCTTGCCCCCATTAGTGCCTTTTCCATTACACCTCCCTGTACTTAACCTAATACTTCTAACCCATAAATATCTTACTACCACAAGTCTAAGAATCCTTCCTGGAATTATCTTGTATCTTCTTTGGTTTTCCCCTTTACTCCAATCCAGGCAAAAGAAAAGGGGCTGGGAAATTGGGGAGGGGGGTGGCTGAAGTAGCTTAATGTTTCAGGACTTGGAGAGTTCCCCCAGTTCCAATGTAGCTATAGCGCCCTCTGGAGCGCTCAGAGTCCTTTCCTACTAATGGGAGGGTGTTTGAGTCTGACCATTTAACCATTTTTGCTGAGACTCAGGAAGAGGAATTGTGAGGACAAGATTGGCTCAGGGATTTGTGTGTGTAATCTCCTCTGGCTGTATGCCTGGATTCATGAAACATGGATAGAGATTACAGCTGAGAGGAAGCTAGCATCACTGGCCAAAGAACAGATGTGTTTTGGTTTTCTCTATTTCTCAATCATCTAGAGACATGAAGACAATGTTGGAGAAGGGTTGTATTTCAAAGGATTGAAATGGAATTTCAATATTAATGGATTGTTTGTTTATCTCTTTTTTCATTTTCTCTCCCTGGGAGGTTGTCACCACGTTCAAAGATGTAATCTTTTCCTATCTCTACCTCATCTCTCTTTTAAAATTCTTTTTTTCAGTTCTTTATCCCCATCCCTTCTTGCAAACAGACACAGTTCCATTGATTTCCCACTCACCCCCACCCCCCAACCTCTGGCACTTCTGCACTTGCCTACTCTGCAACTCTCCCCAGACTGGACCTTAATTTATGGAAGGATAAGGGTGAGAGTGGAGTTTTGTCCCTTTTTGGGGACATGGAAAAGGGGGCACCCACCGCTTATCATATCTGACACATCTCTCTCTACTCCAGGGAAAGCCATATGTATTTGACCGAGTATTCCCTCCAAACACGACCCAGGAACAAGTTTATCATGCATGTGCCATGCAAATTGTCAAAGGTAATTGATATATTTTGGGTGAGGGGAAGGGACAGTTCCTACCTCTAAGTCATTTCTTCTAAACCTTATTCTCTTTACCAACACCCCACTTTTCTTCCAGATGTTCTTGCTGGTTACAATGGCACTATTTTTGCTTATGGACAAACATCATCAGGAAAGACCCACACTATGGAGGTGAGAATTCCAGCATGTTTGCAGGAGCAAAGAAAGGACCTGGAAGTTTTAAGGGGTAGCCCCTTAAAATAGATTTTTGTCTTTGTGGAGAAGGACAGAGACCTAGGTATATTGTGAAATGCCCAGATTGAACAGTAGATTAAAAGGAATCTATGAACTGCTGAGGATACTTTGAATGAACAATATTTTATTCAAGCCTTACTAAATTTCCTCCTTGCCACATGCTCCACTTTTCCTCTTTTTGTCCTAGAAAAGCAACAACAAATTCTTCTTCTTCTTCTTCTTCTTTTTTTTTTTGGAGGGCAATTGGGGTTAAGTAACTTGCCCAAGGTCACACAGCTAGGTTTTTGTTTGTGTTAAGTGTCTGAGGTCGAATCTGAACTCAGGTCCTTCTGACTCCAGGGCCGGCGCTCTACTCACTGTGCCACCTAGCTGCCCCGAAACAACAAATTCTATCCCTATGTCTTACCATGGTAATTGACAATGGTACTCCATTTTTTGCTCTTTTCCTGAAACTCCCTATTTCCTTTCTACATCCCTTCTCCATTAATTGTTAGTGACACTATATCAGATCCAATGAGCTAGCCATTCTATTTACTTTCTGAATTTATATTTAATTTATATCACTTATGAGTCAACCTATGTTACCTTTCTATATATACCTTTGTAATTCATACAATATGATGCAATTTGGTGTAAATAATCTGTATGTAGGGTGTACTTTAATCCCTACATCCCCACTTTTCCCATGACTCAATCTAACTTTGAGATATTCTTGTTCATCCAGGGGAAGTTGCATGACCCTCAGCTGATGGGAATAATTCCTCGAATTGCCCGTGACATCTTCAATCACATTTATTCCATGGATGAGAACCTTGAGTTCCATATCAAGGTGAGTATGGCAGAATAGTTGGATATCTTTGGCAAGTAGAAAGGATAGTGAGGTCAGATATATAAAGAAATTAGAGAGAAATTCAGATTCTAAATTTATATTTCTCTCCTCTGGTAAGCCTCAGCTAATTCATCTTTCCAACAAGTTGTCTTCTCTTACTATCTCCCCTTCCAAACATATACACTATAATCTCCTCCCAAATTCTCCTTATTATTTGAACAGGAAATTTAGCATATCCAAGATCAAATCCCATTAAAAAAAATAACTCTTGGGGCACCTAGGTGGCTCAATGTAGAGAGTACCAGCCCTGGAGTCAGGAGAACCTGAGTTCAAATCCCACCTCAAACATTTAACACTTACTAGCCTGTGAACTTGGGTGAGTAATTTAACCCAAATTGCCCTGCCTTCCTGCCTCCAAAAATCAAAAAAGAAAATTAACTCTCTACTGCTAGACCTGTAACTATCAGCTATAAGGGTGGTTGTCTCTTCTCCATCTAATCCAGGAGTGGGAAACCTTTGGCGTCCAGGCCACATGTGGCCTTCTAGGTTCTTGGGTATGGTCTTTTGATTGAGTCCAAGTTTTTTAGAACAAATTCTTTTATTAAGGAAATTTGTTCTGTGAATTTGCCACTGGTCTTTTACCTGACCTCTAGAAATTCTCAATTACCTTCTATCTACTCCCCATAAAACCCCCTGTAATTTAAAAAAAGAACTTTATTAGCAATTATGTGAGGAAATGTAAGCAAAATAGGCACACAATACAGATTGATTAAGCTATAAAATATAGATTAACAATTAACATTTAGACTAAGCTATAAAATATAGATTAACTGTTAATTAAATTAACATCATGAGAATCTTATTCTAAAGTATCATTATTCTAGCCATAAATATAAACAGATCCCTAGAATAACTAGACCAGCTGCCATGCTGCTTCCAGAGAAGGCTATATATGTACTATCTCTCTAAGTGCCTTCAGTCCACCTCCTGGTTGCCTTTCACTTTAGAGTTAAAGATCTTTCACCATTTGCAAAGCTGACCAGAGAGAAAACAGCTGGATCTAGTTAAAAACATTATATTTGGGGGTGGCTAGGTGGCGCAGTGAGTAGAGCGCCGGCCCTGGAGTCAGAAGGACCTTAGTTCAGATCTGGCCTCAGACACTTAACACACACAAACAAAAAAACCTAGCTGTGTGACCTTGGGCAAGTTACTTAACCCCAATTGCCCTCCAAAAAGCAAAAAACAAAAAACAAAACAAAACAAAACCCATTATATTTGTCCCAAGTCGCTGCAGCTCCACTTACTTCTCTAGGTTTGGAAAAATAGCTCTTGTCTTCCTACTCCTCCTCACCAAGGAAATGTTCACCCAAAAACATATCACCTTTGCCCCTCACTCCAGACTATGGCCTCACAAAACCTGACACCATCCTAGCAGCTGATTCCATGATGATCACATTCTCTCTTTGACTCACTGCTCCCAACTAGAGTTATGTGAGAAAAATCTAATATGAATAGCGTGTGCCTATAGTGTAAGTTCACCCCAGAATGAATAAAAGGGCATTCAAGTACAAGGAAGCCTATGGACCACAGTGCAGTAAAAGGGCATCAATGTACAGGAATCTTTTTTTTTTTCATTCCACAAAACATAGACACAAAGGATCCATAGAAGAAAAAAAAACAACACACACACACATAAGGCACTCAAATAGCCCATCACTCCCTCTGCTGAACCTGACGTTCCTTACTGGGGTAACTCTTTGATGATCCCTAAGCAGAATGATCGCACAATTTCCCTTTCTAGTCAGAGAAGTACCAGTTTTGGGGGTTATTTCATTCCCTTCTTGTCCAGAGAATCTTACAGTTCCTCACAAAACTTAAAGTACTATTTTGTGATTTAGACTTCCCCTAAACATACTTTGGGGGACCACTGAATAAACATTTCACTTCCCATTGGACATATGTTGTTTGGAGTAAAATAAATAGAAGGAAATAGCAAGGTCTTAGATTTCATCCCCTTCCTACCCCCACTATCTTCTCAGAGTCCAAGAAAGAAAAATGAAGCTACTATTATGGCTTGATTTTATAGACCACAGAGAGGGGGTAATTCCTACAAGAATCCTCCAGAATCCATCTCCTTGTGTCTTAGTCAGCCAATTATTGGAATTTGTATCTTTTCATGAAGGAATCCACAATCTTTGGGAAGGAGTCCATCAGATGCCTCCAAACAAAATCCTACACCCTGAAATCTCATTAGGTTGATTGGGGAATTCATCAAATTGCTATGATATACCCTTGATCACAACTAGAATTCATAAAGGTTAGAGTTAGAATGGGTCTTAGAGATCTTACAACCATTTGACATTATGATACATAAAGCAATAGTTATATGATAATTCACACTTCTAAAGTACTTTCTTTTACATTATCCCTATGAGGGATATGATAATTCACACTTCCAAAGTACTTTCTTTTACATTATCCCTATGAGGCAAGTATTATTACCCTCTTTTTACAAATTAAGAAACAGAGGCTCAGAGAGATTCAGTGATTTGCCCAAACCACTTGCTGAAGTTGGATTTCAAACATGTAAATCGTTACTAGAAGTTCAGGATTCTTTTCACTGCACTGAGCTGTCTCTCACACAAATAGTAAGAGGGGGGTCATTTAATCATAGGCCCTTTTCTTGTATTCCCATCTTTTCCTCTATCTAGGTTTCTTACTTTGAGATTTATCTAGATAAAATTCGTGACCTGCTGGATGGTGAGTATTAATCAGTCTTTGGGAAATGACCAGAGGGGAAGGTGGGAGAATGATGAGAAGAGAAATTTCCTACTACTATCCTATTTGAGCACAATTTGGGAAGAGATACAAAGTATAATTGCTTCTATAACCTCCATGAGCCTCTCGGTTTTTCTAAGAATTAAAAGGCTATAGAAGATAACAATAAGAATTTATCTCAAAAATAAAGGACTACAGGTTTGGGAGAGGCACTAAGGAGGTCCAACCTAGAAAAAAAAAGGGGGGAGGGGGAAAGGGGGTAAAGACACATATAATTCTTGGGCTAGAATTCTAGGGGAGAGGCAAAGGAGTTAGACCTCCAGGGGCACTTCATGACAGCTAGAAAGATATGGAAGTTTCCTTCCCTATAAAGCACAAAAGAAAAAATACTTCTGTGTGGGTTGGGGTTGGTAGGGAAATAGAAGCAGAGCAGGAACCTGGGACAACAGGTCTTATTCTTCTTCATCCCAATACAGTGACCAAGACAAACCTGTCTGTGCATGAAGATAAGAACCGGGTGCCATTTGTCAAGGTGAGAGTGGGGCTGGAGAAAAAATAGTAATTTGGAGGTCAATGTCTGAAGATTCAGAATACCAATGCCCCACATATTAGAACGACAGATGTTATGTATATATGTGTGTTGGGGGGGGGGAGTGTTATATACTGAAAAGATCAAATGTCTAGATGGGTCAGAATTTGAAGAGTTGTTTTACAATGTACTGAATGATATAAAACCTTGGGATTGAAAAGTTATATCATCAACCTTCTATCTAGTGTCTAGAAGTATTATGGTCAATGTATTTATGCCTATGTTCACCCTGTAGGGTTGCACTGAGCGTTTTGTGTCTAGCCCAGAAGAAATTTTGGATGTTATTGATGAAGGGAAATCCAACCGCCATGTGGCAGTCACTAGTGAGTAGGAAAACTAAGATTTGTATGTGTGTGTATGTGTTTCTGTTTCTGTCTCTGTGCCTCTCTCTGAGGTTAAAAAGCTAAGGAGCAGAAGGGAATCTAAGGCATCTTTGTCCTTCAGGAAAGGCGAGTCCCTTGTCTGTGTGGGTCAGGGACACTGACCCAGAGGGAAGGATGGCTAAAACCTTTCTCTGTCTAGAGGATATGGAGGTATAGGGGCCTATTTTGTTGAATGAGAAGTAGCCTAACATTTCTGACTATCGCTCTACCTTTTTTTTCCCCTTTACCCCTTTCAGACATGAATGAGCACAGCTCCAGAAGTCACAGCATTTTCCTTATCAACATCAAGCAAGAAAATGTGGAGACTGAGCAAAAGCTCAGTGGGAAACTCTACCTAGTGGACCTGGCAGGAAGTGAAAAGGTTAGAGGGAGGGGCAAGTTTGGGGGTGTGGAATCTCTGAGAGGCAACTTTTCTTATCAAAATCTTTGAAGATCTGGCTAAAGGAAAAAGCCCTCTCTATTCCTGCCCAACTGCCTCTTTTAGACCCAATCTCTATCCCTCCCACCCCCAAAGAACTGAGAAACCCCACTTGAGGAGTGAAAGTTCAGCTTCTCATCACATATGGATCCTCTCCTTCCTGCACAGGTCAGCAAAACAGGGGCAGAGGGAGCAGTGTTGGATGAAGCAAAGAATATCAATAAGTCTTTGTCAGCACTGGGGAATGTGATCTCTGCCCTGGCTGAAGGCACAGTGAGTGTCCCTTCTGGTTCTCTCCTACCTTTACCTCATCCCATGATCTCTTGATTTCCTCCACAAACCTCCCAATCTTCTTAGTTCTTCACTCCATAAATTTTCCAATCCCATTTCCTACCCTCTTGTCCTTCATACCAGATTTCTTTTCCTCACTCAGTCTCACTTCTCCCCAGAAAAGCTACGTTCCATATCGTGACAGCAAAATGACTAGGATCCTTCAGGACTCTTTGGGAGGGAACTGCCGGACAACTATGTTTATCTGCTGCTCACCATCCAGTTACAATGATGCTGAGACCAAATCTACTCTTATGTTTGGACAGAGGTCTGTGGCAAGCCCATCCTTTATCCTTCAGCAATCCCCTCAGGTTTCTCCTAGCTCAGTTCATTCTTCCCATGATGTCTCTTTAATGCCTAGGCCTTCTAATTTTCTTCTCCCCCTTCCCTCTCCAAGGGCAAAGACCATCAAGAACACTGCTTCAGTGAATCTGGAACTGACTGCTGAGCAATGGAAGAAGAAATATGAGAAAGAGAAGGAGAAGACAAAGGCACAAAAAGAAACAATTGCTAAGCTGGAAGCTGAACTGAGCCGGTGGAGAAATGGTTAGAGCAGAATAGGACCCTGAGGGAAAGAAAGCCCCTTGGCTTGGCAGGGGGGAGGGTGGGGGTAGGGGTGGTGGTCAGAAAGGAACTTTCATTTGGGAGAGAGGAGGGAAGCACCCTGGAGCCAGAGCAGCCCTGTTCCAGAGAGTGACATGCAAGGTCAGGGAGGCTCTGTTTTTGGAGGCAGAATACTAAGGGGAAACAGGGTAATCCCTAGTTGAGATTGAGGGTTTTTTTGTGAGGAAAAGGGGTCTTTCTCTTTGGGGCAAAAAATAGGTAAGTTTTTGACTGCAAAGAAAAATATTGTGGCAGGAAGTTAAGGGGTCTAAGTGGGGGTATTTTTCTTTGGGAGGGAGGTCTCTGTAGATGTCCCCATCTTCTTTTTATGGAGTGGGTATTTCAGGCTCACTTATCTATCCCTAACCCCTTTTCCTGTACTGCCTCTTTAGGGGAGAATGTGCCAGAGACAGAGCGTCTAGGTGGGGAGGAATCAACCCCTGGAGGGGAGCCTTGTGAGGAGACACCTGTGAATGACAACTCATCCATTGTGGTTCGAATTGCACCTGAGGAAAGACAGAAATATGAAGAGGAGATAAGGCGTCTCTATAAGCAACTAGATGATAAGGTGAGTAGGGAGGAAAATGGAAAGGTAGACATAAAGGGAAGAGAAATGAGAGATTTGAGGAAAGAGGCATAGAGTAGAGGAAAGATGCTAAAAAAGGCTTCTTTTGGGGCATAGGGTTGGCAAGACTGTTCCTAATTAATTCAGATTTCCCTCAGGAGCCTTTCCTCACATAATGCCTCGTTTCACTTTTAGTAATTCTAAAGCAGACCCCCAACAGACTATTGAGAGAAATACTAAAATCTCATTCTCTACCTGTTTCTCCCCCTTGCCTCTAACAGGATGATGAGATTAATCAGCAGAGTCAACTGATGGAAAAACTTAAGCAACAAATGTTGGACCAGGAAGAGGTAATTATATTTGCAGCAGTAAGGATGTCGATTAGAATTCAGAGGATTTCCCAGTGGTTAGACAGGGGAGGTTGAATGTTTCTCTTATTGGAAAGCATGAAAAACCTTATTTGTATTAGGAAGGGAGAATGGGAATTCTGTTGCAGGGAGAATCACCCTGAGAACTTATTAAATTATTGGGGCTTCTCTTATATATTGAAAAGTCCAAGGACCTCATCTCTATTGACTTAACACATCTAAGCTACAGTTTTTCTAGCCAGCAAAAAGCCTTCTTTCTCTTAGATTTTTTGCTCTATCAGCAGTCTCAGAACCAGAACCAGACTGAGAATCATAGAATCTTGGACTGGAAAGGACCTCAGAGAGCATCTAGTCCAAATCAGCATCCTTATAAAACATATATGAGTAGTCATCCAACTCTCATTGAGGACCTCCAAAGATAGGGAACTGACTACCCCCCAGCACAGCACATTCTACTTAAAAAAATTGAATAAGACAAATTTAATAGGAATAAGTGGAAAGTCTTACATTTGGGTGCAAAGAGTTGTCAGAAGTACAAGGTGGAAGAGTCTGTTTAGACAGCAGTTTGCATTTAAAAGAAAGAACTGGTTGTTTTAGTGTACTAAAAGCTCAATATTAGTCAATAATGTGTAACATGACAGCAAAAAAGAGATCTTTTCGGGCAGCTAGGTGGTACAGTGAATAGAGTACCAGCCCTGGAGTCAAGAGAACCTGAGTTCAATTTTGACCTTAGACATTTAGTAGCTATGTGACCCTAGACAAGTCACTTAACCCAGATTGACTAAAAAGGGGTGGGGGAGGTCCTTCACCATCCTTGTGGACAATCTTGGGACAGTCTCAAAGTTATTGACATCCTTCCAAAAATGTGGCATTTGGAACTGAACACAAAACTTCAATTGTGGTCTAACTAGGACAAACTATAGAATCACCATCACCTTCCCATACTAGATTCTCTTAATGGAGCCCAAGGTCTGCCTGTCTGTGTCTTTCTTCCTCCTCTATAGTAAGATAACTAAGAGTTCATTACATTCTTGCATGTAGCCTGACTTGCACCATATCACCCACTATCCCCTCAATGTTCTCTCTCCTTCCTACAAGGACATTCCCCTCCCTAGGAGTGCCATAAGGGGAAGTGTCTTCTTTATACTGATCCAGGAACTCAGGATTGTCCTCAACCTTCTTTCTTCTAGGTAAACAGAAATTCATTGTAGTTCTACAGAAAGAGTTTTACCTCTCCCATGTTGTTAGAAAGTAAGACACAGCAATAATACCACCATTTGGTTTTATAAGCGTTTTGTGGGAAGGAGTTGTCTGAACCATACCAGGCAAAATGAAATATAATTGACGAAAACCTGAACCATTTCCCTAGGGTGTATAGATTCTGAGGGGCAGAAGACTTTAGGCCAGGGTGAGGAACCAGGGATGGAATGAGGAATCAGGCCAGAGAAGGTCAATCAGAACACATCAAAAAGTCATCTTCATCGGGTAAATCTTGCTGGACGTTAGATCCCAGAAACTTCCAAACCAGAGAACCCTGCCCCTTCCTAGGATGGTGCTAATTCAGCAAAGGACATAGCTTATCTGAAATAGGACAACTAACCTCAGTGGCATGATGACAAAGCTGCTGTTTAGCAGGAATAAGCTTCTTGCCCTAAGATGGAGAAAGAGGGTCAATTGGCCAGTTGGGGCAAGTCAAGAACTGTGCATGGTAGGCTGGCATTCTTATTTGTACAAGGGGCTCCAATGAGCAGAAGTAGTTGCCTTTTTATTAGTTAGGAGGATTATCTGGTCCCTTGCTCAGGACAACAAGGCATCACAGCCCCCCAGGTCCTGATTGGTAATGCATTGACTTCCCAACATTTGCCTTTCTCATAATGGCATCAACCTGGTTATTTTGTTCAGTAGAGGGCATATGTCTCTCCAGTAAGTGCCAACATGCCCTACAAATAACTGGGTATCTGAAAAAGGCTATATAATCATTCTGCTCTTTATAGACAGAGACTTCTAAAAACATGGGCCACAAAGTATCCCATGAGGAGATTGGCGGATGGCCCACTTTAGGTCTTGGAATGGAAGCTGTCAGAATACCTAGGTAAAGAATGTGAGTTCTCCAAAATTAAGAGTGCAATAAGCCTCTGGACTTTCTTTTTAGATCATAGAAAATCAAGGATGGGTAGCTTTTTCTGGAATATGCTTAGAATTGAGTTTCTCCATCTACTGTACTCCCTAAAACATGCCTGAATGAGCTAGACCCTGGATTTTCTTAGAGCTGATCTCTCACTCCTTGCCCCTTACATAAGCTTCCATCTGACCTAGAACCTTTGTCACTGTGGCCTCTTCCAGTATAGTCAACCTTATGTGATTAATCTGGCAGCAATGCTTCAGAAGTGAGGACCTTTTCTGGTTTCTGCCTATCAGATTGTAGCAGTTTGAGGGAAGAGTTCAAGTAGCCTTGGGAAAGCATGGTGAATATATGACTTCTTCCCAAGGGAAGTTAGTTTTAGCCATAGTCCCAGGGCTAGTTTTAGCCATAGGAATAGAGAAAAAGACATTTTCAATGTGAAGAATCCTGTCCTACTCACTAGTGGGAGACCAGCAAAGATGGTGGAATAGAGGAAGCAGTGAAGCTGAGCTCCAACCCTTCCCACCCTCCACCTAAACAACTACTTCAACAAAGACCTAGAAAGAACTCTGGATTGAGTGATGGTCAGGAAATAGAAGAAAAAACCATAGTGAGTCATTTTTCTAGCCCAGGTCAGTAGAAGGAGACAAAAGATATCTGTTGGTACTAGGATAGGGATCTAGCCAGGAAGGAACTGCCCAGAGTTTTTAAGTGAAAGGACTGAGTTGGGCCTTGTTGCTAGAGAAAATAGTGATCTTAGATCCTGCTGGGGTGCTATGCAGGAATCAGGAACAGGAGTTAGCTGCTAGCTCTAACTCCAGATCTAGGTCACAGTTATAATATAGACAGGAGGAGACCTATGACTAGGAGTGGTAGACTAGGGCATGGAGTGGTCTGGGGTTATGTACTAGGCAAAGTACTGGAGTAGAAATGAGCAGCTGCGTGGTTCTAAATAAGGTCTATGATTCATTTGCCAGGTCAATCTGAGGCCTGCAACTGAGTAGAGGTCAGAGAGCTCAAACCAACAGGGAGCTTTCAGTTTTATTGCTATGAACCTGTAAATTTTCCAGTTAGCTAAAGGGCTGGACCCAGCAGCAATCTTCAACTAGGGGTAAGCCTATAGTTGTGTCACCCAGACCCAAATCAAAGAAGGAACTTGCAAAACTAAGACCAGGATAGCAGTGATCAGAATTCATCCTAGATTGGACCACTCTGGACATATGGAAAGTTTACAGGTCCCTGGCCTGAGATGCTGAAATGTTCCTTGAAGAACATAAAACTCAATATTTGGAGAAAGCAGCATCAGGATCCTAGAGAATATAGATCAGGACCAAACAAGGCCCAGAGCATAGCCAGGCCATAGCAAAGTCTCAATTCAGGAAGTAAGGCTGGAAGAATAAAGAGAATCACAATGAAGAGCTTTTCTAGAGAGAGAGGCCCAAGACCCATACCTAGAAGAGAATGATTCCAGAATATATACAAGCAAAACCTCAAAGCAAACACTGTCAGCCTGAGCTAGCTGACCACTGCCAGTTTAAGAAATGACCTCAGCAATTGGCATGATGACTTTGTTTAGCTCACTATAGTTGTAGACCAAAAGTTGCCAGCTTCCATTTGTCTTCTTCATCAACCATTCAAGATAATTATAAAGGAAACTGGTGAAGCAAAATACTTGGGTCTCCATATCCATCACTAGGAAGGAAATAGCTTTCACCCCTTCATGGCTTGGGCATCTCCAAGGATTTTCATTTTACCCTACCCACCATTAAGTGGCATAGATGTTTGTAAGAGAGGGTCTATTTTCCTGGTAGTCATAGGACATGGCAGACTATGGCAGGATGGGTATAGCTATAGTCTACCAAACCCATCTCTTTTAGGAATTTCATCTCTTCCCTTGCAGATCTCCACAGGGGAACTGCTTACAATAGAAATTCATCTTTATAGGGTCAGGTAAGCACAACCTTCCTAAGCACAACTGTCCCTAAAAAGAGACAAAGGATGGTCTGCATCTAGGACCTCTAACTCATTCAATAGGCTTTGCAAAAGTAAGTCTTCTATAAGCTTCCCAAGTAGATGGAACTCTGCTCCTGAGAGTGTTTCCAAATTGGCTAGATTGAATTATGACCTCAGCTACTATTGTGACTCATCAGGTTTTGTTGTTGCTTTAAAACCTCTCAAGCTCCTTGGTGGGAGAGCCCACTCCACTCTTTGCCCCTTCTGTGGAGACAACTCCAAGAGGACAGAGGGGCAATGGTACTAGAATAAAACTTTCTAACCACTTGTGATCGTTTCAATTCTTATCCTTGATTCTGCTCTCATTCTCTTGTGATAGCCCTGTTCTTAAAAGGACTTAACATGCATTTTGGTCCTTATTCCCTTCAGCATTGCTCCTTTTACTTGTACTGATATTAAGTCCATCATGGTTCTTAAAAAATCAAGAACCCCATCTTTAGTTGTATATATACTGGGATGATTTCCTTTTATTTTCCATATGCTGCTCTTAACGGTAAGCAGCTCTTGATAGGGAATGTTCTTCCAGGTGCCATCTTTATTGTATACAACAACAACATTTAGCATCCATTAGGCTAATCTTTCCAGGCCAGTAGAAGCACCCATGTTGTCCCATGTGGAGGATTTGCCCATGATAGTCATAGGGTGCCATATTAGAGTATTGGAACGTCTTTTTGCTCAAGGTTCTTCTTCTCCATAGCCTCCTCTTTCCTCACTTTGACCACAAGATCATTCTGATGAAAATCCTATCGACTACCACCAATTATTGTGGAACAGGCCTAACTCAGGCCAATCTGGTAGTTCAGGGTTGACTGGATTGAACAAAAGGAGTTTTACCTAGCCAAAGCATAGAAAGGATACTTATAAAAGATACCACATTGGTTTAGGTAGACCAAGTTCCCTTTGTCTCCATATAGAAATATCTCTGGCACAACAGTGAAACATCCATCAGGTCTAAAGGGCATTTATGAGATGACTATTTTATGTCCCAGGTGACCAAGAAGGTTCATGCCTTAGTCCCCTGGGCCAATTAGTTCTCATGGACTGCTCCCCTGCCTTTCAGAGAAAAACTAATGCAATGTGGCAAGGCCTTAGGAAAAACTAACTTCAACTACATGGAAGGCCCTTAGTTGCTACTACTCAACCACACAAATGTAGGACTTTACATTTATCCCATTTCATCTTATAAAGTGTATAAATTTCATTTTATTTTTCATCTTATGAAATTTGACTTATTGCACTTGTCAAGACCTTTTTGATTTCTAGTTCTGTCACTCAAGGAGTTTTCAATTCCTTTAGGCTTTGTCATCTTTAAATTTTGATGCCATCTATACATTCACCCAAGTCATTGGTCATGTTGAACAAAACAAGGCCTGGGGTATTGCATTAGAGACCTTCCCTTCTGATTGACTCATTAATCATGTCTTTAAGTTTGTTCATGCAACCATATCCATTTAACTATACTATGTATCATTTAGACCACAAATATCACTATCCTTTATTACATGCCTTACTGAAATCTATGTATACTCCTCTATCTATAACATTCCCTTGATCTACCAGTTTAATAACCCTGAGACCTGGAGCTCCATCTCTCCAGGTCAGGAAGCCATGGAACTGGTAACTCAAAGTAGAAGACCACTAACACCTGACTTCCCATTTTCTGAGCTGCTGGTGCTCATAGAAGGTGACAATGAAGTCATTCACTTTAATCTACTAATGCAATAACCCTGAGATTTGGACCTTGGCCTCCCCAGGCCAGGAAGCCACAGGGCTAGGTACTTGAAGTAGATGACAACTAACATGTGACTTCCCCTTCTCTTAGCTACTGGTATCCACACGAGGTGACAATGAGAAGGTTCAACAGGAGCTGAGTCATCTGCAGTCAGAGAATGATGCAGCCAAGGATGAGGTGAAAGAGGTGTTGCAGGCATTAGAGGAATTGGCAGTCAACTATGATCAAAAATCACAGGAAGTTGAGGAAAAGAGTCAGCAGAACCAGCTGCTGATGGATGAACTGTCGCAAAAGGTGGTAAGTGACCAAATAGTGAGGTCTGCCCACCCCCAAACTAAAGCCCCTTTCCCTCACCTCCAAAGGGATCATTGCACATTATTTGGTTTCATGCTTTCAAATGTGGACCAAAGAAAGAGTCCCTTCGTTACTGATCCTCACTCTCTCTAGCACTGCCTCTATACCATGAATTTAAACTTAATATAGTTCCCTTCGTTTATCTCTCTCCAATGCTAGTCATATCACAGGGTCTAACTCCATGAAGATGTGGGGAAGAAGAGGCTCTGTTCTAGGGGAGGAAGTAGGGAATATTGGCAATGACTCTGAGGATGGTGGTGACTATTTTTAGGCTACCATGTTGTCCCTGGAGTCTGAGCTGCAGAGGCTACAAGAAGTCAGTGGTCATCAGAGAAAGAGAATTGCTGAGGTCTTGAATGGACTAATGAAGGACCTGAGTGAATTCAGTGTCATCGTAGGCAATGGGGAGATCAAGCTGGTAAGTAGGCATGGGGTCTCTCCTTTTCTAAGTTTCTGCTTAGAGAGGAATAGGGGAAATGGAGTACATCTATTAGATCCTTTGATCTGAATGCCTTTGGTACCAGTCACTGGAGAAATGTAATTCTTGGGGCAGCTAGGTGGTATAGTGAGTAGAGTACTAGCCCTGGAGTCAGGAGAACCTGAGTTCAAATCCGACCTCAGACACTTAACACAAAAACTAGCCATGTGACCTTGGTCAAGTCACTTAACCCCAATTGCCCTACCCTACCCCTTTTAAAAAAAAAAAGCAAAAAAAATAATTCTTATCTTTAAGGAAATCTTAGTCTAAAAGAGACAAATAGTATGTTCATCTAGGAAATAAAAATTGTTTAAAAAGCAGAGAGACAAATGGAAGGCTAATTTTATACCAACTAAATAATTGCTTGGTGAAAGAATGAAGAATAAAAAAGTGGTCAGAGTAGGGTAAAAAGAGGATTTCCTAGTAGAGATAAACTTTGTCAGGTTTTGAAAGATGACAGCAGACACAGAAGAAATAGCACATGCAGAGAGGGTGGTAGGGTTGGATCAAGTTGTTTGTGAGAAATATTAACTCCATAGCAAATTAAGTTTTGTAGAAAGATTAATATGGTAAATAGAGGGGTGGAGAGGTTGTAGAAGATCCTCGAAGGCTGAGTTGAAGAATTTTGATTTCACATCCTAGGCAGTAAGTGTCTACTATAAAAGACTAGATCTTGAGCAGGGAATGTAGAAAAAACAGAAGAGCTATGCTGCCACCTGAGAAAATGGCAGACACTACAGCAGAAGGGAGGGAGGTATGACTTTAAGGAGAAAGCCACAGGTAAGACAGATTACAGTCTCTCTTTTCCTTCCTTGATCCATAGCCAGTGGAAATAAGCGGAGCAATTGAGGAGGAATTCACAGTGGCCCGACTCTATATCAGTAAGATCAAGTCAGAAGTCAAGTCTGTGGTTAAGCGGTGCAGACAACTGGAGAATCTCCAGGTTGAATGTCACCGAAAAATGGAGGTGACTGGGCGAGAGCTCTCTTCCTGTCAACTGCTCATCTCACAGGTGAGGGACCAAGAATTGAGAGTCTTTTGTAGGGGATATGGAATGTGGCTATAGAAAAATTCACTACTTCCTGCCAGAGGAACATTAACAGAGGAAATGATAGGGATTCAGGGTGACAAACTGAAAGTTCATAGGGTATGAACACCTAGGCTGGTGGCTTCTAAAGACAGTGTCTCAAATACTATTTTCCCAGGAGAATACACTGCAAAATGCAAAGTACTTATGCTGTAGTGGGAAGATTGGGAAAAAAACTTTTGAACTCTCAGAATATGTCCGTGAATCTCTGCTTTTACCCTTGTTCTTCTGTTTCTGATTCACTGCCTTTTCCCCTTCACCAGCATGAGGCCAAAATCCGATCCCTGACTGAGTACATGCAGAGTGTGGAATTGAAAAAGAGGCATCTTGAAGAGTCCTATGATTCCTTGAGCGATGAGCTTGCTAAATTACAGGCTCAAGGTGAGACATTCCTTCTGTCTTCCTCATTTCATCTTGGGGTTTCAGGGGACAGAGAAAGAAAGAGAGAATGAGAGACAGGAGACAGAGAGAGAGAGAGAGAGAGAGAGAGAGAGAGCGAGAGACAGAGAGACAGAGACAGAGAGAGAGAGACAGAGAGACAGAGACAGAGACAGGGAGAGAGTGACAGAGTACACCTGTGATTTCTTTAAAGTAGGGAACTCCCAGAGAGGAAACCCCTCCTACAATGCTGATCTACTCTGTTCTGAAACTTATAGTCTTAAAGTTGCCTGAGGCACTGAGAAGTAAAGTTATTGCCCAAGTAGCCAATACATTGCAAACTTGAACCTAGGCATTCCAGACTCTGAGGCTAGCTCTCTATTCATTATATATATATATTATGTGTTCTCTTGTGTGAGGAGAGATAATTCTCAACAAGTTCCAAAACAAACAGCCCTGGGCTAGTCATTCATGTTCTGGTTAGAAACTGAAGATGTTAATTTTCATGCTATTCAGGTATTTATTTGCATGAAATTTAATCTGTATCAACTTAAGACCTTCCCCAGCCCCTTCTGTATCAAGTCAGACTGTCCTAGATTGGAGGAATCTATTTTGGGGTCCATTTAATCAGTATCCACACCTTGACAGCAGCTCTTATCACAAAGAAATGAGTTATTTCCCTGGAAGATGAATGTTCATTGTTAATTACTTCCCTACTCCTCCTCAGAAACTGTGAATGAAGTAGCCTTGAAGGACAAGGAACCAGACACACAGGACGCTGATGAGGTGAAGGTGAGGGAGAGGGGAGGGGGGAAAAGTTGGGGAAACTGCCAGGTTTTGGCAGAGTAAAGGGCTGGTCTGGACTTCACAGTGATAAAGTGTGGGGGGGCATCCTCTGTTCTTAAATGGGGGGGTGTTATTATTTGCAGAAGGCACTGGAACTGCAGATGGAGAACCATCGTGAGGCCCATCACCGACAGCTGGCCAGGCTTCGGGATGAGATCAATGAGAAGCAGAAAATCATTGATGAGCTTAAAGAGTAAGGGAGCCCTCTGGTCATCTTGTCTTCCTTTATCTCCTCCAAAGATTATTCTGAAGCCCTGGAATAGTCCTTTAATTGTTCTCTCATTCATTCAACAAACATTTGGACGTGTGGAGGAAACCAAGTATATATTTGAAACAATTTTCAATTTGTACCTGGGGACACTGACCCCAATTAGACTCTGATAGCTAAAGGTAGATGGGTCAGTTCTGAACTGCTTCTTCTCCAAGGTGAAAAAGGTAAAAATCTGTTCTTCTTTCTTTATTCCTGCAATATCTTTAATCTTTACAGCCTAAATCAGAAGCTTCAGCTAGAGCTAGAAAAACTACAAGCTGACTATGAAAAGCTCAAGAGTGAGGAACACGAGAAGAGCATCAAACTGCAAGAGCTGACGTGAGTATGCCTGCAAACCTCTGGGCGCATGGACACACAAACTGGCATCTAGGCCTTTGTGCATGAATGTGCACATAAACAATACAAACTTGTCCCCATCTTTATGTCAAGACAGGATAATTTGGTGGGGAGAAAGAGGAGGGGAAAATGGGTCAGTGTCATAAACAGATTCTAACTATGTTTTCCAAATATCTCATGATGTTTATCTGGCTGAAGATTTCTCTATGAGCGACAGGAGCAGTCCAAGCAGGACCTCAAGGGGCTGGAGGAGACTGTTGTGAGTAATATTATATAAGGCTTTGGAAAATCAATATTATTTGATTAGTAATCTTTATTAAGATACCAATACTTTTAAAATGGAGTGATCTCTGGTCTTTGCCTTCAGACTCCTTCCTCAACCTAATTCTCCTGTCCCTTTTTCCTATTCTTTTCTTTCTTGTCCCTTTTTCAAACTGTAGTGTTAAATGGATATCTCTCATCAGAAGATATTAAAGATTAGTGTCCCACTTTGGTCCACAGAAGTGATACATCCTGTTTTTTAGTTCTTTTAGACTTTTTTCTCCTTTATAGGCCCGGGAACTCCAGACCCTCCACAACCTTCGCAAGCTGTTCGTTCAAGACGTCACGACTCGAGTCAAGAAAGTGAGTCCCATTTACAATATCTTCCTATTCCTTCTTTCTCTCTTCTCTCCTCTGTATTACCTAAGACTCCATTATGTCAAGTTGAGCCGACAAACTATTGATAAGTTTCTGTCTCCTGATCTGTCCTGACACTATACTCCTTTCTACCCAAGAGTGCAGAAATGGAACCCGAGGACAGTGGGGGGATTCACTCCCAGAAACAGAAGATTTCCTTTCTTGAGAACAACCTGGAACAGCTTACAAAGGTTCACAAACAGGTAAATTTGGGGGAAAGAGGGTGGTTGGTTCTCCTGATGACAGTTTTCTGGATATTCACCCCTTACCTGGGTGCTTATTAGACTGAAGAGAAACACAGTTTGAATGATTTCTTTTTTTGCTCCTGTCCCTAAAAATACTATCTTATATTTGGCTTTATTTTTCCCTTTCTTCCATGACTGCTGTTTACCTTTCTAAACACTGCAATTCCCTTCCTACTAAGTATGGAGATGCCTAGTTCCATCTTGGGAAGAGGAGTTGGGGTGACCTGGAACAAAGAGAAATGGGTTGGAACTGCAGCAAGAATTTCAGTTGGGCTTTAGGAAGAACATCCTAACAGATGGGAGATAAACAGGGAAACAAAGGAAGTTGTATATCCTGCAGGGGCCTAGGCTTGAGGGAGTCAGGAGCATTGACAGTATGACTCCTAGATGGCTCAATTAGCTTGAGGCAGGGAGCTAGTCCATGACTCTTGTATGTTAAGTTGCTGCCTTTCTGTCCCCTCCCTCCTCTCTGCTGCGGCTTCTTAGCTGGAAGACTGGGTATCCAAGGTATGGGGGGGAGGGAGAGAAAAAGGGGATGGCCCGGAGGAAAAAGGACAGGAAATGTTTGGTGTATTCAAAACATGGATACTCTTCCTTTATTTAAGCCTTACTGGCAGGCTTCAGCAGTTGACTAAAGGGCATTTTTACCATTCCAAGCAATGTACTCCACCCTCTCCTATAGCATTAAAGACAGATTTCATTCCTTGCCACAGGCAAGTAGGCTGTTGTAGGCTAGTGTTTATCTATAGAGGTAACCTATTAATTTACTTTGCACCAGGAAAAGGCTTTATTGTACTGCCTCTCTCCAGTCCCCCTAGAGACACATTTCCTGGAAGAAGATTTTTGATTCTCTTGCAGTTGTCACTGAATTCCTTCCCTATCCCTCTCTTGCCTAGATTGAGGGTGTGTCCCAATCAAAAAATAAAATCTACCTAGAATGGGTAGATTTGTGTCTACACAAACAAGATATTCCCTATAGGAAGAGGATAGGAAAAAGAAACTGGAAACAATTCTCCAGGATGTGCTACAACTCTGTTACACAATGTGCCCAAACTGGCTGTATCAGTGACACAATGTTTCTTGTAATCTACACTTAATATGAAGTCAAAACCACACAGAAATCTTTCCAGTTTCAATTCCCTTTCTCCACTTCCCCCTCCCATTCTGTTATTATTTTTATTCCTCCAGAGCCCCACTGATCCTACTCCTTTGTCTCCTTGTGCATTTCTTTCAGTTCTTATGTGGAATGTGGTGAAAAATTTAGGGGTATCTTTTAGTCTGCAGGGGATGATTTTGTTTGCTCCAACTGTCCCCTAGCCTTATCCACAAGGGGAGGGAAATCTCAGGAGACCCTCCAATATGGGGGCAAGGTACACAAGGCTGTAATAATTCAAACATTTTCTTTCCTCCTGTGGGGCTCTGTGTGAGTGTGTGTGTATGGAATGGGGTTGGGGATGTGTGCTCATGGCTTCTGCTCTGCATTGCATTTGACCTTCTATCTGATACTTCTTACCATTTGACAACTTGCCTCTTCCCCTTATCATTCCCTCTCCCAACAGCTGCTGTGTTTTGCTGCCTCACCCTCAGCATGCCCACACTTTATCTCTGCCTGTGGGTATTTTACCTGTTATCCTCAACCCTGAAGCACTGGATCCCCCTTCCTTATTGTAGCTGTGAGACTGGAGAGACAGGAGTTTGAGGGAAAGGGAAGACAATGTAACTAATGGGGATGTGACACTGTGTGTGTGGCTACTTAGTGACAGTCACCTTTTCTCCCTGACCTCCAGCTGACAACAGTGTTTGAGGAAGGAACTAGGGCCTAGATTGATTGAAATCCTGTGGCATTATTTCTTCTCCATTTCTTGACACTTGTTTTTCTATCTTTCAATTCATTTCTGTCTCTCTCCCGGTTTCTTTTTGTCTCTTTCTCTCTCCTTTGCCCACACCACAGTTGGTTCGTGACAATGCAGATTTGCGCTGTGAGCTTCCTAAGCTGGAGAAACGACTTAGGGCTACGGCTGAGAGAGTTAAGGCCCTGGAGGGCGCACTGAAGGAAGCAAAGGAAGGTGCCATGAAAGATAAGCGCAGATACCAACAAGAGGTAGACAGAATCAAGGAAGCGGTGCGCTACAAGAATGCTGGCAAGAGAAACCACTCTGCTCAGATTGGTGAGTGGGGGGGAGTGGGACAGGCCTGCTGGGGAAGATCTCTGCATCCTCAGGAGTCACAGCAGCCTTCTTGACAGCACAGGGCCTTCCTCTTGAATAGCCCCAGCTCTTCAGAAACTAAGACAGCCCCTGCTACCATGTGGCATCCTGAGGGCCTCATGTACCCCTTTCCCTATGAGGCCAGATAAATCCCCAGGATGTCAGGCTGCTAGTCACTTTTCACAGTGGAAGGATGTTACTGTTTTCCCCCAATGGAACAAATGGAAAGAAAAAACACTGGATTTCTTCAAAGGCTATCTAGGCCAACCTAGAGAACAGAATAACTTCAAGAGGTAAAAAGGGTTAAGAGGCAGCATCCTTAGTATTTGGGTCCTTGGTCTTCTCTTTAACTACAGCCAAACCAGTCCGGCCTGGCCACTATCCAGTGTCTTCACCCACCAATCCTTATGGCACCAGGAGCCCTGAATGCATCAGCTACACGAACAATCTCTTCCAGAACTACCAGAATTTGTACTTGCAGGCTGCACCTAGTGCTACTTCAGACATGTAGTAAGTAACCACAATGGGGGTGAGGTCACTGTCCAATATTCAGGAAGCAGAATCCCTATAAGACAACAATCAGGCAAAATCCCCAGGACTCATTTAATTTTTAGTAACTTTGTTTTTGACCCTGTCTCTTGTTCTCTCCCCCACCCCACCCCTAACTATCCCAATAATAAATTGCACTAGGAATTGCTACCAACTCCCCAAGTTAAGTGTTAATTGTTCCATAATCCCTGCTTTGGGAAGCCCTCACCACCACTTTAATGTCAGGCTATGACTTTTCTGGAGGTGGGGAAGACAGTGGTCTTAAAGCTTGGAGAGGAGCTAAGACCTACCTTCTCTGCTCTCCTCTACCCTTCTCATTCAGCTTTGGTAACTCCTTTGCCAGTGGTGGAGCCCCCTCCTCCAGTGGTAATCTGGCTTCCTACCAGAAGCTCAACATGGATAACGGTAAGAAGGAGAGGGCATCTGTTCAAAATAACTAAGAATCAATGATTCCCTGTTGGTGGGGAGGCAGTTTGGGAGAACCAATAAGAAGTGACCTTGGGGTCCCTATCTCTTCAATATCATCCCAAACTTTTGTCCTCTCTGGGTCTGGGACTCTCCTCTTTTGTTCCTTCTTTTATTTCATCCTAACCCCCTCTCTTTGTGAGAGAACAGAACAGCCTCTTCCTTAGAAACCCCCATTCCCAAGGAAATCTGGTGAAGGAGCTCAGTTATAATAGGAAAGCAGCTATATCTTAAAGTCCCCAAGGGCTTCTGAAGGGATTGGGGGGGGGGGATTGTTACTTGATACCCTGCCTCCTTATTTGTTTATTTCCCTTTTTCTCCTCCACTCATAATGATTGATTTCTCCAGGAAATGCCACAGACATCAACGACAACAGGTACAGAGGTTTCCCTGTCTTAGGGTATCTCACTGGTGGGTGGGTGGGGTGAGTCAGGGGTGTGCTGGAGCTAGCTCAAACCAAGCCAATTTAAAAATTTTTAGTGTGAGCATTTAAATCTCAGGAAATTGGAAAATGCTACAACTCAGAGTTTGATTTATTGTTTGTTGATTGTCTAGATATAAGGAAAAAATGGAGAAAATGTTCATATTTCCTGGAGACCCACGTGTTAAACATTTACCAGCACACCCCCAGGGGAGCCCTTAAATTTCCCTCTCTCCTGGAGGTTGCCAGAATTAAGGTGGGAGGGGGACAATGGGTGGGACTAAGAGTTTTCTTCACCCTACTCTAGCTAGTAAGGCTATCCCAGGCTATCCCCACTTTAATGCAAAACTAGTCTCTTGACCAATCTACCAATCCAGATAGAATTCTCCTAGTACTTAAGCCAGAACTGAACCTATGAAATTTATGTTCTCATTTTACCTCTACTGTGAAATAGAACTTTGGGCAAGTCTTTTATATCCAGAGTCAGAGAAATTGTATTTGAATCATGGTTCTGCTACTCACTCCCCATATAATTTAATCTCTCAGGTCCTCAGTTTCCTCATCTGTAAAAGGAGGCTACTGGAATAACTTCTTAAAGTCCCTTCCAATTCTAAATATATGATCCTATGAACAGTCCTCTTTCTTTACTTCAACACAAATGTATGGTATAAGTAAAGTGAGACTATGTTAGAAAACCGTTCATAACTGCGGAGTAGTGGTGGATGGAATTATCTAGCTATTCTCTCCTTTAGGAGTGACCTGCCCTGTGGCTGTGAAGCAGATGAACAGGCTAAGCTTTTCCCCCTTCATCAAGAGACAGCAGCCAGCTAATCCTTCCCCATGAACTGATGCATATCTGCACTTTGAGGTAACTTTAGGTGTCTAACAGAGATCAACCTCAGTAGGTTTCCCTATACTTCATCAATCCTTCTCTTATAGCTCCAAATTGTTTCCTATCCATAGGTTGATTTCTGCCTTCCTCTCTAAAATGTTTTACATATGCTGCCTTGCTTTGACATTCATTCCCTTAACCTACACATAGGTTCTTTTCAGGCGGAGAATGCTCTAGCCACAGTGCCACTAGAGGTCACTGGTACATGCTCAAAGAGAGAATCTGGGAAGCTGGGCAGAACAGAGTTAAGAGTTCCAGGACTGGAAAAGATATTGAGAGATCATAAAATTCCTACACTTAAATTACTTTAGATAGGCTTTATATATCCTGACCTAAGAAATCTTCAGGAAAAGAGCCACCCCCACACTTTATTTTCCAACCTTCTCACTTTTGTTTCCCACCAATGTCCTGTGGGAAATTCTCTCTTTGGTCTATCTTTCCCTCCAGCTTCCGCTGAAGCCCTTTCTTTTCACTTTGTGATGGAGGAATGGGGGGGAGACATGAAACACCATTTCACCATTTTAAAGATCGCCTGTTCAGAGCTTTCTGATTCATGGCCATGTCCTTATGTATTCTATTCATAACTCTCCTAGGTCTCTAGGCCTTAGATCCTTTCCTTTTCACTTGAATTTTCTCCAAGATCTCCCTCAGATTTAGATCTCAGGGGATTGTAAATCCCTGGGGACCATTAACAGAGAAGACATTGGTAGTCTTTCTATTAAATTCAATAAACATTTTACATAAAGCTTAATACATGTAAAGCACTTTGCTAGGTGCTGGGGATCAAAAGATCAAAGTAAAATAATCGTTTCACTCGAGAAATTTACATTCTTGCTTTAGTCAGGGCATCAATCCAGGTCAAATACCCCCAGAAAGAGCTCAACCAGAAATTTGCCCAGGATGGTTAAGCCCAAATCTTATACAAAAATACCAGAAAGACAGGGAGAAAACCATGGACTCAAAAGGTGTTGGGGATTTGGGGGTGAAGAGAGGTAGGGAACAATGAGAGAAAAAGAGGCTGAGGATTGGTGGAATTTATGTATATTGGCATTATGCTAAAATTCTGTGAATTTTGAATCAAAAAAACTCAAGTGCTTTTTATGGCTGGGCTGCAGAGTGATCCCAATTTCTTTTTCTTCCCCAGTTTCTAAGAGGGATTGAGGCCTCTCCTCTCAGCATGCTGCAAACCTGTGGTCTCTGATACTAACCCCTTTCCCCAATCCTTGTTGTAACTGTATCATGTTTGATGTCTTTCTCTTGTTCTCTGTATATCTCTGTGTACTGTATATCAAAACTGCTGCTATGTCTTTTTTTCCACTGTCTTACTCTTGAAGGTATCTAATGATGTATCTAGCAACTTTTTATGCATAGTCTACCCCAGTCACTTGGGGTAGTAAAGAGGAAGGTGGTTTCTTCCCTCTCATGTATTTGTCTTTCACACTGAGTGGTATCAATCACTGAGTTGGGGTCACTGGTAAAAGGGTAAATGGTAAAGATGGAAAAAAGGAAGCTAGAGGCCCACGGCCTTTCTTATTTAAAAACAAAGCCTTAAGTTGAAGAATGTTTTGGCTTTATAACAAGTTACAGAAACACTTTTTTTTTCATAGATTTATTGAGCAGGAATGGCTAGAATTCCTACCCACTAAAGATTCCAGATATTTACCTCTGTCTGTCTTTCCTTCTCTTTCTCTGGGCACTGAAAATATGGATGGCTGAAATCACCATCATCTTCTCCTTTATTTCTGCCCTTTGTACATGCCACCCCATACTTTCTGCCCAGAATTCCCAGAGCAACACTGTAGTGATGGAGGAGCAGGGGACTTGATCCCTTCAACCTTTCTTCACAGAGCTTGGCAAATAACTGCTTGTCTCTTAAAAAAAAAAATGCCACAGTGGATAGAGAACAGGCAAATGGTAGTTGGCATTGTCTGTCTTTTTGAATTTCTCCCAGTGTAACAGGAAATAGGCAGGGAAATTTCTTGCACCTATTTGCAACACCAACCTCAAGGTATAGAGGTGTTGAGCTGGCCCCTTTTCTCTTTGTTCCATATTATGCTGCCTTATGCTCTTACCTCTCTCCTCCACTCCTCTTCTTGGTTTGGGGTTTTCTAGTTGTCAGAAGAATGACTGTCTCTAGATTTATTCCTTCCAAGATGGGGGCAACAATCTCTCCAAATTTCTATTTTCTGTTTCTTCAGCAAGAATTCTTTTCAAAGAGTGCACTTTAAGGAAGAAGGGAGGGGACATTTTTTAAGGATGTAGAGCTTGAAGACTTAATATGCAGAAGCTCCAACTTAGCCCTCCCTTAGCCACTGGGTAGAAGAAAGGGTCAGAATTTTGGTTTGGTATTGGTCTAACCCTTTCTTCCATCCAACTCTGCCCATGTGCAAGTGGTTTTGTAGATAAGTGCAAGACTGGAGGACTTAGACCTCTGACTAGAAAGAAAACCAGATTTCCTTTTTTCTCTTAAGGGTCATCAAAATAGTCTAGACCCTTGTAAATGAAAATCTTATCTACAGGGCCATTCTACAGCCTAAAGTCCCTTCTTCCACATTTTTTTTGGAGGGGGGAAGGCAAGGTAATTGGGGTTAAGTGACTTGCCCAAGGTCACACAGCTAGTAAGTATATCAAGTGTCTGAAGTCGAATTTGAACTCAGGTTCTCCTGATTCCAGGACCTGTGCTCTATTAACTGTGCCACCTAGCTGCCCCTCCTTCCAGTTTTTGAAGGGAGGCTTGGGGAAGAATTCAAGGAAGAAAACAGGGAGGGTGTCTGCCCTATAGACAGGAAAAAGAAATCACTTAGATTTCTTTCTAAAGTTACCCTAAGGCATAAGTCCAGGATAGAAAGGAGAACTAACCTTTCTCAAACAAAAGTCACATCCCTAAAATTAATCTTTCTTAAAGAACACAAACCACATCCCCACCTCTATCAATCACTATGAGACTGCAGAACTAAATATTTTCCCCAAAACAAATCTACATCCTTGAGGCAAAAGGAAAAAAGGGAGAGAACTGGAAGAGGAGACCATCCATACCTCTTAGGATTATAGAATTTACCAGACTAATTAGAGTTAAGGTAGGATAAGATAGCCTAAAAGTACCTGAGAGGTAATGTTGATGGAAATCACACTGACAAAGAAATAAGGGAAAAGTCTCTGACCAAATGAAAAACCATTTAGTAGAGGGACTTCATGCCAATATTGGCTGCCAGGGGGCCCGAGTCCAGTATGTCTTATGTAATAGTGCCATTTAATTACTCTTTTAAGGAGCAGACGAGTCGTGAAGGCATGGTGTAGGGGGAAGAGAGGTGTGCAAATAGGGTTAGTGGAAGAAGGGCTGGGAACGTCTCACTCATTCGCTATACACACGCACGCAACAGAAAAAAAAATCCTTCCATGAAGGCCTCATCCTGCATCCTCCTCCTCACGTCATCCGTCCCCTCCCTCCCCTAGAGCCTGGGTCCCAGCATCAGGCTGGCCCACCCACATCAGCCAAACGTTGCATGTCGGCGTGGAAGAAAACACAACACAAACCCCAGTGTCTATTAACGTACGAGCGGATATCTTTAAAAATAAAACGAAAACGTTAACCTTTCTCCTGCCTGCCTGCGTGTTTTCGGGGGGAAGGTAGGGAGGAGGCTGGACGTGAACCATGGCGGGAAGGGCACTTACAGCACAGTCCCTGCCTCGGGGAGGCCCTTCTCCCCTCGGGCTCACACTAGGGGCTCCGCGCCCCAAACTGTCTTCTCGAAGACTGGGGCGGGCCGGGAGGATCAAGCCACTCACGGCCCAGCCCTCGGCCTGCCCCGCCCCCGCCAATGCGCACGCTCGCTCGGGCCTGCTCCAGGTGAGAGAATGACGCGTTCGCGTCACGGGAGGTGGTGCAGTACCCCGGCTTCGCGCCGGCGCGTTCCCATCCTCGCTGGCTTCAGACTGCCCGCCCCTCAGCCCGGCCTCCCGTCACGTGACGGCAGTGCAGGTGAGCAGCACTTCCGGAGGCGGGCGCTAGCATCGCGGCTCCTAGCTCGGGCTCCCGCTCCGGCAGGTTCGCAGGGGTCAGGCAATGGCGTCCTCCTCTGCCTCGTCGGCCACCGTACCGGCGGCGGCTGCGGGCCCCGGCCCGGGTTTCGGCTTCGCCTCCAAGACCAAGAAGAAGCATTTCGTACAGCAGAAGGTGAAGGTGTTCCGGGCCGCTGACCCGCTCGTGGGCGTGTTCCTGTGGGGCGTCGCCCACTCGGTGAGACTCTGCCCCCCTTGTTCCTCCCCTCCCCCTTCCGGGCAGTGTCCTGGAGCCTGTCCCCTCCCGGGGGCGCTACCTTTGCCGGTCTCCAGGCGCTCCAGGCCTCGCCTCCCTCTCCCCTCCCCCCGCTCCAGTTCTGCTGCGAGGACGGACCCGGGTCGGAGGGCGTCGGGGCCGGGCTGGGGAGGGTCAGGGCCGGTGGGCGGGGGCACTCACGCTCCTCTCCCTCCTGCTTTCTAGCCCCGGTCCTTGACTCCGAAGCCCCTGGCTTAGCCCGGGTGAGCTCCAGGCTTCACGAGTCCCCTAACCCTCTGTGGGGTCCCGCAGTGGTCCGGAGGTACAGCATGTCAGAGATGCACATCCCACCTCCCCTTTCCAGCCTCGTTTCGAGCTTAGCCCTAACTCTCTTAACAGCTTCCATGGCTGCAGTGATGGAATTTTTTGGGCGGGGGGAGGGCGAAATCAGGGTTTAGCTCGTGCATGGCATGTAGTAGGAGCCTATTAAGTGCTCATAGATCTTGAAGGGAAAGATCATGAAGAATGTTCTTTTTAGGAGAGGACAGCGACATGTTATTACTTAACTCTTCAGTATAAGATTTCAGTAAGAAGTAGGGAAGAAAATTAAGTTTTTCTCGAGCATCCCCATTCCCGTATTCCCTAAAATCAGAGACTCTCTTTTATGTAAGTGCCAGGGTGGGGAAGAGGAAAGCGGTGTGTCTGGGCTTCTTGGATTAACTGTCTTGCTTTGGTGTGGCCTTGGTGAGAGAAGGAACTTCAGATTTCAACACTGTCTTTGTCCTGAAGGGTAGAACTAAAATCTCACCCCATATGTTTTGTGAGTTTATTATTTGGAAATGTGCTTTGGGTCAGTTAGGCAACCCTGTGGCCTATATCAGTTTCCTAGGTGCTCAGTCTTGGGTTATTGTAATTGATCTGTAAATATCTACAATATTACAGTATTGTAATTGACATATTTATGAGGAACCTGTTCTTTATAGTGCTATCTCCTCCCATTCCCCTCTACCCTCACACCATAACCTATCCAAGATAAGCTTTAACAGAACATTTTTCTTTTAAGTGTTTGGGTTTGGGAGAAGTCATCAACAAAGCACATGCCATATTGCCTGTAGGCTCCCTCCAGTGTACAAGCTTCAGCTCAGTTTTCCTTTCTAGGCTCAGATGAGTTGTCTCTTGAACATATGTCTTAATGATGATTCAGCTTATAGCACAGCAGGTGGAAGGGATGGCTTAATCTTAGGGAATGGCAAGTTATTTTTTCTGGAGGAGTATGTGCTTTCTTTTCCAACTAAATGAGTTGCCACTGCAGTATAAAGGATTTAGATCAGACGTTATTCTCTTGGGTGATGTTTGGGAGGGGATGGATGTCAGTCTTGGGAGAGGGAGGAAGGGGAAGAGAAAAGTAAAAAAAAAAATCAAAGGCATCTGCTCCTTTGGAGAGCCTTAGTTAGCATAGGAAGTTGCCCCACACAATCCCTTCCATATGGTAGACTAAACAACCCATAGATTACCCATAGATTTTAACACATTATTTGGGGCCCAGAATAATAGTGTGGGAGGGTAAACCACTTTGTCCTTAATGAATGTACTCCTAATGATCTTGCACTTTCTGGCTGCCTAGATTTCTTTGGAAATCAATTGCCTTTTTTTTTTTTTTTAATTTGCAGCTTCTGAGATTGAGGGACCTTCTAGTGAGAATTAGGTCAGAGCAGTAGGACTAAGGAGAGAAATGTGAAAATGTGTATTTTTATTATTTGTAGTCTTCCCCTAAGCCATCCTCTTCCATGCTTTTATTCATGGTCTCTATGTTCAGAACATTGGGTTTGTTAGATAGACTGGTCATGCCATTAGGAATTGCTTCTAGTTATTAGATCCTTCTCCCTTCCCTCTGCTCTTTTCTTGAGGGCCTTCTTAGCTCCATCTGACTGAAATGATTGCGTTTTGAAAACTGGAACACATCTCTATTTGCCTTTGTCGTCTTGAGGCTACTGAGTGTTTTATTTTTCTTTAGAAATTTTCACAGCTTTTAAAATAAACTTGAGAAGCTAAGAGGGTTTGTCTGATAAAATGACTTTGTGTTATGAGCATGAAGTCACATGAAGTGGATTTAGGGAGGGACTTCAGGTAAAATTTGCTTACTTTTGTCCTTAAGCAGTATGAGAGAATAGAGACTTTGACTCTCACTCTGTTAGCACACCTTGATTTTTTTTTCCGCTTTTTGGGAGGGCAGTTGTGGTTAAGTGATTTGCCCAAGGTCACATGGCTAGTTTTTGTGTTAAGTGTCTGAGGCCGGATTTGAACTCAGGTCCTCCTGACTTCAGGGCCAGTGCTCTATTCAACACCTTGATTTTTTTAAGGGTTGAGATTTAAATTGCTGGCTTTCCCCTATCCCAACTCTTTTATTATCACTTACTGTCTCTTTGATTTTTCATTAGATCAATGAGCTTAGCCAGGTCCCACCCCCTGTAATGCTGCTTCCAGATGACTTTAAAGCTAGCTCCAAGATCAAAGTCAACAATCACCTCTTCCACAGGTGAGTGAGATCTCTTCCTTTCTCTTTTCCTTTTATGTAAGTTGAGAGGGTCTGTCTTTGCCTCTCTCATAAGTCAGAAATATTTAAAACTGCAGCCATAAGGGTTAAACTCTTAGAATAATAGAATCTTAGAATTGGAAGAAATCTACTCTGTGAGGGTTTACCTGGAGGAAAGGTTTAGCAATATATTTTTTTTTAAAGCAGTTGGGGTTAAGTAACTTGCTCAAGGTTACATGGCTAGTCATTATTTATGTGTGGGTGCTCATTTTCTGAGGCCAGATCTGATCTCGGGTCATCCCAACTCCGAGGCCAGCACTCTTACTCACTGCGCCACCTAGTCACCCCTTTTAGGGCAGTTGGGGTTAAGTAACTTGCCCAAGGTTACACGGCTAGCTTTTTGTTTGTATGGATTAAGTGTCGGAGGCCGGCTCAGAACTCAGGTCCTTCTGACTCCAGGGCCGGCGCTCTATTCACTGCGCCACCTAGCCGCCCCCAGCAATATTCTTTTTGACTTGTGCAAGACCACCAGTAGCAATGACAGATCATCAGTCAGGTACTTAGAGGCCTTCTTTTGTTAACTCAGTTAACAGTGGGCTCACTGCTGATATCAGGGTGACTAACTTACCTGGTCTGTGGTATATGCTACTGTTAAGATGAGTGTTCACCCCTCAACCCACACTCCAGGGAGAACCTGCCTAGTCACTTCAAGTTCAAGGAGTATTGTCCCCAGGTCTTCAGGAACCTTCGAGATCGATTTGGTATTGATGACCAAGACTACCAGGTAAGGAATCCCTACTGGGGTGATATTGATTTCTCCTACCCAACAAATGAAAGGAGGGGAGCATGGGTCTTTGAAACCAAATTTGGTTCTGATTTTGACATATTATCTTCTCTCTCTTGGGCTGGGTATTTCTTCTACTCCTATATATTTTCAGTTGATCATTTTACTTTCTTTTTTAGTGAAAGAGGGATCTCTATCTCTGACCCTTGTTATATTTCCCAGGTTTCTCTTACCAGAAGTCCCCCAAGTGAGAGCGAAGGCAGTGATGGTCGATTCCTTGTGTCCTATGATCGAACTCTGGTCATCAAAGAGGTTTCTAGCGAGGACATTGCTGACATGCATAGCAACCTTTCCAACTACCACCAGGTTAGACATTTAAATTTCATTCTAGCATTCCTCCCCACAAATGTCTTCATTGCTGTGGCCCCAAAAGACTACCCTATGCCTTTTCCCCTCTATATGGATTCCTTTTTTTTTTTAAACAGACAGAGGTGGACTGTTGGCAGCTAGGTGGCACTGTGGATAGAGAACACTAGGCCTGGAGTCAGGAAGACTTGTCTCAGATGTGTACTAGCTATGTGACCTTGGGCAAGTCACTTAATCCTGTTTACCTCAGTTTCCTTGTTTGTAAAATAAGCTGGAGAAGAAAAAAAAGACAATGACTCTTCTTCTCTGATTTTTTTCCCCATATCCTCATCTCAATTTTCTTCACTTAAACCACTCCAGTATCTTTGCAAGGAAATACCAAATGGGGTCACAAAGAGAGACATAGCTGAGAAATGACTCAATAACAACATAGATTGTCATCACAAAGTATATTTATTAGTGCCTGATAGTGCTGAAAAAGATTCGTGGCTCTGTTTCCTTTTCTCTGGCAGCTTACAGCTTCAGATGCACTGTATAGACATAGCATAGTATAAGCAGTAGATTAATTTAGGATCAGTCAATAAAACATTAACATAATACCTGGCAGGAGTAGGAAAATATGGAGGATATAGCCATGGTCATTTGTGGTGTGGGGATCAGTCCACTCTCCTAAAATTAATTGAGGTATCAGGCAACGATTGTCACATTCGCTTTTTTTTTTTTTTGGCCGATGGAACATGTTCTAGAGGTGTCAAAAACACTTTGCCTACTCATCTTGGTTCTGTTTGCCGCTAATAAAAAACCTGGAAAAGGGAAGAATGAAAAAAATGCTACTTCTAAGGAAACACAAATGCCTTAATTCTTAAATCAAAAGAATAGGTTCTGTCCTATGTGAATGTTATTTTTGCCCTAAATTGGTCCGTTGAGGAGTTTTATTGTTCTAAACAACTTAGGTTGGATCAGGAGATCTGAGTTATAGATCTCAGTGTCACCAGCCAGGGAAATCTAGAAAATCCCTTTATCACCTGGAAGTTTCAAGTTTATTCATTTGTAATATAAGAATAATATATTAAATTGGCCTGTATTACAGAATTGTTTGGTAAGGTAAGTTTGAACATTTAACTAAAAGGTATTATACAAATGGAAATGGTTGAATTTCAAGAGCAATAGGAATGATTTGGGGCATTCTAGGAGGCTTGGTCCCTGTGATTCCTTCCCCTCTGGGCATGGCTAAGTTTCAAGTTAGATTTTTTCCCCCCTTAACCTAGAATCACAGTGTCAGGAATCCTTTTGCTGAGTATTTCCCAGGTGGGTCTGATTCTTCCTCTTCTCTGATTTTTTTTTCCATATCCTCATCTCAATGCTCCCTGGGGCTTCCATCCTAGTATATAGTCAAATGCCATGGCAACACACTTCTCCCCCAGTTCTTGGGGATGTACCGGGTGAGCGTTGACAATGAAGACAGCTACATGCTCGTAATGCGAAACATGTTTAGCCACCGACTCCCTGTACACAGAAAGTACGACCTCAAGGTAAGGGTTTGAGGAGTTTAAAGAGTCAGGAAGGGGCCTGGAAGAGGAGCTAGAAGATTCATCCTGTAGAAAGCCAGTGTTGGGCTGAAGTGAGGTTCACACGGGAGCAGTGAGAAGAGGGACTGGTTTGAAGAGCAGTGTTTTCAGCATTACTTTGGCTACTTCTTGACTGTCTTTCTGGATCTTTCTTTTTGTAGGGTTCCTTGGTATCTCGGGAAGCCAGTGATAAGGAAAAGGTGACATTCGTTGTTTTTGGGAGTGGGGGTGAGGGTACATCTTGCCATGGAAAGGCTATCTACTTCTGCTGATGGGGGAAGAAAAACATCTTTGGTTGAAGGATTCCCACTAACTACTCTCTGTTTATAAACCATGGAAAAAAAGAGAAAATTCTCTGGAAGGGCTTATATCCACTTAAAAAGTAGCTACTTTTTAATCAGAGCTCAGCTAGATGGGGCTTCTCAGTGTGGGAAATGTTGGAGTTGGTAAAAGAACAGAGGATGGAATATACAAAATCTGAGTAATTGATTCTCCTCATCCCATGAGTTTTCTCAATCTAAGAGATATGTTTTTGTTAAGAGAAGAGAGATGGAAGAGTAGGGATGTGGGCAAAGATTGGGTTGGAAGCCATAGGCATGAGAATAAATGAGATGTGATCTGGGGGGTAGCAGAAGCCCCAGAGATGAGTTGGCAGCGATCAGAGCAAGGTATAAACCCTGAGTGACATAGCATATTGTGAATTGATGATGCAAAACAGTCAGAACAGTTTGTGTCCGTGCCTGGCATATAGTAGGTGATCAATAAATGTTTCTCTTATTTGGTTATTTATGAAGTTATTCTTAGGCTTTGGTCAGGTTTGTGTGTAGTTCCAAGCTTTATGGTACCAGGGAAAGGACCAGGAGGAGGGGTATGGACCTGGGAGGGTGGCCCAGAAGAGTGAGAAGGTGGGAGCAGGGTGGAAAGGGGTTTTTTATTTTTTGAGATTGAGTTGGAAAGGATTTATCATAAAACATTGTTTTCTCCATTTCTCTCAGGTTAAAGAATTGCCCACACTGAAGGATATGGACTTTCTCAATAAAAACCAGAAAGTTTATATTGGGGAGGAGGAGAAGAAAGTATTTTTGGAAAAGCTAAAGAGAGATGTGGAGGTGAGATTTGGTGGGCTTAACTCTAAAATGGCATTCGCTAGTCATTCCTCCATAGGGCTGCTATGTCTTCTAGCCCTAATGTAAAAGAGCCTTTCTTCTTTGTTCTGTGTATTTGTTTTTGCTTGGGTTTGGAGGCTTGGGAACTTTCAGATTTTTAGTGGGAGATCCCTCACAGCTCTGGTGGGGGAGATGGAATGATAGGTTTGAGTTGTGAAAACAGGACAGCCATCTTTCTAAATTAGGAAGAATCTGACTTGATATAAGGCTGCTCCTGCCATTCATCCTCTTAAGCCTCTGTTTCTTTTTCCTGGAGATAGCCAGAATCATAGTGGAGGGGAGGGAGTAGAATCCTGTAAGGCAAGAAGTGTTCTGGTATCTCTGACACAATGATGGGCCTTCAGTTTCTGGTACAGCTAAAGATTATGGACTACAGCCTTCTGTTGGGTATCCATGACATCGTTCGGGGGACAGAACCAGAGGAAGAAGGACCTGGGAGAGAGGAGGAACCAGAAGGGGAGGGGGACTGTGGTATGGCAGGGCCTCCAGCTCTGGTTGGCTCCTGTGGTACCTCCCCTGAGGGCATTGGGGGCTATATCCATGCTCACCGACCCTTAGGCCCTGGAGAGTTTGAGTCCTTCATTGACGTCTATGCCATCCGAAGCGCTGAAGGTGAGTAGGGTATCAGGGACGAGGGCTTTGGAGCTATTCCTGGTGGTCAGAAAAAAAAAAATGTAAGGAGACACTAAAGGGCAAGAAAAATTAGGAGAGAGTGATTATACTAGAGAACGGCATACCTTTGAAGGATGGTCCTACAGAATCTTGGGATTGAAAGGGATCTCAGAGGTCATCCAGTCTAATGAGAAGTCCCTCTATAATGTCTGCGAAGCAAGTGGAGATAAGGCACATGTGTGCAGATAACTGGAAAAATCATAAATGAGTGTTTGGAGTGGGGGGTGGGGTGGGGAGTGGAAATCAGACTTAATGCCTTGCATTTCACCACATTTCCTCATCTCTCAGGGGCCCCCCAGAAGGAGGTATATTTCATGGGCCTCATTGACATCCTGACCCAGTATGATGCCAAAAAGAAGGCAGCTCACGCAGCAAAGACTGTCAAGCATGGGGTGAGGATTCCCATTGGGCTCATATATGCTTCTGACTCTCATTCCTACTTTTGGGCTCAGAAACAGTTGTGAGGGGAAGAGCCTCAGTTTTCTTTGGGAAGCTTTTGTAATGACCAGGGTGGAGGAGAGGGATTAAAGAATTGAATGTGGAAATCAGAGGAAGGATCTGGGGTGAAGGAGCAATCCACCCTTAGATCCACCCTCAACCGTCTCTTTGTTTCTCAATTCTCTCTTTCCACAGGCTGGTGCAGAGATCTCTACTGTCCATCCTGATCAATATGCCAAGCGGTTCCTAGATTTCATCACCAACATCTTTGCCTAGGAGACTGACTGGCACTCTGTGATGCCTCCTTAGACTTGGGTGGGGGAGGAAGGAGTGACAGGGCTGTAGGGGGAATACTGATGGAGTTAGGGGTGTCCTCTTCCTTAGCTAAGTCCAGGTTGCCTCTCCCCACTCCCAGAGTGATGTCCTCCCTGCTTCTTGTCCCAACCACACCACCCCCAGAGTCAGCTTCATTAGGGTTTTACTGAGAACTTTTTTTTCTCTCCCAAGTGCCTTGATCTTTGTAAAAATGTCGTGTTATTTTTGTAAACTAGGAGGAGCCGGATTGGTTGTGGGAAGGGGTATCTTTTGACCCTGGCAGGACCATGACTCTGGTTCAGGATGTTGCTGTGACCTGGAAAACTTGAGCCAGGCATGGCTTGAACTTTGCTGTTTAACTTTATTGGAGGCACAGAAGTTCACTGTTCACTTCCAACATTCCTCCATGGGCCTGGGGCAGATATGGATGCAGCAGAGTGAACAAGGTGGTATAGCCAGTCTTACTCGTTGAAGTGGAGGGGTGTGTGGAAGATGCAGTTAGCAGGCTGGCTTCTCACTGGGTTGGGGGCTTGAGGGATCACTTGGCTTTGTCAGGGACTTTGGATGGTTCCTAGCCCTTTCCCCAGTGTTCTGGGCACCTAAGTCTTGAAGCATCCTCACTGTCTAGGCCCAAGTTGGGGTTGTTGTTTGGTTGCTGCTGGATACCAGAGCCTCTGTTCCTACCTGGGCCTGGGACCATTTCATCAGACATTTAGGTGGCTGGTCTGGGAGACTGGTGAAGAAAGATTCTGGAGCTAAAAGCTCACAATATTTAATATTATTTTCTCTTTGTCTAGTTATTTCTGGGTATTGTTCCAGGGGCAGGGGAATTCCTCAATCTGGGCTAAACCTGGTTATCTTTGGGGTGAATTGAACTCAGCACCATTCCTTCTTCCTCTCTCCCTTCAGCTTTGTCATCAGCCTGCCCCCATTCAATCTGTCTTGTGCTGCTGTTATATCTCCCAGAAATAGGTGACATTGTCATCCCTATTCCCTACCTCCTGAGAGGAATCAGCCATAACTGCCCCTCCCTGAATCATATAGGAGTAGTATACCTAACTGAGGTTTCAAGGGCATCAGAGGAGTATGAACCTAGGAGAATTCGGTATAGACTCACTTTGGAGTTGAGACAGTCACTCCTTCCCAGGTTTCTCCAGTATTGTCCAAGGTTATGGGTCAGTGCAGTACTCCCTGTGTGGCTAAATTGTTGTCAATAAGAGGGAGCCCTATGAATATTTTCCCCCACCAACTCCCTTGCTCCCACTTTTATTCTTCAGAAGGAGGAAACTGAAGAATGTGTGTTCGAGTGTGTGTGTGTGTGTGATGCCTGCCTGATTTGTGTGTGTGTGTGACATCTCTATCTGCCTCCCTCTTATCCTCCCTCCAGGGGCCTGGTTGAATTTACTCCTTCCCCCTATCTTTCCCCTGTCTAAATGCAATAAAATTTAGGACACCAGCAACTGCCTTTCTCTAGAAATCGGTTTTCTGACCATGTAGCTGATGCACCAGGGGCAGTATGGGTGTCTTCATTTGTTGCAACTTCTTTTTTTTTTTAAAGAAAAGAAAAATAATAATCTTGCATATTCCTATTGCTGTCTCAACATAGAAGTAAATTATTAAACCTGAACTGCTCCCTCTTAGTGCTTTGTGTATTTTTGAGATTCAGTGTGGTTTAGTAGTACTAGACTTGGAATAACTAGATACTGCCTGGATGGGAATCCCATATTACAAATTTACTAGTGTATATTTTCAGCCAAAGACAAATAGCTCAATCTCTTCAATTTTACTTCCTCATCTGTGAAATGGGCATAATTTCTTTAATCCTTTACAAGGTTGTTAAAGGGATCAAATGAGATTAAAGTGCTTTGGAAACCCATGCAATAAAAAGTTAGCTGTTATTAAGTGTTGGGGTTCAGAATAAGGAAGAGCAGGGAGCTGAGAAGTCTATAGAGACAAGACTGTGGTGCCCCAAACCTGGAGACAATGTCTTAAAGGTGGGTTCTGATGATCCATAAAGGAAAATACAAACTCCGGTGGAAGCAGGGTGGGGGGAAGGAGGAGAAGAAAAGGCCTTGAGTTGATGGAGTTTTTTGTTTTGTTTTTGCCTTAGGAATAAAATAGTTTTAGATTATAACTGAAGGAGAGAGTTAGAAGTACTTTTCAACTATGAGAACATTGAGGTGCCAGATACTGAACTTGGAGGTTAACCTCCTCTGGGATCTGGGTTTCTTGGAACACACAGCCCTTCAATAAAATGCATGTGTCCTTTCAGCAGAGAAGCTAAGTAAAAAGCAAATGTTAATATTCCTTCCCCAAGCTTGGGAAGAAATCTTTTGGCTGCAAGGGAGAGGGTGGGTGAGGGGAAGGGATACAGCTGGGTCCTGGGAAAGCATGCTGGAGAATGATCAGTCATCTAATCCCAGGGGTGGGAAGAGTGGATTGACAGTGCTCCCCCAACAGTCCCCTGGGATTTCCAAAAGCCTCCTTATTAAATTCCTCTTTGGCTGCTGGGAAAGAAAAGTTTAAAAAAGGGGGGGGGGGGGATGACTTGTAGATGAGGCCCTAGGGTGAACAAAAGGGTATAAGGTTTTAATCTGGAATGCAGCACGGATTTGGATTAGGCTGGGTATTTTGGGAGGAGTATTAGAAGGGCTGAGCACTAAATGGACTTTGAATCCTCTTTTTCAGGGCACCTCAGTCCATTCTGCTTCCTCATTTTCCCTTTCTGTTAAAGGATAAGTGTGGGCAAAAATTTGTAAAGTCAAAGTTGAACTCTCACTTTGGTTTTTGGAGATGGAGGAGGATTATTGTTGGAGGGGACCTCAGCTGGAGAACGACACAGGGTTACTTTAAGAGTCAGGTATAATGGAAAAAGTGCTGAACTCAGCATCTGGACACCTTGACTTGAATGCCTAACTAGATGCCTACTAGCTGAATGTCGGTGGAAAAGTCTTTTCCCTGGGCAGAACCAGAACAATTTAACATAAAGATTTAGGAATTCTGATCAGAACAATGACCCACCATGTTTACTGAGGACTCGTGATGAATGCAAATTGAGACAATGTTTTTGAACATGTCTAATATGGGAATTTGTTTTGCTTGATTATACAAGTTAATAGATATTTTTCTTGCTCTCTCAATGGGGGAGAGGGGAAAAGAGGTGGAAGAGGTCATATCTCTTGAAAAAAAGTACAATTTAGTTTTTTAAATAAAGTTAAAAAATAGAAAAGTTACAGAAAATTTAAAGTTCTGATCCTTAGTCTTTTTAAGTTTAAAAGAGGAATAATAATTTATCATCTACCTTGAATAATGGATATGAGCAAAGCTCTTTATAAAATCTTTGAATGCTATAGAAATGGGGCTGAGGGGTATATTATTCTCTATTCCACCTTTCTGCCTGGGTTCCCGTCTGGCACGAACACTAAAAATGGGTAAATGATTGGGGGGGGGCGGTGTTTCCCCTCTCCCAAACTCAGGATCATAGACTCAAAAGTTGAAAGGGACCAGCCATCTAATCCAACCCATTCATTTTATCCATAAAGAATTTAGGTTGTAGGGCGGCTAGGTGGCGCAGTGAGTAGAGCACGGGCCTTTGAGTCAGGAGGACCTGCGTTCAAATACAGCCTCAGACACTCAACACTAGCTGTGTGTCCTTGGGCAAGTCACTTAACCCCAAATGCCCTGTATTGCCCCCTCCCGAAACAAAACAAAAATAATTTAGCTTCAAAGAAGTCAAACGACCTAGCCTAGGGCACAAAATTTTTAATCATTCATTATTCCTTCATCTCAGTTTTCTGCCTGTAGCTCCATGTGCAATGAACACCCTAGAAGTGGGTAAATGGCATAAAGGGTGGTCCCCTCCGTCCAGTCTCATAAATCTAGGAGAGAGGGCGAGAACGGAGGCCGACAAGTCACAACGACTCGCCCTGAGGCACACAACTGGGAAGTGTCTTGGGGGAGATCTGAACGCAGGCCATCCTATCTCCTGGTCCATCGGCTCTGTCCCGCTGACTCCAAAGAAGCCGAGGTGGCCCGGCCTCCATCAGCCCCACAGGCAGCCGCGCGACGGACCGGGGAAGAAAGAGACGAGGCTGGGAGCGGGCGGAGCTGACGGAGGTGATGGGGAGACACAGGTGAATTGGGGGGGGGGGTGGCCGGTTTCTCGCCCCGCCCCCAGGCTCGCTCGTGGCTCCTGCCCCCATCGCCGCCCCCCTCCCCCGCCCCCAGGAGCATCCCCGCGGAAGCAGGGCTGGGAGGACTCTTTGGGATTGGAGGTGGGGCCCGAGAGGCGGCGACTGTCGCCTCCGATCTGAGGGAGGGGGCCGCTGCTCTTGGCCCCGCCTCCCTTCCTTGAGGACCCCCCCCCCTCCCCAGTCCCTCTCCCCTCTTCTTCATCCCTCTCCCTCCTCTCCCAACCCCCTCCCCCCCGCCCCGTTGCTAAGGTCCGGACCGTCATCCCAGCAACAGCCTCAGTCATGTGACCGGCGATGGCGGCGCTGACGGGAGGTAGGTGAGCCCGGAGTCCCCCCCTCCCCCCAGCGCCCCCCGGGGGCGGGCTGGCGCCCCTCGGACCCGACTCGAGGGAGCCGGGGTACCCCCGCCCTCGCCCACCCCCTGCGGCCGCCCCCCGGCTGGGCATCTTGCCTCCTGCTGCGGGGCCTCGGCGCGGCCTGCCAGCTGCGGGCTCGGGGAGGGGCCCGGGCGTGTGTGCGCGCGAGCGTGTCCGGGGGTGCGCCCGAGGAATGCGGGCCCGGCCTGCGGGGTCGCGGAGGCTCGGGGCTGCGGCCCCCTCCCGACACTTCCTTTGGCCCCGCCCCAGTCTGGGGGGTGGTCACCGACTGCCGCGCCCCGCCGACCCCCAGCGGCCTCCGCCCAGCTCCGCTGTCAGGGGGCCCCAGCCTGTAGCCGCCCGCGCCGGTCAGGGGCTGGGAGGGGGATGGGAAGGGGATGGGAAGCGGGAGGTAGGTAGGATGGAGACACGGGCAAGGGCAGCAGCAGAGAGGGTCAGTGACCCAGCCAGAATTTAAACCTAACCCCAGGCTTGGCCCAGTGGCTCTCTTCCTGGCCGGATGAGAGATGAAGACCTGAGGACTAGGGGGTGCCCCAGTTTCTAGGAACTAGCCCCATGTAATGAGCATCCCCCATGTATGACAGCGTATATTGATGGAGAGACGGAATAGACTGAACTATGGATGTTTTTTTGTTATAGAGGCTGCTGCCACTTTGTCCACATCTTCAACAGCCAGCAAGCAAGAGTGATTAAGGTTAGACCTTAGGGAGGTTTTGCAGGCCAGGAGGGTAAATACTTTGGAAATCATGGGGAGTAGTGGGAAGAGTGGAAGTCTGAGAACTCAGGAAATTCCTGCCTTCATGAACTGAGGGCAAGGGGGCAGGATCATGGCTAAGACAATTGACTTAGATCAATTTGCTTTTCCAGTCCTCGTTAGTTATTCCTTCCTCTTTTCTCTTGTTACCTTTTCGCTGTAGACTGAGGAAAAGGCCCCTGAAGGGCCTAGTGTTAGGGATGAAAAGAGGTTTGAAGTTGGAACACTGAAGTTCTGGTCTCCACAAAGCTTCTTTTGGAAAGGGGATGGAATACTAAGGATGGGGGAAGAGAAAGGGAGATGGTGCAATTGACTGGTGGCAAGGGTTGGGGGTGGACAGGTAAGGCAACAGTTTCTATTTATAACCCTATTGCCCTCACCTAGTGTTGGGGTCAAAGTCCAGCTGAGTGTGGAATTTCCTGGATTCCTCCTGCCATCATCGTCCATGGGCTCTCCAGGTATCAGTCCTCCAAATAACATACAGCCTACCCATCCCTCACTGTTCCCAAACCAGGGATCTTGTTTTCAGTGCTTTCAGTAACTTTGACTCTAGAAATCCCAATTCTTCCACTCCCAGGGCTGCTCAGATGCATAGGGCCTCTGAGTTAGGATGTGTCCAGGAAGGTTCCCTCATTTTCTCCCCAAGTCTGGACAGAGAGATTCACCATCATCACCACTAGGTCAGATATTTCTAGCACATAAGTAGGGACATAGAGGGAGAGAAGGAAAGCCAATTCTGGGTGTGCCAGGCTGGGAGCCTCCCTGCCAGGGCACTTGACTTCACTCTGGACAGGAAAGGAATGTAACTGTGGGAAAAGTGGGATAGATTCAGATGTTTGGTTTAAATGGTAATAAATCAATTGGACCTCCTACTCTGAATGAGGACCCTGTAACCCTGATGGGAGTTGTGGGAGGGGGCAACAAGGAAGAGATACTATGCCTTGGGTTTGGGATTCAATGAAAATGAGAAGGCCATTCTTGAAGCAACTTTCCTTACATTGCAATATAATCTTTTATCTTGGGGAATTACCCTGGTCTTTAATGGGAGAACTTTGGGTAGTGGAAGGGATACTGGACTTTGGAGATTAAAATAAGATAGGCAGTTCTTTGGTGAGAGGTGGTATTGGGTTGGGCTTTGGAATGGGGTTGATACTCATCTCAGGTGGAGAGTGGAAATTGAGAGTGGAGGCACTGGTATGTGGCAAATAGACCGTATCCTGAAGCCCCTTCATCCTGGGGCAGTGTCGTTCGTCCTGTCCAGGATGGCGGCCTGTGGGGGCAGCTGCAAGAATAAGGTGACAGTCTCAAAGCCGGTGTGGGACTTCCTGAGCAAGGAAACACCAGGGAGGCTGGCTCGGCTTCGGGATGAACACCGAATATCCATCCTCATCGATGGAGAGACATCGGACATCTATGTTCTCCAGCTTGCTCCCCAGGGCCCTCACCCAGCCCCTCCCAACAGCCTCTACCTCGCCAGAAAGGCTCTCAAGGGGCTGCTGAAGGAGGCAGAGAAGGAGCTGAAGAAGGCACAAAGGCAGGGGGAGTTGATGGGCTGCCTGTCATTGGGGGGTGGGAGTGAGCATCCAGAGCTGCACCGCCCAGGGCCCCCTCCTCTCCGGGGTGCTCCGCTGCTGCCCCCAGGGGCCAGAGCCCCCTTACCTCCTCCGCCCCCTTTGCCCCCACCTCCTCCCCCCCGCCTTCGAGAGGAGGCGGAAGAGCAGGAGAGCACTTGTCCCATTTGCTTGGGGGAGATCCAGAATGCCAAGACACTGGAAAAGTGCCGACACTCATTCTGTGAAGGCTGTATTACCCGGGCACTGCAGGTGAAGAAGGCCTGCCCCATGTGTGGTCGATTCTATGGGCAGCTGGTGGGCAACCAGCCCCAGAATGGGCGAATGCTGGTCTCCAAGGATGCCAGCCTCCTGCTGCCTAGCTATGAGAAATATGGAACCATTGTCATCCAGTACGTCTTTCCACCTGGCGTCCAAGGGGTAAGAAGATTACACTCTTTTCTCCCCTTTTGGCCTCTCCCAAGCTAATTCATTGATTTGACTCACCCTTTCCATCATAAGAATAGGGAAGAGAACTGACCAGTGATTTAGCATACCGAATGTGTCTGACTGCTATTTTCATACAGTGTGTCCAGGGGTGGGGGATGTCCTACAAAGCCAGCTCCCTCTCTTCTCCCCTACCCCCAAACACACAGAAAAGTCTATTAAGAATAAGGAAAGGAACTAGCTAATGTTGACATGATGAATCTGGAAGTGTTCACTAGGGCAGGTATTTCTGCAGAAGGGACAGTTGGTCAGGTGAAGGCTCCTTAGAAAGGGATCCCTAAATCTTAGAGGGCTACAAGCAAAGGGGCATAATTATTTTGTCATACTTATTTGAAAGAGGGAAGCCAGTGGGACAGTGTAAGATGGGTGGGGGCCAAGAAGTCATTCTGGGAAACTCATTACTAGAGAGTAATGCCTAAGGTGGTGTCTAGTTTTGGTTTTCACAAGAATATGAACAATCTGGATAAGAGTTAGAGAAATGCTGAAAGAGATAAATAATGAAGTCCTTGGTAGAAGGTTGGAGATGTTAGAAAGAGAAGGCTGAGAGCTGACTTACACCTAGTCCTCTTTAATCCAATTAAGAACCAACTAAAAGGAAAATTGTGTCCTGTTGAAGTATGGGTGGTTAGAGTAAGAGAGTAGGAAAAACTTTTCAAATATAAGAATTGTTGGTTGGACCAGGGTATCTTCTTCCCTAGAAATCTTTCAGCACATTCCTCTATGTGTGAACTGGGAGCACACCAACAGAGGGATAACCAGGATGACTGTTAGTCATCAGCATGGGCCTCTAGGGTATCCATCCACTGACTGCCCCACCACTCCCCCATCCTCCCAGGCCGAGCACCCAAACCCTGGCGTTCGGTATCCTGGTACCACACGGGTGGCCTACCTCCCAGACTGCCCCGAGGGCAACAAGGTGCTGACTCTGTTCCGAAAGGCTTTTGACCAGCGTCTCACCTTCACCATTGGCACTTCCATGACCACGGGGAGACCAAATGTCATCACTTGGAACGACATCCATCACAAGACCAGCTGCACTGGGGGACCCCAGCTGTGCGACACCCCTTCAATCCCCCTCTCTCTTCTGACCCCCACTGCCATTCTGTGGTCCTGGGAACCTTCCCAAATACATAGTTCTCTAGAACCTGCCCCTTGGCCCTCTCCCCAACTATATTCAATTTAGAACTCTTTTGGCTTTGCAACATGTTTCCCTTCCCTAATCCCAGATTTCCTCCCCACCCCACCCCCATTCCTCATCTCCCACCCCCTATTGTATAGTTATGGTTTTTTTTTTAAACTTCTCCATGCCTCTTACACACACACATACACACACACACACACACACACACACACACACACACATATATATATATAAACACACAGCCTAGTCCCGGCGTACTCACTTTGGTCCACAAAACTAAGCAGAATTGGACCTATCCTTTCCCTGGGATATCAGACAACCTGGTCAGAGGGAGGGGGAGGAGGCATGGTCTGGTATTTCTAGAGGGTAAACAGGAAGGGGTGGGCATGGGGGCCAAAGGAACATTACATTTAACATTTTTCCTCTGTCTCTTATTTGTTTCTAGGTTTGGGTACCCGGATCCCACCTACCTGACCAGGGTGCAAGAGGAACTGAGAGCCAAGGGCATAACAGATGATTAAAGGATATTCCCTTCCTTTGCCCCCTCTTCCCCCAACACCCTCCCCTATGGAGGATTCATTACCTCCTCCAACCTGTCAACTGATGTCTCCTCTCCATCTTATCTCCAGTGCGTAGGAAGTTTTTCTGTTTTGGAGGGAGCCTTGGAAGGGAGGGTACCGCCTCCTGACTCTTCTGTCCCTCACTTCCACCATGTACTTCAGTGTGATGTGACTCCCCCCAACCCCAACCTAGATCTCACCATCTGTTTGGGGTTAATCTACAAGGGTTCTATCCATGCTGCTCCTCTCTCTTTCCTCTTCCCCTCCCATGTACATACCCTGGACCCCATTGCCCCATGTACCCACCCATACCCCATCCCATCCACTTTGGATCTTTCTGAAACATGCTTCTTAGGAGGCCTCCCCTGAAAAGGAACGGAGGAACGTCTCTACCTCCCAGCCTCAACCACACACACACATAAAAATGCACTTGGCAATGAACTCTGGGTGTGTGTAGCAGAGGGGAGGGACTGGGGCTGATACAATACCCCCACGCCAAATGGAGCCTGCTCTGTGTATTCATCAAGCCCTTACACACTCATCTTGTCCTCTCTTTGTGTCTCTGTCTTTCTGTCAGTCAGTCTTTCTCCCCCTTTCCTCTACCTTTTCCCCAGTTTGGAACTGCCACCAGACTAGCTTTTGATTTAATAAAAATAAAATATGCAACACAACTCTGGATGGGCACTGGAGAGGAGGGTACCTGAATAGGGGTGTGGGGGCAGGGGAATAAAGGGGGTTAGGAACTCCTGGATCCTTTACCCAGCCCGCTAGACTTTTGGAGAATTTCGGGAATAAGGTTGATTTATTGATCCTAACCCATTGGAGCACTTTGGTCTGCATTTTTACTTTATGAGTTGTATGGGGTGGGGGTGGGATTATGGGGAAAGCGGCAATCCTACCAGTCCTGCCGGGGTTTTAGTTGGGGTGGGAGTGGGGCGGAGCTCGAGGACTGGGGGAGGATTCAAGCAGCAGCAACTTCACAGACACAGCGACTCAGGCCCCCTTGGCTCTGTGTCCCCTCCGCCCTGAGCTACGAACAAGGTCTAAATCCAGCATGAAGCCCCCAGACCGCCCCACCTCGGGCCGCACTGACCGGATGCTGGGGGCGATGGGGGGCATGCTGCGCGCATGCGCCCTGCCCGAGCCTGAGGGGGTAAGGAAAAGGGACCACGGTGGGCTGGGTTAAGGGTAAGGGGCCCTAAGGCTGCACACGGCGTCTCCCCCGACCAAACAGCAATGCAGCTGATAGTCGAAGGAACTTGTGAAGCCTTGCGATAGTAATAAGGTCCAAAGCAACTCCTTGGGGTAACATCTGCTCCCACTCTAGCCCAGCGACGGATATTGATATCGCTCGGATATTGATATCGCTCCATCAGGGAAAGGGGTCGTCAGGGCTAGATGTAGTAGAATTGGGACTCCTCACTGACCCTCTGTCCTTGCAGCCCCCCAGCAGGAGCCTCCTGAGACTGGGGGAAAGGGAAACTGAGCCTAAAAGTACGAAATGGGATAAGAGAGGGGAGGTAGAAACTGCGGCCTCCGCATCGACTCAGGAGCTTGGTAAGAAGCTGAGTTTAGGTGGAGAAAAGACGGCGTAGAGAGGCATCGTGCGATAAGTGAATTCAAACAATATTCCTTGCTTATTTGCATAGTGTTTTGCGTCTATTTGCTTGAGATTCATTTAATAGCACAGACTATCCTACATTTTCCTCCTTGTCCGACCTCTATGCTATCCAGCCTCCGTACCCCCTCGCCAGGCTGAGTAGCCGATCCTACGCCCCACCCCTGGTCCCCAGCCAGCCTAGGGCTCTAGAACTTCTCCTTAATTGGTGATTAGCCGCTGCTGGAGTCCTGGGTACTGAAGAGAAGGGAGGGGAAGAATTAGAGAGAGAGAGAGGGGCGGGCACCTGAATCGGGCGTCCACGCACACAGCCCACTCGAGAGAACCGGTCTACGTCTGAGCCTCCCGGGAGGAAGGGTCTGGGTAGAGAATGATACCTCTTTCCATCCCCATCTCTACCTCTACTCCCCCACCCTACCCCTCCCTCCACATCACGCCCACACAAAATTTGAAGCTTTATCTATCTACGGGACTCCTGCCCTTCCACACTGAGGTCTAGAGGGGCGAGTAGCAGGCACTGGCCCAATCACTGAAGTCCCTCCACCTCGGCCCTCTAAAGATAGGGAAGGACGGAGGAGGGAGGACGAGGAAGATTAGGAGGCGAGGTGGAGGGAGGAATGGAGAAACTGGGGACATAGAGCTCCAACTTGGGGGAGCCAGTGGGGGAGAGAGGAATTGGGGACTAACTGGAGGTGGGGATGGAGCGGGAGAGGGCGGAGTTAGGACCAGATAGACTCCTCCTCTCGGCTGCATAGAGGCTCGGCCTGCAATTCAGCTCGCCGCTCGGCCCAGACCCGGCGCAGCGCCAGTATCTCCCCAACGCTGCCACCCCCGCATATCCTCGCCCCAACCCCAGCCCAGGGACTTTTACCCACCCCATCTTCCACGCACCCATCCAACTCCCCTACCCCAACCCCACCCCCAAGCGACCCCAGAGACAGAGCTGGAGCTGCAGCCGCATCCCGGCCCAGGCCCCACCCGGACTGGACAATTGGACGGACGGACCCCGGGACGGATAGGGCTCCGGACCCCCTCTTCACCCGGCTCAGCATCCCAGCACTGTCCTGCCCCTTCCCTAGAGCCCCTGTCCCTCCTTCAGATAAGACTTCTATCCACCCCTAGACATCCCCGCCGCCATCCTTTCCCTCCCCCCTCTCCCAGCCCAGACCTGGGTGGGAGGGAGGGGTGTGTGCTCCCGGAGCCGTTCCCACCCCGCCCCCCGTAATTGCCTCTGCATGGCCGGCCCGGGTGGGGGGTCTGGGGGGGCCCCGGAGCCATGCGGGAGGATCACCGGGGGGGTCGTTGTGCCTGTCCCCACGTGATCCGCAAAGTGTTGGCAAAATGCGGCTGCTGTTTCTCCCGGGGGGGTCGCGGTGAGTGTGGGACTCAGTATTTGGGGGGTGGGAACCTTGAAAGGAGGGGAAGGTTAATTAATGTGTATGGGAGGGGAACTTGGGAGCCTTTTCTTCCCTAACCCCCTAACTGGAGACTGTCAGTACATCTCCCAGAAAAGTGAAGTTGGAAGATGATCTCTCTAAATATTTTGATTCCAAATTCTGGGAGAACGGGCAAGGAGGGGTCATTGTCTGTTTTTATGTATCTCCAAGACTCGGTGGATATGAGAGAAATACGCTGTTCAGGTTTCTTCCAGGGCCTTGTACTAGTCCCATCTTCTCACTACGCCCCCCTCCCCCCAAAAAGCATTCAATCAAACTCAAAGCCTTGCTGTCCCGAATGTGACTCAGGTCTGGGTAGAGAAAAGGGAGGCAGTGAAGAAGTCTAGAGTTTTATATCTGATCATATAACCTGATTCACTAGTGACAGATCTCCTACCCTATTAAGCTTCCTTTCCTTGCCCTCCTCTGTCTATTGTAGTAAACTGCTTGGTGGAGGGAGGAACAAGGGGTACAGAAATTATTTCTTTTTATAGTGATTGAAGCAAGTGGGGGAGCTGTTCCAGGGGTGGCAGATGGTTCCTAGCTCTGTTCCCCACCCCTGTTTCTCAGGGAATGGTCTGTACCCATCATGGAAGGGAGGGCAGATGGCCACCCCCAGATCTTAGTTCCAGTCGATGGTTTCCCCCCCCTGCACCCATAAACCTTGCCGCACTGAAAATGTGAGGACATCCCACATATTCCTGGGGATCCAGAAGTGGGGAACACAATACCTGGAATCTCTCCTGGATGTTTCTGCCTCTTGAGGTGGGGGAGAGGGAGTTACTATAGTTACCTCCCCCTTTTCCCTCTTGTGAAAACCAATAAGATTTTTTTATTCCCAGTCAACTCAAATGGAGACATGGGTCTTGGGGCACCAGGGAAAAGAATTGGCTATAGTGGGAAAGATGTTCTGTGATTTCTCCTAGAAGTCCTAACTACGCTTCCTATGTATTGTGTCCACCTCCACTCTCCCAGAGTCCTATTCCATTGCTGGCAGTGAAGGCAGTGTCTCTGCTTCTGTTGCCTCTGTCCTGGCCCCCACTTCTGTCCCTAGCTCTGGACTCAGCTCTGGTCCCTGCTCCCCTGGACCCCCAGGGCCTGTCAGTGGTTTGAGGCGGTGGCTGGACCACTCTAGACACTGCCTCAGTGTGGAAACCGAGACAGACAGTGACCAGGCAGGATCATGTCAGGTGAGCAAGAGGAGCCAGCTGGAACATCAAATATAGGGCAACATAAAATATTGAGTGGAGGGCAAGGGCTAGGGGCTCACTGTTAGGAAGGGGAACATATTTATTGTAGCTGACCCATATCTGACCTCTGATGACCAGGGATGGATTCGGGAGTCAACTCTAGCCTCAGGGGAGGAACTACCAGAATTGACCTTACTGACCACTTTATTGGAGGGACCTGGAGACAGGACTCAGGTATCAAGAAAAGGGTTTCAAGGTGGATGCTTAAGAAGTGTCAAGGTTTCGTGGCCATCATGCTGAGGGACATTCCTTTCCTTCCTCCTCCAGGAAAGAACAATTTCCCAGCCCACCGAGGAGACTCCTACTCAGATTACAGAAAGTGACGAAGAAAAGAGGAAGAGGGCTTTGGACAGGAGTATGTAAGTGCCATGTTTGGGCTTCCAATGAGGACCAAACGGATCCTCTTCAAGCATTTAGAGGGAACCTCCCACAGGCATTGCCTTGGATGGGAGAGAGACCCCCCCCCCCGCCACCCTCACTAGGGTCTTCAGGGAAAGGGGTCACTAAGTCCCAGAAAGGAGTGGTTGCTGAAGAAGGGAGTCCATTGACCCTGAGAAGGGGTGCTCTCCTCCTAGGTATGTCCTGAGTGAACTGGTGGAAACAGAGAAAATGTACGTGGACGACTTGGGGCAGATTGTGGAGGTAGCTTCCTCTACTCCACCCTTATCCCTACCCTCCTACCCCTGCACAGCTGCTGTCCCTTCTGTCTAGAGCTGGAAATCTCTGCCTTAGTTTCCAAAAGTTGCATGGGTCCTTTTCCTGGGAATAGGTTTTTCCCGTTTTCACCCTTTCGTTCCCAGGTCCCTCTAGTGGTACCCCTTACAATAGCATCTTCTTGTCCTACTCATACCTCACATTCCACTTTCTTACCAGGGCTACATGGCAACGATGACAGCCCAGGGCATCCCTGAAAACCTTCGAGGTCGGGACAGGATTGTATTTGGGAATATCCAGCAAATCTATGAATGGCACAGAGAGTAAGAATGTTGGCATCAAGGGTATGGGGAGTGGAGGAGAACAGAAGGGTGAAAGGAAAAGAGGGGGGTGATGAAGAGGGACACAATTATGGAAGAGGAGGAAAATTAAGCAGATCAAAGAAATCATAAGATTTGAGTCAGGAGGCTCAAGCAGACCCCATTCTGACCTTCTTTCCCCTTTTCTTGGCCACACCTCCAGTTACTTCCTTCAAGAACTACAGAAATGTCTTCAGGATCCTGATTGGCTGGCCCAGCTCTTCATTAAACATGTGAGCTGGTCAGGGTCCCTATGGGGTCTCAATTTGGGGATGGATTAAGCCTCTGTATATTTTAGGGTCGGAGGGCTGCCCTCATCCATGATTTCCCCACACTTCTTCAGGAGAGGAGGCTACACATGTATGTTATTTACTGCCAGAACAAACCCAAGTCTGAACACATCATGTCTGAATTTGGAGATAGCTACTTTGAGGTCAGTATTTAGAGTTATTGGTGGGCCAGGGTCCGGTATAGGAGCCCATCTAAATCCTGTTTTCTCTCCCTTTATAGGAGCTCCGACAGCAGCTTGGTCACCGTCTTCAGCTTAATGACCTTCTCATCAAACCTGTACAAAGGATCATGCAATACCAGCTGTTACTCAAGGTCAGAGCCTCTTGTCCACATAAACCTACCTACTCTTCCTCCACACTACCTGCCAGGCCTTCCTTTCAGAGTTCCTCACATCCTTCCCAGGTTGTCTTCCCCTCAGGGTGTCTGGAAAATCTCCAACTTGGGTTCCCAGGATCAGAATCTTTCTCTGTTTCCTTTATATGTCTCAGGATTTCCTCAAATATTATAGCAAAGCCAAGAAGAATACTGAAGAGCTTGAGGTAAGGAGACCTCACATCCTTTTTCTAACCATAACCAGCTTTCTCTCCTTTCCAAACCTCAGTGAACCTTTGGGTAGGGACTCACTTAAGGATTAGTTTGGGGAGAGAATATTTTAGAGAAATTAGTTAAAAGAAGGAAGCAAGAGTAGGAAGAGAAAATTTGTCTCACCCTCCACTTCTAAGTGCATTTTTCCAATTTTTCCTGTCTCAGAGGGCAGTAGAGGTGATGTGTTTTGTGCCCAAACGCTGCAATGACATGATGAGTCTGGGACGACTTCGAGGCTTTGAGGTACGGGAAGGAGGTGGAAATGTAGAGGAACTTTGTATGTAGTTGGGCCCTCTGGTATGGGACCCCTACAGTTCATTAGATCCCTAAACTGGACCTGAGAGAGATGTGAGAGAGGGGGGAGGAGAGCAGGTAGCTCTCCCTAGGTAGTCCTGGCAAGGGTTTCTGTTTCACTCCCTTTCTCCCTCTTAGCCTTTTCTGACCAGGGTGCCCATCTTCTAGTCTTCTAATTTTGATCATGACTTTCTCTTTTGTGTTTAGGGCAAGCTGACCACCCAGGGGAAACTCCTGGGTCAGGACACATTCTGGGTTACTGAACCAGAAGCAGGGGGGCTGCTCCCTGCCCGGGGTCGAGAGAGAAGAGTCTTCCTCTTTGAACAAATCATCATCTTCAGCGAGGCCCTAGGGGGAGGGGTTAGGGGTGGGACACAACCTGGATACATCTATAAGAACAGCATCAAGGTGAGGGAGGATGGGGGGGGGGGGGCGGGACTCTGGGATAGCTTGAAGGGGGACTGGTAAAGAATGGGAGGGACCCTGAGAAATGATCTCCAGAGTTTGGGTTCATTGGAGAGTTTATAGGAGGGTATGGAGAAAAAGGTCAGTTTTAGAAAACAGGACCTGGGAGACTGAAGAACCTCTAGAAGAAGCATCTAAGTTGTTTCCCCTCCTATCCACATGCACTGCTTCAGGTCAGCTGTCTGGGCCTAGAGAAGAACACTCAGGGGGATCCCTGCAGGTTCACCTTGACTTCAAGAGGGCCAGAGGGTGGTGTCCAACGCTACATTCTACAGGCTTTGGATCCAACAATCAGTGAGGCTTGGACTCGGCATATAGCCCAGATCCTGGAAAGTCAGAGGAACTTCCTCAATGGTAAGAGACCACCACAACACACTTGGGCATTAACCTACATATTCCCTGATCATCTCTGACCTCTAACTCCAAATCCTGATGACTGACTTCTGTACACCTCCAATTTCTGACCCTCTGATACAAATTACAGAGTCAAATTGACTTTGTAAAATTCAGACTCCCAAATGAACCCTTCCAGTTAGCTCCTGGAGGAGTCAGTACCATTGAAGAATGGAACTTTGCAAACCTTAAAGCACTATATAAATGTGAATTCTTGTTTTGGACAGCAGCGATCCCAGGGAAGGGGCCCAGTATGACTGCCGTTCCTTCTTCCCTGTTCCTCTCCCTATCCCAGCATTGCAGTCACCGATCGAATACCAGCGACGGGAAAGCCAGACTAACAGCTTGGGAAGGATAGGAGGGCCAGTGGGGGAAAGCCCTGGACGATCCCGGCTTGGGGACCGAGCCCCAGTCAGTACACATACACCCATCAATGGCTCCCTCCCTTCCCTGCTGCTGCCCCCAGTGGGGGTGGCTGAATGCCCCCTGCCTCAGAATAAACAGGTATGGGGGAAAAGTGCCATCCACAGTGATGGGATATGGGGAAAATTGAGAGGCTAATCTTAAGAGAGGGAGAGTTGGGAAGGAAAATAACATGGGAGGAAGCAGAGTATAGTAGATAACATACTGCATCTAGAATCCTGGCTTTCTGAGTTTGTTTCTTCATTTGTAAAATTGGAATAATAATATTCATACTTAGACCATGAGCTCTTTGAGAGTATTTGAGAGTGGGGACAGTTTTGAGTTTGTGTCCCCTCTGCTTGGCATATAGTAAGTGCTTAATAAATGCTATTTGACTGAGTGACCAACTTTGCCAACCTCAATAAGTTACTGTAAGGACCAAAAGAAACAATGGGTATGATTTTTTTTTCTTTTTGGAGGGGGGAAGGCAGGGCAATTGAGGTTAAGTGACTAGCCCAAGGTCACATGGCTAATGAGTGTTCTGTGTCTGAGGTCAGATTTGAACTCAGTCCTCTTGACTCAAGGGCCAGAGTTCTATTCACTGTGCCACCTAGCCCCCACCTGAATTTTTTTAATCATAAAGTCCTATATAGCTCCCATCTGTTATTATGCGAAAAGTAATTTTCCCTTCACTCTTTGTCTATATAAATACCGCCTTCCCCCATTCCTTTCCAACATCCTCCTAAACTTCCTGATCATCCCTTTTCTACTCTTTTCTCTTCCAGATCAAGTCAAGTCAATAAGCATTTAACTTAATTAGCCCTTTGCCCTCAATTATCTGGTTGGTGGGGGTTAGGGTTTGGCATATTTACAGGGCTACTGAGTCTGGATATCTAATAGGAAGAATCTGTGGGGCCAGAGAAGATCAGAGCCAGGAGATGAGGATAAGGGTCAGATATTTCTGATAAATTTTCGTGTCAATTTCTGAATTTCTTGCCCTTTGACTCTTGTCTCTCTTCTGGATCTTGTTAACTCTGCTCAGGCCCCTCCTGCACCTGAAGACCCTATTTGCCAGGCCCGGCTGGCCAAGCTGGATGAAGATGAGCTATGACTGGTGACCTCCTCACTTTTGTGGGGTGGGTAACTTACCATTGGGTTTGTGATGGATGAGGCCCCTCTCCTGGGCACTGTCTTTGAACTAATTTTTCTCCTCATTCTTCAGCTGAATGGAAAGGGCTAGGCTGGGGGTGGGTGGAACTGATGGGAATGGTGTCAAGTTTAAGAAAGATTTCTAGTACATAAAGATTGTTTCTCTACTCTGGGGATACAGATTCCCTCCACTTTCCTCCCTCTGTAATATATCTCTCAAGCCCCAAGAAAAAATGTATGGTTGGGTGGATAAGGTGGCAGGATGTATTGATTTATTTTGATTTGTCTGTTTCCTGAAAATAAAGGTTTTGCTCTATCATTGAGGATGAAGGGAATGGGGAAAAGGTATAGAAGTGAAGTCACTAGAATCATTTGGGGTGGGTCCGGAAATGGGGAAGGGACATAGGGTTTGGAATCAGTGGGTTTTCACATGAACTTCTCACCCCAGACATGGAACTAAATGGTCATTGGGAATCCTAATGATTTAATCCGAAAGTCTTGTCATGTATGTCATTGACCTCCTTTCCTCCCCTTTACTTGCTACATTGGAAATTCCAAGCCCCTGTGATCTTCTCCATCTCACCTTTTCCTTTCCCTCCCATTCCTAACTAGTTAAAAAACAAAACAAAATCCAACAACCCACCATCCAGAAGCTAAAGAGGCAAAATCCTAAATATACCTTTCTTTGACTGAGCTTTTCACCACCACCATTGGAGAATCCTGGGGGAAAGCCCTCTTCCCCTTCTTCTGAAGTCCTCATTCAGTCATCTCCCAGCTCCTGACTTTGGGGAGAGGAAACCTGGACAGAGATGTTACTTTTGGTGCTTCATCTTCCAGCCCTGGGGTCCAAAGAGGAGTTCTAAGAAGTTCAGAAGGAGCCTCCACTCCTTCACATCCCAGACTCCAAGGACTAAGGACAGAGAGAAAAAGACTCAGAATTGTGTCCGGCTGCCCTGGTCCTCATCTGCGTGTCCACTGTGTCCATCTCTCCCCTGGGGGCTCCATCACATGGGGCTGTGTTTCCTTACCAGACAATGGAATTCTATGTAGGAGGGGCTGTGGGGTTAGAGTGGGCAAGGGGCCAGAGCCTCCCTTTGGGTCTGGACCTTATGCCCCCCTCCTGCTGACAATGGGAGGAGGGGTCTTAAGAAGGGTGGACAGGACGCAGGGCCCGATAAGAAGTAAGGGAAACAATAGGAGGAATTAAGCCAAGAGAGGCCGCCCTAGCTCCACCCGACCCCCAGGGTTTTGAGGCCAGGGACTTGGGGGGCCAGAGGGTGAGTGGCTGGGGTCTTAAAGATTCTTGAAATTTGGATTTCCAGAAGCTGTCATGGGGTGGAGCAGAAGTCAGATTATGAATCTAGGTTTAGGGTTCAGGAAGATCAAAAGGATTTATCGTGGACCAAGAAAGAAGGGAGTCAGAATGTCCAGATTTAGAGAAGGCTGAGGGCTATCTTCAGAGCTCTTCTTGTGCCCTACAACTCCGTGTCCCTCCCTGCAATTTCCCCAAAACAAAATATAAGCAGGGAGAAATTAGAATCAGAATCAGATAGTCTGAGGGACAGCGTCTTCCTTACAGTCACATTTAAAATTCAATAAATAAACACTACCCAAACTAGTGACCCAAAGTCAATAAAAACAAATACATGACATATTACCTATACTTTCAGCATCTATCCCCAACATATTGAACTTAGTGTCCAAACTACGCCCCTCCCCCACTTCTACTACACAGCTACAGCCACAGTTACAGCTGTGTAGCATTAATGGAGGACTTTTGAAATGTACTCTGTCCCTTTGTCTCTGAATTTTGGGGTGGACTAATCGTTTTCCCCTCCTTTTCCTCTTGGGAATATTGTGGTTGCATGGGGATGGGGGGGTTCGATATCTGAACTGCTCTCTTCCCAGAGTTCCTGTTCATAACGCTTACAAGGAAAAGAGAGAAGAGGAAGGATAGGTAATGCTCGGAGACCTCTATTCTTGGGAAGTGATAAGACCTCCTTTGTCATCATTCTCATGTCCTTCCAGCCCCTGTTTCCCCATCCATTATGATTGAAGTTTTGGGGAAGGGTAGGAAGAATATGGCCAGATATGCAACACTCTCCCTTCTCCTACCTCCAGAGTGTTTCTCCAGGATCTCTTCCCCGCCCCTAGATAGGATTCCCCGGGGAGGTGTACCCCTCCCTAGCCCTTGATTGTATGGTACTGCGAGGAGGTGGAGCTAGGGGTCCCCCCCATATTGGGCGGGGTTCTATGGAACCGGGTGGAGGGGTACATAAGTCTGGGCTGGAGGAGGAGGGTAGAGCAGGACAAAATGAGTGAGTCGTCTAGCACTGTGTCCCGTTCGGCTTTGGGAGAGGAGTCGGACCCGGTAGCTAGTCCTGGGTCCGAAGCAGTGTCTGGTGTCCTAAGTCCTCTCACTGAGGCACTGTACCACAGGCACTTTGGGGGCGTCGAGCAGGGACTAGATCCCTTACCCCATCAGCTGCTGCGGGGCTTTCGGGACAAGCTGTTGCGGACCTGCTCCAGGAGGGAGGCGTGGAGGCTGCTCCGAGCCCGATTTCCTCCCCTGACTTGGCTGCCCTGGTACCCCTGGAGGACCTGGTTGCTCGGAGACGCTGTAGCTGGAGTCACCGTGGGCGTAGTGCATGTGCCGCAGGGTGAGGGGCCAGTCAGAACTAGAAGGATCTTCTTGGGGAGCGGGTTAGGAAGAGTTGAGCCCTCAAGCGGGTTTTAGGGACACGAGTCTGGAGATGTGTCAAGAAAGGTGAGGCGTGGAGAGTCTACATTAGAGCGAAGCCCCCTTGACAAAGTCTTCTCTCTAAGGCTTGGAGGTCGGAACTATTGAGTTTTATGGGTTTCATACTCTTTAGCTTTCTCTATCCCTCCCCCCTCTTTCCAATACCTTGGGGAAGAAATCATTTACTTGTTCTGGCTGATGGAATTGTCAAGAAGTCCAGGGGTGCCCCCCAGGGCTCCTTCAGGACACGGATGCATAAACCTAATCCACACTTTAGGCCCATAAGAGTAGGCTGGCTCTCAGCAGTACCCATTTAAGTATACTTAAGAGATCCTTAAGATCAAGGCCAAATTTCTCCTCTTGTTGAGAGCACAGAATAAGAAGCCTCTGAGGCCTGAAGTGACTGGATATCCCAGAGTGACCCTTCCATCTCTCCCCCTGCCAGGCATGGCCTTTGCCCTCCTAACTTCAGTGCCCCCTGTGTTTGGACTTTATACCTCCTTTTTTCCTGTCCTCATCTACACCTTCCTGGGTACAGGAAGACACCTGTCCACCGGTAAGTGATCTGGACACCCTCCCATGTTATGCCCCCAGTCCCATTTGCATTACATTGTAATTCCTAGGGGGAGTGGAAACGGGTGGAAATTCCATCCCTACTTGGCAGAGTTCCTTGTGACCATTTTCACTCAGTCTCACTCCCTTATGGTCCCTGGATCCAGTAAACCTCCAGGAGATTGTAGGCCCCAAGCAAATTACAAAATGGTGCTTTCTTTCCTTGGTATTTCCATACAGGTTAAAACGAACATCAAGTTCAGCTTTTAAGGGTCTCAGAAGGGAGCAAGTAGCCTGTGGGATGGAACAGGAGGGGGACCGGGTCGTCAGACAGCCCCAGGGCCCTTGTTAGATTCCCCCGCATCCCCTCACCTCCAGCCATTCCAATCCTCGAAGGGCAGATGCTATCCACAGAATTTTAGATTTCCCCCCGGCACTTCGCCAGCTGGTGGCGCCACTTCCAGCTTTTTTGATGGTTGCTCCCCTGCCGCTGGAGAGGGGGTGGGGGTCGGGATGATGGGGAGAGGGGCGTGGAGAAAAGGTGAGAGGAGGAGGCTTCCAGATCCCTGCACCCTAGAGCTGGTTTTCCTTGTAATCTTTCACATCCTCCCTCTGAGCTCCCCCCTCCTTCTTGCAGGAACCTTTGCAGTACTCAGCCTTATGACGGGTTCAGCAGTAGAGAGCCTGGTCCCGGAGCCCCCCGGGGTCAACCTGAGCTCGACTGACCGAATGCAGCTGGACCTGCAGAGGGTTGGGGCGGCGGCTGCAGTCGCCTTCTGGAGCGGGGTGCTGATGGTGAGGGAGGCTGGGGGGGGAAGTCAGCAGGAAACTGGAGGCTGGGAAGGGGCACTCCTGCTTTAGGTGAGAAGGTAGGAAGGTAAGGGGAAGAATGTTAAAGGAGGGAAGAGAAATGGAGTGGGGAGATCTGGGACTAGGATGCATGTGTTGCGGGATTGGGGCGGGAGGAGGAGGAGCATCTCCTTGAAGTTCTGAGCCTGTCTTTTCTCCTCCCCACCCCCAACCTTTTTTGCGTGGAGGACCACAGTAGAAAAGATTGTGTTGAAACCAAATGGGAATGACCTGCATTTCCTTGGCCCACTCATCTTGCCACCCCACCAACTCCCTGCCTTTATTCCTCCGCCCCATGGCAGCTAGGGATGTTCGCGTTGCAGCTTGGCTTCCTGTCCACCTTCCTGTCGGAACCAGTGGTCAAGGCTCTCACCAGTGGGGCCGCGGTGCACGTGCTTGTGTCCCAGCTGCAGAGTCTCCTGGGACTGCCCTTCCCCCGACAGATCGGCTACTTTGCCCTCTTCAAGGTGGAGAAGGAAGGGGCTTCAGGGACCCAGAGGAAGGGGACACCACAGTGTATTTGGGGGGTTCTGGGGTTGCGGCGGGCTGTGAGGCTATGGTAAAGGTCGAAGTGAATCAGGAGAGCTGGAAGATTGGATAGAGCGATGGTGCTGGGCGGAGTAAACAAGCCGTCTCCTTAATGAGAGGAGGACTGCGTCAGGGGCGGAGGGAGGCGCTGCTAATATGTCCCTCCACCGCAGACGCTGGCCGCGGTGCTTACTGCGCTGCCCCAGAGCAGTCCCGCTGAATTGACCATCTCAGCCCTTAGTCTCGCGCTGCTGGTCCCAGTCAAAGAGCTGAACGTGAGATTCCGAGAAAGGCTGCCTACGCCAATCCCAGGAGAGGTGCTCATGGTGAGAGAACTAGCTTTCTCTGTTCTCTGAGCCCTGGCCCCCTCCTCGGATCTCCAGTCTAAAATGAAACCTTGATGCTCACTACCTCCTCAGTTTAAACTCTTCCTCCCTGCTTAAGAGGCTCCACCCCTCTTTGTCTTTTTTCCTTAGGTGCTCTTGGCCTCCCTTCTCTGTTTTACCTCTTCTCTGGACACAAGATACAATGTACAAATCGTTGGGTCACTGCCAGTTGGGTGAGACAGAATAGAGAAAACCCTGGCTCACGTCCTTCCTAGTATTGCCTTTATCCCCAACCCTTCTCTTTTCAGTTTCCCCAGACTCCAAGACTGTCTGCTCTCTAACCCATCCCGACATCTCCTCAATCCAAATTCTTGTCCCTCTGACTGTACAAAGGAGTCCCCTGGCCTTACAGACCACCCTCATTATCACTACAATTAGTTCTGCACTAATCTCTTCTTCTCCAGGTTCTCCCAACCCTTGATACCATCTCTGTCTACACTGCCCCTGGTTCTTGCCTACTCCCTTCCAATTGCGCTGGTTACTTTTGCTGTATCGGTGTCTCTGGCTTCAATCTATGCAGACAAGCACAACTATACCATCAACCCCAACCAGGTGTGACTCAGACTTCTGATCCCTGATCCTAGCCTGTTTACAAGCCACTCACCCTAATCCTAATATTCCCCTTACCTCCAGGAGCTCCTGGCTCATGGTGTCTCCAATCTAATCTCCTCACTCTTCTCCTGCTTCCCCAACTCAGCCTCATTAGCTACAACCAGTTTGCTAGTGGATGCAGGGGGACACACACAGGTAAACATGGAGAGTACCAAGGACTGGAGAAGTGATGTGAGGGGCATTTAAGTAGAGGGGTGGAAGACATTTAGATCAAATAATGAAGCATAAAAAGGGGCTGGGATGTCTAGGGGGGAAGAAATGAGGAAGAAGGGCCACTGTAAAGAGAGTGGGGAGGTATCTAAGCAAGGAGAAAGGGACAGTGCTAGAAGATGCTGTATGTATCTCATGGGGATGAGAGGAGCGGTTGTCCTCTTCCCCCACACCCACTTCTTACATTCTGCCTTCCCTTCCAGCTTGCAGGCCTCTTCTCCTGTGCAGTTGTCCTTTCAGTGCTCTTATGGTTGGGACCTCTTTTCTACTATTTGCCCAAGGTAGTGAATTTTGGGAGAGGTTGGTGAAAGGTGAGATGTGATAGGGATACTGAGCTCTTTTTCTCAATCCCAGGCTGTTCTTGCCTGTATCAACATTTCCAGTATGCGCCAGATGTTCTTCCAGATGCAGGAGCTGCCCCATCTGTGGCATATCAGCAAGATGGATTTTGTAAGAGATTGCACCAGGGTCCCTCAGCTCAATTCAACTTAGATTAATTTGTTCCTGATATTTCCTCACTGTTTGCTGTCCCCTTTTTAGACTAAGTCCTACAGTAACCCTTTGAACAAAATTTTGATTAAAAAATGGTGGGGTTAGAAGCCTTCCAGATGCCATGATACCCCAAGAGTTATAGTTGTCCCACTCCAAGTTGCTGCCTGATCTCTTGCCTGTTTAATTGTTGTGACCCCTAGTGAACCAACTGTGTCCCCTCCATTCAAATATCCCATTTCTTCTATTTACTCCCTTCCTTCCTTTTCCATGTCTTACCTTGCCCAAAGCCCTGACCTGACAATCATTACCCCTCAATTCTTTCATTTGATGTTGCTGGTCACCCATGTTTTTCCCTTGTGTTTAGTCTTTCCCCATTCATGTTTGACAGGCTGTGTGGCTGGTCACATGGGTAGCTGTAGTGACCTTGAGTGTGGACTTGGGCCTTGCTGTGGGTGTAATCTTCTCCATGATGACTGTAGTCTGCCGTACACAGAGGTAGGGCATGGAGTGTAAGCTCAAAACTTGCAAAGGGAATCAGATTTTAAAATATGCTTTCCTAAAGGAACTTATCTCCTCTTTCTCTTTTCTTTTTAAAATGCATTTTATTGATGCTTTTTTCTTTATATCACAATTGTTCCACTTCCTCCATTTAACCCTCTCTTTTGACAAAAACAATTAAGCAAAACTATCTGACAGAAACCTCTTCTGGAAGGTATATGATAGTCTGTCCTGGTATTCCCCCACTTCTCTGTTGTGAAAGAGGAAGTATGTTTCCTTGTCTCTTCAATAAGACCTTCAATTGTTTTTCCATTACTTAGGGTTCAACTTCCTTTTAGTGATTTTCCCCACCACTTACATTGTTATAATCATTGAGTATTTTATTCTTTTCTGCTGATTGTTTCTCCTCATTTCCCTTTACATCAGTTCATGCAAATCTTTAAATGTTTTTCTGGCATCTTTATATTCATCATTTCTTCCTGCACAGTATTCCATTACATTTATATACTGTAGTTTGTTTTTTCCCCCAGTTCCTCCACAAATGATGGACACCCACCCGTGTCATTTCCAATTCTTGATGTACTAGAAGAAATATTGTCATAAACATTTTGAAATATATCAATATAGGGGACATTTGTCAGTCATCTAGAATTTTAAGCACCTACTATGTGCTAGGTACTGTGCTAAGTGCTGCAGGATATAAAGTCAATAAATGGCCCCTGTTCTCAAGGCACTCACAGTCTAGTAGAGAGATAATATGCAAACACATGTATACATATACACACATATAAACAAGATATATACAGAATAAATTGAAGGTCATCTGAGAGGGAAGGTACTAAAATAAGAGAGGATTTAGAAAAACTTCTTTCAGAAGGTAGAACTTTAACTGAAACTTGAAGGGGGGCAGGAGGCAGATATGAGGAGGGAGAGAATTCCAGGCATGGAGGCTAATCAGTGAAAATACTCAGAGCTGGAAAATGGAGTGTCACCAAATCAAAGAGCATTAAGAGGGGAGTATAAGAGTGCCAGCTTATGAAGGGCTTTATAGGTCAAAGAGAGGACTTTATATTTGATTCTCAAGGTGACAGGGAATCATTGGAGTTTATTTAATTGGGGGGGAGGGTGATATGGTGAGACTTTTCCCTTAGAAGATTAATTTGACAGCTTAGTGGATAATGCATTGGAGTGAGAAGAGACTTAAGGCTGGGAGACCAACCAGCAGGCTATTACAATGGTCCAGGCATGAGGTGATGGAAGTATCAGAGGAGAGAAGGGAATCTACACAAGAGATGTTACAAAGGTCAAAACTACAGGATTTGGCTACTGATTCCTATTGGGGGGGTGGGAGTGGGGAGGTAAGAGATAGTGAGTCGAGGATGACCTCATTCCAAGGTTGAGTCTGGTTTACCAGGAGGGTGGTGGTGATCTTAAGGGTAGTATTAAAGCAGGGGGTGACAGAATGTTCAAATGAAATAATAGATGTAAAGCACTTTGCAAACCTTAAAATGTGGTATAAATTCCAGTTCTCTCTATCAGCCCACAGTCACCAGACCTCTAGCCTTATGATGAATTCATTCCCTGAGTCTCCTACTACACTCTCACTTAGTTCAAGCAATGTTTAAAGAACAATACATAGGTGTGCTGGTAAATGTTTAGCAACTGGGCTCTCTGGGAGAGAGAGGGAGGGGATGTTATTACACATACTCTTTTCAGTTTCTTCTGAATTATTAACATTTTAAGTCTAGACAATCAGCAAAACAATAAATCAAGCCCCAAATTATGGCAATTGTCTATTTCTGAGGTGTAAATATTCACATTGAAAAGTTAACAATTTGTTGTGCTGGTCAGAGCTGGTTCCAGCACATTCTTACTAATATGGAAGCTAGGATGAAGAGAGGGGTTTGGAAGAAAGATAATAAATTTTGTTTTTAACAAGTTGAGTTTCTGTGATTTCCTTTGTACATATGCCCAATAGTAGGCTAGTCTGTTCTAAGGACATGGATGGTCTTGCTTCTTTGTCACTCTCTTCTCCACCTGATCCCCAGGATACAATGTTTGGTGCTTGGACAAGTAAAGGGAAGAGAACTGTTCTGTCCGGTCAGAGAGAGTTCTAAGGTGGGCAAGAGGAGGTTGGGGGAAGTAGGGATGAATGATCTTAATTAGAAAGGATGTTTCGTTGACTCCTGTAAATACCTTCTCCAGCTCTGTCAGGTTCCTGGACTACGAATCTTCAGATATCCTGCCCCACTCTATTTTGGGACCAGAGGCAGGTTTCGTCAAATTATGGGGCAGCTGCTGGGCCTGGAGAGGCAAGATGAAGTGAGGAAGCAGGAGCAGGTGAAGGTTTAAAGGGCCAATGTGATATGTCAGATGGGGGTTGGATGGACAGGTGAATAGAGAACTAATGTTTACTAATGGGAACATGTTGGAGGAGCTGGTAACTCCCTCCTCTTGTCTTCCTTTAGGAACTTGCAAAGTCACATGGGTCAACTGAGACAGGTAAGATGGGAAAGGTAACTTGGGAAGATTTGGAGTGATAGGAGGGAGATCATAAAAATAACACTGCACCTTCCAGGAGAGGAACTTGTTCAAGTTGTCATCCTAGACTGCAGCAGTATCATCTTTGTGGATGTGGCTGGAGCCCGGGAATTGTTGCAGGTGTGTGTATGCATGTTGGGCTGGGCAGTTAGAGGGATGAATTAATTTTTAAAAATTTATTAAGCGCTTACTATGTTTCAAGCTTGTGCTAAGCGCTGAGGATACAAATACAAAATAGAAGACAATCTCTGCCCTCAAGGAGCTTCCATTCTAAGATGGAGACAAAAGAAATAGGGCATCTCTGGCCAGAGAAGCATCTTTTGCTTAGGAAAGTTAAAGGAATAACGAGAGGAGTAGGTTGGTGTACCCTTTAGTGGAGCAATGACAGAGTTGATTTCAATATGGTTCCAGAACTGGGAAAGAGGGACTGTAGCATCTGAGGAAGGGTATCATATAGGGGTGGGAAGTGAATCATAGCTGGAGCTGGTCTTGATTTTGGGCAACTGAGGCAACTTTTCTTTTTCTAACCTGTCTTAAAAACTCTTCCTTTCATCAGCTGGCCAGTCAGTGCAGTGCAGCCAGGATTCACCTCCTTTTGGCCCAGTGTAATGGTAAGATGCACGAAACTGGGGAGGATTGGAAATACTTTGAATTATTTGGTGGGGTATAGGAAGAGGGATGAGGTGGAGGCCAGAGTTGGGGCTTTGACAATTCTTTCTGTTGGCACAGCCCCTGTGCTGGGGACACTAACCAGGGCTGGGCTCCTGGACATATTGACCCCAGAGCAACTTTTTGTGAGTGTCCAAGATGCAGCTGCCCATGCACTGGAGAGTCTGGTGAAGGTTTGGGGAGAAGGGGCTGGTGGAGGGAAGATTATGAGAAGTGAAGGTGGTTTTAGGGATAACAAAGGGGATAGGAAAAGGAAAGAAACTAGACAATGGGATAAGGAGTAGCTAAGGAGGAGGGACATGCATGAAGAAGGGTAATGTCGAGCCTAGAGGTGAGTTGAAATAGGGTAGAAGGATGTGTAGGATGCAAAAGCTGATGAGGTAGATGTGGAGGTAGAGAGTGGAGACTGAGGGAATGGGTCAGGGGATGTGTAATATTTTTTAAAAGAGAACTCAAGTGGGGAGAGTTGGCCTTTAGTATGAGGGAGGATCTTCCAGAGCATAGTTCCCCAGTCTACTAGATTCACTAGGGATGAGGGGGGAAGTGCTTTCCCTCACTTTCTTCTGATGTTCCCTTTTCCCTTTCCAGGAGCCTCTGGCCTCAAAGACTTGCATGGTCTGGGTTTGAACCTGTCAGTTCTGTTTATTAGGAATCCCAGTAGCACTGGATGGATGTAGTAGGGGAGAGATTTTGGCCACTGAGGGAAAAACTGGAATGGGCCTTCCTCTTTATTTATGTTATCAATAAAATAAAATTAGCTTTTCTGTGATCAACATGATAAATGCCAGCCCTTTCTAGCTTAGCTTGGGGTCTGAACACTCCCAACAGATGTTCCTTAGAGACCCCTTCCCCCCAGGCTCAATCCTCAAGAGACAAGACTGACACTGTCACAAAACTGTTGACTTATTCAATAACCCCTCAAGTCCTCTATTCAGGTGCCTACTCTGTCTCCAAGGTCAATATTCTCCTGGGCATGGGCTGAGAAGAACTGGATATGGTGCATAGAGTTCTGGTCCAGAGACACAGAGTGTGGCACAATGAGGGAAGGTTGTGCATTTCAGGAGCCTCTGCTCTTAAGGAGATAGGGGAAGGGAACCCACTCGAGGGGTGGGTTCAGTTTGGCTCTTAGAGACCTTCTGGCTCTTTGGCACTGAAAGGGTATTCTGTTACTCTGTCTATAAGAATAGGGAATGGAGGGCTTAGCACTGGGTGGGTGGGTGCTGTCACCAAATTGGTGAAGGTAAGTCATAGCTCCAGTTGTACCTTTAGGCATTGGGGAAGTCACCAGGATCAGTTTACATCCTGGGATTGGATCAAAGTCAAAGAATTTGAAGGGTTGGATAGTCCTTAAACAGGGTGGTAGTCCTTGGGTGGTCAGCCACAGAGTTTATCAGCAGGTAATTTCGTGACTAGATGGTGTATAAAGGTCTGTAGAGTGTCAGTCAGGTAGCCACTATATCCATCACATCAGCCATTCTATGATTACTGGGGCCAATCAATCTGAGGTCATGCACTGGAGGCGATGTTTGAAGAAGAGCAGTTTGTGTTTGGCCACCTGGCTTTCATCCGTGACCCCTGGATATCGGTATTTGGCATAAATCTCTGCCTCAGTCCCCCAAGGTGCCCATGGCAATTTCAGCTTCGATGCATGATCCACCAAGACATCGGAACAGGAGCCTACCCGAAGGGAGCCAAGTCCATCCAGGAAAAATTCTTGGGGGAATTAAAAGGGAAAGAAAAAGAGGGAGATATTGAGAGAGGTCACGAAAGGTAGGGGCCTACCCAAAGAATAGGACTCAACATGGCAAGGAAGTTTGGGATTTTTGTGTTCCAGGAAGGTTTTGCCTTCAGGCCTGTCTCTGAGGCTATTTCTTTGACTATAAGATTGAGACAAGTGCCTGTCACTGGTTGTCTAAGAGTCAAATAAAATGGATATGAAAGCAAGGTAACAAGTGGAAAGTACTTTGTAAATTTAGGACATGATAGAAAGAACTAGAAACAAAGCATGTGTCCGTCAAATAGAGAATGGCTAAACAAATTGTAGCATATTAATATAATGTCAAGTGATTTCACTGTAACAAATGAGGAGGAATTCAGGGAAATATGAGAAGCACTATATGAATTTATGCAATATGGAGTAAGTAGAACCAGGAAAACAATATATAAACAATGACTAGAACAAAATTAAAAAAACAACAACAATAAAATGAAACTGAACATTAAATATAATGATCAATATTGACCCAGGAGAACAGATGAGAAAATGCATGCTGTTCCTTTCTTTGGAGAGACAAGGAACTAAGGCTGTGGGATGTTGCATAATTTGTCAGAAGAGTGGATGTGTCCATTTGGCTTAATGTTTTCTTTTTGTTCCCTTGGTTACAAGGGAAAGCTTGCTTGGGGTGGGGTCTATCTGGAAATAATCATCATATTAAAAACAAAACAAAAGGCACTGTTAAAATTAAAAAAAATAAAAACCAAATACTAGACTTTCTCTTGACTGGGATAACAATTCAATTAATGCTTCATTTCTCTTGCCTGAACCTATTGTAGAAAAGGGCAAAGAAAAACTTCTGGTTAGAAAGGATCAGATTAGAGATCCCTAGCTCATCTTTTTTTTTTTTTAAGGGGGAAAGGCAAGACAAAGGGTTAAGTGACTTGCCCAAGATCATACAGCTACAAAGTGTCAAGTGTCTGAAGCTGGATTTGAACTCAGGCCCTCCTGGCTGGTGGTCTTTTCACTGCACCAAATAGCTGCCCCGCTCTTCCTCTTCTTAATTTTCATCTCTCTATTCTTAGAAGTAGAGTGTCTGCCACCTTGTTGGGGAGAGTTGCTGGAGGGAGTTGAAATGCCCTTTTTCTTTAATTTGTAACATATTCAAATACTCGTGTAATAAAAATGTGCAGAGGGGTTTAGTGGATACAGTGACCACACAACCTGGGAAACCTGGGAGCTCCTGGTGTAAGCCTCGCCTTTGCATAAGGCAGTCTCCCCAGCTAGAGCCACCAGGTTCTATAGTGGATATGGCCTCAGAGTCAAGAGGATTTGGTTTCAAGTCCTACCTTTGACATGGAATGGCTGTTTCCCTAGGCAATTAATAATCTCTCAGTGCCACCAGGCAGCTTTCTAAGATCATAAGCTGTAGAATAGACACCAATTTGCATTGGTTCCACACTAGAAGCCCCTATACTGAAGAAAGCACAATCTGTATTAAAAAAAAAAAAGGAAAAAGGAAAAGAGGATACAGGGTGCCTGTGAAACACTGAGGTTATTAAGTATTAAAAAACTCTTCAATTTCATGCCTAGGGATCTATGGTACAGGAAGTTGTAGTGGTGGATCGATGTAAGGATGGGACTGGGCTCTTGGAAAATAGACATGGGAGACAGGAGGAGAGGAAAAGCCTTTCTTTGACCAAAGCGAAGAGACATGTTTTCACTTAGGGCAAAGTCTGAAAATAGATCCTTTGGATATGGTGTCAATTCACCCTACCACACTGGACAAACCTTATTTAAAAAAAATCAATACCCACATGCAAGCTTTTTTCTTTTTGCATCATAATTATGTGCATATCCCACCAACTGAACAATAGCTAAACAAGTTGTGATACAGTTAACATGTAGAATATTATTGCACTATTAAAAAAAACGAATACAATATGGAGAATCATGGGAAGATGTGAACTGGAACCAGGAAAGATGTGTGTGTGTGTGTGTGTGTGTATAATGAGTACAACATTGTAAATGGAAATAAAAACAACAGAACAACAGAACCTATGCTAAAAAATGATAATAACCAAGCCTGGTTCCAAAGATGAGATAAGAGAAGGCTCCTCCCTCATTTCTTTATAGGTATGGAGTACTAAAGAGGTGAAACTCCATAGATAATGTTAGTTTTGAAATTTTCCTCCCTTTTAAAAAATTCTTTGTCATTAAAGGTGGACACCCCAAGGCAGGCTGGTAGGGTTACTTTGGGAAATATAGGTGATATAAAAACAGATGCCAATAAAAATTTGCTTTAAAAAAGAAAAAAAAATTGTACCTATTTAAAAAAAAAAAATTTTTTTTCCAGTGTGTCTCCTTGTGCCATTAGGAATTTTTCACCCTATGTGCTCCCTGGGCTAGAAGTCCCAGCTCTGCTTTGGAGTCACTTTTTATCACCAAGGCTTAAGTATCTAGTTGTATGTACCCTTTAGTTTATCCAACCCTAGTGAAGGTGAGGGCTTACAGGGGTATGGAGGGGAAATGTCACATACCCAAATGGGCCACCCGACTGAGTCGAGGGTCAAAGCCAATCTCTCGGATCTTGTCCACTCGAGCCAAGAAGAAGTTGACAACCCCATCGGTGACCACACAACCTGGGAAGCCCGGGAGCTCATGGTGGAAGCCTCGCCTTTGGGTGAGGCAGTCTCCCCAGCCAGAGCCACCAGGTTCTACGCTCAACAATTGTCGATAAGTGGTAGAGAAGCCTGTGATCTCCCGAACTGCTCCCCCAACCTGAAGGAGGCAGAAGGGATACAGAGTACATAGCCAGAAGATACAGGGTTACATGCCAGGAAGTGGGAGGCAAGTGGACACAGTGAAATACTGTGGAGGAAAGATGAGAAGGACAAGGAAGAGAAGATGAACAAATGAGGGTGGACAGAGCAGACAGGGCCTTTGGACTGAAAGGCTTCTGGTTCCTAAAGGAATCAGACTACAATTCCTCCCACATCACTCTACTACACCCACTCATTATCTTCACAAAGGCTCTTCTGTTTCTGCCTTTGCCTTCTCCCTTCTCACACATACCCCACACCCTTACACAGGCCTCAGCATTTAGACATGTTTTTGTGGTTGACTCTTTCTGTCCTCACCCACTCAGATATCTAAAAACCTCTCTTCTTTCCCTTTCCTCTGCTCCCTTTTGGGAATGGGGAAAGCCTCATTATTGGGTCCCTATCTTGGAGTGTGGCAGCTGGTGGCACAGAGGATAGAGCATTGGATTTAGGATCAGGAAGAAATTGTTGTTCAGTCATTTCAATGAAGTCTTACTCTTTGTGATCCCGTTTGGGATTTTCTTGGCAGAGATACTAGAGAGGTTTGCCATTTCCTTTTCCATCTTACTTTATAAATGAGGAAATGGAAACAATGTTAAATGACTTGCCTAAGGTCACACAGTTAGTGTAGTATCTGAGGTCACATTTGAATTCAGGTCTTTCTGACTCTAGGTCCTGTGCTCTACCCATTGTGCCCCCTAGCTACCGCTAGAATCAGAAAGACCTGAGTTTAAATCCAGCCTTAGATACTCACTAACTATATGAACTGGAGCAAGTCACTTAAACTCTGTTTAATTTTTTCAGGGGAAAAATGGGGACATGGTACCTACCTTGGAGAATTGTTGTAAGGTACAAATTAGATGAAGCACTTAGTATAGTGCCCAACGGGTAGGCTTTATATAAATGACTCATTCCCTTTGTCTTCTTGCCTCATACACCTCCCAGGTGCCTTCCCTCCATCTCCACAGGTTGCCCTCCAAACCTTCTCCCCAATCTTCTCTTCCTTACTTACCACCCCCCCTCCTCCCCCACTCCTGTCCCTTTTATACCAAGTCCAGAGATGTCTGCTCCAACACATCCACAAGCCTCTCCAGTTTCGTCCGTCCAGTGAAGATGAAATCATCATCAACCCACAGCACATACTTTGTGGTCACCTGGGAAACAGCTAGATTTCGGCCTGCAAACCATCCCTAGGGGGATGAGGGAAGTTAGGGGAGGAGGGGGAGCAATTAAACACATCCCTCCATCCTCCCACTACTTCTTAGTAACCTGTGCCCACCATCTCCTTCCGACATACACTGTTCCTCTCCCCTTAACAGCCATGGTGCTGTCCTCCCCCGCATTTAGCGCCACTCTGCTGACCTTGCCGAAGGGCATGAGGTAGTGCTCTATATGAGGGCCCTTGACTGGCTCTGGTCTCTCACTGTCATCAGCGATGATCACGGTGACTGTTGGGTAGAAACGCCGGATGCTGGCAATGAGGTTTCGGAGGCGGTCATATCGAAGGAAGGTCTTAGTCGCAATGGTGACCAGAGCACTGATATTATACTTGGCTGGGGTAGGAATAGGAGAAGAGTCAGACTATGGATGAGATTCCTAGCAGAAGAAACCCTTATCCGTATCCACCTCCCTAGCTCAAGTCTGGCTCTGACACAAGCCTTACCTCCTTCAGGGGGTGGCCCAGGTGGGTACAGCCGAGGTCTGGGTGGATGCTTGATTCTGATAGTGAAGACAGCTTCGTGGCCATTGGTGGAGAACCGGACTGGGGAGCATGGGAAGGAAAGTGTATATGGTGAGGAGGAAGGAGATGACCAAAGATTGGGTTTCTGAAAGGAAACCCTCTTTCTTGCTCTCTGCCCAAGTCAAACAAAGGCCCTTTCATTTCCCTCCCTTTCTAAGGGCTGAGCTCAGTGGGTCTATTGTCTAGATGCCCAGCTCTGGACTTTGTCCTAGCACCTCCCACAGTTCTAGGCACCTTTAGTCTCCCACCTTAGCCACCCCTTGAGTCTAGGCTGCCTTCTCACCTGTATCTGATGTAGCTGGCTGGTAGCTCTGGATACTGTAAGTGACCAGCTGAAGCTGTCTGTTGAGTCGATCTAATTCTGGGCTTGAGAGAGTGAGTTCCAACTGGCCCTCCCCTCGAAGTAGCACTCCTTCTACTTCCCCAGCCACATCCCAAGTGCCAAGAGATGCAGAGAGGTTTACCTGATTATATGTGGGAGGGACAGTCAGAGCCTGCTTTCTTCTTTGCTTTACTGATTCCTGCCTTGCCCTCCCCACCCCCCACTCCTCTATCTCCTGACCTCCAAAATTTACTACCTCATCCAGCTCACTTCATCTCATGCTGTCCTCCTATTCCCCCATCCCTCACCTGGTACACTTCTTGTTCAGCTGCTTGTAGACTCAGACCTGAGGCAGAGGTGGGAGACAAGGAGAAAATCACATCAGGCTCAAGGGCAACCTTACCAGGCTGGTCAGACCCTCTGAAATTCATTCTGTTGCTTTCTCTATCCCTTCTTTTTGTCTTCACCCCAACCATGGGGTTGCCCCACTCCATTCCAATGCCAGCTTCTATCCCCTCATGCAAGGCACTTTGGGTATCACATGACCACCTCAATTTGGAAGTTCTCTCTGATCCTTGAACTTATTTTAAATCAAATAATTATTTGCTAGTGATCTTAGCCCTCTTCCCTGTCTGATTTCACATCAATGAACATTCAAACACCTTCCTTTTAATTCCCTAGGGAGGAATAATTGTCCTCCCTAACTACCTAAATTCTACAAACCTTTCTCCCTAGCCTCTTGAGTATCTTCCCCCCTCATAGCTTTCCCCTATTCCTTCCCCAAATGACCTTATATTTTCCATGGGTACCTCAGATCATTCAGTTCCCCCTCCCAGACCTATTCCAGATCCCTCCCAGGCCTAACCAATGACCACAATCTTCCACTGCAATGCCCTCTCATTTTCCCTGCCCCCACCTACTTTACCTGGTACCAAGATGGTCTTTAGGGGCTGAACCACCACACCCTGCAGGGGATACTGCAGGGGGGAGTTAGCTGGAGCGATGAGTATCTGGTCAGCTGGGGACTGGACCCTGGAGACGGTCAGATTGGATGGATGCGGGCTGGGAGGGAGTTGGTGTCTCCATCCTCTCCCACCCACAGACTTCTTACAGATATCTCCTCCCCTGTCCCAGAACCCATCCTCTCCCTTCCCCTCCCCTCCGATCCCCTGACACCTGGCCTGGAAAGCTTGGTATTCCCGATCTCTTGCAATTGTGGCTTCCAGCAGCTCCTCAGGTCCATAAGCTGATGTGAAGTCAAATGCATGCACCTGCCGTTGGAATGGGAGAGAGAAGCCAAGCCCTCCTCTGCTGGCCACACAGCTGCAAGTATTTTGTGCCAGCAACCTGGAGGAATGGGAGAGGGGGGAAGGAAGGACATTGCAACACTTTGCCTTCTTAAACCTTGTCACACAGTAGTTACCAAGTCTACCCCACCAAAATCATGTGTCCCCAAACTTTTCGTGTCAATCCTGCCCTTAAACGATCACATCTTCTTCTATTGCTCCTAAACTTTAGTCTCATTTAGAGGATTTAGAATTCCTCTTTCCAACTAGCTGTTTGACCTTGGGCAAGTCACTTAACCCCAATTGCCTCTCCAACCCCCCCAAAAAGAAAAAAAAAAGAATTCTTATTTCCATAAAATCTAATTTTTATTAGATAATAAATCATGAGGCAGCTAGGTGGTGTAGTGGATAGAGTACCTGCCTTGAACTCAGGAGGACCTGAGTTCAAATTCAGCCTCAGACTAGCTGTTTAGCCCTGGGAAAGTCATGTTACCCCAGATTGCTTCAAAAAAAAAAAGTAAGTCATGTGTTTTGGGAGGAGGTGGTAACACTGAGAATTAACTACAAGAACTATAGCCATCTCTCATCACAAATAAACCCAATGCAGCTCAAATCTTGAGTCAGTTTGACTTTGCCCTCCAAGAGACTCTCAGAGAAAAGTATGATATTATTCCAGCTGCCTTAAGATATAGAGGTAGCTAAAAATACCCCCAGGTTGAAGGAGAATAGCACCAAAAGCTTGACCCCAGCTCACCATCTTTGAGGTTTTCCTCAATCATTCCTAGATCTCCAGCACCCTAGAACCATTTCAGACAGTGTTTAATAAATCATCCCCATGAATGCCAAATGAATCCTAATCCTCTCCCTTCCACACTGTATTTGCAGTTTAAGCAGCAAACTACTTCCAGGAGATAAGGGAGAGCTTTGTAACAACACAGTCTTCTACCGAGACCCCCACCACATGGTTGGTTTAGATGCCTTTGGATCACAGAGGATCATAGATGAAGAGCTGAAAAAGAGGTCATCTAGTCCCATCCCTACTTTTTGCAGCTGAATAAACTGGAGCCTAGAAAGGAGAATGGCTGCCAAGGCAGTAAGCAGAGTTGGGATTTGAATCTTCTTCCTCTGACTCAAAATACACTGGCCCTGTGAGTCAGGACACTTGTATTCAACACTGGCTGCTAGTTAACTGTGTGACCATGAGCAAGTGCATTTTACTTCTCTTTGCCTCAGTTTCCTCTTCTGCAAAATAAGAGTAATGAACTTGATGCACTCAAAAGTCTTTTTTCCAGCTCAAATTACCTGTGGTTTCATTTACTCTCTTTGGCTCTAGCACTCTGCCCACTTCACTTAGGGATTTTTAAAAGAATAATTAAAACACAGGGCAAAAATCAAAAGGAATTGAAGATTAAATATTAACGTGCCTTTCTTCCCCTCCTGTTTTGGCTGTAGTCCCCAACTCTACCAGGTTCTGGTTGCTTTCTAACTTACCCAACAACCTGCTCCTTGAGCCTAAAGGGAATGTGTGCGTATCGAGGCTCTGGAACCAGGTTAGGGTATTTGGGCTTGGAGGACTTGGGAGGAGGTGACCACAAGCCAGAGGAAGCTCTAGGGGGTGGATGTTTCCAGTTGTGAAAGTAAAGGAGACCCAGAGCAGTACAGAAGAACAGTAGCAGGAAGCTACAAAGCGACCTTCGTCCTAGCTTCATTCTATAATAGGAAAAAAGAGAAGAATCCCATTGAATTGGAGAAAAGAGTGGAACCAACTTCTGGTGTCATAATCCTCTGCCTTCTTACCTCAAGAAATGCATCGAAACCCTCTTTTCCCCATATGATTTTTTGCACCACATTTTCCTGCCCAGCCCCTGCTCCCAACATCTGTTTCACACATTCCTATTTGACTACCCCAAGACAGCCTAGTCCTTCCCACCCACACACTTAAGATTGGCAAATAAATTAAAACGAATTTAAGATTATATATTAACCTGCTTTTTTGCTGGAGTTTCCCACTCTACCAGGTCCTGGTATCTTTCTAATTTACCTGACAACCTGCTCCTTGAACAAAAATGTAATGTGTACATATTGAGGCTTTGGAGCCAGGTGAGGGGATTTGGACTTGGAGGATGCCGGAGGAGTGACCACAGACCGGAGGAAGCACTAAGGCTTGGGTTTTTCCAGTTGTGAAAATAGAGGAAACCCAGAACAGCAGAGGTGCTCCCTCACTCCCCCATCCTTTAGTAACATAGCTGAAGTGGTTTGATTGGGGATGGGGGTGGGGAAGAAGCAGATTCAAACATATGGAACAGGAGAGGGAACTGGCAAGGATGGAGTGAAGCAGTGGAGAAATGATTGGTAAGAATGTCATGCCATCACCCCCTACCCCCAACGAAAGAGAGAGGGGGAGGAGAGGAAAGAAGAGGAGAGTGAGAGAGAGAGAGAGAGAGAGAGAGAGAGAGACAGAGACAGAGAGAGACAGAGAGAGACAGAGAGAGACAGAGACAGAGAGACAGAGAGAGAGGAGAGAGACAGAGAGGAGAGAAAAAAAGAGAGAGACAGAGAGAAAGAGAGAGAGGAACTCTAAGGATGGGTTCAGAACTGCACTCTCCCCCACCCCCAGCTTGTCAGCCCAGCTTCTTTCACACACATTCAGATCCCAGCAATGACCTGTCAGGCGGTCTCAAGCCTCGGCAGTGTCAGTATCTCTGTCTCTTCTCCGTAGGGCACCCAAGCCAGGTCCAAGAGTCCTCATGGGGATGTTAGTGGAGGAGGTCCGGCCTGAGATTGGGAGGAGTCTAAGAGCTGCGAATGCGTGTGGGAGAATTCGGTCTCTCAGGGCCCCCCCTCCCACTCACATAACCTCCTTTCAAGCTGTCAATAGCTTTGAGAACTGAGGCGTGGAGGAGACAGCTGACTCCCTAAAGAGAAAGGGAGGTGGAGAAATGGGAATCCATCCCTCCGCCTCCGGCCTTCCCCAATCCTCAAGTCCCGGGTCTCCTGGAACAAAAGCACAGAGACTCAGGTCTCCTCCGATCTTTACCTGTCTTTCCAAGGGCTCAGACTGACAACCGGCTTGCAGCTTCGCAGACTCGGTCTCAGCCTCCGGCTCTATGCGAGGGCCCCTCGGACCCCTTACTTCTTCAGCCTCCAGCTCAGTCTCCCGCACTGTCTCTGTCTTGGGCTCTGGCTCGTGACATAATGAAGGCGAGAGAAGCTGCCCTCTCGTGGGAGTGGGGAGAACCACAATTGGAACATGAGAGAGCCGGAGGAGCAGTGAATTGTAGTGGGTACCAAAAGGCTCACACGCCGGGAGAGTCAGTCTACCGCCCCGGAGATTCCCTGCGGCCTCAGAGGTTTTTCTAGGTCTGCGTTTCTTCGACTCCTTCTCTCTTTCTTTCTCTTTCTCTCCCCCGGCCTCTTTTTGTTTGGTTTGGGTGTTTTTGACTGGATTGTTTATTTCAAGGGTAGGGGACTCACCCTGAGAAAATTCCCTTAGCCCGGCAACTGATTTGTAATTTCAAGTCTTAGAAGTATCTCTCTGTAACTCTCAAATAGCTCCTAACTCCTCTTATTTCCAGCCTTCAGATTCCAAGAGTCCCCCAAAGTCTTAATCTTCTCAATCATAGGATTTGTGAAGGGAAAAGGTAGTGGGATTTGGGGATGGGGGAGGGGGGTGGAAGATGCCTTATAATGAAAATAGGAATCAAAATATTAGAACTAGAAAGGACCTTCGTCTAGGACATCAAGTCTAGAGATTCTTAACTTGAGGTCCATAGACCAATACCCCACCCTGCCATACTCCCAGACTATGAACAAATCTAGGAGCCCATGAACTTGGATGAGAAAAAAAAATCTTTATTTCAAGAACAGCTAGCATTTCTATATCATTTTAATTTTTGCAGAAGACTTTACAAATATTATCTCATTTTATCCTTACAACAACCCTGTGAGGTAGATGCTATTATTAGTCTCATTTTACAGCCTAGGAGACAGGGGCAGACAGAAGTTAAGTGACTTTCCCAGGGTCCTACAGCTAGAATTTGAGACTGCAATTGAACTCAGATTTTCCTAATTTCCAGGACCCAACCTAAATCACATACCTGCCTCTCTCTAATTAATTTTCACTAAACTTTAACTGAAATTTAGCATTTCCTTCAATTATTAAAAAAAAAACCCACCATTATTCTGAGAAAAGGGGTCCATAAGGCTTCAGCAAACGGCCAAAGGGATCCATCATGCAAAAAAAAAAAAAAGTGAAGAACCCTTGACCTGGTCCAACACCTTTATTTCCCAAATAGGATCACCTAGAGGTCTTTTTGAGGTTGGAAGATGAAAGGCAAGATCGATATTAGGGGGCCATCATCCACTTTAAAGAAAAGTCCAGTGGTGGGAAGAGACAAGGTAGTGTAGATAGAGAATAACATACTGGGCTTGTGATGTGCAGTCAGGAAGACCTGGGTATGAATACAAGGGGAGTTTCACTGGTGAGGTTAAAGGTGGGATAATATTGGGAAATGAGTGAAATGGTGAAAAAAAAGTGATAATAAAACTTGAAGTTGAACATTCTTGAAAATGTTCTAGAGACACCAGTCATTAACAAGGTCAGGATAGTACTTCACAGCGTTATTAGGATTGTGAGTAAAAATGTATTTAGTTAATCAACAAGAGCTTTCAAAGTGCTTATGGCCTTATGCTAACTGCTGGTGATACAAAGACAAAAACACCTGATTTGAAGGTGCATACATTCTAACAAGGAAGTGTATACAAGTATATATTGACAGAAAAAAAATGTTAATATCAAAGGTAAAATTACCTATTACCTGCCACTCCCTTTAAATAAGCAGAATTCTAGTAATGTCCTAGCATTCCTACTCTTGAAATATTTACTCTAGATTATGTGGAGCTGGGTCACACCCCAAGTCCCCACAGTAAAATCTTATCTGTAAATGAACCTATTCTGAGCTAGATCCCAACTCCTCACTTCCTTGTCCTGTTCAGTGAGATTTATGGTAAGTTTGATCAAGAAGGGTAAATTAGCCAGAATGAGTAGGTATTCTTTCATGGATTGTCTAGAGCAAATGGCATCTCATGACTGGACCTTGCTACGTAAATGAGCCCTTGCTCCTCTTCTCCTAAAAACGATAACAGGAAAGGTTCTTATCGTTTTTAGGAGAAAGGAACCTTTCCTGTAGGTCTCTTGGTGGTTACCCCCCCTTCCCAGGGGGACAGGTTTGCTACTCTCTTATTGTGATTGAAGACAATTCTTCTATTTATGAATTTGATTTATTTCAGAACTTGACTGTCTTCCTGTACTTGTCTCTACACACACACACACACACACACACACACACACACACACACACACACATACACACCCCAGAGTAATTTGGGGTTGGGAGGAGGGTGCTAGCAAGTGAGAAAGATCAGGAAAAGTTTCCTGGAGAAGGTGGTGCTGGAACTGAGTTTTGAAGTTAACAAATACTTCTAAGAGGTGGAAGTGAATAGGGGGTGTGTTTGCATAATGCCTGAAATTAGAGTCATCTTGTACAAAGGCAGGAGAGAAGAGAATTGGAAACAGGTAATGAGGAGGAGAAAGAAGCTTACTTTGGTTCAATCTCAGATTTAGGGAAGGAGAGTGATGTATAACAAGGCTAGAAAGGGAGGTTGGAGCCAGGTTGTGAGGGGCTTCACAAGAAAAAGAGGAGTTTATTTTTTGATCACAAAAGCACTAGTGAGATGGTGGCATTTATTGAGTGTGAAAGTGACATGGTTAAAACTATGCCTTCCAAACATCACAGGTTTCTCTGCCCGCTCATTGAGAGATCTTATCAGTTCTCCTGGGATCGTTTATCATTTCTATGCAGATAATTCCCTACTCAGTATTATCTTGCTGTTCTGATTTACATATTGTCTCTCTTTTTAGACTATAATCTCCTTAAGGGTATAAAGTTGAAAATTGATGTTAATTCTATTTTTAAGACTTAGTCAAGCTGGCATAGATTAGTATTCTCCCATACTGTGTGAGTCTAAACCCCTTATCCTATAGTAACTTCCCCTTCAACCTACATTCTGGAGAAACTTGCCTAATTACCTCCAACCTTTATTCAGGTAGTGGTCATTTGAGTCTCTGTCTCAGCCTGCCTCAGTTAAATCCACCTTTGTAACCTCACCCACCACGGACTCACCCCAAATCCAAGTAGATTCAATCCAGACTGTTGCAGACTACACACATATTCTTCAGAATAATCCTATTCCTTTATCCTAGTAATTCCCCCCCCCCCCACCCCAGCCTTACCTATTGGAGAAATTTGCCTAAAGGTTAAGCTTTTGCCTCATAACTACTTCCATCTCTCCTTTTCTCAGATAGCTTCTGGTCATTAGAGTCTCAATTATATTATTTTAGTCTGTATCTTGCCTTTATAATCCACTTTTCCCACCTCAACCACTACCCACTCAACTGAATTCAAATTGATTAAATCAGTCTTGCAGACTATACCCACAGTCTGCAGAATAGTCCTGTCACTTGAAGATTACTCACATCTCCCAAATAGAGAGCAGCTAAAGTAACTCTTAACCCATCTTCTCATTAAATGTCTAACAATCGGGGGCGGCTAGGTGGCGCAGTGAGTAAGAGCGCCGGCCTTGGAGTTGGGATGACCCGAGATCAAATCCGGCCTCAGAAAATGAGCACCCACACATAAATAATGACTAGCCCTGTAGCCTTGAGCAAGTTACTTAACCCCAATTGCTTTAAAAAAAAAATGTCTACCAATCAGGATTGTCTTACCTTTCCCAGGGGAGGTCCAAATGATGTACTGTAGGGCCAATCAGAAGGAAGACACACCTAAGTTTAAAAAGATCCGTAGGGGCGGCTAGGTGGCGCAGTGAATAGAGCGCCGGCCCTGGAATCAGAAGGACCTGAGTTCGGAGCCGGCCTCAGACACTTAATCCATACAAACAAAAACCTAGCCGTGTAACCTTGGGCAAGTTACTTAACCCCAATTGCCCTAAAGGGGCGGCTAGGTGGCGCAGTGAGTAAGAGTGCCGGCCTCGGAGTTTGGATGACCCGAGATCAGATCCGGCCTCAGAAAATGAGCACCCAGCATAAATAATGACTAGCCGTGTAACCTTGAGCAAGTTACTTAACCCCAATTGCTTAAAAAAAAAAAAAAAAGATCCGTAGACCCAGATCATCTTTCTGGGCATAACTGATCAATTAATTAGACTAGCTGTAACAAATAAATTAAATCAATGGCCATTGGCCATTGAGAGAGGCAATTGACTTAATTTATTTGTTACAGCTAGTCTAATTAATAAATCAATTATGCCCAGATCGATGATCCAACTGGGGAGGGGCAGTCTGACTCATTTTATTAAGTTATAATGAGTCATTGTTAATAAAGTGTTATCATGCTCTGAAGAAAAGGTTGCCTCAGTTTGCCTCAGTTTAATTTACTCACCACAAGGGCAGAGATTACTTTGCTTTTCCTTTGTATCCTCACCTATTAGTTCAGTGCTTGGTGCACAGTAAGTCTTTATACTTGTTCATTGATTGATTGGATTAAAAAATGGAGAGAATTACTGGGACACAAATTAGGCAGCTTCTGCAATCCTTCAACTGAAAGGTTATGTGGGTCTGATCTAGGGTAGTGGCTGTGTGAATGGAGAAAAAAAAACACATAGATGTAGAAACAACAAGATTTGGTACTGAAAGGGTATTTGAAGTGAGTGAAAGAGTAGCACATGGAGGTGGCAAACCTGAGGAAGGATGGTGATATTCTCAATAGAAATAGGAAAGTTTGGAAAAGATGTAGTCTGTGGTAATTACAAGACAAAAGCTTAACCTTTAGAGAGACAGAGAGAGGGGTGGGGGAAGGGGGCAGAGAGAGAGAGAGAACCATAGAATGATCTAGCAGAGACTTACTGTGTACCAGATGATTCTGGCCCGCTTGCTCAATACAAGCATCACAGATACCGAGGCTCCTTAAGAGTCTACCCATTACGTCAAACTTTAAATAAACTTTGGTTTTCTTTGGCTGAGAGAAGACTTGAGTGGAATTCATTCAGCAGGACCTGGTGTGTTGGTATTTTGGGATCTCCAGCAGTCCTAGCCTCACCCTCAATATTTTATGATGACCCTCTTCAGAACTTGCATTCTTTTTTTTTCTTTTTGAGAGGGAAGGCAGGGCAATTGGGGTTAAGTTACTTGCCCAAGGTCCCAGACTAGTAGTCTCAGTTGAAATTTGAACTCAGGTCCTCCTGATTCCAGGGCCTAGCCACCCCTTTGAACATTCATTCTGAAAGATCCAATGGGCAGTTGGAGATATATAATTGGTAGGATTGTAAACTGGTACAAACGTTTTGCAAAGCAATGTGGCTACATCAAATAAATCATAAAATGTTAAAATGTTTCCATTCTACTGGTAAGATTCTATCCCAAAAACATTATGGGAGGGGGGGATGGGGGAAGAGAACTAATATATACAAAAGCATTGGTGATATTAAAAATTGTAGGGGGCGGCTAGGTGGCGCAGTGAGTAAGAGCGCCGGCCTCGGAGTTGGGATGACCTGAGATCAGATCCGGCCTCAGAAAATGAGCACCCACGAATAAATAATGACTAGCCATGTAACCTTGAGCAAATTACTTAACCCCAATTGCTTTAAAAAAAAAAGGGGGGGCGGAGCCAAGATGGCGGAGTAGAAAAATTGTAAAAAACATTCTACAGTTGCAGAATGTCTGATTAACTTACGACCTAGCAATATAAAGGAATGTTATAGTAATTTACAAAACAATACCGTATTTTACTGCTTAATTGTTACCACTGCAGAATTGTTGCACCCTGTTTTTTCAGTCCAAAGAGTGGTTTATAACCTTTTATTGATGCAATCATCACATGGTATAATTGTTACTGCTTAAAAGGTAAACAGAACAGCAATGTATTCAACAGTGGCATATGAATACTCATTTATATCTCCAGCATTACAATTCTGAGCCTAGAATTCTCAGTGTAAGTACATTGTCAGTATTCAATTTTTAATGTATGTTCATGTGTATTCTGTACATCCTAATCTTGCACCAAAGACAGTTTAATAATAAATGATTTTTATATAATACTGACAATTTTTTTAAAGCTTCACATAATGGTCGCACACCACTTATTTTGCAAAAAAAAATGGCCTAAAATCTGTGATGATTATGTGGTGAAATACAATAAATATGAAACATATAAGGATATAGAAAAAGACCAATGAGGTCATGCAAAGGGAAATCAACTAAGCCAGAAACCTAAACACTTTGGCTATGTTTCTCTTAAGAAAGAAGAAAAAGACAAAACAGATGAAAAGAAGGAAAACTAGGTCAAGTGTAGCCAGATTCTAGACAGATTTGGAAGAGGACATAGGATAAATGCATTTGATTTGTTTACTGCTTGTTAATTATTGCAGGCCTGTCTACTTAAAGGCTAGGGTTTAGAGGTATGATTTTGCCCCCTTGTTTTTAAAATACTTATTCTTGTTGAAAATTAAATTCATAGTAATATTTTAAAAAAAACCCACAGGTGTGTGGTTTTCTAGGTGGAAGTTAGAGGCTCTTAATTGGTATTCTAACTTGCTATATATTGTATATCCTCTTAAATTTCTCATCCACATATGACTCTGTTGGCCTTCTTCCTAACACTTTGTGGCATGTCATGTGACACTTGGGCCCCTGAAGAAGTGACTTCTTTGTGACTTTATTTGGGGTTTTCTTGACAAAGATACTGGAGTGGTTTGCCATTTCCTTCTCCTCCACATTTTACAGATGAGGAAACGGAGGCAAACAGAGTTAAGTGACTTGCCCAGGGTCACACAGCTACTAAGTGTCTGAGGGCAGATTTGAACTCTGGAAGATGAGTCTTCCTGATTGTAGGCGTGGTGGTGCTATATACTAGTGGTGTAAAGCAGTCCAAATCACCTCCTATGCTGCTGACAAAAAGGCAATGTTTCACAATTCATGGAGAGAATACATCATCTGATTTCTCTACCAGGTACATGAGTAGGAGGGATAGCAATAGACACTGGACCTATGATTTAGAGAATACTCAGATAAGGAAATTCCCTCTTTCCATTGTAAGCTGGCACTTTCTCCACAACTTTAGAAAATTGGCTAGAGAGAGGTTAAATGTGACTATTATATCCCTTCAGGGATAGGCCTAAGGAGTTTGGGGATTGTTCTAATGCTGTAGCTCAGTGACCCAAATTGGTATACTTCCTCACTGATTATTGAATTCAATTAGCTTTTAAAAAAGAGTATTTACTAAGATATTACTATAAGAAGTACTTGCATATCCCACCCCCCAAAAGTCACAACACATTCTCCTATTAAGTAAATGCTTACTATTTCCTAGTCATTATTAGGAATTAATATTAGGAATTAGTCAGTATTAGGAATGGTAGTTGAATCCAATCAGATCTTCCTAGCTCCAAGGCTATTCTTTATTGATTCTATCTCCATGCCTTTAGGATAGCCTTCCAAAAGGCTACATTATGCTTTGTGGCAACCAAAGGCACTCAGCCTGTAAATGCCTAGATGGCTTCAAACCAAAACGATGCTGAATAAGTTAAACCCACACTAGCTGAATTTGGAGTTTAGTAATGAGATGACAGGAGAAAGAGAAAATACATAGATTTTAGCTTCTACCTCATACCTAGACCTTCCTCTCTTGATAAATGATCCTATTTTCATCAGACACAGGATGTGGCAACATCTTACAGCCACATGCTTATTGAAGGTCATGAAAATAAAACAAAAGAATATCAATTTTTGTGATGCAGAGCCTGTTACCTCCAGCTGTATCCCCAAACTCCTCCTATTGACCTTTCTAATTTTGGGGCACAGCCAGGAAATTCTTAAACATCAATTTCCTGCAAGTCATAGAAAGGAAATAAGGGGGTATGGAGACATATGTATTTCTGGGACTCCAACTCTTGGTCACAGAGTATGGACAAGAGAAGGTGCATCAATCCGTTGGAATCTGAGGTGGCTAGCAGTCTAGGGCACTCAGTATGTTCTCTTCCCTGTTCAATCCTATAGTCAATAGCAGTGGGTGTCTCAGACCTCGTCAGCATGCTGCTGCCACTGCCCAACAGCCTTGCTCCCTTTGTTCCTAATACAGAAGCTCTCGGCTCCATGTTTCCAGCATGGCATTCAAGAAGTCTGCATTTTAAATTCAAAGTCGGCAATTCTTCCAGTGGCAATTCCTGATTACCACAGTTTTATACCAGAGAATTACTATAAAGAATAAAAAGTAAACTCCAATCTTCTTCATTCTTACAAAAGTGCCATCACTTTTCTGTTCTTTCTCAGAGCTTCATGCCAGTCCCAATGAAAAGGAGAACACGGTAAACACAAGATATGCTGTACCAGCTTCTCTCTTTCTGGACTACCACCATCATCTTCAGCACTAAGCCCAGGGAACATTGTAATTAATAGATAAAAAAGGTAATGCATGAGTACAGGTTGAATATACAAGGATGGAAGATGATCAAGTAAATCAATTAAGTCATCCTAACCCATTTAAAATAATTGATAAAGTGTTAGCTGATGCTTTGACCAGGTGGAATGTGTCTTAATCAATAAATCAATCATAGACTTTAGACTAAGTGCAGATAATTATTTTTTTAATTCAATTTTATTTTCAGATTCAAATTTTCTCCTTCCTGGTTTACCCTTTCCTCCTCCATTGAAAAAGCAAGAAAAGCAAAACCTGTTTTAAACATGTATTGTCAAGCAAAAGAAATTCCTGAAGTCTTCGTTCCCAACCCCTCCCTCCAAAAAGACCCAAACAAACCAAAAAACCAATGACAAACAACAAAACATACCTAGGTCTGTACTCTGAGTCCATGAGTCTATCTACAGGTGGGTAGCATTTTTTCATCATGAGTCTTCTGGTTATTGTGTTGATCAGAGATCTCAAGTCTTTCAGAGTTGTTTGTCTTTACAGTATTGTAGTAATTGTACAAATTGTTCTTCTGGTTTTGTTCATTATACTTTTTAACAGTACATAAAAGATGAAGAATAATTCTTTAGTCAACTGGACTAACAATGCAGAAGAAGTGTTTTAATTGATTGAGAAAATTGGGTAATATCCTATGTGGCCTGAATAAAATTTGGGAGCAAGTTCAAAACCCAAAATGTTCAAGTAAGTAGAAAGAAGACAGCGTTTTTTTGAAAATCTTGAGAGGAATCAACTGGGAGAAAGAAAAGAACCTTGGTCTTGGTCTCCCCCTCTTCCTCTTGACTGGAGGAAGATCCCATGAACTTTGGATATCTGGAAGCCTTCCCTTCTTTTCAATGCCATCCTAGGAGCATCCCAGATAATCTAGCAGCAGTTTGTGCATCTACATTGGCAGCCAAGTATAGAATTAATACTATTTTGTATGTAATTGGGAGATAAGACGTTCAGGCATTGGGGCTCAGAGATTCACCTTGCCCTAATGGCAAAGTCGAAGGGGGTATGGGAGAAGATATGGGAGAGAGCAGATTGGATGAGGGGATATATAGTGGGACTGCTATTCTGGGGTGGTGGGCAGGAAAAAATGGGGAAAAATTGTAACTCAAAATCTGGTGGAAATGAATGATGTAAACCAGAAGTTAATATAGCATTTGTTTAAAAAAAGAAAAGACAATATTTACTGAGATAGCATAGCAAGGACCAAAGAACAACTTCTCAAACCTTGAACTCACTCTCTCCTCTACACACCAATTCAGTACCAAAAGACAGTGTACTCGAATTTAAAGGGGTGGGGAAGGAGGTAAGTTGGAGGAAGGCATTTCTTGGCTCTGGGGTCATTTATTCCCTGAGAAGAGTCCCCACTAAGTTCATTTTTTGTTGTGACATAGCCTAGGGTTGTTGCCTTGCTGTAGGACACATGTCCTGACTCCTAGATTAATTCACTTGTGCACTTAACAAAGTAGTCCACTCCTCAGGGCTGCCTCATCATTGAATTCATCTACTGGAAGGCTTTGGAATTGCTGGTGACGAAGAAGTGGTTAGAAAAATTTGAAGCTCACAAGACCATAGCTTGCCCTTTTATCTTTTATTCAGACAACTTATAACTATATTTCTAGTTTCTCTGGAGGCCAATGCCCAAACCTTATTAGAACATAAAGCAGTTGTGGGACTTCCAAATAAATACCAAATAGATATTCCCCATTTTACATGGATTCTTCAATATTCAAACAATTTCCTGTATATGCTGTGTAGAAAAATGAATCAGTACTAGACTCTTAGTCTTTTTGGTAACTGTCTTTTCCAAGAACATTAGAATAGTTCCTGTCAATTCTTCCCTTGCTTCTAGTTAGGTCCAGCCAAAAGGACCTAGGACTTTTGGACCAATTGAACATAAGAAGTTACCTCCAAATTTGGACATATTTATCTCAGGATAGATTCCCATTCACTTAAGATTAGTAAAGAACAAACCCAAGAGAGGAAGTCCAAAACCTAATTTATTTAGGTAGGAAATTTACTTTAATTATTTTTTAATTTTAAAAATCTAAGTTTTTAGAAATGAGTATTTCTATTTACTCAGCATAATATACAAAAAAAGGATTATAGGGGTGGCTAGGTGGCGCAGTGAATAGAGCGCCGGCCCTGGAATCAGAAGGACCTGAGTTCGGAGCCGACCTCTGACACTTGATCCGCACAAACAAAAACCTAGCCGTGTAACCTTGGGCAAGTTACTTAACCCCAATTGCCCTAAAGGGGCGGCTAGGTGGCGCAGTGAGTAAGAGTGCCGGCCTCGGAGTTTGGATGACCCGAGATCAGATCCGGCCTCAGAAAATGAGCACCCACGCATAAATCAAATGACTAGCTGTGTAACCTTGAGCAAGTTACTTAACCCCAATTGCTTTAAAAAAAAAAAAAAAAAAGGATTGTATATGAAACCATGAATCTCTATTCTATAATGCTATTTTTTAATCTACATGTATGTATTGTAGACCTTTATTTAAGAATTGGTTAAAGGAGACAAACAAATAGTGGCATACAGCTACAGAATTTGTTCTTTATTCCCTTAAGGCTAGTGGTACTTGTGGGCAAGGAGGCAGGACTAAAGTCCTGACTCCAGAATGAAAGGATGAGAGAGCTTAAGTACATTTTAGGACCATCCCAATTAGGGGTGGTTGAGACACAGAAATTTATGATCCCCATAATGGTTTAAACATTGTTTGAGAAAGGAATTTCTTAGTTGGATAAATGATAAATAGAGAAAAACAAGAGAGATGACAAAGTGTCAATTATGATCCAGAATATCTGTGTTTTCTTTACCATTAACATCCATAACATGGCATACGTCCAGAAAATCTTAAGATAAGAAAAAGTCCCATTTCTCAAGTTAATGCTGTGGGTTGAGGGTTTTGTCCATAAGGGCCATAAAGTAGGCCTCTTCAGGTTGACATAAGGAGGAGGGTTCTCCAAGAGTGAGACAAAACTGGGTCTGCCTGGAATTTATGATCTCTGGATGCATGTGTTAAATCCTACTCCCAGCCTTATCTGATATTTGGAATGGCTGAGATAGAGAGTTTTTTTTGTAAAATGAGGCATAGCAGTTTGTTTGATTAATTCAAACTTTGGCCAAAATATGATATTAAATGATTATCAGTATAGACATACATATATATATGTGTGTGTGTGTGTATATATATATATATATATACACACACACACACATATTTCAAGGTTACTTTTCAAAACTATCTAACTTATCTATGCTTCATCTATTCTGAGAACTTTAGGGAAAAAATTGCAATGATTTTTTTTTATTTCATTGTTGCAAACCCTAACTCTGCCCAGCTCTTTGGCACACCCATCCCCACAATAAAAACCTAAAAAAAACACATTTTTAAGAAATAGTACATGTATAATCTATAGATCTTAGGGATGGGGGAAGGGAGGGAAGGAGAGAGAAAAAGATGGATAGAATTTGGAACTCAAAACTTTTTTTGAAATGTTAAAATCATTTTAACATGTAATTGGGAAAAATAAAATATTACTAAAAAAATCAAGGAAAAAATAAGCCTAGTTAAGCAAAACAAATCAACACAGTGACCATGTGTAAAAATGTATGGCTCTTTCTATACTTTGTGTCCATTATCTCTGTCTCAGAAGGTGGATGATATTTTTTATTGGAAGTCCTCTCAAAAACCTCTGGTCATTGATTTTATACTAGGTTCTTAAGTCTTTCAAAACTGTTTTTCTTTACAATGTAGTCCTTGTATAAATTATTCTTCTGATTTGTTCATTTCCCTAATCATTAGTTCGTACTGTAATAGTAATGGAATTTAAAGATCCCCCTGTATTGGCTTGGTTTTCTGGTTCAGTGTTAAAACCCGGAGCTTGTGAATACCACTTGTTGACATGAAAAGAGAGGGCTGAACTGGGAGGAGATGGTGCTGTGTATTTGGAGAGGCACAAGCAGAGGAAGGGAGGCAGAAGATTTTTGGAAGCAGCATCATGGAGGCAGAGAAAGAGAGAATTGCTGAGGGACAGTTCAAGCTGCCCAGGACTTTTGACAGCTGCCACCTGGAGCTTCCAAGGACTGAGGAGACATGGCTGTGATGCCAGTACTTTGTCTGTTTTGATGTTGTTTTGCGAGACTTATCCACTGGTGAAGGACAGTGCTGTTGTTGCAGAGGTCCTGGAAACTTGCTGTTGGTTCAGAAGACCTGAAGAAGGATTTTCTTGTTGTATGTTTACAGAAATCCTGGAAGAGGGTCTTGCTAATGTTTTCAGGGGTCCTAGAACTGTTCTGCAGACAGAGAATGAATTAATGAGGAAACTGGCAATGTATCTTGTGGCTTTGTTAAGCTTTGTCTCCCCAGAAACAAAGATTGCTGAGAACTTGCCTCAGGTCAAGATGAAGAAAAGACCTCTCTTTGGGTATTAAATGCTGTGATGATATCTTAAGCTTGTTGTAACTCAGGGGTAGATGGCCTATTCAGTTGTGATCCAGGGGTGGGAAACTTTTGACTTTTTTGTGCTCTGTGACTGACCAAATAAGTGTACCTTGTTTATGATTGGAAACTAATCTCCATTTGAGAAGAGGGTCTTTAGGACTGACTAGATGAATGTATGGCCCAGGGGTGGAGTAGTACTTGGAAATTATTGAATTATACTTGGTGAATGCTGTATTTTGAATTATGCTGTATTTTGATTTTCTCTGTTCTTGAATTGTCACTGAATAAAATGGAGAGTGGCCATGCTGGTATTTTGAACCTTTGAAAGTTGCCTTTGCTTGGCATTATACATATTTAGCAGAATTCTCTAAAATGAACTCTCATAATTTTTTATGGCACAATTATATTCCATTACATTCCTATATTTGTTCAGTTATTCCCCATTTGTTTCCAAATCTTTTTCCATTCATTCCTTGGGACTGGAAAATCTGTTTTGCTTATGACTGACTATTCCCTTCCTGTGTTGGACACACTCCACTTTCCCCTTCCCTTCATTGATTTGTAAAGCAGAGAACTCCACCTTCCCTTCCCTTAGTTGATCTGTAAATAAGCATGACCCCCGTCCCCCCCCCCCCCCATTCCTTTCCCCTGTTTGATCTGTGGGCAGGAGTTCCAGCCTAGAGTTTCATGTGGGCGGGAAATTCAAATGTACACTGACCAATCACTGTAGTTTCAGCTTATATCACTGTAATTTCAGTTTACATAACCTGGCTATGGAACCTCTATAAAACTGGCACAATGTCTGTGAAACGTGGGGTGGAATAATAGACAAACCAAGACCACTGAGGCAAGAAAAAAGAAAAAAATTTATTACGAGTTCGAACCCGGGTCCCACCATACATTTTAGATGGAGGACCCCGAGTGTCTCCTCGGGTGCTTTTTTATACAATTATGAGGGGAAAGTAGGAAATATTGAGCTCACTGATTGGCTTAGTGAGACTCAGCTAACTCTTAGAGACAAGGAGTTGTCGGGAAATGATTGGCTAGCAGACTTAGTTGAGTCTTGGAGATAGAGGCTTGATGCCAACTTCATGGGCTATAGGGGAGGGGTGAGAGCAAACAGGTGAAGCGTGGATAGCAGTTGAGGCAGTTGACTCAGTTCCCGAATCTTATAGGTCAACATGACATTGTGGTTAGGGTTGGGAAAGCATGCATTCTTCAAGAAAAAACAAGGTTATTCTATAATCTCCTGAGGTTTGGCCCCATTTCATATTTGGCTCCATTTCAGTCTGTGCCAAAGCACTGTCTGATTTGGATGACCACGTACCCCGACAGTCCCAGGGTAAAAAATCCACTTTTAAAATTTAATCTCGGGGATCTTCTGTCTTGCATTATTGGGGTACAACACCTGTTATTGTCTTTCTTAACCCCCTTTCTTGCTGTCTGTCCACTTATTTCCTTATTTAGTCTGATATATTTCTTCTTTTAAAAAAGGATTTATTTTTAACATTCTTTTCTTTTTAAATTTTGAGTTCTCCCCCTCTTTTCCACGCCTTCCTACACAAGTAATATATCAAAAATACATGTGAAATCATGCAAAATATATTTCCATATTAGCCATATTTCTTTTTTTTCCAATTTATTTATTTATTTTTAGTTTTCAACATTCATTTCCACAAAATTTCACAGCTACTACAGCAATTAGGAGGACAACCTCTCTATAATCCCCACAAACTCTGGCACACTGGCCACACACCCCAGGACCACCACCCAAGACCGAGATCCAGATCCAAGCAGGTTAAAGCAAGAGCTATTACCCTCAGAATGGTCTCTTGGTCCCTATAATGCCATGCACAAGCAGCTTTCCAGAAGAGTGCTACTGTGAACAGCTTTTAAGGTTCTAATTACACAGTATAGTGAACACTCTATTTATTCCATAACAAATCAAAGCAAAACTTTTACAGAAAATCAAGGTACAGCATTCACAATATTACAATTTCTCAAAGTACAATAGTCAATGTCTTCCACTCTTGGGGCAGGCAAAGTCTTGATTAACTCAATCAGTCACTTATTCAGCAATCAGTTACTAAGTATCATACACAAAACCCTCCACCCCTTAGGTCACTAGTAAACTATAATTCCATAATTACTCAGTACAAAAGGAGAGGTCTTTTCATCTTGACTTGGGGCTGGTTCTCAGATTCCCTGGATCTCCTTCCATGGCCCCAGATTCTACCTGGATTCATAAGACTCACCTGGGTTTACTGGCAGACAGCTTTCAGTTCCTTATCCAGCTCTCTGGGTAGGTCCTGCTCCACACTGAAGTTCACAGGGTCCAGTCCATGTCAGATCCTTCACCATTTCTGCTCCAGGGAATTCAAGGCTCAACTAAACCACAAAAAGAGTCTCAGCATCCCAGTCATGCTTCCTCAGTCACCTGGGCTCTGGCTTCTGGCTGCAAGCTGTGGACTCAGAGCTCTGGGCCCCTGTTCAGAAGAAGCTCCACCACAACAAGTTCTCAGGAAATTCTGGCTCAGTTCTCCATTCTCTCTTCTGTAGCTGCTCTGCCACCAGATGCTGGTCTCAAGAAATTCTGACTTTGCCTCTCTGGGGTTTTTCCTTATATACACACAGCATTAGCTTCCTGTTTCAGCCAATCTCTTCCTGTTACATCAGTAACAGGAGACAAGAGTTCATACCTTCTGTTTCTCCAACAGAGGCTTGATCAGTTACTAAGTGCTAACTTGGTCAGTTACTAAGGGCTACTTTTGCCAACACAAAAGGATCTTCAAATTCAAAATTACACTACCATTACAATCCCCCTACAATCTGCAGGCCAGGAGTTCTGGAGCCAGCCATGAGGCTGAAGCTGCTGCCTCTACCACTTCTCACCCTGGGGCCAAGTAAAGCCAAGCATGAGCAGCTTTCCAGAGGACTGCTGCTGTGGACAGCTTCAAGGTTCTGATTACACAGTATAACAAACTCTCTATTCAATAACAAATCAGAGCAAAACATTCACAGAAAATCAAAATACACCATTCAGAATGTTATAACTTCACAACTTATTACTAAAATGGCCATATAGTTTTCAAAGTGGTCATAAAGTCCTTAATTCAATCACAAAGTACAAAAGTCAAAGTCCTCCACCCATGGGGTACAATTAAGTTACAATTTCATCAGTCAGCATTAAATACCCAAGGAGAGGTTTTTTTCATCTTGACTCAAGGCAAGCTCTCAGCTTCCATGGTTCCTTTTCCATGGTCCCAGCTCCTACCTGAATCCACCAAACTGTCACCTAGGTCCATAACCAGACAGCTCCCAGTTCCTTGTCTGGCTCTCCATGCAGTGCCTGTTCTGTATTGAAGCTCACAGTATCTAGTCCACCTCAAGTCCTTCACAGTTTCAGTTCCTGGGAAGACAAAGCTTAACAAAGCCAAGACAGACAAGGAACCAACATGACAGTCATGCTTCCTCTGGCAGTTCTGGCTGGTTCTTATAAGTTCTCAGCAGAAGTTCCCAGAAGAAGTCTCAGCAGAAGCTCCTTTCTCAAAATCAAAATCACTTTCTCCAGCTCCATTCTCATTTCTCTTCTCAGTTCTTCTCAATTTTCAGTTCAATCCTCAGTTCAGCAGTAGCAGCCCAGCCTCCAGATGCTTGCTGAGAGAAATTCTGACTTTCCAGCTTGTGTTTTTCCATATATATATATATATATATATACATTTAGCTCCTCCCTGTTCAGCCCCTTCCTGTTATGTCAGTAACAGGGGTCCATACCTTCTGTTTCTTAACAGAGGCTTGATATAATTAACTTGAAACTAAGTGCTAAGTACCTGTTTGATTGCAAAATACAAAGGGATCTTCAAATTCCATTATTATTATAGGGCAGGGGCCAGGACCATGCTCTTCTGTCCCCCTGTTCCAACAGAGCTCCCCACTGACCTTTTACTTTCTCTTTGGTGTTTATGGGTTGAGAAGTCTGGAAACTGCCACAGTTGCTGGTGATTCACTCTTCTGAAGTCTGCTCAGACCAATTTGTGCTGCTAGTTGGGTCTGCCCTGGGGCCAGAATCTCAAAGCTCACACAGGACTTCCCGTCGGCTTTCCAAGTTGCCTTCAGTGGAGGATTTGTTTCTCTCTGTCACTTTCTGTAGTTCTAAAATTTGTTTAGAGCCATTTTTTTTAATGTATTAGAAATGATTAGAGAGATCACACCAAGTTCATGCTTTTACTCCCTCATCTTGGCTCTGCCCCCCATATTAGTCATATTTTTAAAAAAAGCAAGAAAAAGAAATTCTTGCCACTAGGAAAAACTGCTATAATATTTTGTACAAATAGGTTCTCCCTCTCCCCTTTTTTTTTTTTTTTTTTGCTTTTTGGAGGGCACCTGGAGTTAAGTAACTTGCCCAAGGTCACATGGCTAGGTTTTTGTTCGTGTGTGCGTTAAGTGTCTGAGGTAGTTTCCCTGTTTATCTCATTTAATCAGATCTGTTTTTGCTTTTTCTTTGTTTGAGACCATGATTGCTACCAAAATTGCTTTTAACCTCTGCTGAAACATATTAGATCTCTACTCTAACCCCTTATTTTAAGTCTGTTTGTGCCTCTCTGTTTCAAGAGTGTTTCTTTTTTTTTTTTTTAAAGCAATTGGGGTTAAGTAACTTGCTCAAGGTTACACGGCTAGTCATTATTTATGTGTGGGTGCTCATTTTCTGAGGCCGGATTTGATCTCAGGTCATCCCAACTCCGAGGCCCGCACTCTTACTCACTGCGCCACCTAGCCACCCCTTTAGGGCAATTGGGGTTAAGTAACTTGCCCAAGGTTACAGGGCTAGGTTTTTGTTTGTGTGGGTTAAGTGTCTGAGGCCGGTTCCGAACTCAGGTCCTTCTGACTCCAGGGCCGGCGCTCTATTCACTGCGCCACCTAGCTGCCCCAGGAGTGTTTCTTGTAAACGATATGTTGTTGGATTCTTATAGTTGCTTCAGTTTTATTGGTGAGTTCCTCTGTTTATCCTTCTTTCTCTCTCTCTCTCTCTCTCTCTCTCTCTCTCTCTCTCTCTCTCTCTCTTTAATTTAAAAAGTGGATTTTATTACCATGGGACTGTCGGGATGCATGGTCACCCCAATCAGACAGTGCTTTGGCACAGACATTATGCCAGTTTTATAGAGGTTCCATAGCCAGGTTATGTAAGCCGAAATTACAGTGATGTAAGCTGAAACTACAGTGATTGGTAAGTGTACATTTGAATTTCCTGCCCATATGAAACCCAAGGCTGTAACTCTCACCCACAGATCAATCAGGGGAGAGGTTTGGGAGGGGGGGGAAGGTGGAGTTCTCTGCTTTACAAATCAATGAAGGAAAGGGAAGGTTGAGCTGTCTGCTTTACAAATCAAGGAAGGGAAGGGCAAAGTAGAGTTGTGTCCAATGTTCCCTACCCTTCCTTGTAGGTATGTCAAACCTTTGACATGGCTGGGGTCACATCACCTACATTACCCAATTCTGTTCCTAAAGGATGGTAGCAGGGGTCCCTGATAATTAACATTTTAACGGAGTTAACATGGAACTTGACAAATTGTAGAAAGCAATTAATGAGACAGGGTCCTACAATTAGGGCTATGATCAGTCTTTCTCTCTTTTTGTCTGTCCATCCTCCAAAGTCTGTTTTGCTTCTGATTACCATCTCCCTTAATTCACTCTCTCTTCTACCAGCCCCCCTCCCCTTCACTTACCTCCTCCTCCTCCTACTTCCCTGCAGGGTTTGATAGATTTCTATACCCAACTGAGTGTGTATGTTATTCCCTATTTGAACCAATTACTATTCCAGTAAGGTTCACCCTCATTTCCCCCTTCATTGTAAAAGCTCTTCCTTGTGTGCCTTTTTTATGTGAAAAAAAATTTCCCCATTCTACCTCTCCCTTCTCCCAGAAAGAGGGATCTCTTTCTCACCCCTTCACTTTTTTTTGTATATCACTTGGTTTCTTGATGTCTTGTGGAATCGTTAGCTCCTACTGTCCCAATTCTAATTTTTGAGGAATTAAGGAATTGCACTTCTTTTGTACTTGGCTAATTCTTCTTTTTCAGGAATTCTTCTCTTTAGTGAATTTTTGTGCCCTTTTTTTTTTTTTTTTACCATAAGGCCAGTTGTGTTTTTTAAGCTTTATTTTTTGTGCTTCTTTTCCAAGCTGTTAATTCTCTTATCATAATTTTCTAGCATCTCTCTCATTTTCCCAGTTTACCTCTTTTATTTTTCTTTCTTTTTATTTATTTATTGATTTTTTAAATTTTTATTTTTTTGCTTTTTGGAGGGCAATTGGGGTTAAGTAACTTGCCCAAGGCCACACAGCTAGGTTTTTATTTGTGTGTGTGTTAAGTGTCTGAGGCCGGATCTGAATTCAGGTCCTTCTGACTCCAGGGCCAGCGATCTACTCACTGCACCACCTAGCTGCCCCCCTTTTATTTTTCTTTCAAGCACCACCTCCTTCAGTCTGCCCTCCCTTATATCAGCCTCCTCTCTTTTCTTCCCCTTTCCCCTTCTTCCTACTTCTTCCCCCCCTTCTATCCACCCCATCCTTTTTCTTTCCCCTTTCCCCTCCTACTTTCTATAGGGTAAATTAGATTTCTATACCTAGTTGATTATGTTATTCTCTCTTTGAGCCAAATGTGATGTGGGTGAGGTTCAAACAATGCTCATCTCCCTCCCTTCTTTCTTTCTACTATAATAGGTTTTTGTGCCTTTTTGTGTGATGTAATTTACCCTTGTCTACTTCCTCCTTTCCTCTTTTCCCAGTACAATCCCTTTTTCACTATTTAATTAGATTTTTTTAATCATCACATCAAAGTCAACTTATACCTATGCCCTCTGTCTATGTATTCCCCTATTAAATGTTATATTAATGATACAGTTCTTGAGTTATAAGTGTCATCTACCCTTGTAGGGATGGAAACAGTTTGCCCTTATTAATAACATGTTTTTTTTTTCTTTCCTATTTATCTTTTTATGCCTCTCTTGAGTCTTGTAGTTGCAGGTCAAATTTTCTGTTGAGTTTTGGTTTTTTCATCAGGAAGGTTTGGAAGTCTCCTATTTTGTTGAATGTCCATCTCCTCCCCTGAAAGATTAAATTTCACTAGGTACTTTTATTTTTCTTTAACTCTTCTGGGAATTCTTGTTGGGTTTACATTCAATTAGCATTCTTCTTTGAGACTTTTTTTTTTCTGTTGTCACATTGTTGTCTTCTTCAGAGTTTATGTCTTGGCCTTCCCTGTCACCATAGTAGCTTTTTATGGTCATTTTGTTGTTGTTGCTGTCATTGTTTGCTTATTTTCCCAGCCCATTTCTTGGCTTTAAAGTTTGTGTTAAAAATTAGCCTCTGCTCACTTGGGAGTGAGATAGCACCGTCCCAAGCTTCAGACTTTTTCATGCTGTTTTCAGAGCTAGTCCTTTCAGAGCAAGTTTTTCCTGCTTCCAAGGTGGTATTATCCTGGGAGAGGTGTGGTCACTGCTCTCCTGGTCTGCATTCTGATCTTTACCCTGAAAGGGCCCCTCATCCTCTGTAGCCACAAGTACTAGTGCTCCTCTTTTCTTTGGAAATGTGACCAGGGCCCCTGCTCCCTTGTGACCAACAACCTTCTCAGCCCTGGAACTGCCACCCCAAACTGCATTTGGGAAATAGAGTTGCCAGTCGTTATCAGCTATACCCAGGGCCAGCAAAGTGTCCTTTGTAATCTCTTTCTGACCATTTGTCTCATACCCTTACCATCTGGGCTGAGAGGTCCTGAAGCTGCTGCTGCTGTTGCATTTGTTGTTGCCCTAGCTGGGGCAGGGGGAGGTTTGGGGGCTATTGCTGCTCTGTACAGGCCTCTACCCTGGTGTCACAGATTTCTCCTGCCAACATCTTAAGTTTTCTTTGGCCAAAAAGATGTCTCACCCTGACCTTTTATTGTTGTACCCAACCTCGAATCACCCTCCATCTTGTCTCAGTCCTCACCATTTTGTGCTCCCTTCTTCAGGGATGTAAAGTCTGGGTCCCAGGCATATTTCTGGGAAATTGCCCAAGGCATAGTCACCCATCTTGTTCTGGGAAACTGAAACTTAACTATATTCCATATAAGGTCCTAAACTGAGTATTAACCAATTGCATTCCTCTGCTTTTGTAACTTCCTGCTTGCGTATGGATCTGATCATTACTTTGTGGTTTTTGTCTTTAAATACTCTGGCTCTGCCCCTGCTGGGGGCTGTCTGATTTGAGTCTACGCTCTGGACAGCTGGCCTTCATTAAGATCCACATTAAATTTATATTAAATTATGTCCAGGTCTTGGCTTGTTGATTCTCTGCAGAGCATTATTAGCTCTAGTGCTCCACAATTTAATTTGAGGCATTATTTTAAAGTTGTTCAGAGGGGCATGTTGGGGGAGTTCAACTGGGTGGCTGCCCTTAATCTGCTGTCTTGGCTCTGTCTTGTCTGATATATTTCTATACCATCCTCTTTGTGCATGGGGGTGTGTCTGGTGTGGTTGTCTGTGTGTGTACATGAGTGCCTGTATCTATGTTTGTGTGTATGTTCAACCCTTCTTGTTCTACTTCAAATAAAAATTAGGTGCATCTGATGCTTGTTCTTTTCACTCCTTTTCCCATGTTTCTTTTCATGCACCCTAATTATTAGACATAGCAAAATCCACCCTGTAATGGAAACGCAAATTTAAAGATCTTCCCTGCCCCTAGGCCCTTTCATAGGCTTAAGAGATTCTGAGAACCTTCCTAGATTTGGAAATATACTCTGCCTCCTAATAGGCTGAATGTGGTTACATGGAGCCAGAAGGCTTGGTTTTCAGGAATGCCTACACATTGATGCAGTGTGATTGGGCAATGGGTCAAGAGGGTGGTTACTTTCTCTGACCCAGGAGAAGGCTATATAATCTCTGATGTGAGGCTTTGCTTTGGGGCTTACTTTGAGAAGTGTTGTGTGATTTGACTAGATGAGACTCTGGGCAGCCCTTGAGAGCCCCAGGCTTTGAAAACCCAGATGTTGATGCTTCCCTCTCTAGTAACTGTGATTTGGTATTGATAATGGTTGGACAGTTTGGAGGCCTGTCTGCTTGATTTGTTTGTTTCTCTGTCTTACAAGTTCTGTCTGTATACTTTGAAGTTCGGGGTGCTGACCTTTTTCCCCTGAACTAGGTAAACGATATGTTTGATTGATTAAAGTAAGCTTGTTAACCCATTTTGAGTTGCTTTCCTTTAGCAAAGCAGATCTAAGAACGTGTGTTGGCAACCACCCTGGAGATACTGGGGTGCTTGCTGCTACACACCCCTTCCTATTTTTTACACCAGTGTATTCTTCTTAACCTCTCTTCTCTTTTACTTTTTAAAATGCTCAGAATACAACCAATCTCCGCCCCCCACCCCCATATCCTTTGTTTTTCTTATTTAGTTCCCTTAATACCTTTGAAGGCATTAAGGTTCTAGAGGGACACATTTTGTTCTCCTATTATAATATTAGGATTAAAATTTCGTACAGCACCTTCCAATTGCTCAAATAAATTTATCCTTCCAGGTTTCTCTTGACACTCGTGTTTGCATTTCAACCTAATTCTATTCTTTTTATCAGGAGTGCTTTGAAAGCTCTCTATTTTATTAAAAGTTTATTTCTCAGATTTCTCACCCCACCCTGGTAGAATTATGGCCAGCTTTGGTTGAAAGCCACAACATTTGCTTTTCAGATTATTCCAAGATCTACTTTCAATTATAGTAGAAATGGCCAGATCTTGTGTATTGCTGACTGTGGTTCCTTGGTAATTCCATCTTTCTTTCTGGTTGCTTGTTCTTTCTTTCTGCTTCTTATTCTCCTTGAGGTGGAAACTCTGGGCTTTGGATATAACATTCTTGAGAATTTTCCTTTTGGTGTTTCTTTCAGGAGATGATTGTTGGATTCTTTCTCTCTTCACTTTGATCTCTGATTCCAAGAAACCTGGGAAGTTTTCGTTTATCATTTCTTGAAATACAATGTTCAAGCTTTTTTTTAAAAATAGGTTTTTGAGAAATACAATTATTCTTATATTATCTTTTCTTGAGCTGTTTTCTAGGTCAATTGTTTTATTTCCAGACACCTTATATTTTTTTCTATTCTTTCAGTCTTTGGATTTTGTTCAATATTTTTTGCTCTCTTAGAGAGTTATTGATTTCTATTCAGCCTAATTCTAATGTTTATGGAGTCTTGCTTAGAACAAGAAAAGTCAGTGATTCATTGGATATTTAAAAGTGAGTGACCCCACCCATATCTGTTCACTTTGTTGGTTTTCTTCTTTTCCTGGAAATGAATAGTTGCAGGAAGCAACTGTTACTGGACACCTGGCACCAGCTTATTAATCAGAGGACTTTTGGACTCACAAGATAACTGTCAAGGCTAATCATAGAGGAAAAAAAAAAGTACAGAGGTAGAATAAGGCAGCTAGGGGCCCAGGCATGAGTTCTGAGGCCATAAGTCTAAAGGACATGTCTGATCCAGCAACTCCTGATAGTACTTTGGTCCCCATAATTGTAGTGGTGTCAAAGATAGCGGGCTACTGAGTTAGAAAAAAACCCAGTCGTTTAGTAGGTTATAAGAAGAGCTGTGTAGAGGCCCCATCCTCTTTTTTATCCTTTTTTTTTTTTTTGGCCTTTTGGAGGGCAATTGGGGTTAAGTAACTTGCCCAAGGTCACACAGCTAGGTTTTTGTTTGTGTGTGTGTTAAGTGTCTGAGTCGGATCCGAACTCAGTGTCCTTCTGACTCAAGGGCTCTACTCACTGCACCACCTAGCTGCCCCTGGCTCCATCCTCTTTTAAGCATGTGACTGGGACTCTTCACTCCCCTTGGATTTCAAACAAGGGGGGAGGGGAATTCTCTGTTTTCTCCTCCTAGTGATAGTGGTGGCTCATAATTTGAGCTCATGGAAGTGAGAGCATGTTTACAAGTGAGCCTGAATCTCTGGCTGCCTTATTCTGCCTTTGTACATTTTTTCTCCTCTGACCAGCCTTGACAGCTTGACGAGTCCAAGAATTCTTGGGTTCTCTAGTTGGTGCTCTGTGCCCAGGAACAGCTGCTTTCTGCAACTTTTCATTTGTAGGAAGAGAAAAAAACCAGCAAAGGAACTAAAGAGCCATGCCTAGCTGGTCTGAAGATTTTCACCCTGTGATTTGCTCAGACACTGTAGGTCTGAGGTAAAGTAAGATATCTGTTCAACAGTCCCATAAAATCCCTTTACTTTTGGAAAAATAATGTTGATGGTGATGGGTTACCACTTTATGTTTTAAATACTTGTTAATGCATGTTTATTAGTTTGTATGTTTTAAACATTTCTTTTGGTGAGTAGGAAATATATAATTGTTCTGTATCTGTGATCTTTGTTTTTTATACAATGATTCCCTTTTCTGAGAATGAAGCCTGATAATCCCTCCTGGGGAGACCCTTAGATATGAGCCATGTTGAGCCTTTGTCTTATGGATTTTCCCTGCAATCCTATTCCATGGTGGGGATATAATAAGTCAGAGAGAAGACAAAAGCCTGATTCCTCCCTTTTAGAAGCCAGGCACCCCCCTCAGGATTGAACCCAGTTTTTGTGAATACAGATTTAGAGCCCTATGTGGAAGGAACATCTTCTACCCTAGGCTTCGGGTAGTATAAGGAAATACAATAAAAAAAAGAATAAAACAAAAGATAATGGATAATTGTCAAAACTCAACACAGAGCATAGTATTTAAGATATAGGTTTTCTTGAAATGGAAATTAATTGCTATATATTTTGAATTTTTTCTTACATTCTTCTATGCACATGTTTTTTTTAAATTTTATATTTAAATTTATAATATGTTTCTTTTTAAGTTATTTAACTTAAGTTCCAATAAAATAAAATAGAGGAAAAAATAAAATAACCCAAAAGGCATGCTCTTGTTATGTTTATTTTTAAAACTCTCTTTGCCATATAAGATACGTATTTGTTGCAGAGTTATAATTTTTTCCCCATCTGGGGGTGAATAATTTGCTAGAGAGTCACCTTTATGGTGGCTTTTTCTGTGGCATGTATAATTGAAATGAGAGAGGGAGAATTCCTGTTCTATCTTATGAGGTAAGAAAAGATGGATTAACTGTCACGGGCAATTCTAGAGGAAAAGCCACAATGTAGGATAGGGATGCTGGCTTTCTTAGGGAAGGAATCTGCCACCTCCTTTCTCCACTCCACCCATAATGTCAGTGCTCTGTAGCAAAAAAGTTAGACCAGTACACAAATCTACAGCACAGTAATGATGTGTCTGTTATAACACAGTTCGGCTATCATTGGATTATGTCTGTCTTTAGTAATATTTGCCAATTTGATAGGTTTGGGGTAGAATCGCAGCATTATTTTAATTTGTATTGAGATTTTCAACCTTTTTTTCTTCATGTGATTGTTGACAATCTATAGAGACTAGTAAGATTTGTGCTGGCAAAAAAAAATGCAGCCTAAAAGTCAGAGATTTCTTGGCTGGCAAGTATGCATAATACAATGATGAATATAGAGGAGGCTGACAACCCTACCAGTTTCCATTAGCCCTTTTGTTCCTGCCCTTTACTTCATCTGTATGCCAATCAGGCAGTTTCTTCACTCCAGCCTCCACACAGCTCCTGCAGGCTTTTGTTGGAGTCTTTAGAACAGGTTTTTGGGAACCTGATTGAAAAATCAGATTTAACAAGATTTTTAAAGGGTTTTCTTTTTTTTTTCTCTAGAGAACATTTTATTGATTTATTTTGTTTCTACATCAACTACATTTTCAATGTGTAATAGGGGACTGCAATGAGGGGCCAGTCCTGGGAGTATGCACAATAGGTTCTGCCTGCTGCCAGCAGATGTGGGGAGGTGGGGATGGGGTAGCCTTGCTTCTAGAAGTGTGTGATGACAAGTAATGAAGAGGCCATGCTCTCTTCTTCAGAATATTAACAGAAATTCTGTGACTGTTTCCTGTCTTCCTGTCTGCCTACCGTGTACTGAAGTCTTTTTGATTGGCTGCTTGTTGAGCTGGAACTGAGTGCTTGCAAAAGGCATTAACTGGCCAAATGGTGCTATGTGCCTTGTGCACATGATACTGTTGGTTTTCTGTCATGGTTGTGTTTTATTCTTTCCAGCTGCCACATAAATGAATGCAGGAGATGGAACAGATTCTTCTATGACCTTGTGAGCTTTGAAAGGTCAGAAGAGCTAATGGAGGAAGTGAAATCTATACTAGACATGTCAGTTGCCTGGCGAGCAGTAATGTGTGAGTGACCTTTGGGATCCAGCCTAGCAGTGCATTGACCAGGCAGGCAGCTGAGATGCAAGTCCCTGCAGCAAGGGAGCAACTTCTTCATTGGTTATATCGTACGTGGAAAGGAACTTAATGGGACAAGGTTTTAGCAGCAACCATATTAAGTTTGAATCCTGGGGGCGGCTAGGTGGAGCAGTGAGTAAGAGCATCGGCCTCGGAGTTGGGATGACCCGAGATCGAAACCAGCCTCAGAAAATGAGCACTAACACATAAATAATGACTAGCCATGTAACCTTGAGCAAGTTACTTAACCCCAATTGCTTTAAAAAAAAAAGTTTGAATCCTATTTTCCTAGGTACTGAGGTGATAGAAGAATATGTCCCTGAGGAAAATGGCTTCAAACTTAACATGGTTGCTACTACTATAGTTAGGGGTGGGACAGAGGTGTGTTTATACTTCTTACTTCTAAATAAATATCCCTTTATAAAAGCTAATTAATATTAATCCCCAATAGGGAGGAGATATCAATGCATTAAATTATATCAGGGCATTCAACACTGATGACTGTTATTGGGAGAAACACACTAAAATGGATACTTAAGCTGTTAGCATTGGAGAAAACCTCAATGCCTCTCTGGGGCAGCATTAAAACCCTAAAGAGAAAAATGTAGCCAGCTATTCTGAGGACCTGCTAGTGTGTATGTGGGTTAGAAGAGTATGTTTAGAGTCTTGATACATGATATATCCCTTCTCACTTCCAGAGAACCATCTATTATTATAGAGAATAGGGAACAGAAGAAAAAAAATCAGAAAAACTAACCAACATATTTTAAAAGTCTGACATTAGGTAAAGAGTTCCATATAGTTCACCTCTACAAACCAGGGAAAAAACCTTTTCTTATTTCTTCTTTGGGACCAAATTCAGTCATTACTGTATTGCAGCAATTTATTTAAAATTTTTTTAAAAATTAGCATCCTTCCAGAGGTCAAAGGAGCTATGATTAAAACCAAGAATCCCCTACCCAGCAAAACTGAGTATAATGTTTCAGGGGGAAATGTGGTCATTCAATGAAATAGAGGACTTTCAATTATTCTTGATGAAAAAAACAGAGTTGAATAGAAAATTTGACATTCAAATACAAGAAGCAAAAGAAGAATGAGAAGGTAAACATGGAAAAGAAATCATAAGGAATTTATCAAAATTGAACTATTTTCGTTCTTACATGGAAAAACAATAATTGTAACTTATGAAACTTTTCTCAGTATGAGAATAGTTGAAGTCAATATAAATGTATATATATATGTATACAAACATATATGTCTATATAGGAGGATATATGTGCATATGAATACATATGTGAGTGTGTGTATATATATATCTGTACAGATATACATAGACAGAGGGCACAGGATCAATTGAATAGGAAGAGATGATATTTTAAAAATAAAATTACAAGGTGAGAGAGGAATATAATGAGAGGAGATAGGGAGAGACAGAATAAGGTAAATTATCTCATATAAAAGAGGCAAGGGAAAACTGTTACAATGGAGGGGAAGAACAGGAAGGCAAAAGGGGATGGGTCAACCTTTCTCTCATTGAATTTGACTTAAGGAGGAATAACAAACACTTTAATTTGGTATCTTACCCTACAGCAAAGTAGGGGGTAAGGGGATAAGAGGGGGAATGATAGAAGGGAGGGTGGATTGTGGGGGAGGGTAGTTAGAAGCACACACTTTTGAAAAGGGACAGGCTCAAAGTAGAAAATAGAACAAGTGGGGGGTGGGATAGGATGGAGGGAAATAGAGTCAGTCTTTCACAATATATCCACTATAGAAATGTTTTGTGTAACTACACGTGTACAACCTATATTACATTGTTTATCTTCCCAGTAAGGGTGGGTGAAGAGGGAAGAAGGGAGAGAATTTGGAATTCAAAGTTTTAAAACCAAATGTTTAAATTGGGGTGGCTAGGTGGCACAGTAAGAATGCCGGCTGGGAGTCGGGAGGACCCGGGATTGGTTCTGGCATCGGTTCTGGCATCAGTTACTTAGCACCCACACATAAATAACTAGCTGTGTAATCTTGAGCAAGTTACTTAACCCCAATTGCTTAAAAAAAATTATTTTTTTTACATGCACTGGGAAATAAGATATACAGGACTGGGGTATGGAGATCCATCTTGCCCTACTGGAAAGTTGGAGGGGGAAATTAAAAAAAAAATTAGTATCCTTTGTTTTTATACAACTCATATTAGCCAATTCCTCATCTTCTCCCAAATAACCGTATTGTATAATAAAAAGCAACAAAAAAGAGAAAGCAAAAAATTTCAGCAAAATAAAACAATTTGCATAAAAGTTTGATATCAGGGTCCATGGCCCTGTAATGGGAATGGGAATTTGAAGATCTCCCCTGCCCCTTAAAAGACCTGGGGCGGAGTTTGAAGACCTCCCCTGCTGTGAAGATAAACTCTGCCCCCTAGAGCTTACAGGGAGCTTCCCTGCTTTGAAAGTAAACTCTGCCCTCTAGAGGACCAAGGAAGCTGGACAAAGTCTGACAGTTGGAGACAGCTGGAGACAGTTGAGGACAGAGGAGCTCAGGCAAAGAGATAGAGAGTTTTGTGAGTAAATATTGATCTTGTATTGGTTTGTGGGAAGGCTAAAGGATAGCATGGCTCTCAGCATTATGATGGCTTCTAAATATCTTTGGTACTTTGGCTTACTGGTTTGGGGATAAAGTTTTCTGGTGTCTAAATAAATCCTTCAACTTTATCCTATATCTGGAGAGTTTGACATATTTTGCTATAGAATGTCATGCGATAGTTATAGTGACGGCCTTTATTGTGATCATGGGTGCTGCAAATATTGCATTGGTGTTATTCAGATAAAATGACTAGGTTCACAGCGACATCTTACATCATATTCCATGATAAATTAAAAATGATCATGTGAGTTGAATAGAAAACACCATAAAATTAAAAAAATTAGAAGAGAAATAGGTCATATGCCTTTTATAGCTGTGGGTAGGACATGAATTAACCAAAGGCAATTACAAAAATATAAAAGAGTATTTTGATTACATGAAATTGAAAAGCTCTTGAGTAAATGAAATTAACCTAATAAAAAGGGGAAATAGTTGACTAAGGAAAATCCTTGTACCAAATATCCCTGATTATGGTTTGATATCAAAGATATATAGACAACTAATAGAAATATATAAGACTAAAAGTCATTCCCCAATATACAAGTGGTAAAAGTATATGAATAAACAGCTTTCAAATGAAGAAGTATACACATTATAAGCCATATGAAATAATGCTCCAAATCAATAATTATAAAAGAAGTTTAAATCAAAACAACCCTCTGGATTCAATTCACATACAAAGATGACAAAAAAATGGGACTAGTTATAATTGGAGATGTTGTGGATAGATATGTACAATGCTGGTGAATTGTTGGTGAGGCTGTAAATTGATAAAACCATTCAATTTGGAATTATGCAAATAAAAGTAACTGACATGTCCATACTATTTGACCTGGAGATTCCATTATTAGACATATGCTCCAAGGCAATCAATAATTGAAAATAGAAAAACTCCATATATACTAAAATTTTATGGCAGCACTTTTAGAGGTAGCAAATAACTGGAAACAAAATGGATGCTCCTTGATGGCCAATGGGTAAATAACTAAACAAACTGAGGTATATAAATATAATGGAATAAAAACAAATATGATGAATACAGAAAAGCAAAGAAAGACTGATATAAAATGATGCAAAGTGAAGCAAGTAAAGCCAGGAAAACAATATACACAAAGACCTCAACAATGTAAATAGAAAGAACAACCAACACCAATCAAAACTGTTAGGAAAATATAAGGAATAAGGTTTGCTCTAAAGAAGACATATGAAATGACACTTCCCCAATTCCTTTGAAGAGGTAGAAATTCACAAATGTGGAATATTGCATATATCAGAATTTTCTGATATGATGTTTATTTTGCTGATTTTTTTTCCTTTTCTTCATCCTTTTAAAAAATATCATCAGGGATGGTTCTTTGTTGGGGGGTAGAGAGAAATGTCAATGATGTAGAATGAAGGATATCAATAAAAATATTTTTTAAATTGTTCAGGTAAAATAAAATTGTTCAGGTACAAATTTTTTTTTCAGGTAAAATAAAAAAAAATTGTTCAGGTAAAATAAAATATCTAATCCTAAATTAGATAGTTTCTGGAACCCAAGGCTATGATTTAACGCCAGAAGAAAACTGGTCAAAAGAATAGACTAAATCTTGGCCTGAAGGCATCTACTGACTTTTGCTGGTTGCTTAGCTGGTGGTTCAAAGGCCTAGACTATGCACTATAAGTGTGTCAGCTTGCCCTTGGCAAATAGGCCCCTACTAGCCACTAGATTTTAACAGATGGTAGTAGAAAGTAGCAGATGGCCCTTAAGATGCTAAGTAGCTAAATTCTGGCAGATAGTAAATAGCTGACACCGAGCGGCTAGTAGCAGCAGAGTGCAGTTCTGAAACTCCCATGTCAACAGAGGAGCACAGCACTGATACCAGGAAAGCAGAAACAATGCATGACTAATGATGCCCACTAGAGAGCAGCAGAGAGCAGTCTAAATGTCATTTATATAGGGCAGTGTTTCTCAAACTTTGGGGTCTCAGGAACCCTTTACATTCTTGAAAAATTATTAAGTTCCCCTTTCCAAGAGCTATTACTTATGTACACATATCTGGATTTATTTAATTAAGTATTAAAAAGTTTGAGTATTGTTATTGAAATAATTTTGATCTTGTAGATACCTTGAAAGGGTCTCTGGACCAGCTGAGAATCAATATCTGCGACTGTGAAGCATTATAGAGGTGTAAGTTGCTCTGGTTATCTATGCATCCTGGGCACAAGTCACATTCATGCTCTTTCATAATGTACTTTGACCTTATGTGTTCCTTTCATGTTTGTTTCCTGGTCACATGTGTTTTGTGCATGAGATACTCCATGTGGGCATGAAAAAATTTTTTTCTCTTTATTTGCCATGCTTTTTGATTAAATTTTTTATGTTGTTGTTTGCATTGAGCTAACCAATCCTCAGGCAAAAGGTAAACATTGCTGGATATTCCTGAGCCATGAGTTTAATCCATACACAGTGACTCAAACTTGTGCAAATATATGTGAGTAGGATCAGATGTTCCGTTTATTATTTTCTCCTTTGAGAATGGGAGAACAGTTTGAGTACAGTAATATGTAGCAACATATATATGCATACAGATATATCTATATCATGTCTAGCCACTTGGGGGAGTGCTTGAGCAAGGTAAGGAGTCCCATGATAGCAAAACAGGAGCTTCCAACCAAGTCGTCTAGTCTAGAGTATGCTCATGCATACACAATTGCTCCATTCCTCTCACAAACTATCAAGTTTAGCAGCCACTGCACAGAAACAGCAGTGCAAGGTGCCAACAAAATAACTGCCTGCTCCCCCACCCCTCCCATAGTGTGGCTTCTTTGGTTTGTGATCTTTTGGGATTTCTCTACAGATCTAGGGACTCATGCTCCCCGGAAGCTAATTAATTAGAAAATACGCTCTCCAATTAAACTCTCTCCTACCTTAGCCCGAGGCTGAAGAAAACAAGCAAAATCTCCTTTCCTCTAAGATTCCAAGATTCCTCTCTCTCGACTCCGCCTCCAATCCATTAGGTGCAATCTCCGTTAGTCTCGGTGTAGACAGTCATCTAGTTCTGGTTTTTTTTTTTGTTTGTTTGTTTTTTTTTAGCTTTTTGGAGGGCAGTTGGGGTTAAGTAACTTGCCCAGGGTCACACGGCTAGGTTTTTGTTTGTGTGTGCGTTAAGTGTCTGAGGTCAGATCCGAACTCAGGTCCTTCTGACTCCAGGGCTGGCACTCTACTCACTGCGCCACCTAGCCGCCCCCCTTTTTTTTTTTTAATATAACAGTTTGAATGACATAGAGCTGAAAGCAAGGGAATGGACTTCAACTCGTAGACTACTTTAACTCCAACCGTCTATAAACAGTACCTACACTTCCTTTCCTCTCATTCTCCCGCCTCATCAAGCTCTCTCCAAAGTTACCAATAGCCTTCTCCGCCGCCCCCCCCATCTCCCCAGTCCCGCCTGGTCCCCACCCCCATATTTTAATGTTTTCATTTTAGTATTTTTAATTTTTAAATGTTTTATGAATATATTTTTACATCACTATAATCTCGTGCAGTATTCCCCTACCTACCTCTACCCCTCCCCGGGAGTCTTTCCATACATATACATGTACAAAGAAAAGAGAAGGAAAAAACTCAGCATAGTTGATTGAAACATTGAAAAATGTCTGAAAATATGTGCAATGTACAACACTTGTGAACCTCCCACCTCTGCAAAGGGGTGAAGTGGGGGGGGTTTCCTCAAATTTTTTCTTTAAATACATGATTTTTAAAAATTACAACATTCTCTTCTGATTTTTTAAAATGATTGTTCTTTCTGTTTTCATTGTTGTAGTAGTCATTGTATTTATTGTTCTTGGACTTGCTGATTTCACTCTGAATCATTTCATTGTGAATCTTTTCGTGCTTTTATGTATTCATCTCATCAATTGTTTCTAACAGCAAGGCAATATTCTGTTACATTAATGTATCACAATGTATTTAGCCATTCCCTGGGCATATACTTTGTTTCTAATTCTTTGCTATCACAAAAAGTGTTACTATAAATATTTATTGGCAACTAGGTAGCAAAGAGATCGGCTTGGAGTAAGACTGATCTTCAGTGAGTTCAAATTTGACCTCAGACACTTAGGTAGCTGTGTGACCCTGGGCAAGTCACTTAACCCTGTTTGCCTATCTTTGCCAAGAAAACCCCAAATGTTTGGAGTCACAAAAAGTCAGACACAACTGAAATGACAGAACAACACCAGTAAATATTCTGTTGTCTATGGGAATTTCTTCCTTATCCTTACACCTCTTTTGGGGTGTAAACCTAGGTATGGAACCTTTGGGTCAAAGGATATGGACATTTTAATCTCTTTAGTTGCATAATTCCAAATTGCTTTCCAAAATGGTTGTATTGATTTACAGATCCACAAACAATGCACAATCTTCCCATAGCCCCTTCAAGATATCAACAAGATATCCATCTTGTGATATTTTTACCAATTTTGAGGGTATGAGGTAAAATCTGAGGGTTGTTTTGATTTGAATTTCTCTTATTATTAGTGATTTGGAGCATTCTTTCATGCAGTTACTAATAGTTTGCAACTCTTTTGAGAACTGTTTGTTCATATCCTTTGATCTATTAGTTGTAATATATGTGTATACATATATGTATATTACCAAACCCTTATTGGAGAGATTTGATACAAATCTTTTTTCCCATCCAGTCACTTCCCTTTTTATTCTACATTGCATTCATTTTATTTATTCATTGACTACCTCTTGTTTGCTGACCTCATCATCCAACTGAGACTACTTTCTTCAAAGTTATCGATGATCTCTTATTTGTCCAATCTAATGGCCTTTTCTCAGTCCTCATCCTTCATGACCTCTCTACAGCCTTTGGCATTGTCAATCACCCTCTTTTCTTCAGTACTCTCTTCTCTCTAGGTTTCCATGATACTATACTATCTTGGTTTTCTTTCTACCTATCTGGTTACTCCTCAGTCTCCTTTCCTGGATCTTTATCTAAGTAATGCCCACTAAATTTGACATGTCCAAATAAACTCATCTTTCCCAGCTTTCCTTTCTTCCTATCTCTCCTTTTATTGTGGAGGACAGCACTATCCTCCCAAGTCACCCAGGCTCAGAGCCTAGGTATCATCTTTTACTCCTTGCTTTCTCTTACCCCCCCTCCCCATATCCAATCTGTTGCCAAACCTTGTCTATTTTACTTTAATAACATATACCTCTCCTATTATCCTCTGATACTTCCACCAGACCTGGCCTGGGTCATCATCACCTTATTCCTAGATTAATGCAATGACCTTCCAGTTGGTCTCTATCTACTACTCCAAGTCATGCTCCACTCAAATGTAGATCTGACTATGTTACACCCCAATCCCCAAATATGTTCAGTAAACTTCAGTGGTTATTACTTTCGGGATCAAATATAAAATCATAAGACATGTAGGCGGCTAGGTGACACAGTGAACAGAGCACCAGCCCCATGGAGTCAGGAGGACATGAGTTCAAATCCAGTCTCAGACACTTAACACAAAAAAATAGCTGTGTGACCTTGGACAAGTCAACCCCAATTGCCCTACCTTCCCCCTCCAAAAAAAAGAAGCAATAAGACATTCAAAGATCTTTTTAGCCTATCCCCCTCCTACTCTCCAGTCTTCTTACACTTTGCTCCCCACCTCTCTCTGTATTCTTTGGTCTAGTGATACTGGTCTCCTTGATGTTCTTGAGCAAGACCTTCCATCTCCTAACCCTGGGCATTTTCTCTGGCTGTCCTTTATGCATGGGATGCTCTTCCTCCTCATCTCCACCTCCTGCTTTCCTTCCAATCCTAACTTAAGTCCCTACAAGAAGCCTTTCCCAATCCCCTTTAGTGTTAGTGCCTTCTGTTAGTGTTGGTTACCTCCAACTTATCTTCTATATAGCTTCTTTGTGCAACCTTGTTTTGTGTTCTCTCCCATGAGACTGAGTGAAAAGTAAGTGCTGGTTTTATTTTTGTTATTTTTAATTTTGTCTTTCCTCATATTCCCAGCACTTAGCATAGTAGTTAATAAATGCTTTTTGACTTGACTTTAGAAGGGATCGTTAAAAAGAAATTATCTCCCATTCTCCCTCCCCATTGGGGGATAAATAGGAAACTGGTGGTGGACAGCTGGCTGCTGAAAGGACCCAGGTTGCCTCAGAAACACATTTATTTCCTTAGCTTGAAATTATCTCTTTAACTTGCACCTGGCCCATTACTGCCCTCAGATAATGACATAGTTCTTCCTTCACTTCTCTCTTCTTCAGTTCAAAACCAGCTGCAAGGCCTAGAGGTAGTTTAGGCCTTAATTCCAGGTCAGTGCTTCACGGTAGGTCTTCTAGTACAGTTATAAATGGTTTATCTGTCCCACCCTTGCTTCTTGAAGGCAGCTTGATTATTAAAGGAGTTGATTATTAAATTTTTGGTTTGAGTATTGATACCTCAGAAATTGTCAATTGCTACAAATCAGGCCTTGATTTGTTTATTTTTGTTGATTTATGAACTCTAGAAAGGAGTGCAGCAGACGGCTCAGAGAATGAAGCTATCACCAGACTAGAGGCCTGGAAACTGTAGGCTAATAATAATGATTATTATATAGTTCTTTAAGGTTTGCAGAATGTTTTGTATCCATTATCTTATTTGAGACTCACAATATCCCTGGTTCAAAGTCATCAGAATACTATGGCAACTAGGTGGGGGTATGTAGATGCTATCTGCCTGGTAGAAGGCAGCAACCTCGGCGGGAGAAATCACCACTGTTATTCATCCTCCCTTTTTTGAAGAGAATGGATGACTTCACAATGTGATGTGTGTTATCTTGACTTGCTGGTAAAGTGGATTTTAGGGAGGCTCAGCTGGAAAAGGTCGTCAGCCTCACGCTTTCTTCCAGAATCATCAAATTCCTGTAAGAGGAGAAAACTCAAGCCGACTGGCGAGTGCAGAGGACGTCCATTTTTAAGACTTGGGGAGGAAAGGTGCTTCCAGGGCCACACATTAAATAAGCATTTATAATTATTAGTGCTAGCAAAGATTACAAAGCGCTTTACATCTGTTACCTCGTTTTCACAACCCTGTGAGGCAGGTGCTATTATTACCTCCATTTTGCAAACGAGGAGACTGAGGATGAGATAGGTTAAGCGACCTGCCCAGGGTCGGCCACACAGCCCTTTGTCGTTACTAGGGTAACATATAGAGGTCATTACAGTTATCCCTTCGGATATTATTCCATCACAGTAACAGTGCTTGCAGTCAGAGGTTCCTTTTTGTATTTATTAAAATGCTTATTCCCTACCCTTCTTTTTATGCGACACTAACCCGGCCCTATTCTCCTGCCGGCAGGTGGCCGGCCCCCACTGGAGGGGCTGGCCAGCTCCTCTTTCTGGCCCCGCCCATCCGCAGAGGTAACGTTGACTTGATTAGATTTGACAGCTAGTCCCGGCCAGGAGGGTACCTCGGCCCCGAGTCCTCCGTTCAGGCACGCCCCTTTTAGAGGAGAGCTACTGACCTAGCTTCTGATTGGCTGATTCAGCGCTGACTCCAGCCAATCTACTCTCGGCAGGTAAGAGGCATTAGAAATCTCAGAGGCGAAGCCCACCTCCTCCCACGCTCCCCCCCACCCCTCTACCACCCCCGCTCTCCTCCGTCAGCCTGTTTTTCTGTCCCTCCCTCTGTCCATCTTTCTGTCAGTCCTCCCGTCTGTCCGTCGCTCTCATACATACTGCCCGACATCACGTAGACCAATAGGAGCCCGAGCCACCTTGACGGGCAGAAAGGAGAACCAGTGAAACCCACAGGCGTAAGGGGGAAGGGCGAGGCGGCTGCCCGGTTCAGGGCGGAAGCGGCAGCTCACCGATTAGGGCCGAGGGACGAAAGATGGCGGCGACGTTGCTGCTCTTTCAGCGGCTATGGCCTCTTCTCCTGGGACCGCTGTTGTCTGACTTGCCGGCCTGCGTCGTCGGGAGCTTGAACCTGGAGGAGCTGAATGAGATGCGATACGGCATCGAGATCCTGCCGCGGCCTGTCATCGGGGGTCAGGTGAGCCTGGGGGGAGCAGGAGAGGATGGTGGGGGGGGCTATGGGGTGAGGGGTTGGGGGGGGCGTCCGGGGAGGGGGCGGAAGGAGGCTGGGGACCCCGAGCGACGAGGGCGACCCTGGGAGACGTCACTCCCTCCCTCTGCAGACCTCAGACATCACCCAGCCGCAGATCCGCCGTTTTACAAACGGGGAAACTGAGTCCCTGGCTGGGGAAATGACACGCTGGCTCCCCTGGTGAGCCTCTGGGCGTCGCAGACAGGAACCAAAGGCAGGGAACGCTGCCCATGCCTGCCCTTCCCTCCCACGGCAGCTAGAGACCGAGTTCCCATTTTTCTTGGTGGCTGCGTTCGTCTTCCAGGCTTGGCTCAGGATGTCATCGTTGTCGTCACTGATCTTTGTCCTCCTCTGTCCCTCTGCTCCACCCCGACCCCCAAATCCTCTTCTCTCCTCTTCCAGAGCCAGTCTTCAGAGGTTGTGATCGTCTCCTCCAAGTACAAGCAGCGATATGAATGCCGTTTACCAGCGGGGGCCATTCACTTCCAGCGGGAGCATGAGGAGGAGGCCCCTCCTTATAAAGGGCCTGGAGTCCCTGAGTTGCTGAACCCAATGAGAGATGCGCCCTGCCTAGTGAAAGTGAATGGGGCTGGAGGAGGGAGAACGAGGGCAGGAAATCAAATTAGATAGAGTGGAAAGCCTGGAGGGTTGTCTGTTTAGAAAGGGGGGTATAGGGACTAGGCCAGAGCATAAACAGACCACACAAGAATAAAGGCAATGATGAGAACAAAAATAATCCTATGCTCAGGATAGACCCCAAGGGCAATTTAATAGAGTATTGGGGTATAAGGAGTTATAGTATTAGGTTGAGGTTAGAGAGTTTGGGAGGAGGAATTCATCTGAAGAGGGAAACGTTGGGCAGGGGGTGGATAAAATTAAAAGCTCAGGGTCTCTAAAGAAGTAAATGTGGGAAAATCTATTATTTTCCCTTCTCATGAAAGGCAGAATGAGAGGGGAGGGCAGAAATTGCATCTGAAGGAAGTTTAGACTTCAAGGAAGCTTTGAAGGAGTACCAGGAGACAGGGAGGTCAAGGGGCAGTAAAGGATCTCCTAACCTAGAGAACATAAAGGATTCCCTGCCAAGGAAGGTACAAAGGTGGACGAAAGGATCTTAAGAGCTGGACAGATTTCCCCCTTCCCCTCCCTGCAGCCCTACTGACAACATGTTAACTTTGTCATTGTTAGACCAAGGACTGGTGGACATATGAATTTTGTTATGGACGTCACATACAACAATACCACATGGAAGGTGATTCCTCTTAATTCCTTAACTCTCCCACTAAGTTCTCTGCAATACTATATCAAGGGCAGCACTCCCCACTATTCTGACCTCTTCCCTTAAAGAAGAGTAACAATTCTGCCTTTTGGTATTTCTTGTAGATTCAGAGATCAAAGGTTCTGTTCTCTATCTTGGATATTACCAATCTTCCTTCAACTGGGATGATGAGACTGCCAAGGTAGTGGTGGTTGGAGGGTTGGGTAGGAAAAGTAAGGATCCTGATTGGAGTCTTGAAATGAGAAGAAATTTTTGGGAAATAGGGAATGGGTCTGGGTTAGTCAAATTAGCTTTTCAGGGTTGAATGACCATTCAGACTTAGCTCCTACGGCCTTTTTCAAATATCTTAGCATTTTCAGAGATGCACCTCCTACTTTTCCATATTTCCCCCTCCTCTTAGTATCCCTTGCTTCCTCTACATATCAGGCCTCCAAGCAACACCGTCTGAAACGCTACCACAGTCAGAGCTATGGAAATGGCTCCAAGTGTGACCTGAATGGTCGACCCAGAGAGACTGAAGTCAGGGTGAGTTTGGGGAAATGGAAGACATCTCGCCCATGACAAACCACTTGAACCTGGAAGAGAAAGAACAGAATTGTCTTTTAGGGGCCAGTCCCCAAAGACTTAATGATATGATGGTCCTTTCTTTGACTCTAGTTAATTCTCTATATAATGAAAGTTTTTATTTTCTCCTTTTCAAATCTCCCCTTCCCACTCCCCAATAGCAACAATAAACCCCACATTATCCCAATCCCCCCAGAATTAACCTGCTGTCTCCTGGTCAGTTTCTGTGTGATGAAGGTTCAGATGCTTCAGGGGACTACATTGATCGTGTAGATGAGCCTCAGTCATGTTCCTATGTGCTCACTATTCGGACCCCTCGACTCTGCTCCCATCCTCTTCTTCGGCCTCCTCCAAGTGCTGCCCCCCAGGCCATCCGATGTCACCCTACCCTACAGCCAGAGCAGTATGGAGCATATATCCAGGGACAAGTGTGTGAGTCTCAGGGGAACTGGGACATATTTGAGGAAGAGGAGTGGGGAGAGAGGGAATATTTTAAACACCTAGTCTCTTATGCTCTCCAATTAATTTCCCTTTTCATTTTTCTCCAGTAGATGCAAAGCAGAAAATTGAAGAAATCTCTGAGAAGCTTCACAACCCAGACCTTGAAATGTGGAGTGAGACAAAGTTTGGGGTCCTCGATACAAAGGGAACAGGTCATATTTCCTCTCAGTTATCCTGTGAGGTGGCTCTTCCATACTAGTTCTAGTAGCCCCTGGGAAGGGAAGGGGGTGCCATATATCTTGACCCCTTTGTTCCACCTGTTGCGATCGATACAGAGGAGGTGCAGGTGTAGTTCCCTCAGTTTCCTTTTTCTCTTCAGACCTTGCCTTGTCCCATCCCCACTCCCAGGTGTGACCCCACCCAAGGGTGACCCCGGAGAATCAGATATCTGGAACAAGCCCCCTCAGACTGAAGAACAGGCCCCCCAAAAGCAAGAAGCTCAGGCTGAGGTAAGAGCCAACTTCTTGGTGGTCTATTCTGAATGAGGTAGTGGGAATCATTTTTGATAGTACTGTCATGAGATACCTAAAGTTTACCTGAAGTAGAGGGATACACTTGGGTGGTGGGGATAGTTTAGAGGAGGAAGCAAAGAGCCATTAGAATCTACCTTTTTTTCCCCCTGATTAGGAGCAGGACCCCAGCCCAGAGAAGGAAGGTCCAGCACCAGATCCTGTAGATGGTAAGTTAGCTCTACTCACACTGTGGGTGGAAACCAAGAGGAGGTTGTGGGCAGCCTTCATGACAGGCTGGGGCTTTTGCACAAATTCCCCGTTCAATAGGAATGGCTTCTGGACAACTATTAATTCGTTGGGTGTAATGGGGCAAAAGATCTAGAAAAACGCTACCCCCTAGAGTTCTCCCTCTAGTCCTTTCAAAGACTAGAGTTTGAGCAGAATACAAGTGGAGGCATAATAGGATCTTGTAGCTTAGTAGCCTAGTGTGTGGGGTACTTTGCATTGCCATCTGTTTGTCTACCTTTTGGTCTCTTTCCCCTCCCCTGTCCTCTCCTTTCTGCCTCTCTCTCTCTCTCTCTCTCTCTCTCTCTCTCTCTCTCTCTCTCTCCCTCTCTCTCCCTCTCTCCCTCTCTTCTCTCCTCCCCTCTCCCTCTCCCTCCCTCCTTTACCTGTACATCCAATTAATTGCCAAATCTTGCAGTTTCTACCCGTGTCCCTCATGCTTGATTCTTCCTTTATATTCACTCATACATTCACCACCGTGACTTCAAGCCCTTATCACCTTTCACCTAGACCATTGCATTGCCCTTCTAATAAATTTTCCTGCCTCAAGTTTCTCCCCACCACAATGCTACCACTACACAGCTGCCTACAGGATGTTCCTTAAGCACAGGTCTGACCATGTCACTGGCCCACTCAGCAATTGCCAGTGGTTCCCTATTGCCTCCATATAAAATATATATTCTTTTCTTTGACTTTTAAAGCACTTCACAACTTGGCCCTTTCCAGATTCGTTATACATTTCTTGTCTTTCAGAACTCTCTGGCGCAGCCCACTTGCCCTTCTTTCTGTTTTGTTTTTTTTCCCTTCTGGGCTCTGAACTGCCAGTTAATCTGCCTTGCCTGAATTGTTCTCATTCCCCACCTCCATCTCAGAGAATTCCTCAGTTCCTTTAAGGGGCAGCTCAAGAATCGCTTTTTACACAAACCCTTTCCTGATTCTCTCTCCATCCCCCACCTGCTGGGTCCCTCCCTCCCTCCCTCCCTTCCTTCTTTCTTTCCTTGCTTCCTTCTTTTCCTATCTTATATTTAAATAACTTGTTCTTATTTTGTATTTATTCTGTAGGCACTTACATATGTGTATCTTGTCTTATCTGATAAAATGTAAACTCTTTGAAGGTAGAGATTCTTTCTTTCTTTGTGTTTGTATTCCCAGTGTTAAGCACAGTACCTCAAAGATAGTACACTTAAATCCTGTTCATTTGATTTAGCAGTATCAGTAATAAGTGCTTTACATTTGTGTAAGGCTTTTCAATTTGCTTTCACTTTATTTAATTTGATCTTCACAAGTGTATTTGAGGTAGACAGTTCAGGTATTATCATTCCCATTTTATAGATGACAAAACTGAGCCTTAGAGACCTGGGTTGATAAATCCTATAGCTAGTATGTGACCACACTGGGATTGGAATACAGGGCTTTTGTGATCTAAATCCAGGGATGCCAAAAACTGTTGAGGCAGGGGCTCTTCCCACCTAAAAACTGTTGGGGTTTCATGATGTGTTGTGGTGGAACTTCTCAAAGAATTCAGTCAGACTACCTCTAATCCAACTATAGGCATTTATTGAGATTGAAGTGGGCTAAGTTCTAGGAGGAATCAGCAACTTCAGAGAGAGCAGGATGGATTTTCATAGGGTAAAGATGCTGATTATTCAATCAAAATTTACATAGAATATAAGAATATGATTATTATTAAATAGGCAAGAGTTTGTTAAGGGATTAGGTAATGGAGGAGGGGTCCCATCTATGGTTCATCGGTTAAACATTCTGGTCATGCTGCCCTCCAATTGGCCTAACTATTGTGGTCCTGTCTTAGGTTGAATGGATGATATGATTGTGGTTGAGTACAAGAACACACCTATTTCTGAGGGAATGGGTCTGAGGACAGTGACTAGGTAGAGGCAGTGGCTAGGATTCTATCACATGGACACACCTGCTGTTTGTGTGAGAACTATGAGTTCTTGGACACACCTGTGGTTCTAGTGAACAGTAAGGCATATATGGAGAAGTTAGGGCATTGGGGAGGGGGGAAGGGGGAGCTAGGTAGGTCCAGTAGGGCCTATAATGAAGTTAGAATATTGGGGCAAGGGGCAGCTCTATGAGGACTCCATCAAGGGCCTTTTAATACCCCCCTTAAGTAACTCTTAACACTCCAGCTACCTGAGTGCTGTGAGTCTTTATTTCACCCATTAGGCTGGTAACTGGGAGGTCATGGACCTGTCTCTTCGATTTCTCCTTCCCTTTTTCTCTTTATTTTATCCCAAAATATCTGGAAGGGGTTTTGCACACAGTAGATATACCCTTGTCCTTTTTCTCCAGGTTTCCATGACAATGTACAGGTCAAAGTCATTCGGAATCCAGGGGACTTGGTTCGATTCATAGAAGAACTGAAAGGCGGGACAAAAAAGGTATGTACTCTCGTCAGTGTGATGATAGAGTGTTGTCTCTGTCATGTCTCAATGTGTTTATTCTGGTGGTGGTACCTTAATTTATTTATTCTGGGCTTCTCATGTATATTCCCTGCCTTGTCTTTTCCTTCTAGGTTAGTTGTCCTCTCCCCACCCCCAAATATGTAAAAACCCCCTCCTTCCTTTCATTTCTCCTGAGACTTCCTCAGGACCACTCTGACAAACAGCTGACTCTTATTTACCCCCTTCTAGACCTTGCTTCCTCACCTTCACCTGTCAGCTTTTCTTTCTCCCCAATCTTTTCCCTATAACAGGGGAAACTAAACCCAGATCAGGAAGGAGAAGCAGAGACCACTACAGAAATCACCCAGGAGGGGCCAGAGGTCAAAGCTGATGGTGGTGAAGAAGAGAGAATCGAGGAGGAAGAAGAGGATGAGGAAGAACGACTCTTAGGGGAATTTGAAAAGGAGCTGGAAGGGATGCTGCTACCTTCGGACCGAGGCCGACTTCGGTTTGAAGTGAAGACTGGGATGGAGAAGGAGCTGGATAACATTATCCAGGAGGTGAGCCATGTTGCCAGTCTGATCCTATCCTGGGAACCAGAGGAGAGGACAGTGGGATCCTGGAGGATGGAATGTGGGAAAGGAGCAGGAGGGGTGGATGATGATGATAGCTAACATTTTCATACTATCTCAATGGTTTACTAAGAACATTTCATTCTCATTTGATCCTCAGAAAAATCCTGTGAGATAGTATAAATATTATTAGCCCCATTTTACAGATCAGAAGATTGAGGTTCAGGGATTAAGGGCACATAACTGATGACTGAGTGAGACTCAAACCCAGGTCCTCTGGATCTAAGTCTAGTAATCTTTACTTTATACCCCCAGCTACCTTTTTCAGCTATGAATGAGGGTTATAAGACTTGGGACAAAAAAGGAGTTGGAGCCTTTGTTAGACTCTCAACCCAAGGGGCAGAGGGCCTGGATTCCCTAACCCCCCACACCTGCCTCTCACTTCTTCTTTCCCTCCCCCTCCCCCAACCTTCTTTGGGTGTTTCTAGGCAGAATCAGAGTTGGACCCAGAAGAGCCGAGGAGTGCAACAGAACGTAGCCAAGCCTCCCAGGCTTTGGCATCCACTCTCAACAAGCTCATTCAGAGGATGGATGGAAGACCTGACCAGGGGGAGGGACCCATGGAAGGTGGTACTAGCCCTCCAACAAGCCCTCCCCCGCCTCAGTCTACAGGTAGGAGCAGTCATTCAGAAGCAGGAAATTCAGTGACTGCTGGCCCCCTCAGCCAGCCTTGTTCTCAAAGCTTATATGCCAAAATCCATCAGTTTCAAATGAGCCAGCCCATCTTGGCTTGGTTTCCAGACCCATTCAGTATTGGGAGTCTGTACTTGGTTGCTACCATTTTGCAAAAATAGACAAGTTCATTGCTGATGGATGGATTTCATTTATGGAATTTATAATTATTGTTTTCTTGTACTCCCCAGTGTTCATTTTCCAGGATCCCTTGGATAATGGGCAATATAAAAAAGGGCTTAGACTGGGATAGGGAATGATTCTGGGAAGGGAACCCATTGGGTTTGGTGGAAGACCTACTGACCTAATTTATTTTGGAACCATTATGCATACATAAGGGTTGTCATAACAAGATTGAAGAGTAGGTAGGGCTTGGTAATAAGTATAGTTCCTTTATCCCTGACTTAATAACTTGTGACTGACTTCTCTCTTCCCCTGTGTTTCCTTGTATGCCATTCTCCTCCCTGCTCCCCCTACCGCATCTGTGTCCTTCAAAAGATGAGGAAACTGAGCGCCGGGTCAGAGTTCGGGTCACCAGACTCCGTGCTGGAGGCCCAAATCAGGATCTGTCTGTCTTTGAGATGAAGAGGGAAAATCCACAAGTGAAACATATAGAGGGACTGGTGAAGGACCTGCTTGAGAGGGAGGGGCTCACAGCTGAAGGTGGGAAAGAGAGACTTGGGGGACTGGGAGGGCTGAGGGTGGGGGAGGGCTGGCCAAGGAGCGGGGTGGAACACACAACAGACCGTTTATTAAGCACTTGCAGGGCCCAATGCTAAGCTCCTAGAATGCCAAGAGAGTCTCTGCTGTTAAGGAGCAAACATTCCAACTGAGAGAGACAACCCTAAGTGGAGTCATGGCTGAAAGTGGAGTTTGGGGGTGGACCTTTGGAGAGGGGAGCCATCTCTTGGGAAACCCTGCTGAGGTTTCTAACTCTCATCTCTCCCTCTGGCCCCTCCCTAGGTAAAGTTGAGATCAAGATTGTTCGGCCAGGAGCTGGAGAGACTGAGGAGGAAGATGGACATTGGCTGTCTGATGAGGACACCAAGAACCTGAAGGAGATTTTCTTCAACATCCTGGTGAGGCACCTGTCCCCTAATCAGGTCCTTCACCCTCTGGTCAAGTGCTTACCTCCTTGAAGTCCCCAGTGTTTCCTCTGGTTCTTTAGTTGATGTCTTTCCTCTCATCCACCCTTCATTTTGTCCTTCAGATCCAGGGAGCAGAGGAGGCACAGAAAGAGCGACAAAGACAGCGTCAGTTGGAGAGTAATTACCGACGAGTATGGGGGCCCCAAGGGGAGGAGGGAACTGGGGACCACGAGGAGTTTGACTTCTGAGATGCCTTCTCCCCACAGTCACTCTGAAGAGTCCTTCTGAACCTCTCTAACCTGTCACCTGCACCGAACCCCCATTTTAGTGTCCCCAGAAATGGAACAACAGACTGGAGCCGAGCTGTGGAGTCCAGGGGACTCGGGAGGGGTTCTTTCATCGGGGGTATTGGGGCTGGGTGGGACTTAGCATGCTATTGCTACAAGATGTTTGTAACAATATAGGGTTCCCTTCAAGGTTAGTTTAGCCTTCTCCTTCTCCTATAATTTCCCAACTTTAGCTCTTTCCCCTAGATCTCCACTTATCCTTTCCTAACTCTTTATCTCACTCTCTACTCTGAGGTACTATGGCCTATTAAAAAAAAAATTACAGGGGACATTAAGGGGGGGTGGGAAGTGGTGGCCATTAATAGGGCTTGAACTGCCCTGATTGCTCTATCCTGGGAGTTAGGGGTGTTACTCATTTGCAAATGTTCCCAGTAGTATATCTGCCCCACTCCTCCTTCCCTTAGAAAGTTTCCCATCTCCTGCTATTTGGAGTTTCTTTGCTCCCTTGCTTAGGATGGGATGATGACTAATTGGAATTCTCCCAGTAATTTCCCCTGCTTATAATTTGGAGGGTGGGGGTGAGAGGCAACTTCCTCCTCTGGTTGTGATGCCATAGGAGATGGGAGAGGCCTTCACCACTAGGAGTTGGGGTTTCCCTGTCCCCTCCTTTTGAATAATCAGGTTTCTTAATAAAGTGAACTGGACCCTGAAACTGTCTGTCTGTCAGAGGTAGGCTTTCTTATTCTCATCACACTGTCCTAGAGAAGGGAGTTTCCTGTCCAGAGGAAAGGAAGGAACCCTTATCTCGCCTCTACCTTGCTCAGCCTCTTGCTTGCGGTTACATTTTTCAGATTCTGCTCTCATTCAACCTTCAAACTACTACACTTGTCCTGGGTTGGGGGAGTAACATGGACACATCTATTCATGGCAGAAAGCAGTCAGGCCTAAGCAAGGCTCAGACAATTTCTGCTTTATCTTCTCTTTCTTACATGTCCTTATTGTGACTGTTCTCAACTCCTGCTGCCTTGGCACTAGTTTCTCCTCTCCTTCCACATGTCTAAAATCTGAAACCTGGGTAGTTAGTGCTTGCAGTGTAGGTAGCCAGCCTTAGAAAAGGATTTCTCTCCCATTCCCAATCCTAATTTTTTAGGGTTATCTTCTCCATCCCCCACACAACCTAAGCCTACCCAGGGAATCTGTCCCATTCTCATCTCTATCCTCCTGTCTTACTTGCACACCTGATGTTTTCCTCTTATGGGTGGAAATTAGGTTATTATCATCCGTGTAAAGCATTGGAATATCTTTAAAAATTTTGGAATATATGATTCTAAGAAAATCATTAGGGTTAGAAGGTAGGGAAGGAGGAGTCAGTCTTAAGCGACAAAGCTAATAACTGAGAAGACTGGTATGAAATGTTCATTGGATCCATCTGCTGTCAGTCTCCAGCCAACTGGAGCTTGGTGGGAGGGGCCAGAAGGAGCCAATTGTGATGCTTGAAAAGATAGTTCTGAACACTTTGGGAGAGAGCTATGATAAAGGCTAGCTTTGCAGGCTCAGAAAAGAAGTGTGAGAGCTGCATGAGATGGGCCTTTGATAGACTGAGATAGGAGCCAGAGAACAATGAATTGTTTCCCCTAAAGGGGTGAGACTTTAGGGAAATCCAGGAGAATATATTCGGTTGATTGAAGATTAGGACACAGAGAGGTCAAAGGTGAGAATAAAGCCAGGCTTAGAAAGGGTTAAAATGAAAAGTATCCCTATAACTTTGGGAAGTTATGGTTCAGTATCTGACATGTGGCTTCAATTTATTCCTTGCCTTAATTATCTTGTAAAGCTTTTTAACCCTGACTTTGTACTGGTTGAACAGAAATCATACTTGCAAACAGCTGACCTCAAGGGTAGGAGAAACCTTCATATTTCCTTGGGAGTCAGGTGTAAGCTGATGGCAGCAAGACAGAGAAAAGGAGAAGGAAGAAACCCTGGGGAAGGGGTTTTGGGATTCAGCTGCAGAAATCCATACTCATCCTCCCAGGAACCAGTGGTGGAATGCAAAACCTCTGAGCCTGCTTCACAGGAGTGAGTCTGTTATTGAAGGGCACATCACGGACACATTGGGACAGGTGATGCAAACTGAGATTTTACCTCACAAGGAAGTAAAGGCTCGTGAAGAGCAGGTGTGTTATCCCAGAGACTCTGAGCTTGAAGGAGGCTGCTACTGTAACAAACATATTGGATACCTGTGGATGGCTGGGCTATTCACTACTATTTTCCCCATCAAAAGTTGTAACAGCAGACTGCTTTCAGAATTTTTTTTTCTTTTGGAAGGAGTGTCAATTTTTTCCCCCCAGGATCTGTTTGCAGAAAGCAGGAACGTTATAAACCCTGCTTTCTTCAATTCATTAAACTATTCCTTCAGTTAAAGAATTATGAAGAAAGAGAAGATTCAGACTAGATATATTAACCAAAACTACTTCTATAGTTGGAAAATAGCTGTAAATGGGAAAGATGTGTGTCCTCTCTTTTTGTAAATTTTGGAAGGGGGAATTGTAAAAAAAAAAATGCCCTTTTTGGATTGGAAATTGTGTTATTACTGTGTGTTGAAACATTATAGAACCTAAGATGACATTTCAGGAAAACCTCACTGTGGGGAAGAACAAGGCAGGAGCCATCCTGAAAATGACTAAGTGACCATCATCTTAGGACACCAGTAAAGTAGATGTAGCAGGTCCAGGCAGGTATGCAATAAAAATTGTATAGCTATTGTCCTAACTCTGTCAGGGGAACGGTAGCTTAGGGCAAATGGAGCTTGGTAGAATGGGCCAGACAAGCTACCATTTTTGGTGTCTGAGATGTATGGGATGTCAGAAGTCATCTTGTCCTACCCCTCCTGGAATGAGAATCTACAACATAGTTGACAAGTGTTTTCTTAGCCTTTGCTTGAAAACCTCCAGGAAATAGGGACCTTGCCTTGAGCCCCATTCTACTATTGGATAACTCTAATATTTAATAAGGTTTTCCTTAGCCTAAGCCTAAACTTGATTCTGGGCAACTTTACCCATTCCTCCTGGCTGCGTTCTCTGGGTCCGAGTAGAACAAATCTAGGGGGATTGCCCTCTTCCACAAATCAGTCATTAACATGCTTAAAGATAGCTATTAGCTACCTCCACCCAAATATTTTCTTAGCTAAACATCTTTTAACTTCAGTTTATTTTAGTATGTTGTGATATCCAAGTACTTCATTGGCCTGGTTAACTCTGACTATTCTTTAGTTAACTAATAATTTCTCTAAAATATGGTATATTGGGCTGAACATGATACAGTAGATGCCTTCCTATTTAAAGTTCAGGATCGCCTGCTCTTTGCGAGTGGCGCCATGGGTCACCAGCAGCTCTACTGGAGCCACCCTCGCAAATTCGGCCAGGGCTCTCGGTCGTGCCGCATCTGTTCGAACCGGCATGGCCTGATACGCAAGTACGGCCTGAACATGTGCCGCCAGTGCTTCCGGCAGTATGCCAAAGACATCGGCTTCATCAAGCTGGACTAAGTTATATTTATGGATCTTGCTTCAGTGATTACATCAATGACTACCATTTTACTGGATTCTGGACAACTATTTGATCTAAAGATCTGATCCTGTTGTACAGGCTATGTTAATTTGCAAATATAATTAAAAAAGCTTGTCCTCAGTTATTAAAAAAAAAAAAAAGTTCAGGATCTATGATGATCTTCCTGAATTTAGGCTTGCTCTGTGTTTCTTTGAATATATCGACTATCCTTGTCGAGGTAGGTGAGAAGAGAGAATGCTGTGAAAACAGGTATCCAAGCCGCCATCTTCGACTTTCCTCTCCTAGAGACATTCTAGGAAAAGAGGCATCCCGAAGATATCCAGCATTGCCCTCCAGGCTATAGGGAGGTTTGGGTCACCATGAAGAGAGATAACCCCTGCAGAGGGGTCACAGGACTAAGGGACTTGTGTGGCTGAAGAGGACCCTGACCCTGAAGTAGTAGCAGAGGATGGTATCTCCCCACTGTATGGTCTTTCCTTCCAATATCAGTAGGAAAGGAGAAAGGGGATGGTGGTGGGGAAGAGAACATCTACACGATATGAACCTGGATTAGGGTAGAAACAATTACCTGGAGATAAAAGGGTCATGCTTTACCTAGAGAGAGAGCCTTATAGGTTCCTAGGAATCATAGTTGCTACATGGTTCTTTAAGTGAAAGCAACAGCATGGTGAAATTGATCTGCCTATGTCCAGATGTGAAAAATAAGTATTGCCTAACTTCTCATTCACCTGGATAGGTGACTTGTTGAGTTTGTCTATCCATCTATGGATAGCAGCTAGATGGTGCAGTAGATAAAGCCCTGACCTACAGCCAAGACAATTGGAGTTCAAATCCAATTTCAGACACTTACTAACTGTATGACCTATGGATGTTTCTTAACCTCAGTTTGCCTCTTTCTTCTCCAAGAGAGATAACAGCAAAAACAACGGAGAATTGAGTATTTCACTTCCAGCAAGTATGGAGCTGGGAGGAATCTTCAGGGAGCTAGTTATTTATTTTTGTTTGGGTTTTTGGAGGGACAATTGGTATTAAATGACTTGTCCAAGGTCACGAGGCTAGTGTTAAGTGTCTGAGGCCGAATTTGAACTCGGGTCCTCCTGATTCCAGGGCCAGTACTCTATTCACTGTGCCACCTAGTCACCCCTTCAGGGAGCTATTTAGACCATGGGATATTTGATTTGTTGTGGGCAAGTCAGGTATTCAAAATTCAGGTGGGTCTGCCTCCTGGAAGAAAAGGCAAAGGGACTCAAGGAACACCTTTCTATTCTTGATATCAAGGAGAATGAAATGTTCTTTTAAAATATGCAAGAGGGTCTTCAATGTGGAAACAAATAAGATCTGAAAAGGCAGGAGGGAATCCTGCTTTGTGTCAGGAGGTTGGAACATGGAAGGCTATGATATAGAACACAGGAGAAAGGGATCACCAAACACTTGGAGCACAGAAACAGATGCTCTTCTCATTGTGGAGGGAGCTGGCCTCTTTGACAGGGAAGTAGCCACCTGTCCTCCAAAGAATGACAATCTCTATCCACGGATACTCTCAAGTGAGAGATCATCCAGTAATGATCAGAGGAAGAAAAGCAGCATAGTAGGAGTTGGTGACTTCATGCTGAAAGGGGACTTGGGGGATTTCCACCCAAGATGGCTACCTGAATGGAATCAGGCAAACCAGCTCCCTCTCTGCTCCTCCAACAATGTCACCATACCTAATAATGACCAAGAAAACCACTGAGAATCTATAGTGGGCAACTTTTTTCATCCCAGAAATGGAAAAAAAAAGTCACCATGAAGCCTACAGAAAAGCCAATGCCAGTGCTGGCAAACAAAACCAAAGCTACCCAGCACAACCAGAAACCCAGCAAACTTGAGGTGATAGGAGTAGAGGGATTCCACAAGAAAGTGTCAAAGTGATTGGTGCACAGGGTAGATCTTAGAAGTCAGAGTAGAAGAGACCAGTTGGATATACTTGTATCAGTGCAGAATTAAGTTGGGGACACCAAAGGCCCAGAGACTCTAAGGCCCCTAGCACTCAGGCCTGAGATACTGTCCTGAAGATCCAATGCCCTGAACCTCAAAGAACCAGAAGGGCCTAATTTGGGGAGGCAGAAGTTAGCCCAGGAACACAGGTCATCCTGGTTGAAGCCAAGCAGTTCTAACTAACCCACCCAAAAGCACAGGAGGAGGTAAATTCAGGTATTGGTACAAAGTCCTAACTCAGGAACCAAAGTGAGACGAGTAAATACAAGATACAGAACACTAGGGAATAATCTAAAGTCCAGAAATGGAGAATAGAATTAAAAGAGATAACCCTATGACTACTTCAAGCAGAGATTTAAAAAAAAAAGATTTTTTTAAGGGCTACAAATCAAGATTTGTTCATGAGGATGTATGGCCTCAAGGTTGCAGGTTCCCCACCCCCGACTTAGAAGAAATTAAGAAAGAGAGAAAAAGATGGAATAGGTGGTCTGGAGGGAGGAATTGGAAAGAATAAATAGCTTGGAAGTGAAAGCTTACCCAAGTCATAAACTTCTTAAAAATTAAAATAGACCAAACACATATACGGCTTAATGGGAGAATAGAAATATTAAAACAAAATCAAAAGATAGAATCAAACAAAATCAAAAAATAGAAGAGAATACCCAGTATCTGATATCAAAAACAACTGACCTGGAGTTGAGAGACATGATACAGAGGCAGTTATTTGTGGACCTGATAACAATAGAAAGGTCTTTTGTCTTTCCAGGGCACGTATCCAGGAGGTGACAGAGAACCTCCCAAGACTTGTCAAACTGGATAACTACCACCCACTTCTGATGATTCACATGAACACAAATAATGCATTACCAAAGATTACGGAGTCTGAGGGCAAGAAATGGAAGACTTAGGGGCAGCTACCGGCCCTGGAGTCAGGAGGACCTGAGTTCAAATCTGACCTCAGACACAACACTAACCCTGTGACCTTGGGCAAGTCACTTAACCCCAGTTGCCCTGCCTTCCCCCCTCCAAATAAATAGATAGATAGATAGATAGATAGATAGATAGATAGATAGATAGATAAATGGAAGACTTTAGGGGGAAAAACTGGTATCTTCATCACTGTTGCTAATCAAAGGCAAAAGCTTCATAAGAGAAAGCTGGACCCAGGAAGGGAACAGCTAGTTTAGTGTAGTGAAGAGTGTTGGATTTGGAGTCTGAGGACTTGGGTTCAAATCTTAGATTTGGACATGTATAACCCTGATCAAATCACTTAATCTATTTGAGCTATAGTTTCTCCTCTATAAATTAAGGACATTGGTCTGGATGTCTGAGGTCCCCTTTGGCTCTAAATCTACAGTGAATGGGATTTGGACTTGTGGACCACAACTTAAAATATCTGAACAACTTGCTCCTGACCAGGGATGTAGTTCAGCAAGAACTGGTAAAAATATATTTGTCTGTATTCCTTCAGATCTTATCAAAAGGGCTTTAAACTGAAAAGGAAGGGGGAGGGGGAAAATCTGCTAATATATTCACCAAACTAGATGCTATAGAGAACAGATAAAATATAAAGGGAAGAATATCAGTAGAGAAACATTTCAGGAATCTCTTACATACGGTATTTTTTAAGCTGCTTTTCTGTCAAATTAATCTCTTTATATCTATCCATCTTCTTAGTTCATATCCATTTGTCATATCTAAATGTTTAATGCTCTTCCCTGTCTCCTGTTTCATATATACCATACAGATCCTCAGCATCCTGAAACGGGTCAGGGTTTCCCTCTGCCTCTTCAGAGGCTTTCTGTTATTTTCATACTGAAAATTCACAGGAGATGAAATCCAAGGAAGGAGCCAATAATTGAACTATTTATTGAGATAAATACTCTTAGAATGGTTAATAAGAAAGGCCCAATACAGGAGAATCTAGGGAGGAGGGAGGAGAAGGCATGCTAATACCTTTCTGGAGTTATAAATTAGTATAATTGTTATTTTAAAAATTTGGAATTATACAAATAAAGTGGCTAAAATGTCCAAACCCTTTGACCCAGGGATTCCAATGCTAGGAATACATCCTAGGGAGGTTACTATTGAAAAAAAAAAGACCTCATAAACACCAAAATATTTATAGTAGCATATTATGTAGTAGCAAAGAAATGGGGGAAAAATAGATGACCACCAATTGTGGAATGGCTAAACAAGTTTGTGGAATGTAAATAATGCTGCATTGTTAAGTTACAAAGTATATGATGGATAAGGAGAAACATGCAAATACATGAACTGATGCAAAGTGAATTAAATAAAATCAAGAAGCATACACATACATATGTGTATGTACATACACACATACATATATATGTGCATCATGCAACATTGTAAATGGAAAGAACACCAACCACAAGACAATTGAAAATGAAGACTGCAAACTTACACAGAACAGACTTGACCCCAAAAAAGAGATATGAAAAGATACGTCCAACTTTTCAGAGATTGGGGCGGGGGGAGTCTGCAACTGTAGAACATTGTGTAAAGTCAGATTTTCTTAATGTTTTGATCAGTTTTGCTGACATTTTGTCTTTTCTTTTTAAAAAATTCTTTGTTATATAGGATACCTCTTAGGGAGAGTGATTGGGAAAGATACAGGATGAACTTTAGAAAATGTAAAAACAAAAGATATCAAGAAAATTTATTTTTAAAACAGAACAAGGGAAAAAAAGCCCATGGAACAGGAATCAGAAATATTAATACAAGAAGACAAATAAGACATAAGGGATGAAACAAATTAATTAAATCACTCTGTGTTTTGTTTTAGGGGATCAGATCTATTAGAAACAGATTTATTAATGTATCAAGCAATTGCTAGGAGGAGTTTTGGCTGTTAGGGATTTTGCCTTATCAGCCAAGAATCCCAACTAGAGGGTGAAGTCTAGTGGTTTATATACCATTCCAAAGATCTTCTAGAGAATTCAAAGCAATTATCTCTAACTGAATCTTTCATTATAGTTGCAATTCAAGAATGGAGCAGAAACAGAAACAAGTAGAAGATATCTTTATGGTATTAAAACATGATATAGCAGTAACGGATAGCCTCAAGGATGCAGAATGAAATAAAGGCAGTTAGGGTCAAACAATGTTATTAGAACAGATACAAAGGCTATTTTGCATCTGAAATATTCTAGAATTACTAGAATCTTCTGATGTTATCTAGTTAGTTTCTACCTGGACAATTAATTTTGATTCTATAGCCAGTGGCTTAATTAAATGGCCTCATTTTAAAATATTTTAAAAGGTTTAGGACATTAAGGTCTTTTAATTCTACTTTAGCTTTAATTCTGAAACAATAATTTGCTTCTTCATAAGTATCACTTGGCCTTGGTGCTGCTGTTTAATGAATGAGACCCATCACAAGAGTATGGACCCAGTAAGCTAGCTATACCTCCCCCCCGCCCCCCCCCCAAAAGGCACAGGATAGGTCAAAGGAAAGGGGATGAAGAAATGGTGCCGATTAGGGAAAACAAAATATTCTTAAGAGGAAATTCAGAAACCAAAAGAGGGAAGCATGGTGGAAAGCTTTGGGTTGGAGATCTATGGAGGCAGAAACAAAAGCAATTATCATCCTATTATTCTGTAGCTTGCCCATTTCCTTAAGGATTTCAGGCTATCATTATTGAGCCCTCTTTGTGCTTTTGTTTTCCCTACTAAAACGTGGCTTTCTTGAACTACAATGACATTCAGGCACTGGTACATTTGGCTGCCTATCTCCATACATCGGTACTATGGGGTTTAGCATTATGGCCCCGACTGGCTTTCTGCTAGCGCTGTGTAGTGGGAAGAGCACTGGCCTTTGGAGGAAGGTGAGACTTGTTGCCTTCAATACTATGTAGTTGTATGACCACGTGCAAGCAATCCACTAAATCTCTCTGAGCCCCATTTTGTTCACCTGTAAAATACTAATGAAGATACCATAGTACCTATCTCACAGATCTTTTGTTTTGTTTTTTGGAGGGCAATTGGAGTTAAGTAACTTGGCCAAGGCCACATGGCTAGGTTTTTATTTGTGTGTGCGTTAAGTGTCTGAGGCCGGATCTGAACTCAGGTCCTTCTGACTCCAGGGCCGACACTCTACTCACTTCAACACCTAGCCGCCCCTCTCACAGATCTTCTGGATGGCCCAAGTGAGAATGAGGAACTGAAAGGGTGGGTAAAGACCATGTGAAGGCATGGATCAGTGGAAGCAGAAACAGAAATGACAAGGTCATCAGATTATGGAAAGAAGAAAGAAGAAATAGATGAAGAGTTAGAGAAACAGATCACGAGCCTGACACAAAGGCAGCATATACTAATAATGGGGGGTTTTAATTATCCATGTTTCTACTGGAATTCTCTCTGACAAAAAAAAAGAGTAGCTAATAATTTTTTAAAATTTCAATATACATGTCAGTGTATATTGTGTGTGTGTGTGTGTGTGTGTGTGTGTGTGTGTGTGTGTGTGTGTGCATAAAATTGGGGTCAGGTGGACACAAGTTTGCATCCTCCCTCAGACATTTACTAGCTCTATGACCTGAGTAAATTAGCATCTCTCAGACTCAGTTTCATTTTCTAGAAAATAGGATAAAAAATGCACCTAGCTCACAGTATTGTTGTGAAAACAAATGAAAAAATATATGTAAAGCATTTTGCAAACCTTAAAGAACTACATAAATATCAACTATTATTAAGCTCCTATTTCCTCAGTTTACCCAGGGCAAGGGTGGAGAGGAAGCAGCTACATGAGCTGAAAACAGCTTGTCCTAGCTTTCAGGAGCCTATTTAAAATTTTCAGGGATGGGCATTTGCACCTTGGAAAATGGCAAATGCAAGAAATCAGGACTTAATTTATTGTCTTGCTGATTGTCTAGACATAAGAAAGTGATGGAGATATTAATAATGCAGATTAAAATTGTGTGTACTGGTGACTAGGTGGTGCAGTGAATAGAGCACCAACCCTGGAGTCAGGAGGAATTGAGTTCAAATCCTGCTTCAGACACTTAACACTGATTAGCCATGTGACCTTGGGCAAGTCACTTAACCCCAATTACCCTGCCCTCCACCCTCCAAAAAAATAAAATAAAATTGTGTGTCATGCAGTTTATTTTTCAGAGAGCAAGTTAAAATTATCAGCACAACCTTGCCCAGTTCCTATGCCCTACTCACCTCCACCTCAGCTATATGCTCCTGTGGCCTACTCACCTTCACTTCAGCTACATACAGTGATAGACACACCCTTGTTCTTGCCATTACCCACAGAGTTCTGCTTCCCTAACAAAGAATTCTGAAAATCTATTATCCAATCATAATCTTTTATCACTCCATCTCTCCTAGTCTTTCTCCTCTAAAACCTTCTTTGCCCTTATTGTGACCTCTAATCTTTCTACATTTTAGTACTTTTCCAGGTCATCACTTTGGTTATGGCTTCAATTTGGGTCAACCAGATCAACTCCAAATTATCCTTTTTTCTTGAGTTTATGCCTTGCCAAACCCCAGCCCTGTATTACTCCTACCATCTGGCTCAGAAGTAACACAATCATGCTGACTTGGTCTGCTATAAAAATATGTTATCTAAACTCAAATAGAAGGGCAGCCAGGTGGCACAGTGGATGAAATCCTGGGACTGGAATCAGAAAGACTCATCTTCCTAAATTCAAATCCTGCCTTAGACACTTACAAGCTGTGTGACCCTGGGCAAGTCACTTCACTCTGCTTCAAAAAGGAAATGGAAAATTATTTCAGTATCTTTGCTAAAGAAGCCCAAATGGGGTCACAAAGAGTGGGGCACAGCTAAAAAATGACTGAGCAACAAACAACAAAAGCTCAAATAGGCCTTCACTGTATCAAGGCAATGGTTTTCCTCTTTTTAAATTTTCTATCCCATCTCCTGTTGTATCTGTTCCAAACTTCCCCTTCTCTCTTTAAGCCTCCCAGTATAGGACCTCAACTTCATATTTTACTGGGAAAATTAATGCCATTTGCTGTGAACTCCCTCTTTCCCCCTTCTATTCTGTATATCTTACAAACCCTTGACATCATCCCCAACTATCTACTATGCTGCAGTATCTGAGAAAGAGATAGCTATTCTTCTTATTTACAAGCTCTCATATACCCTCAATCCCCTTCTATCCCTTTTCTCTAGCTGATTGTCCCTCTATGATCCACCTTCTTCCTTTATCTTCACTTTCTCCTAATTAGTTCTTTTCCTGATGCCTACATACATGCTCATCTATTCCATCTTGAAAAATCCTTACTAGATCCTTCCATCCCCACTATTATCTTTTCACAACAATCTGTATTCATTGCCTCCACTTCCTTTCTCACTCTTTCAAACCATCTGCGATCTGACTTCCAGTCTCATTACTCAAATGAAACTATCCTTTCCAAAGTCACCAATGATCTTTTCACCCGCCCAATCCAATGACCTTTTCTCAGTCTTTATTTTTCTTGACCTCTCTGCAGCATTTGACACTGCTGACTAACCTTTCTTCCTGGGATATTACTCCCTTCCTGGGTTTTTGTGATACAGCTATCTCTTGGTTTTCCTCCTCTCTGACCACTCCTTTTCAGTCTCCTTGGTCAGATCCTCATAATAATAACTAGTATTTATATAACGCTTTAAGATTTGCAAAGTACTTTACAAATGTCATCTCATTTTATCCTTGTAACAACCCTGGGAAGTTTGTGTTATTATTATCCTCATTTTATATATGAGGAAACTGAGGCAGACAGGTTGAGACTTATAGTTATACAGTTAATAATTGTTTGGCTCAAGATTTGAACACAGATCTTCATGATTTCAGCACTCTATCTACTGGCAGCTGGATATCTTTCTCCTTCATCAGATCATCATCCATATCCCATTTCCCATCTGTGAGCCTACAGGTTTTATCTTAGACTCTCCTCTCTTCCCTTCTCCTCTTCTCTCTTCTCTCTACAGTCTTTCTTACTGACTCCTCAGTTTATATTGGCTTGATTATTACCTATATATCTAGTTCTAGTGTCTCTCCTGAATTTCAACATCTTTAACTGTCCATTGGACATTTTAAACCGGACGTCCAATAAGCATCTCAAATTCAATATGTCTAAAGCAGAATTCATTAACTTTTCCCCAAACTCACTACTCTTCTGAGCTTCCCTATTTATTTCTGTGGAGGGCATCACCATCCTTCCTGTCACCCAGATTTGCAGCCTTAACTCTTTACTCCCACTCACCCCACATATACAATCAAGTGTTTAATCTTGTTGTTATGTACCTCCACAATGTCTCTAGTATCTGTTTCCTTCTCTACACTCACAGACCCACCAGCCTAGTTTAGGCCATCATCACTCCTGATTGATCTATCAGGTCTATGGGCCTTAAATCTCTTCCCACTCTGATTCATCATTCACATAGTTGCCTGAGTAATTTTCCTAAAGTGAAGGTCTAACGATGTGATTTCCCTATTCAATCAACTCCTGTAATTCCCTATTACCTCCAGGATCAACTGTAAACTCTTTGGTCATTTAAAGCCCTTCCCAACTTTGTCCTAACATAACTTTCCACCCCTTTTACACATAACTTCCTTAATTAGCCTTAGTATTCCTCATACAAGTTATTCTATTTCGTCTTTCCATGCCTTTATCCCCCTCTCACCATTCCCTCTTCCCTGGAATGTTCTTCCCCCTCATCTCTGACTCTAAAGATTCTCAATTACCTTCAATTTCTGTTTAAGTGCCCCTTTCTTTCTACATGAAGCTTTCCCCTGACCCCCTGATCTCTGCTAGGGCCTTATCCCCCACTCACTATTTATCCTCATTATTTATATTTCATATATATTTATATATGCACATATTGTCTATCTGGCTAGCTTGTAGGCTCTTTAAGGCCAGAGATCATTTCTCTTTGTTCTTTGTCAAGTGCCTAACAAACTGCTGGCCATATAGTGGTTTAATAAAATGCTTAATAAATTCACATTCCTTTCTTACTTTCCCAGTGCCTAGTATACATGTAGGTGCTTAAAATGCTTGTTCATTGATTAACTGACCAATTGGAGCTGTCCATAAGTGGAATGGGCTGCTTCAGTAGATAGTGTGTTTCCCATCAATGGAGATCTTCCATGGAGGCTGGATAATTGGTCCTCGGGGATGCTGTGCAGAGAATGTCATGGGATGGGGCCCCTTCAACTCTGAGACTCAGAGATTTTAAGTATAATTCACACTCCTTTGCTCATAATTCAAGGGCTTCTACAATCTGGCATCACCTTTCCATATTTCCATGCCACTCCCTTTTATTCATGCCACATTTGAGTCAAAATGGACCACTTGCTTTTTGCCCATACTCACCCCACACTTTCCCTTTTTTGTGCCTTTGCTCATGTTGCCCGTGTCCCTAGAATAGCCTTCCCTTTACTTGTTGAAGGAGACTAAGTAGCACAGTGGAAAGAACACTGGTTCTGGCATGAGAAAGCCTGGGTTCAAATTCTGCCTCTGACTCTTACTAACCACGTGGGACTTTTTTTGAATCACTTAACCTCAGTTTCCTCATGTGTAAAATGAAAGCATTGTCTACATTGTCTATGAGGTCCTTCCTTGTGATCTTATCAGCCTCTATTCAGTGTCCAAAAGTATAATTCAGCTCCTCTCTTCTAGAGACCTTCCAATCGTTCCCCAAGATCAGGGGGAACCTTTACCTTCCAGACCTCACGTGACATTTATTTGCTCTTATGAATTTATCATGTATTATTTTGTATTATAGTGATTCATTTCTAGATAGTATTTGCTTCTGAATTCTAAACTCCATGATGGCAGAGATAATGTCTACTCTAGCACAGATCTAGTACAGTGGTCTGTATGTAAGAGATGCTTAATAAGTATGTGTTATGTTGATTTGGGCTCAGTGGAACTCTGTTGAACTGAGGCAGGAGGAATATGTAGAATATGGGGCTTCTGTGTACCCCATTAGAGGCAAAGGTTTACCTTGAGTCTGGTGTGGGTGATAGAACTCGGTTCTCTGCTGTCTCCAGTGGGATGGAAACCAAAGGAACTCTTCATGACCTTTCCCCAGACAACTTGCTCCATTCTACCCCCAATGCCCAGTTTTCATGCCTGTAAGTGTCTCACCACCCCCTTCCCAAGCAGTGCTGCCAATACCCACCTCTCCTGGCAGCTAGTACTGCAGAATCAGCTATTCTCTAATGCTAAAAGTGTTTAGAAATAAGCCAAGGGGAGACTAACTCATTGTCTAGGTGGTGGATGATGCTAGAGCCAAAGGTCGAGTTGCATGCATCAGTATCTGGAAGGTAAATTAAGACACGGAGGTCTCCACTCCTGTCCTCTTCCCCCATCACCTTCCCTCCAGCGTATACATTTCATCTCTCAATTCCTTTCCAAAACATACTTCCTTCAGTGGCATATTCCCAGGCCTAATCATGTTGCTATTCTGGATTGTTAGTCATTCTGGCTGCAGAGTTGGACCTGCACAGTGCTGCTTGCAGACACCTGTTTGAATTTGTTTGAGGACCTATGGAGCTGGTCTTGAAGAGGGCCAAGACAAATTTTACCTTGAACCTGGACAACTTATTATCACCCATCCAAAAGGGAAGTGAAGACAGATGATTAGACCTTGTGCTACCTTGCCTGCTCAGGTTCCTTCCTCTACAACACCCCTTTCATCTGGGTGAGAGTCACTGACCCTCAGTAGAACTGGAACTAATTAGGTGCTAATACAGAAGGCATTAAACTCCCATGACCCACAGAGGCCCTGGAAACTGGTGCAAAGATTTCAGGTCCCTTTGTTGCATATACTGGATTAATGTGTAGTCCATCTATATACAGCAGGGACACCTAAGAGTGTGTGACCTCCCATCCCTTTTTACTCCAGCTCTACCACTGACCAAGTGGAAGGAAATTACCTGTATTAGAGTAAGGAAAGAACCAAAGAAGAGGGTGAGGCAGGTTCCATCCCAGTCTCTCTGTGTCTTAATTGGTTCTCCTCACTTCTCCTGACTGGTGGCCCTCATTCTACCTATCATGTAGCCCTCCACGACTCTTTATATGAGGCTCTTTTGATAGCCTCTCCCTAGAATCCTTAGGGCATCTCTGACTCCCACTACATAAGACCTGCACTGCCATACACAATGGAGTATCTGACATAATTTATTTTACTCCTACCTCCCAACCTCCACCTTTCCAAAGCTTGGAAGAGCCAAACTAACCCAAACTGAACCCTCCCATTGAATGTCTCCTCCCCGTTTCAGCTCCTGCCCAGCACCAGACCAGTCTCCTCATCTCTAATCCTCAGCTTCTTCATCTGTTCCATGGGGTTAATAACATACTGTACTTGTATTTATTTTCCTCACACGATGATTTTAAGGATCAAATGAGATAACAGATATGAAAGTACTTTGTAAATGTAAAATAGTATGAAAATGTGAGATTGTAATTTTTAAAAAACTATTTATCAATTTAAATATCTGTCAAACTCTTTCTTCTTGATGGGGACTTCTGCTCCTGTACGGGTTGGCCTAGACGATCACTGAAGTCCCTCCAACTTTCAGATTCTATGCTTATATGAAAGGTCCAGCCCTCAGCCCTTAGACAGACCAGAGCTACACTCCCCCAGTCAAAATCACTGCCTTTTTAATTGTTTGAAGAAGACTCATACCACCTGATTCAGGGGAGGCAAATGGTGGGGGGAGCATTACCCATTGCCCCTTTCTTCCACCCTCTCCCCAAACACCCTAGTCCTCTCCAAAATTATTTTAGCCAAAAAAAAAAACCCAACCCCAAAGCCCCCAAACAAAACAAAACAAAAAAAAAAGAAACAAAGCAAACAAAACAAAACAAAACAAAACACTGACACCAACTGGCCCTGGGGCTATGGTGAATAGGGCGTGTGTGGGGGCAGGGGAATCCCGACCTGCTTGAGGAAGGGGTGGCAGGCCAATAGGGACCTATCCCAGCCGGTTTAACTTCTTTACCTGGCTGGAAAGTTTCAGGGAGTCTGATGGGGGAAGGGGCGGGAGGCTGGATCTAGAGCTTCTCCTGCAAGAGGGAGGGGAGGGTGAAACTTGGGGGAGAAGGGAGTCCCGTGGTTGGGGTGTCCTCTGGCTCAGGACACCACGGGCTCTGGACAGTCACAGTTAGGCAGTCACAGTCACAGACACTCACAACCCAAGAGCACCCCCCCACCCCCCAGGTTTCCCCTAGCCCACCCCCCTCCCCACGTCCCAGCCCTCCCCCCTCCCCAGCCCCCTCTCCCAAGGGGGCACAAAGCAATAAATTACAATTTCCTCCCCAGTTCCAAGAGCCTCTATCTCATTCATCACCCTCTAGCTATTGTGGAGAGAGGAAGCCAGGCTTCTGGCTCCCCAGCCCCAGTCCATCCGTGGTTGGATGTGTGTGGCTGTGGGTATTTAGGGAGGGGTCTTTATTTTAGTCTCCCCCCCCCATTGGTCCCTTTCACGGAAAGGGTTGGGGTCCCCACCCCCATGGGTAGCCGGGGTCCTGCCCCTCGCTGCCCACTTCCCCTGTTTTTGGGCAGTGAAATCAGGTGTGGAGGGAGTGGGAGGGGCCCATGAACAAGCCTTCTATCCCCCAGAACTGCCCTCAGCTCCCATGACCAGCGCCCCCCTCCCCCCAACACCTTGATACCTTCCCCTCTCCCCAGGAGCCAGCCTGGGCATTGGGCTCTGGGGGCCGAACTGTCCAACGAATGGGGGCGGGGAGGAAGCGTGAGTCATCCTGGATCTGAAGGGCAAACTTCTTTTTTCCCCCTTTCCCAGGAGCCAGCAGAGGGTAGATCCAAGAACCCAGGGTTAAAGTAGCAAGGGTCAATTTCCCTTCCCAAACACTTGAAGGAACGCCGTGAGTTCCCGAGGTGGAGAGAGAAGAATCGGGTGTGTTCGACTGGGGAACCGGGGCGGTTAATGCGCACAAAAGGGTCTCCATGCCTCGGCTAGGGAGAGTGCGGAAGTCTGTGTCCCTTGGAGAGGGGAAGGTTGGGAGGGAACAGGTAAGGGAAAGAGACGGTGCTGTAGGGAGTTAGGGTTCAGTGTCCGATGTGTGTGCGTGGTGGGAAACGTGCTCGTGGCGAAGGGAGGAGGGAATCTGTGTCCAACAGTCCACAAGGAGGGTGTCCGTGCCTGGTTGGTTGTGGTGGTGGCGTGGGGTGGGGGTGGGGGTAGGGTCCCTTTCCGGAGCACAGAGATTGGGGCAGGTTGTAGGGAAGTGTGAGTGTGTCTGTCCGCGTGGTGCCGCTATACCAGAGCGACTGGAGCATCGGCGCGGCCCACGCTCGCGGCGCTGCTCCTTCGGCTGGGACTGGGAGTGGTGGCCCCGCTGCCTCCTTCCCCCGGGCAGCCGTGCTGCAGCAGGATGTCGGCACAGAGCTGGCTTCCAGCTCGGCGAGCGTAGAACAACGCGGTGCGGCCCTGAGCATCCCGAGCAGATACATCGGCGCCATACTGGAAAGAAGAGGACTCAGTAAAAGTTCCTTCCATGATCTTGGAAGGGAGCAGCAAAGTAACCACCCATAATGAAATAGAAACAATTGTGAAAACCTGGGTCAGTGTATCAGTAAGACAGATACATTAAAAAGGCTTTCAAGATGACGAGCTATGTCTTCGAGGTCCCTCTCCCTCTCCCCGGCAAAGCCTCGCCTCCTTGTTGATCTAGCCCATCTCCAGTCTGGCTCTAGTTCTAAGCGGGACATAGAAGAGACAGACTGGAAAGCCGGACAATGTCTCGCACTTCTGCCCTTGGTGCTGCTAGACATTCCAAACGGTTTTCTTTGACCCTCCTCGATTATCTAAGGCCTCTTGATCTTTTCCCCTTTCCACGTACCCAGACTAGCAGCTGTGTGATGACCACATGGGCGAGCTCTGCCGCTAGATGTAGCGGGGAACGGAGCTGTGCGTCTCCCACGTCGCTGTCCAGGGGCCCATGACGCGCGTGGGCCAGGAGCAACAGCACCCCAGGAACGTCTTGAGCCTGCACTGCGGCCCAGAGGCGGCGGCCCAGGGACTCTTCCGGACCTCCCAGTGGTGCCAGGAACAGCAGTTGCTCATATTTGGCCCGGATCCACGACTCTCGCTCCTCCCTGAGAAGACGTGAAGATAGAGGGAGGTGGGGGAGAGCCCCCTCCTCCCTCAGAGATTGCCTTCCCCTTTCGAAAACCTCTTCATCTATTCCCCACCTCTCCTTCCCTCTCTCTTCTCCCTGACTCCTCACACCTGGAAGATTCCCTCGTGGGCTTGGCTCGGCCTCGGGTGTCGCTCTCCCATATGAGATTGGCCGTCTCGTTGCCAATAGCTGTCAGCACCAGGGTCAGCTCCCGTGGCCAGTCGTCCAAGTCCAGGGATCGAACACGCGATAGGTGAGTGCCCAAATTTCGATGGATTCCGGAGCACTCAATGCAGATTAGCGCGCCCAGGTTCAGACTTGCCCAGGTGGGGTCTGGGGGTAGGACAGAGAGCATGGGTCATTTTCACACACGCTGGTCAGATACCCTCTCCAACCCCCATTCTTCCAATATCGGGACCTCAGTCTCTATCCCACCTCGGGGACCAAGGGATTCTCTTTCCTCTCTCTGTCCTTCCCGGAACCCTGGCCCCATTCCTCTTCAAGGTCCGTTTGTCTCCCTACATGAACACATGCCGCCAGCCAAATGCCCTGTCTGAGCCGCCCCGCCCCACCCCCACCTCCACTCATCTGTTCCGCCCTTACTGGGAGCTCCGCAGTCCACACACAGAGAGTTTCCCTTTGCGTTCCTAATCGCCTGAATGGCCACAGCCTCGCTCTGACTGTCAGTGCGCAGCTGAGGAGAAAAGGAGACCTGGGGTTAGCAGTGATCCTTTAGAGGCAATCCTGGGGTGAAGGGCTCTGTCAGAGTACATATTTAAAAGGTCTATACTTCGAGGTCTTTTAGTCTGGCCTCAACGTTTTACAGAAGAGGAAACAGATTTAAGTTTTAAGCGACATCCAAGTTCATACAACTCTAAAAGGCAAGAGTGCATATCGGAGCCTAGATTTTCTGACCACAAATCCAAAATACTTTTCTCCACAGTTCTTTCCGTGAGCTATGTTCCTCAACCTCCCAACCACAAAAGTACCTTTCTCCAGGCGCTGACTCCTTTACTTTACCTTTTCCCACCAGTCCTCACCTTGACCTTGCTGCTCTCGCAGCATTGCAGACTGGCTAATATTTGGCTCTCGATGGCCTGAACCCAGGAGTCTCGCTCTTCGAAGCTCCCAGCTTCAAAGTGCCAGGTCTGTCCAGTGCTTGACACAATCAGGAACTCGAAGTTTTCCTCTGAGGGGGACGTGGAAGGGGAGTGGGGTAGAACAGGATGGTAGAACTCTAACACACTATTCTCCCCAAACCCTCTCCCCACCTCCCCAGACGGCCATCCCAGGGCCCCTGCAGGGTGGGGTGGGAGCAGTATGGGAGAGGGAAGAAGAATGGGAGAGCAGGAAGCCCAGGCACATGCAGGGGAAGCAGGTGCACCCCAACCCCTGCATCCCAGCTGAGTGCCCTTCCCAATTTCCCCACTTTATTACCTGCTTTATAAATATTTCTTAAACTACCAAAGGATTTTAGTTTCCACATTTTGCGCTTGGCTGGTTTCCCGAAGCGAAGGAGACAGACAAGAGAAATAGAGAAAGAAGAGATAGAGAAAAGGAGACAGACAGTAGAGAAACAGAGGAAAGAAAGGATGGGGAGAGAGACAGAGAGAAATACAGAGAGACAGAGAAAGATGCAGAGAGAATAGGAGTAGAAAAGTGTAGGAGAAGAAGAAAGGAGAGGAGAGGGTAACAAAGGCAGTGGGAAAAATAAAGACAGACAGATAGGGAGAGAAAGCAGAACTAAAGGTCAGTGGCCCCAGAGCAGAGTGGAGCAGAAGCAGAGAGCAGTGAAAGTAGGGAGATCTGGAATCCAGGCCCTGAGCAACAGGGGCTGAGAGCAAGGTGTGTGTGGGGGAATATGAGGTGATGGATTGAAAGGAGCAGATTCTAAGGGGAGCGGGAAGGAAGGGTTCAGATCTCAGTGAGCTTTGGGGAAGGAGGGACTGAGGTTGGAGGGCTAGGGAGAGAAAGATGGGGGTCATTTGGAGAGAAAGGGCAGGAACTGTGGGTTCACTAGGGAGAAGGGCAGGGACTGAGGGATGCCAATTTTCTTTTAATAAAAATGTTCACAGTTAATATAAAAATATGCAAAAGAGAACACAATTTAGGCTCTTTTCCTGCACCATTCCAGGACTTCCAGTCAGGGTTTCAGGTGGGGGTAAAAAATAGGGCTGCCTTGCCATGGCCTCACCTTCAGCCTGCCCAGCAGAGCCTTCTGTCTTTGATGGTGTGGTCAATTTTTTCCGCCTCTGTTTCTTCACCATGGGAGAAGGAGGAGGTTCCCTACTCAGGGGACTTAAGTCTCCAGATGGTGTACAGTCTTTGGGAGGATGCATAGTTGACTCAGTTTCCCCAGAGTCAACTCTGCCCTCTTAGTAATGAAAAAAAAAAATCCTTTTCCCTAGGGGGATTCCCCCCTCCCCCTTATCTCTTCTTTTCCTCAGATATATATCTCTGTCTCATCTATCTTACTCTCTCTTCTCAAGGATGCTCCACCATCCCAACCTCCATTTCCACCCCCATTTTGACCAGAAATGAGCATTTCATTTTGGGAAGAAGCAAGACTGACCAGTACTGAGGGCTCGGGCCAGGTTCCGGTCTGGCTTCAGTAGATGCTTTGATGTCTGGTCCTGGGGTGGCTGCAGAGAACTGGGGCTGGGAGTAGGGGTGGGAGCAGGAATGTCTGCTAATGAGAGAGGATGGGAGGGAAGAAAGGGAAATCTTCAATACAATTCCTTCATCCTTCTGCTCCCCAGCTCCTGTTTTTGCCACCTCCACTTCTCATCCCTCCCCTGCTATAATCTCAATATTCACCTGCCTCCTGCTCCCATTGCTTCATCTATCCCTCACTCCTCCCCTACTTATCTCCTTATTGACCAATTCCAATGGTCTCCCCTTTCCCCTTTCCCCCCTGACCCTACCCACATATGCTGGTTGTATATACCATATATATACATATACATTCTATATATGTGTGTGTATATGTATGTATGTATGTATGTATACACACACACATATATATATATCCCCACATATATACAGTATACCCATATACTGGTTGTATATACCAGTGCCTTCAGCCATCTGGACAGTGCTCATATCCTTGACAAGTCCATTGATGCTGGCAGAGGGGCCAAAGGCTGAGATGGCTCGAGGAGGTCGCTTGCCTGGTACCTTTACCGTTGTCCGAAGCAAATCCATCTCCTTTCCATGCGTGCTGTGGATGTAATCCTGAGAGACAGAAGGATTCTTACATGGTTAGGGGTAAGAGAAAATGTCTGCATCACTGTAAATCTTCAGGTTTCTGGAAAGTATCTAAAGAATGATAGCCTGATATTTAACTAGCACTTGAAAGGTTGAAAATCATTTGTAATATACATTTCTTTATTTGATTCTCCCAAAACCCCACAAAGGGCATCTACTACAGGCATCCCATTTTATGAATAAGGAAATTAAGGCTCATAGTTGAAGTGACCTCCATGTCAGAGATGGGATGTGAAGCCAGATTTCCTCTGACCCCAAGTCCCCAGTTCTTTCCATCAAACACCAGCACTTCTATAATACACAGTGGAGATTGGTGGGGGGATGGAGTAGGGGCTAAGGAAAACCATGGGGTCTGGAGAGGGGAGATTTTCCAGGAGGTAACTAGCAATTGACTGAGATTATCCAGGTAATTCATAGGAGTTGTGGGGGAGGAATCAACACTGCAGAGTTGGGGGGCACTCACATTAATACTGGGGTGGTACAGTAGGAAACCATTGCTTGATAGTGTCACGTATTTTTTCTTCCATTCCTTATTCAGTGAATTTCCACTTCGTTTCAGCAGGAAACTCTGGGGTGGGGATGAAGATGGGCCAGAGAAAAGTTAAAGTGCAACCTAGTGTGAGCAAGGTGTTTCCCCCCCAGCTCCAGTCGCCAGATCCTTCCTAATCTGCCCACCTGCTTGATTGGGATTGCCCTGCCACTTCCTGCTGTTTCCCCTCGGCTGTCCAGGCTCCGCTTTTCAGAATCGCTGCCCCTTCGATTCTGGAATGGTTTACTGTCATTAGACAGAGTAGATTGGGGACAAAGTGGCAGATATCAGGAGGAGAGAGGAGAAAGGGATGAAGGGATTGAATGAACTGAGAAAGAGGTCAAAAGGACTGGTGGCCTAAAGGAATTGGAGGAACAGGGAAGGGAGATGCTAATGGAGGGACTGTTAGAATAGAGAAGGTGAGATGGGTGTACGATTTACCGCAAAGAGACTCGTCCGACGTTTGGCTGCTCGGTGCAGAGACCCTGGCGTACTCAGGCCAGCCACAGCAGCTGCTTCAGCCCGAAGCTCTCGATGACCAACATTGGGTGAGGAAGGAAGGGATGATGAATAGTCACTGGTATGCCCCCCATTACTGGCCTGGGGAGAAGATATTTGAGTCAAAAAGAAGAGTATCTTGAATTCCCTTAAATCCATACATATGTAGACATGGGAAACTGACTCTGAGGATTTTACCTGGGAGATCAGGACATCACTTCCACCCCCTGCTCACCATTTTTGAAGTCCCATCCCTTACATGTCCTCCAGCATCTCTACCCTTAAAGCCAATCCAGTATCTTACAGTCTTCCTTCTCCTGTTCCTCTTCACTTTCCCCAACCAGCCCCTCTTACCTGCCCTGCCACAGGGGTGGAGGCAGCTGAGTGACTGGGGGAGCTGGGCAGGGACTTGCAGGCAGCCAGGAGCTGCTGCTGTTTTCGCAAGGTCACAACCTTCTGGGCCACTGTTGAGGTGGGGGGAAAGCATGATAGGTACTGATACTTCCTCTCACTTATCTACAGTGCCTCCTCACATTATCAGGCAGGCACACACACACACACACACACACACACACACACACACACACACACACACCTTGGACCTGGAAAACAAAAACAAACTCACCACTCATCAACACACACTCTTTCCCTGTATTCATATTAGCCCCATCAACTTCCCCAAGCCCCCTTTGCCCTTCTATGTTAAACCAGACCCTTTCTTCAATCTCCCTTTTTCATTGTCACTCACTTCACTCTTTCCTCACATCTTCAATGATCTCATCCATGCACTCATCCTGCCCCCCCCCCCACTCCCAGTACCCATGAATCTTTCTCACCCTCCTGGAAGACCCTGTCCACATTGAGCCCATAGGTGGCACAGGTCTCATAGTAGCTGCATCGCTTCATTTCCCCACATAGAGCTCGGGCACGAGCATCCCCCACAACCCGGGGGGAAGAAGCACTAATCCTGTCTGATGGGGAGAGAAAGGTGAATGAGCACTTTCACTCTTTCCTTACTGCTTTCTGTCCCCTAAAGGCTAGGGAACTGAAATGGGGAACATTAGAGAAAGACTATATCACCATTGTTCTATCCTGCTCTAGCTCTCACTTTCGAAGAACCACCAGATCTTAAAGTCAGAAAGTCCCTAAGGTCATGTAGTCCCACCTTGACTTGAACAGAAATTCCCTCTCCAGTGGTCCCAACAAGTGGTCCTCATCTTCCACTTTAGTAATGATGAACCCACTGACTCCAGGGGCAGCTCTTTTCTTGCTCTAAATATTATGAAGCTTTTCTTCTTTTCTTTTTGCTTTTTTGGAGGGCAATTGGGGTTAAGTGACTTGCCCAAGGTCACATGGCTAGTAAGTGTTAAGTGTCTGAGGTCATATTTGAACTTAGGTTCTCCTGACTCCAGGGCCAGTGCTCTATTCACTTCGATACCTAGCTGCCCCGAAAGTTTTTCTTTCTATTGAGCTGAATTCTGCCTTCCTGCTACGTTCTCTCATTACTCTCAGTTCTATCCTCTAGAGCCAAGCAGACTATTATCTCTTCTACATGACAGCCCTTTAAATACTTGAAGACATCTATCATGTTTCTCCTAAGTTTTCTTTCCTGGCTACACCTCTCTCCACATCAAGTAACTACTTAGGATTCCTCTTTTCTTCCCCTCCAGGCCTGCCCTTTCCCCAGCACCTCCTTACCTTGTGTCCCCACCAGTGCTAGGGCCAGACCCCCCCGGCTCTCCCCACGAAGGGAGTTTAATTGCACATGGAGACGACTCACAGCCTGGAAACTGTTCTCATCCTCCAGGCTGAAGACGAAAATGACAGCATCTGCCCAGCCTGAGAACTAAATGAAGAGAGACAAATGAGGGAGCAGACAGAAAGAGGAATCCTTCCTTATAACTCTCAAGACTCTACCACGTGTGAGAACTAGAAAGGACTGAAGCAAGGAAAAAATGATCCCTTCCCTCCCACTAAAGCACCCCCTCAACTTTGCTTCCCCAGAAGTCTGACCACTAACCAGTCTCCTCTCTGTTTTCCCTTCCCCATTCACCTTGGCATCTGGTGCCCCGGCTTCCTCTCGGATCAGCAGTAGGTGACTTTGACCATCTACCAACATCTCCTTCTTATGCTGCTCACCTGTCCAAGATTATTAGGAGGGAAAGGATTGTAATACACACACACACACACACACACACACACATACACATCACATTGCATATACTTCAGTATCATGGTTTCATGGTAGTGGGGAAGGTCCCATAGTTTTGCTCTTGAATCAAAGATTTATTGACTCTCTTCCCCCACCCAATCCCTTCCAATTCCTAAGGACTCACTCTCTGTCTTCTCTAGCACCTGGTAAGAACCAGTCAGGAATCTGTGAATGAGCGATGACTTCCCACTCCTGGCATCACCCAGTACACCCTGTGAACAAGGAAGTGATCTGAAGTCATAGGTGAAACAAGACCAAAGAGATTAAGAAGACAGTCTTGGGATCTGGAATGATGGGGGAATGTCACCCTCATTGAAGCTGAAATGATTGGCAGAGGCCAATCATGAAAGGAGGGATAATGCGGAGACTGGATAAGAGCTTGGGGGGAGGCATGGGAGGACTCTAGAGAGCAGCATGCTGTAGTAGAAGGGCTGTTGGAGACCAAAGTGGAGACTGACTTGGACTTAAAAGGCCTGAGTTCGAATTTTGGCTCCACCACTTGGAAGCTATATGACCTTGGGTGAATGATTTCATTTCTTTGGACCTCAGTTTCTTCATCTGTAGAATGAGTTTATTGGACTATATTACGTCTAAGCTCCTTGCCAACGTTAATGTGGCAAGATTCTATAGTGGGAGTGTTGTAGAGGGGACTCCTATTCAGATATGGGCTGAACTAGATGAGATCCCTTCCAGCTCTGAGAGTCTGTGATTCTAAGAGCAGAAAATTATTCAAGGATCAAAGTAGACTTCACATAAAGAACCACCAATAAAATGGAGTCTCTACTTCTTTCAAGGAAATGGAGAGCAAGACATAACCACTCTCAAACCACTTTCAATGTTGCTTCAGATTTCAAGTTCTGGACTATGGAAGACCTTTTTTAAGGAAAAGTCTGAGAAGATACTAAAATGAGGAGAGGTCTGGAGGTGGGAGGAGAAAAGAATAGGAAGAAAGGAAGAGAAACTGAATGGGGACTGCTGGGCAGGAGAAGAAAAAGATGAAGTGATATGGACTGACAATATAGGGTTATGAAGGGAGAGACTCTGAAGAATCACAATCCACCATTCCTCATCTTCATAGAAAGAAAGGAGAGGCACTGGCTGAGAATATAATGGGAAGAGAGAGCAAAACTTGGAAGAGACTTTTCTACAGTCAATTATACTGGTTCACATACCAAACGAAGTTCAGGGATGGATCGGCTCAAAGTCCATTCCTGGCTATTGACCACAGCTTCTGAAAGAAGAGAGAGGATAGGAGAAGTTTAGATCTGGCCTTCCAGACCTGATGGAGAAAGCCCACATGGAAATGAAAGAGTGAGCATTTCAGCAACACACACACACACACACACACACACACATGCAGGCAAATTTCCAAACCTTTCTGCCTTCCCACTCCCCACTCCCCTTCCCACCCCCCCTTACGGATGGGTCACTTCCCTTGAGTTGAAAAAGCTAGGGAATAAGATGCTAAGACAGTGGTCCACACTCCGCCCCCATCAAGCTTGCTTTCCCCACAGCTGTTGCTGCCGCTCAGAGGTTGCTTAGCAACAGAACCAGAGAGACAAAAATACTTCACACTGGCATCTCCCTTAAAGCACATCCCCAACTGTGTGTCCCCCCACATCCCAGCTCAGAAGAACTCGTGCCTGCTAAGGGCAGGATAGCCCCTTCTCTAAGAGGAGGACCAGGAGAGTCCAGAAGGTTTACAATGTGAGGGGGTGGGGTTGATTCCAAGGAAAGACAGAGCTTGAGGTTAGGTGCAGGGATTAAGTAGAGGATGGAAGCCAAAGAGGAATGGGAGAACCTCTCAACTTCCATTTCCTAGAGAAGGGAAACTGAGGCTTGCAATGGTAGTAATGAGGGTGATTAAAATCCCTCCCCCTTTCAGGGTCACATGCACAGGTCAGACTCCAGGTAGGAGATTTCTGAAACACTTTCCAAACTTAACTGAAAGAAAAGAACTAAGGCCCTTTAAAAATCCGTCCACTTTCTCATCCAGAATATCAGTAGCAAATTAGAAAGAGGAAGTTCAGGTGGTGTGGGGACCATCGCCCTCCTAAAATTTTCCCTTTTTCTGATCCCTCTAGGGTTTGGCCAGGTCAGAAACCCAATAACAAATTGGGGAAGGGAAGTTCAAGGGGAACAGGGAGCATCAACCCTTTCCAGTTGTGAGCTACAGCAAGGTGCTGCAGGAAATGGCTTTGGGAAGCTTCTTCCATTCCTGTCTCCTCAGATCCCTTGCTCCTGTCTAGTCCCCTGTGTCTGACAGCCTGACACTGGAGGCCCGGACGTTCCCAGGGTGGAGCAGCTGCAGTGGGAGCAAGCGGATCTGAAGCCATCTGCTCCTGACAGCTCCGGAGCCAAACTCCGGGCCACCACCCCCGCTCCCCGACAGCCTCCCAGGAGAGAGAACAGACCCACTCCACCCCTCCCCTACATCTCATGTCCAATAAAGCCAAAGCTAAAAACACAACAAATACAACCAGAGCATTAACTTCTATGCAGTTCCCCATGACTCCTGACTCACTGAGTCAGGACCCCAGCTGATGTGAACTTGACTCTGTGTGGGAGGGGGGAGGGTAAGTGGGAAGTGAGGCTCCCCCCCCATCACATCCCACGCCCTCCTCCAGCTCTCTACCCCCTACAGTTTTGCAGTTAAATATCCAGTAGTTTCAGCCCACACACTTCCCCTTCCCTCCTCCTTCTGCTTCCAGGACGTCGAGCAAAAGACAAAATCCCTGCCATCTCACTCGCCTGCTACCCTACCCAGGAGGACCTGCACAGGCGAGTGGCTGCCTGCAAACTAGCTGTGGAGCTTGTTGGCACCAAGTACACAGGATCACAGACCTCCTCCCAGCTCTCCTCTTCCCCATCTTCCACCAAATTCCCTTTGGGGGTTAAAAAATAACACATGTAGTCCCTTTTCTCTGTCCTAAGTAACAGGCAAAAACTGGAATCAGGGATGCCTGGCTTCCCGAGGAATCTGCAAATGACTGCTAATTCTCACCCTGACCAAGGACACATTTTCCCAGCAGGCTTGATTCACTCTCCCTGGGACCTATAGCCAGACACAGAAGCTGGCCACTCCCCCTTATTCAAACTCCCTCTCCCATTCCCTCTAGTCTTCAAAGGACACCCAGTGAGTCCTGTTGCATCCTTCCACGTATGGTTAAACACCAAGAGGTCATCAAGTAGTAAGCAGGAGCCCAGGTGTCCCTAAAGGCCAGTCCTTTTCCCTCAGGCCTGCACTCCAATTTCAGCTTCTCTTACAGGTTGTACTAGAGAGTTAGAATGATAATAACTGATATTTATATAAGTCTTTTAGTCTTACAAAGCTTTTACACTGAGGTCCTAGCCCTGACACCCTTCAGGCCCTGCTGTTCAATTATTCCCCTCCCCCTTAGCTTTCCTTGGCCTTACTCACTCGGGGAGGCTCGAAGCTCTACAGCCAGCAGCTCCCGGGACCCGCTGCTGGAGGTGAGGCCTGAGGGTCCAGGAGATGGCCCTGGACCTGGGGGTCCCCCGGTACTCTTGGTGAAGATGCCACTGATGAATTTGAGCATCTTACGGTCCCGGGTGGAGGCACGACCCCCCTCCCGGCCCCGTTTCAGCCCAGGAGCAGGAGGCTCCAGAGTGATTGGAGGTGCAGGCCCCGGAGGAAGCCCAGGGGAGGTGGCAGAGGCTGCTGGAGAGGCAGCTGGAGTTGACGGGGCCGCTAGAGGAGGAGGAGAGCCAGCAGGCTGCCCAGGATGCAAGTCACTGTTGTCCAGCGTCTTACTCTTGCCTTTTCGCGGGGACAACTTTCCTCGGGCTCCAGCCCCTTGTCCGGCTGCAGCACCTGCTCCGACACCAGTCCCAACTCCGGCTGGGGCTCCGGCCCCAGCACTGCTCTTTGACCCCTTGACCCGTGGCTTGCCCTCGCTCTCTGGCCATGATAGGCGACTCCCTGCGGTCTTTCCTCCTCCAGCTTTGCCCCCACTCGTGGTTACCGTCTTGCAAGGCTTGGGGGCAGGTGGGGGGGGCGCCACCTTGAGTCGACGGTTGCCGGTGCCGGGGTGGGGAGAAGAGGAGCCTGGAACGCACCCCCCACCCCGGCTCTCTGGCTCCGGTCCCCCCCAGCTTGGGCTGCTGAGTAGTGGGCGCCGGGAAGAAGTGGAGCCCCCTCCAGGTTTGGGATCTGGACTCAGTCCCCCGGAGAGCGGGGGTACAGGAGGGGCGGCCCAAAGGGAGAGGCGGCGACCCGGAGCAGGGGAGACCGGACAGGCTGGGCTGGTTGGAGCAGGGGACAGGGAAAGGGTCTCTGTCCCTGCCCCCGCGCTACTGGTGCTGATCCATAGAGCATCTTGCCGGTGGAAGAGACGTTCCTGCCGCTTCTTGCCGGCCTCATCTGCTCCTCGAGGGCTTCCAGGTTCTCCCCCTTCTGGTGCCCTGACTATCGGGGCCCCAGCCCCTGATGGTGAAGGAGGCGGTGGAGGCACAGACTCAAGCTTGACCAGGGTCAGCGAGATGAGGTAGGTCGTTGTCCGGCGCTGAAGCGCGCCCGCACCCCGGCTCATGGGGCCCCGAAACCCCCGGGCTGGGGTGGGGAGGGGGCTTCCCCCAAATTGGCTCAGGGAGGCCCGGCCATGGGGTAGCTCTGCGTGCTAGTCGCTGGACTCAGTCCCCCGCTCAACCCCCGCCCAGGCTCCTAGGTCCCCGCCGCCTCCGCCTATTCCGAGAGCGCCCCCCTCCCATCACACAGGGCTCCTCCTCTCCATGCCCCCCACCCTGCACCCCCAACCCTTTCCGAGGCCCGGGACCTTTAGTGCGGCTCTCAGGAGGCGAGGGCGTAACCTCACATCCCCCAACCCGTAAGGGGAAGCAGAGATGGGGTCTTGAAGGGGGAGGCTTGAGAGAGTAGGAGGGGGTAGACAGGGCAAATAGGCGATGTGGGGGAAACAGGAATGCCAGGGAAGAGGGGAGGCCGAAGAGATGGAGTGCGGGGGCGATGAGGTTTGAGGGGTTGAGGTGTGCTTAGGGGAAGAAGGGTGGAGGATGAAGAGCAGGGGAGAGGAACTGGGGGTGGGGTTCAGAGGAAGGGGATGCAAGGGGTGAGGGAAATGCGGAGGATACGCGGGGGCGCAGGGAGGATAGGATGCAGGATGGAGATGTAATGAGAAGGCGGGGGGGGGGGAGGATGCAGGAGGATGCAGGAGGATGATGGGGGCCGGAGGGTCTGGGGGAGGGAGGGGTTTGGGGTCTAGGCGAGGGTTCGGGGGTTCGCGGGGGTTCACCGGGCTCGGCTCGGTCCGGATGCGCGATGTATCCGGGCGCTCCCCTCACACTGAGGAGGAGGCGGCCCCCTGCCGCCCCCCCCCAACCAAATCTCCCCCCCACCTTCCCACCACACACACATACACACACACCAGCCCGGCTGTCTAAATGGACGCTGCGAAATCCAGAGCTGGATTTCCCTCCAAAATCCCGGACTGGATTTCCATCCCAAATCCCGGACTGGATTTAAGCAGACTAAGTCATTGACCCCCGCTTTTCCCCTTCTCCAGAGCAACTGGATGTGGTGAAAGGGGTTCATGAAAGTAGGTGAAAGGGCAGTAGTTACAACCGGGAGAAGCACCATTTCTGCTAATTTGATAATTCTTGGCGGGGGGGGGGGGGGGGTTCTTTGAAGAAAGAAGTTCGGAAGCCTCTAGACCCTGCTCTCCTAAGAGACCCTCACACCTCGAGCCGAACTAGGATTTCGGTTATCCTCCCTCACTAAAGGGCGTATTTGGGCCTGATTCCTACGCTGTGTCCCTCATTCCCTTTCACCCCCGCGAGGTAGGTTACGACTGCCCAATGCCCTTCCTGGAGTGATCTTGGCATTCTGAGTTCCCCAATCCCCCAGGAGACTGAACAGGGCACCGAGTTGTTTGGCGGAAGGTAGGGGGCGGCGGAGAGGGGACACCAGTTCCAGTGAATCAAAGACTCCCGGGCGGAGAGGAGGGTGTAAATCTGTGGCTTTACACCCCTCCACTCTCACAAAAATGCATCCTGTATCCATGGCAACCATGGCTCCGAAAGTACCCGGGAAACAGCGGGAATAATGAGGGAAGAGGGATCAGTGGAAGTCAGGAGAGCCAAAGGGGGCCTCTGAAGAAGGGGAAAGAACGGTTTGTTGAGGAAAAAGTTGGGGTGAGGGAAGCTCTTCCGCCTCAGTACTGCTCCCCAATAATGTAGGAGTATACAGAGGTGCTTTTGTCAGGTAGATGGCGGTTCACCAAGGGAGTGGGACCTGAGAACTCCCAGGTTTCCATTTTCCTTTGGTGTGTTGACTTTTTTGTAAGGACAGACTAATGGGGGTAGGGTAGAGGGGTGTCTATAAATCTCCTGGTACCCTAAATCAGGGGATTAATATCTTCCTAGAAAAGGGATACAGGTGGGTAACCCCGGCGTCCCTTTATCGTGCCGGTGCCTCGGAACAAGGCATTGGTCTTGGGGCAAGGGGGAGCAGGGACTGGACGTAGCCTCTCCAGACCCCTCCTCCGAACCCTGAGAACCAAACATTCTCCCCATTTTCCTTTCCTTTCTCTCCCTCCCCCTGACGCAGCCTGGGCTATAATAAGAGTTGTCGTGGGCGGCTCTTGGAGGCAGGAGCCGTCGGCGAGCGGGGCCCGGGTTGGGAACTAAACGGGGACCAGGTTGGTGGTGGTGGGGATTTGTTCTCTGAGCTGCTCTTGTACCCGACCTCCCTCAGCGCCCAACCTAGGGGTCTGCTTCCCCCATCTTTACAAAAGGTCTTGGAGGAACCGAGATGTCGCCCTCTCCTGGACACGGGCGTCTGAACACCTGGGTTTTTCTGTGGTTGTCTCTACAGAGAATGGGGGTAGCAGAGTTATCACCTCTGTCCTGTTTTCCTATCCCTGGCCCTCAGTTTCTCTTTCTGTATAATAGGTACAACTATCTCTAAGGGACTGTCATATCCCAGTTCTTGAGGTAGCCAGGTAATTTCAGAGAAGGGAGCCTCCTCAGAGATGCCTTTCCTTCTTCCTCTTGGGCAGAGTCTGTTTATTACCGTAACAATCTACTCAAAACCCCTCCCTTCTCTCCTGAAGGAGGCAGATCTTAATGTCAGGAGACTAGGCATACCAGTCCTCACCAGGCAGAGTGTCTAGAATGTCGCTGGGGAATATACCTACTCTCTAACTCACTCTAACCTGAAGCCCCTAAGCCTGTCACTGGAATGTACCAACTGTGGCCCCATGGAAATGTGGAGGGTGGAGGGGAAATAGCATTATCCTCACCACCCAGGGGCCAACAGGGACAGTAACAATGGAAAAAGCAATCAATCTGCAGGAAACATGGGGGTAGTAGATTTTCCTCCTACTTTCCCCCCATTTTTCTATAACTTAAGCTCCAGAAAGATGGTCTTGGGGAAAGGATCCTGAGTAAAGTAGCCCTCATCTCCTCTAGACACCAGAAACCACTTAGGAAGACAGTTGAGAACAGGAAAAAATGAGGTAAATTAGAGGTGGGGTGAAGCTTAATGCTGGTTTCCACTTTCCTCCCCTCTCTATCCTGCCCCCACCCCCATCCTAGCCTAAACTTGGTTTGTTCTTAGTTAGCTCTTTGATACTCCAAATGTGGAGGTTGGAGATCTTTGAGCCCAAAGGACCAAATTCTGTTGATGGAAGTAGTGTGGAGTTGTGTAGGTGACTTAACACCAGCCTAAGTCTTTCTCCCAGCCGAGGCCCCCACCACAGGATTTGGGGGTGAAAAGGGGCAGAAGGATGTGGCAGATGGTGTTGCTATGGCAACACTTCCTCCCTGTGTTGTCATTGCTTGCTGTAATAGTGCTAATGAGGTGGAGCGGAAGCAGGGGTGGGGAGACAGGAACAAGAGAATATTGAAGAAAAGTGACAGAAGACAATGGGGGGGGGGTCCTCTAGATTGGTGAGCATGTATGTCTATGACTAGTGTGTTTCTGGATGTCTAAGACTCTGTTTATGACTGTCTAAATATGCCATAATATGCATGTCTAAGAATGTGTGTATAGTACACATACATTTGTCTCCCTGGCTGTGGTTCATCAGGTGGGTACTGGGAATGAACTTGGGAATCAGATGATCTTGCCCCAAAATTCCTCTCAACACAAGCCTCTTCCCGTTTCTGTTTCTCTAGGTAAGGGATTGGATCACTCACAGTTACTCTTCGTCCCCCTCCCCCCCAGCAGCTACTGTTCCTGTTTTCCAACTGCTGAAAGTCACCTCATTAGTGACCACTTATTGGAGTTAGAGATAGAGAGACAAATGGGGCTTCTTCCAACCTCACTCCACTCCCAACCTTAACAGAACTCCTTCCACCAGTCCCTTTTTGTACCGGGAGATGAGGAAGTGGTTAACTCACCCATGAAATCTGACTAGGTTGCAGCCCCCCTCCTCAGATCTTCAAATACTCTCAGTTTGGGCCTGAGGTCTACTCTTACCTCTAAGATTGTCCAGTGAGTTCTTGATGTCTTCCCGGAGCTGTGGATCGTTCACCTTCTTCGTCAACTTTTTGAGCAGGTTCAGGTGCCGCTTGGCAGCCTCATGCCTTCTGACTTCTGCCTTTACTGCAGCTGTAGCCAACTGTCTCTGGGCATGCATCATGCCCAGGCCCCTCTGGCCAGGCTAGCAGCTTCCTCTGGCCCCCCGACCCATGCCCACAGTTAACAACCCAAGAAGGAGCCGTGCTCCTGGCTTCCACCCACCCTTCCGTTTGTCTGTCAGTCTCACTTCCTGGCCCACAGCCTGAGACAGCACTAAGTGCTGCACCTCCCTCACACCCCCTCTAGTGTTGTCATGTAGGCCACCAAGCAGCTCTGGCCAGGATTCCCCAACCAGGTGAAGGTTGACGCCTTAATGTGAAGGCCAATGCCTAGTGTTGGTTATGGGAAAGCAGGGCAGGAATTATCTTGGGTGTAGTCTGGAACAGATGATGTCTTCAACCATTAACTAACAAGTCTACATTCAATCTTTCACACTCACAGCCTTGCATATCAGCTTACAGCTTTACACATTCAGTTTTTCACATAATGGACACATTCATTCAGAAACTTGCACACATACTCATAACCGTTCCTATTAGCAACTTTGCATACTGTCTGTACACCACCTGGTCCTGAGCCTCCTATTCTGGCCATTCCAACCCCTCTCTCCCCCACCTCCTTTTTTCTTCCTTCTTTCCTTCCCTCCTTTCTTCCCAGATGAAGCTTCTTCTGAAAAGAGCAACACCTAAGAGGGCTGAGAATAAAGATTCTGAGTCTAGGGGACTTGGGAGTTGATGGTGGAAATGATTTGAAGCAGAATAGACCAGAGTTAGGTCAAATAGACCATGATCCTAGCAGGACCAAGCCCATTCTGCTCATTTGTATATGTCTCTCTAAATAATGTGTACATTTCTCAAGTCATTTCAACATTTATAGGATCTTTGTTTTCTATCCTTCCCCTATTCTGTCACCCCTGATTTCAAACAATGCTCCCCCCCCTTAAACATTTCCTTTACTCTAACTCCAAATGAGAAAAGACAAATGTGTGAAGGATAGGCTGGAAAATGAGTTGATTGGAAGCATTTTCTAATGTGGTCATAAGAAGAAATAAGCTCGAAGAAATGAACAGGCTAAAATGATCTTTAAGGTCTATTCAAACCTTAAAACCTATCATCCTAAAATCACCACCATTCTCCCTAATCTCCATTCCTAACCAACTTTCCTTCACTTGTTTACCTCCCATATACTGTTTGAAAAATTTAAAAAGTGAATATGGGAAAGGATGATTATCAATTTCATCCTGAAGGTGAGTGGGCCAGGAGAAGTTACCTATTTCAAGGTCTTCCCAAGGGTATGCATCTCACTTTGTGGGATAGGTAGAGGGCTAGTTTTCATTTCTTAGTAAGGCTTTCTTTTTCTTGGAACTTGGGGCAGTAAATGCCCGTAGCTTTTGGGGGGGTCTTGCCTCAGTCTTAGCCTCACAAATGGAAGGAGAATCTTTGTACTCCAGGAAAGAGTGAATTGGGTCTCTTTTCACATGTCTTTATTCAGACAGATCCTACTGTGACCTTATTTACTTGGGTGTGCATATGCATAGTGAAGTAAAAAAATCACCCTGATTTATGATGCCTTGAAATCACATCCATGTGTGGTATGTGTGTTTGTGTTATAGGACTGTTTTCATCTTGATTTTTATTGTGGTCCCAGTGGGTACTGTGCCAAATTGATGCCCACAGCACTTTAGGGTAATGAATGTGCATGTTTGCATAAGTACAAGGTGAATTCACATGAATGTGTCTTGCCCATTCAAGATGGGGGGAGGTGGGGAAAGGGGTGAACCTCAGAAAGGTAGGGAGCATAGTTTAGTTGAAAGAATGTCACTAAACTGGGAGTCTAGATCTTTGTTCAAGCTTTGCTATTTCTTGTACAAAGAAATAGGGCAAACCACTTAAAGTTCACGAATGCTAAGAAAACAAGGAGGCTGTTGTATGCTAACATCCCTTCTGGTTCTAGCATTTCTACAATGTTTCATGCTCTCCTAGTCTCCTGCCTGAATTACTTTAGTTCAACAAAATATTCAAGAAAAATGTATTTAAAATATAAATTAGTAGTGAGCTTGTTTTTACATCAACACTTCCCCAAAGTATCCTTCCCTATCCCAGAGAGAGGACTAAAAAGGAGAAAAAATGTTGCTCAGCAAAACTAACCAACATATTAAAAAAAGTCTGATATTATTTGTAGTGTTTTGTACCCATAATCCCCGTGTCTGCAAAGTAGGGAGGTGTTTTCTCCTAGGTATTTGGGGCCAGGCTTGGGTCATTATAGTTTTACAGCACATGTGTCTGGGTCTATGGCTTCTCTAGTTCTACTTTTCTTTTCATATGTCTTCCCCTGCTTTTCTGTTTTTATAATATTTATCATTTCTTATAACATCATAGTGACATTTCAGTACATTTATGTACCACATATTGTTTAACAATATGTAGACCCTAATATATGGGTCCTTACTTCAGCTACCCAACACATATACAAAGATAACACACACACACACACACACACACACACACACACACACACATCCATGAAGATAAACAAAGATAAATAAGGATTCAGGACTTACCGTTGAGTTTGCAATCCTGGTGGGGGGAAGGGAAGTCACATACACAAAATAACAAATACAAGGGAGAATTATATAAATGTAAAGACAAAATCCAGAAGTGTTTGGGAAATTTTGATGAGGGGGAGATCATTTTCACCTGGGATTCAGGGAAATTTTTTCAGAGAAAATGGCACCATCATTGAAAGTCTTTAGAGGATAGAGCCTGGGAAGAAGTACATGTGACCCCTTCACATACATAAGACGTGATTACATATGTCTATGTATGTAGTTGCTCATGGAAAAACTCTGCTGATATTATTTTTTGCTTCTCTTTTTCTTGGTTGCTCTTCAATTCTGTATATTTGCATTCTCATCTTTTGTTCTTTTGTTTCCATAAATCCTGCTCTCATAATTCTCATTTCTTTTAGACCACTCAGGAGCAGCATATTGTGGTTTCATGTTCTCCTCACATTTCATAGGGTCCTCTATATCATGAAGTATTGGATCATTTTCCTTCATTTTGTAGTATTTATTCATAGATGCCTGAATTGATCGCCTAGATCTGGAAGCCATATTTCCTTCTCCTGTTACCATCTTTCATGTTGATTTATCTGTTTATGTTCCAGGGTTTGAGGTTTCTTCTTCCTCACATCTTTGGTAGTTTTAGTCTTTCTCTGCCCCACTCCCTAATTTTTCTTGTCATTCACTTTCTGACCCCCTCTCCTCTGACTGTGGTTTCCTTGGGAACTAAATCTCAAAGCATCTCAGGCTTCTCCCGAATTGGGCGAATCATTGTTCACTAGCCTAGGTCTCTACTCCAACTAACTTTTGGGTGGTTATAACTGGCCCTAGCTGAATGCTGTGCTCTTTCCCTCAGGCTTAGTTGAGTGCTGTAACAGTCCCCTGCATGCAGTGTCCTGTCCTGGTGACCTGTCCATTCCCTCCGCTCCTTAGTTCTCTGGCCCAGAACTAGAAGTTCAGAGGTGCTTCTGGGTTGGGGATCTCAGGAGGTTTTGCTCCTTAAGGATGTAGCTAAGGATGTGTTGAAGATCAAGCAAATTTCAGAAGCCTGGAACTGAGGTCTCCACAGCACTGGAAAGAGAGGGATTGGGATATAGTGGTAGGTTTTTGTTTTTTGTTTTTTTGCCTTTTGGAGGGCAATTGGGGTTAAGTAACTTGCCCAAGGTTACATGGCTAGGTTTTTTTTTCTTTGTGTGTGCGCTCTACTCACTTCGACACCTAGCCACCCCATAGGGGTAGGTTTTGATGAAAGTCTGTGTGGTTTCCTTGGTCTGCTAGTACATCCTTGCTACTGGTGTAGGAGGTAAGGGAGGAATATTGAGTGAACTCAGGGTCAATGAGTGACATTCCTGGGTTTGGGGTTGTTATTGTTGTTGTTTAACCTTCTTTTGGATTCTGAGTATCCTAAACTATGGAAATAGCTGAAGTTGCTTTATCTTTGGCACATAATTTCTGGAGAAGTCACAGGATTGGAGAAAATGTTTAGTCTGACATATTGTTACTCACGTGACCTGAAAGTTTTATGAGTTTGGGCTCAGAGTAGGGGTTGGGGGAACAGATATCTCAATGTCCCATTCCTTGTGAACTTTGTAAAAGGTACTGGGACAGGCATCTCCTAACATAAGGAATAGAGGGGTTGGCCTTGGAATTAAGGAGAACTAGGTTCAATTCCTGCCTCTGACACATACTGTCATTATTAAAGTACTTAACCTATGAATGTCCAAAGCAACTCTTTAAGAATGTAAGTAATTAATATGCAACAGCAGAGGGAGTTTTATACCAAGAGTTCTAATCACACTGATGAAATCACAAGTCTGGATACAAAAAGAAAGGCTACTAGCTTTCTATCCTAGAAAAGAAAGAATCTCGGTACAGTGTGTTGTGGTGGAAAGAATACTGGATTTGGAATTAGAATCATAGAATTTGAGAGCTGAAAAGGACATCAGTGTCTAATTGGTTCAACCTATACATGAAAAGAATTCCCAGTAGGGCCTACGTTGTCAAGATTCTTCTTAACATCCTCCAAAGAAATCCATTTGTTAGCTCCTGATATCAAGCTGTAATTGACCTCTTTAGAACTTCTACCCAGTACTCTGCTTCCACCCTCTGCCAAACAGAACAAGTCTAACCACCCTCACATGACAAATACTTCAAATACTTGAAGACATCTACCATGTCCCCATGTCTTCTTTTCTCCAGGATGAACATGTTTTTAGTTGCTTCAAAAGATTCTCTTTTCATGGACTCAAGACCCTTCACCAATCTGACTACCCTCCTCTGAATGCTCTCCAGATCATCAAGGTCCTTAAATTATGCCACCCAGAACTGAATGCAAGAATTCCAATGAAGTCTGTCTGATAAGGGCAGAGCACAGAGGGACTATCACCCTCCCTAAAGATTCTTGTAAGCTAGTCTCTTGATTCGGATGTTTTTTGGCTGCCCCAACACACTGCTCTCACATTAAACTTGCAGTCCATTAAAACCCTCAGATCCTTTTCAGAACAACTATTACTATCATCCAGGGTGTCAGCTAAACCTTTGTAAATATGATGCCCATGCCATCTAAGTTAGCCTTTATCCAAATTATTGATAAAAATGTTAAACAGCACCAGGCAGAGATCTCTGAGGTACTTACTCCAGTGGGACCTTTTATCATGGTGATGTTGAACCATAACAGCTACTTCTTATTTTGTTCAACCAGTTCTGAAGCCATCTAAATGTATTCATCAACCCATACCCCATTTTCCTGCAAAAATAAAGGAGACACTTTATCAAAAGTTTTATTAAAATCTAGGTAAAATATATCCAACAGCATTCTCTTCCAACTAACAGTTTAGTAATCCTATCTTTAAAATAAAAGGAAATGAAATTAGTTTGGCATGATTTGGCTCTTTAGAACCACCCCTTTCCTTCTCCGAAGTTCACCAATCATTTCTTTAATTTTCTAGAATTTTCCCAGGAACCAAAGTCAAGTTCATTGGCCTATCATTTGTATACTGTTTCCTTGCCTGTTTTGAAATCCCTGTTTTGATCATATAAAACCCTTCCTCAGTCTTATTCGGCCCCTTCCATTTTCCATGATCTCTCAAATAGAGCTGACAGTGAATGGCAGCCGCACCTGCCAGTTCATTCGGGACCACGGGGTGTAGTTCATCTGGCCTAAGCGATCAGAATTCATTAAGGGCATCTAGGTCTGCTACTGCTATTACCGTCTTTATTTCCTGTATCACCCCTCTTGGCTAATAATTTTTGTTGTCATTTACAGTTGTAGATGACATTCTCTTTTGCAGAGGAGCTGGGTGGAGCTGCTTGAGACTCAGTTTCCTCATCTGCTGGTCCCTGGATGAGTACGACAGTTGCCTTTAACTTCGAGTCCATGTGGAGGTTAGACTAGAAGGAGCCTAGAGCGCCTTCCAGTGAAAGATGAGGCCCATAGTAATAGCTGGTACTTTACATAGGTCATCTCACCATAAGGCCTGTGGAGCAGAGGTGTTCTTATTATCTCCACTTTGCAGATGAGGAAGCTACCCAGGCTTGAACAGCTGGGCAGTCATCTGGAGCATTATTTGAATTCAGGTCTTCCGGTCTCTACCGACCGCACGACGACAGAAGCTCACTTTCTCTTTTCCTACCCTGAACCTCAGTTTCCTCGTCTGCAAAATGGAGAGGCCTCTGGGGTCAGCCTCTCCAGATCTCTGGCCACCTTTCTGTGGCTCGCCGCCCGATTTCGCAGGCCTTGGGCAAGGTCCAGACACCGAGTGAGACGCCACAACAAAACAACCTCCCCATGAGGTCACTGCGGGACAAGCTGGGGGTGGGGCTTCGGGGGGCGGTCCCCAGGGGTGGGGCCCTGCTGCCCCGCCCTTCTCTGCGTTCAGCCTCCATCCCTCCCCTCGCACCCCGCGCCAGTTCTACCCCAGAGTCCGGTTCTGCTCCAGTCCCCCCGCCCAGCTTTCCACTCGCCAACCCTCTCTCGTGGGGAGGTCCACAGTCATCCGGGGTTTTGTTGAGGCAGAAGTGGCGGCAGCGGCAGCGGCGGCGGCGGCAGCCCTAGTCCTCTACGAGGGTCACTGGAGGCCACGCCCCTTTCTTACATCTCGCCCAATGATGAACCGGCCGGTGCAAGCGGGAGACCTGGGCGGTGACTCTTGATTCTATTGATCGACAGACTAACCAATCGAATGAGGAAGTGAGCCTCTAGTTTTACCAATCCGGATACAGGGGCGGAACGGTGCAGGCGCAGAGTGCGGGAGTTTGGTAGAAGATGATTTAAAGAGACAGAAGCCGCCGGGGCCTTAGCGGACGGTCCCCGAGACCTTTCCCACCCTTGAGTCATCGGGAGCCCGGTCCCTAGAGCCGGGAAGATGGTTTGTGGCGGCTTTGCCTGCTCCAAGAATGCCCTGTGTGCGCTCAACGTGGTCTACATGGTGAGGGGAGGGGTCCCTGGGGGACTTCCGGTGGGGAGAGGGTCCCCGGGGGTTTCCAAGAAGATTCCTAGGGGGATTTCCGGGGGGCGCAGTGCGGGTTGGAGATCCCCAGACTTCCGTGGAAAGAGGGGAGAGCTTCCGGCCACGGCGGGGGAGGAGGGACACCCAGGGAGGTGGCAGGGAGGCCGGGGTGTGTGGGTCGATCCTCCGGCCCCTGAGTCTCGGTCTCTCCCCAGGGCAGGCAGGGGAAAGGGATCCAAGGTTCCATTCGCAGGTCTCGATGTCCTGACATTTCTGGGGGGGTGGGGGTGGGGGGGTGGAAGCAGAGGACTGGTTGGTCCAGAAAAGCCAGCAGACCCATTCAGGACCCCTCCTGTGGCTGCCCCCAGCCTTCAGGGTCCATCGCCGCGCCCTGCGCCCTAATCTTCTCCCGCCCCCTCCCCTCTCGCAGCTGGTGGGGCTACTGCTGATCGGTGTGGCTGCCTGGGGCAAGGGCCTGGGGCTGGTGTCCAGCATCCACATCATCGGGGGCGTCATTGCAGTGGGTGTCTTCCTCCTCCTCATTGCCGTGGTTGGTCTCATCGGTGCAGTCTACCACCACCAAGTCCTGCTTTTCTTTGTATCCTGATCTAATCCAGGATTCTGGGGAAGAAGAGGGCAGGGGTTGTGGAAGACTGAGAAGCATAAGGAAAAATGTCCAGGGGCTTCCAGGTAGTTTGTTGGAGTCATGCCTTACTTAATGACTACTGCCTTCTTCCCTTGTGTAGAACAAAGAATTGGTTTTCCTTCTAAGTTTCTCAGGATGGTATGAGAACAAAGGTAGTGATGGGTATGATTAAAGTGGGAATGCCTCTGGTTACTTTTTCCTTAACTCAGCCCCACTCTCAGTATATGATCATACTTGGTTTGGTTTTCATCTTTCAATTTGGAATCTCTTGTTCCTGTCTGGCAATTAACAGAAACACACAGGTAAGGAGGACATATTTCCCTACCCTTCTTCCCAGCAGTTTTAATCCGTCCTTTTCTCCTAAGAATCTCTGGGTCTACCATTTTCAGCCTCCTGACTCAAAACCCTAGATTTCTGGTTAATTTGGGATTTGAATGATTGGAAAGGGAAAATCTTCAGATTAAAAAAAATGATCGTGCTGTGAACACCCAAACCCTTAGTTTTGTTCCATGGTCCTCAGATAATGAATTGGGGCACAAGGGTTATTTTCTTTAGCAAATCTAAAAGTTCTTCAGTTAGAATTTGGATTGTTTTATTAGTATTCCATTTCTTCCTTTCTAACAGAAAGATGTCATCAGCACCTATTGGTTGGTTATGACTAACAAGACTCGGAATGAACTAGAGACAAGTTTGGATTGCTGTGGCCTCTTCAACTCCACAACCTTATACTTCCAGGACTATACCTTTTGCACTGCAGTGAGGATGGGGGCTGAGGATCACAACAGTGGCCAGAGGGAAAGGGGATTAGCATTATGAGATTACAGAAACTGCATGAAGAATGAATGGCATGGGGGAAAAAAGGGCAAGATGAGGGATGGTTGAAGGTTGAATAATGATCAGTGGACATTTAATACTGGTTAACCACTTCCAGAGAAATATGGCCACTTGGAAGGGGTGGGGTAGGACATGTTCTTTATCTGCCAAGACCCATAATTTAAAATCCTCTCATTTCTAGCTCTGTAAGACCCAGAGCCCAAAGTGCCAGGTTTGTGGAGACAAATTCCTTAAGCATTCAGACGAGGCACTGAAAATCCTAGGGGGTGTTGGACTCTTCTTCAGCTTTACAGAGGTGAGGCGATCCTTTTTTTTTCTTACTTCCTAACCTCCACATCAGCCCTCTTTTCTAAGTGGGGTCTATAAACTCAGTGTGCTGAGTGCACAGGTGCTATTTCTCCCTTTTATATTTCTTTCCTTCTAAAATGTCTCCATTTCCTCCTCCCCCCCCCCCAGATCCTAGGTGTGTGGCTAGCAATGAGATTCCGGAATCAGAAGGACCCTCGAGCAAACCCCAGTGCCTTCCTATAAAGATCTCTGATACTCCTGAACCTCATTTTCCCCATTCTCCCTCATGTTGGGGACCCCAGGGCCTTTTCCATATGAGGAACTAGGAAGAGGCCCTTCTTTGCTACAACCCCTAAGCTGATTGGACAGTTAAGACTTCTGTCCTTGACATGACGTTTTAGGGCTAGGCAGAGTTGGGAAGATTCTGAACATACCCTCATACCCCCAGAAGGGGGGATGCTATTTATCAAGTGCATGTGATTAAATAGGGCAAGAAGCCCCCCCCAAAAAACTCTAGCCCTGACAGCCTTCTCCTAGACTGTCTTGATCTGGCTTACCCTGCCCAAGATTTCACGTCTTCCAGGTTAATCACAGCCAATCACCCAGAATGGAAAGTTTCCTTGGGGGTGGGATGGGAGGGTGGGTAAGGGTCCTCCAAAGGTGACAACTTTCTCATGTCACTGAAAGCATAGGCTTTGTATTTTTGGATAGTGTAGTAAATGTAAAAAATAAAACCTTTTTAACCCTGTATTTGTATAAGCTATTCTATGTTTTTCTCAAATGAAGACCATTAACCTTTCAGCCCCTATATTATTTGTATTATTCTGTAAAGACCTTGTCCAGTCACTTTTAACTACTATATTGTCTATTTCCACCCCCCACTAAATTGCAGATTCAGAGTTAATCAGAGACAGAAACATAAAAACCAGACCAGCTTCGTGTTTTTTTTTCTGTATAAATCCCCCTTCCCTCTCTCCCCCCAAATCTAGGGGCTTAGGGTGGGACAAGGGGATGTCTCACAAGGGCATTGGTGGTAGGGGAATGTCATTAAGGCAGTAAAAGATTCTGTGTAAAATGGTTAAGGATTTGGAAAGGGTTTGTGTATGGAGGATCATGTTCTCCCTCCTGCCTTGTGACACCATCCATCACAGTGGCAGTGGGAATGATCCTAGTGTCCGTGGGCAGGGGAAATGACAGCTTGTCTTCTGTATTGGTCCTGGATACAGTCCCTCCAGTGGTCATTCTGGGTTCCCTTCCCCAGCTGTCTGTAGATAAGTGTGTTGCAGAGCTCGGAAGGCAGAGATTCTTTTGTGGGGGCTAAAGGTCAGCATTTCCTGAAAAAAGAATGTTAGACTGTTTTGAAGTAATAGCAAAGACATCTCTGACCCACCCTTTTGACCCATTCTCTCCAGATTCTCATGGCTTTTAAACCTTTTGCCATCTGAAATTCACATACTATCTGTGCTTTGCCTCTTCTGAATTCCTTGAAAGGGAGGGCTGTCTCTCTACTCTCCCCATTGCCCCTTACCAGTAGCAGTTGTGCTCCAGGCCCCTCCAGCTCAGGCACAACAGACTGTAAAGGCTGGGGACTACAAGGAGTAAAGGCTCCACGGGGCAGAGAAACATCAGGAGGCCAATCATCTTCTGCTGGGAGCCCAATCAGGCTGTAGGGATAAGGGAGACCTGTGATTAAGAGCTGCCCTGGATACCGTACCTCTTCTCCCCAATTCCATGGGACTGTCAAAAGCCTTCCAGAGAAGGATAGTGGGTGATAAACCCTGCTTCAGCTTTCTATTCACTTACTCAAAGATTTTGCTTAACTGGTCAGCTTCAGAGTTTCCACAGAAGAGAGGCCTGAAGGCAGAAAAAGGATAAAAGAATAGTAATCAAGGTCTAGATAGGTTGGGGGGAGGGGGAGAAAAATCACTGAGGTCCCAAGAACAGTAACAATTGCCAGGGGTTATCATAGCACTTTCAAAGATGGAGAGCAATTTTGTGTCGGTAAGGTTATAGGAGGGATAAGAACTGAGGCTTTCTGGTGACTAAAGAAGGAGATCGAGTGAAGTCTCATGAGCTCCTCACTTCCTACGGAACATCTCTGCAAAGATGCAGCCGACACTCCACATGTCCACAGGTGTTGCATATGCTGATTGCAGGAGAACTTCCGGAGCCCTGTACCAGAGAGTGACTACCTGGAAGAGACATAAAAAGGAACCTCTAAGGGGAGAATAAGAGAGGGATAGGGATGAAGTTTTGATTTACAGAAGGTTCCACAAAGCTGCCCTTGTCTTTTGTGCCAAGCTGTCCTTTCCTCCGATTCCCACCTCCTTTCTTGGCCACCTCCAGAATAAACTACTACTCGTTAGGAGTTCCCACTGACCACAGGTGTGAGTGCCATCTGGCAGCTGTAGATCCGGGCTAAGCCAAAGTCAGCCAGCTTGACCGTTCCACTACTAGTCACAAGTATGTTTTCTGGCTTCAGGTCACGGTGAACAATACAGTTGGCATGAAGAAAGTCTAGGCCTCTTAAGAACTGTCTCATTAGGTCCTGGAAGAAAGTGTCACAAGGTCATTGTAAAGAAGTCTGGAGCCTCTATACTTACTCTCCAAAGCCCCACATCATTCCCATTTACCTCCCACCCCCAGCACTCCTAGGTTCACACCTTGATGGTCTCCAGGGGCAGCCCTGGTGGAGGGGCCTTGTCCAGATATGTCCTCAGGTCTTGGTCCACGTGTTCAAACACTAGGGTCACCTTGGTCTCCCGGTCAGTTCGGGCAGTGGCACAGACATCCATCAGCCTGACAGGGCAGAAGATTGCTTAGGAGGCTCTCTCCCTCGGCCACTCCGGCCCCATTCCTGCCCTCCCCCCAGCTCCTACTCCCACGCCCATAACCCTTCAGTCTCAGCTCACCGGACCACGTTGGGATGCTCAAAGGCCTCTAGCCTCCTAAGGAGAGCCACCTCCCGGACAGTGCTGACCGGCAGGCCCCCTCCACTTCCTCCTCCGGTTGGGACTTTCACGCTCTTGAGTGCCACGAAGTGGCCGCTGTGCGGGTCGCGGGCCTTGTACACGGTTCCGTAGGCGCCCACACCGATCTCGGCCACGGGTTCATACCGAGGAATGTCCATCCTGGGCCTAGGAGGCGGCGGCTACAGTTACACGCTGGCCCAGACCCGGGGCAGCCTAGGGCTCTCTGCGCTATGACCCCTATCGACCACTCCGGGAAAACGGGCTCCTCCTCGCCGCCCCCTCACCACCCGGGGATGGCACGTTACTAGCCGAGGCTAAGCCAGGGCTGAGGCCAGTCCGTGCCTTCTGCCCCCGGCCCCCGTCTACACCACACCCGCCCTTACACGCCCGCCGGTGGCCCCGCAGCCCGGCTAGCTCGGCCTCCCAGTCCCGCACGCGGGGAGCAGCGGAGGGAGGGCAGGGGGCGGGGACTCGGGCCATTCCGCGGCAAAATCCGCCGCCGGAGAAAGGCCCGGCCCTGCGCCGAACCCTCGGAGGCCCGGGACGCGCTCACCTCCTCCGGCGCTGGGGGTCGCGCCGCGTGGGGCGGGGACGGACCGTTATCTAGGAACCGGAGCAGGCCCCGGCGGAGCCATGCAGAGTAATTCGGTCCCGAGGGGCCGGACGCAGCAGGCCTGACCATAGACTCCCGGGGGGCTAGAGTGGATCCCTCTCCCACACCCTCACCACGTGACCGGCGCTGCCAAGACGGCGCGCGGAAACGGGGAGGAGGGAGGGACTGGCGCTCGCGGGACGTAAGGGAGCACGTGACCGGCCATTCATGCGCCCTTGGGCGACTGGAGAGCTGGGCAATGGGGAGGCGGGGAGCAGCCGGCCAGAAGAAGGGAATTTGGCCACGTGGTCTGTTGCTATCACATGTGATCCACTGACATTGCAGAGGTGTGGTTTTGGAGGGGTCATGTGACCTGGCCTCCACTGTCCCTACGGGGTGGGAGGGCAGTGAGGGGGAGGAGTCCTAGGGTGGTGCCATGGCAACCGAGGCCACCCAGATCCCTGTTGTGGGTAGAAGGCTAGAAGAGAGGTTGTCTCTCCGTTTCTTTGTTTCTCCTGCTTTCTCATGACTTTTCTTCGCATTGGGAATCTGGTTCCCACCCTCCTTCCCCACCTTCCCTCTCTAATAACCCCCCATCCCCCCAAAAAAGTATAGGCAAGAAAAGCATTGAGTGCCTGTAATGGAAGAGGGAATCGACTTGGTCATTTTGGTCCCAGAGGGTAGAAGGAGCATTAGGAGGAAGTTACAGAGGGGGCAGATGGAGAACTTTAACAACAGCTGTACAACTTTGAGAACAGCTACCTGGAAGAAGAATTGAGCTCTCCATCACTGGAAGCTTTCAAGCAGAGAATGGACGACCAGCCACGAGAAATGTATAAAGGGTGGGAAGAGCGGAATAAATTGCCTCTAAAGTACCTTCCAAATCTTAGATTCAAGTTTTATTATAAAGGTATCCATAAGCCTAGAAAACAGTTCTATACATACATAGGACCTAGCAAGTATAAGGCTGAATACTAAAAATGGGGAGGTGAGACAGGGTTATATAAAGTGGGACCATAGTTATAGAGCTGGAGGAGGCTTCAAAGGTCATTTACTCTAACCCCCTCATTTTATAAGTGAGAAAACTGAGACTCAACAGTTAAAATGACTTGCCTAAAGTCAGGAAGTAAGTTACAGAAGGGAGATTTGAACTGAAGTCCTCTAACTACAGAACCAGTGATTACCACCTCCCCCACCTACTCTACCCCATTGCAACTCTCATACCCTAAGCCATCATTTTGCAACAAAGTGACAGGCTGGCGGCCCCAAATGTTCCTCTCTCCTATTCTCCTTTAATCCTAAAGGGAATTGGGAAAGACACATCTACTCACAAATGCGTTTATCACTCAGGTTTTGTATTACCTCGAATTCCATTTTAGAGTTTCTTTGAGTGTTCAGTGTCTCAATTAGAGCCTTCTGCATCGTTCTCTCAAGCCTTCTGCAACAGTTTCAAACTTGAAAGAGGGACTTCATCATTAAAGAAAATGTGGTTCGGGAGTAAAATAGGAGTGTAAACACACTTTCCCACTTTCCCCCCAGAGCGACTTCTGCTCCACATTTCTATTGATGAGGGTGGATACCTTTAGGGTAAGAAATCCTGAGGAAATCAGGGTGGAGATGGTAAGGAATATTTGCACCTTGGTCACCTTTCGAGGGTGACTGGTTGGTAAGCCTTCTGGAAGATGAAATAAAGGAATAGTGTTTTGTCTTAATTTATCTTGTTGAGACGGATTTATGTCATAGCTCTCGTTAGAAGGTATGCTTCTAGAGAGTGGGGGAATTACTCTAGTGTTAACACTAGACAAAGTTAACACAGTGCCAAACTCTTAATAAAGTGTTTACTAAATGCTTGTTGAGTAGTTTGAAAAACTTTTTCTACCCTAGCACTCCTTTTATTACATCTTCCATTACAAAAGTGCCCCCCAGTTTACCTTAGACCAAGAATTCTCCTTTATTTCAACTACAATCTCTTTGTTTCCATCCATTCATTCAAATTATATTATTAATAGGTTTTATTTTTCTTCTCAATGGATGGAGAAGGGCAGGAAGTGAAAGAATTTGGAACTGAAAACAAAATAAAATTGAATTTACTCTCTTTCCCCTCCCCTCCAACGAGGAAGCTCTGATTTTTGCTGCCTGCCCCTCCTTATCTCTGTCCCCTCAGTACTTCTGTTAATTATTCTTTTACTAATTACTTTTTTTCCCAGTGTGTTTGACCGAAAGAACTCCCCAGACTACATTTTCTCAGACTGGGGAAGGAAAGGGAAAGGAAAGAGAAGGAACTTGCAAAGGCTTAACAGAAGAACAAGAGATGGGGGGAGGGGGAAGCCCTGGGCTGGTTAGAGGGAAATTAATGGTCTTTAAAAGGAGGAGAGGGGGCAGTCAGCCGGAGGGAGTGGTACGTGGAGATTGCTCAAGCTAGTATAGCTGCTGATTATGTGAGATGGAAAGAAAGCTTGCCTGCTCTGTCCCTCACTCCAGCTTCCCAGCCCGTTTACCTGTCTCCATCCTTTCCTTACACATGCACGCACACACACACACACACACACATTCTTGCCCCCGCGCACGCACTCCTCTCCCCCGAACCCTTTCATCTTTTGCACACCCGGCTCCTGCAGCCTTGCACCCTCACCCTCCTTCCAAGTTGCCCCAGCCTGGGCCACTCCCCACCCCTCGCCCCCCACCCCACGGCCCCTAGGTCCGCGGGGTCCGCTCGCCCCCGCCCCCGGGCCACCTGCTCGCGCGGGGCGGGGCGGGGATGCGCAGCCGCGGCCCCCTCCCTCCCTTCCTTCCCTTCCCCGCCCCGCCCCTCCCTCTTTCCCTCGCCGGCTCTTGGGCTCTCTCCCCGCCCGCCGCCAGCCCGCCGCTCTGGGGGGTGGGGGTGGGGGGGGTCTCTGTCGCCGCCGCCGCCGCTGCCGCCGCCTCCGGAAGGAGCCGCCATTTGCTACGGGCGAGCGGACGGGTCGAGCCGGAGCCGGAGCCAGAGCCGGAGCCAGAGCCCGAGCGGGGCCGGGGCCCGGCGGCCCGCGATGGGGGGCGGCCCCGCCGCCGGAGGACCCGGGCCCGTGACCCCGGGGACCCGGGCCGCTCCAGCCCCGGCCCCGCGGGGCGCCGCGCCCTAGAGGACCCCGGCCATGGCCCCCGGGCCGCCAACCCCGGGGCAGGGCAGGAGGCAGCGCTGAGCCGAGCTCGCAGGCCCGGACGCCCCCTCCCCCCGGCCAGACCCCCCGACACCGCCCTCCCCGTGGTCCCCCTCCTCCCCGCGGCTCCCGGCGCCCGGACGATGCTCAAGTCCCGGCTCCGCATGTTCCTGAACGAGCTGAAGCTGCTGGTGCTGACGGGCGGGGGGCGGCCCCGGCCCGAGCCTCAGCCCCGGGGGGGCGGGGGAGCCGGCTGCGGCTGGGGGCCCTTTGCCGGCTGCTCGGCCCGGGACAGTGACGGCGACGACGAGGAGTACTACGGGTCGGAGCCGAGGGCCCGGGGACCAGGGGACAAGGAAGCTCGGGCTGGACCCCCGCCGCCGCCCCCTCCTCCTCCACCCCCTGCCCCTGGCGGCCTGGACTCCCTGTCTCTGAGCAGCAGCCTGGACAGCGGGCTCCGAACCCCCCAGTGCCGGATCTGCTTCCAGGGGCCGGAGCAGGTCAGGCCCGGGCCTGTGGATATAGGGAACAGGGCATCAGAGAGATGAAAAGGGGAGGGGGAGGGACAGGGAGTGCTGGGTGAACCTAGCTGGGGAGACTGAGGAAGACGGGGGCGAGGGGCAAAGGGGATAGTGTCGGGGGAGCCTGGAGGATGTGAAGGGCTGGGCAGAGAGAGAAGACTAAGGAAGGGGGCCTGGGAGAATGGCTGGGGGTATACCAGGACCAGAAACTGGTAGGGGCTGCCTAGGAAAAGGCTAGATGGGCTTGATGCCTAGGGGTGGGTTGAAGTTAGGGCTCCGCTAGCCCAGAAAAGGATGAGACGTTGTGTGCCTGGGAAGCTGGCTTGGGGAGGGAGGGAGATGTCAGGGCGAAGCAGCCGACTGTCCCCCGTCCCTACCTGCCCACACTTTACTATCTCTATAGGCTGTGGGAGGGGCCGTCCTTCTTGGAGGCTGAGGAAAGGGTTGGTCTTTGAAAAGCGAGCCTTGGTTGTAGGGGTTGGAGCTTCTTATATAGATTCCCTTTATTCCTCAGCATCTTTTAACCTTTGGGGAGATTCTTCCTCTTCTTTAAATTCAGCAACTTTCATTCTTCACACAAAGATTATTTATTCTTTGTTTAAATTGTTCTGGAGGGAGCTCCTTATGGGCTGGGGGTGGGAGGCTGGGGGAGGATTGCTATCCCTAAGTGCTCAGAGGGAATTTCCTTTCCTTGATTGAGGGCAGACCTAGTCTGGTATGAAGGATTTCTTTTGGGATCCCATGGAGATACAGTAATAGAATCCTCTGAATTACTGAAAGATCTGTAAAATGTTTTAAGATTATTTGGGTGGGAGGTAGAGGGGTGGTGATTGATGCTTACTTAAAGTCACCATAGCTCCTCTCTGCCCCCAGACCCTGTTCATCTCTTTGGTTTATACAAACTACATTCTCTAGGGCTCCAAGAAAAGAGATGTTCTAGGTTCCCTTCCACCTACTTTCTCTCTGCTTGGTTTTTCTGATCTAGGAGCAGTTTTCTTTTTCAATCTAATAACTTTCTTCCCCACTGTTGTATGTGCCCTTCTTTCGGTCCTAGATGAGTAGTTTCTATTGAGGGCCTTGAATTTGGATCTCTAATATGGATCTCTAATGTTGAGAGTTTATCTAACATGGGGGAAAGAGGGTTTGAAAACAGGATCTCCTCTCTATCCAGTTGAGGTGATGGGTGATTGTGTCCTGCCTCCTCTCCCTAACTTCAGGGGGAGCTCTTGAGCCCATGTCGGTGTGATGGTTCTGTTCGCTGCACCCACCAGCCTTGCCTCATCCGATGGATCAGTGAACGTGGATCCTGGAGCTGTGAACTCTGCTATTTCAAGTACCAGGTCCTGGCAATAAGCACCAAGAACCCATTGCAGGTGAGAGGTACAGGGGGAAGGGCTGTAGGCTAATGGTAGAATAGGGGCTCTGGGACCCACCACCCTTCTTCCCAAAGCCAGTCCTGGCTACACTTTCCCCAGTGTCACTCCACAACAGGTACCCCATCATCCTGATTCTTTCTTGGTCACTGAGGCCCTCCCTATATCGTGGTTGCCTCCAGATATCATGACCCTGCATTCCCCAGCCAGCACGACCTTGTGTCCCTCTGAGAACACCTTCCTTTTCTAGTGGCAAGCCATCTCCCTGACAGTCATTGAGAAGGTCCAGATCGCAGCCATTGTCCTGGGCTCCCTGTTCCTCGTCGCCAGCATCTCCTGGCTCATCTGGTCTTCACTCAGTCCATCTGCCAAGTGGCAGCGGCAGGACCTGCTCTTCCAAATCTGCTATGGCATGTATGGCTTTATGGATGTCGTCTGCATTGGTGAGAGACCACCCAGTCCCACCTACCTGAAATCCCCAAGGTTCCTTTAAATTCATACATGGGAATGGGTGATTTTAGGAGCTATGTTTTATCTAAACGACCTATCTTTTACACATAAACTATGTATACTCTGAACACATAGGTGCTTAATACCTTAGGTGCTTAATTACAAGTAATAATAAATCGATATGGAATTAATTATCTTCTCTCCCCCAGCTTCAGGACAATTTGAAAGAAGAATCATAGTATAGTAGAGCTGGATTTGGAAGGGACCTTACTTAGGAGGAAACTCAGACTAAGAGACTCGACTAACGTCTAATACTAATATCTCCTGACTCGTTTCCTTACCTGTAAAAGCGGGATAATAATAGCGCCTACCACCCAGGCATATCATGAGCATACAGCAAGATAACATTTGTAATGCGCTTTACAAATATCAAAGCACGAATGCCCATCCATATTATTATTACTTATTGTTGTTACACCTTAGTTGCACACTGAAGATTTGGACCCAGGTCATAATGCTCCTTTAGCTGGTCTGTGATCAATTAGAGACCCTCTTGATTTCCCCAAGGCTTGGTTTTTGCCCTCCTCTAGTGCCTCTATTAATTTTTACTATTTCAGTCTGGAAAAAAATCAGGTTTGGATTTCCCCCTGGCCCTGAGTTCAATGAAAAGTTGACCCAACCTCTAACCCTCTTCCCAACCAGGTCTCATTGTCCATGAGGGCTCTTCTGTCTACCGAATCTTCAAACGCTGGCAGGCAGTGAACCAACAGTGGAAGGTCCTGAACTATGACAAGACCAAGGACTTAGGAGGGGATGCAGGAGGGGGGATGGCAGGGAAGCCAGGCCCCAGGACCTCACGGACAGGTTCCCCACCTGGGGCCACTGGCCGCCCTCCAGCTGCCCAGCGTGTCCGGACGCTCTTGCCCCAGCACTGTGGCTACACAATTCTGCACCTGCTTGGACAGCTTCGGCCACCAGATGCCCGTTCCAGCTCCCGATCTGGCCGAGAGGTTGTCATGAGGGTCACTACTGTCTGAGCTAAATTCTCAGGAAAGGAGAACCCAAAAGTCAGTGCACTGGCTGGAGATGTGGTCCAGCCCCTGCTGAGCATCTTCCCTGAACCAGTGGAGATTCCACCAAGATAAGGTGTTGCTCACACACCTGACTACCCCAACACATCAAGGGATCTCTGATATTGACATGACCGATGGAGATAATGTGTGGCCCCCATTGATCATTAATCTTTCCCTGGGGCAAAGATTCTACCCGGAAGAAATTTCAGTCCTCATTGATGGCCGCTTATCCTCCTGGGAAGTGGGGAGAACATCTTTTCCCCTGGAGAGAGTGGAGAGAATCATCTTTACCTCAGCTCACACGGCCTCTGGCCCCCGCAACTCCACAGGGATGATTTGGTGAAGGGGGGCCAGTGCCAGGAGGAAGGGGCTACCAACTGACCCACCCCTCCTAATCTATGGCCACAGGGCATCTGGCAATAAGACTAGTGTATATCCACCTCCTGCTCCCTGCATGAGGGCAGGGGGGTCTACCCCTGCCTACCCCCTCTTGTTTGAGGGGAGGGCATAAAGAGTCATTTATATGCAAATGGAGGCTCATTTCTTGTCCAAGGATTGTGGGAAGATTTGAGGTTTGGGGGGGAGGTTTTATCTACACAGGTTGCAAGTCCCAAAGCTCTTAATAAGTTAACTCTTTTTCTCCCTATCAACCCATAATGATTTCTTCCAAGTGGTTTAGCAAACACTTGCTGGTGAATAATTCACTTTAATTGTATAGTTGGCAAGGCTCAGAATGGTCTGGTGGGGAAAAAAAATCATATGCCCAGAAATTAGAAGGACTATGTTCTATTCCTCTGTGCCTCAGTTTCCCTATCTACCTCACAGGACTGGTGTGAGGGAAATGAGATGTAGGCAAATTCCCATTGCAAAGAAAATTCCTCAGTGACCAAATGTTTTCCAAGACCTGAGTGTTTATTGCTGGCTGCATTCTGTACACCAAATCACTCAACATCAAAATAATTTGACAGTTGGATAGTACCTTGGAATTTTCTGTAATGGGATGTGATAGACATGGAAATGCTTTAGGAAAATATGATATAAATGTGGGAGATTGTAATTTTCTAAGTGTGAGAACCCATAAGAATAAGGTGGAAATGAAGGTTAGGAATAAGTTTGACTAGATATCCTATCGTTTCTTCTATCTGGGATGTGGGTGAAGGCAGGAATTATATTGTAGACATTTTGGGTAGAAGACTTCCTTTCAGGCTGTATTTTCAATGATTAATGGTATAAAGTGGATTCTTATTCACTTGAACCAATACTGGCCTTCATGATTATAGCCTCTGGGCCCCCAGCTTTCTCTGATTTATATTGTCTTTCCAATAATCGAATGTCTCAGTTTAGACATGGGCTTACTGTGGCAGTTTGTGTTAACCAGCAGGATTAGGGTTTTATCTCATTCTTTCTCTATAAATTTTATCAAATGTATCAAATTGGGGGTGGGGTGGGGAGGCACAACCTCCACCAGGGTCTAGATGTTAATTATTGACCATCTGTGAGAAGGTATTGTTTGCAGACAGTGTTGGAGTGGTATCAAGTAGCAGCTATGGCCTGGTCCTGAATATGGGTCAACATCAGGCCTGGTCACTGTACTCAGGAGGTGCTGGGCCTATGTGCCCTCTGGTCTATGCTGTCATGTGAAGTGAATTATTCATCAGCAATGAGAATATTCAGGTTAGATAATGGACTCGGGAGTAGAGTTTAAAGGGTAGAAATCATTTGTTTCATATTATCCTTAGTCATTCCTGTAGGAAAGTCAAGCATCCTTCAAGAGGTTGTTTTGGGGAAATGCTTCTGCCTTTGACTACAATGACTTCCCCTCACTTCTTTGTGGTCAGCTGAGACCACAGTCTAAAGGATCCCCTTCCTCTCCCAGCGCCTATCTAGGTGCTGTCCATGGTGCTGTCCTGTAGATTAGCCAGACACTGGGAATGGGATAGTGGTGTAGGGAGTTGAGTGGAAGGAAAATGTTTTCCTTTTATTCTGGGTCATCTAGAGGTGCAGACATACTTCCCTCCTGCCTGCACTACTTATTTTCCCAGTCACTATCTCATTCTGTTCTCCCTTACATCATTACCTCCTTTGCCCCATCCCTGAAGTCAGGCCAGTGGGTAGGGGGCTAAAGTAGAGCTTGATTCTTAATGGGCATTTCTGCCTCCTGAAGAGAGGGCACTTGCCCTTCTTATCTGTTACTCTACCATCCATAAGGCAGCTCTTATCCAGAAAGTGACCACTAGCACATACACATTTGCTGACAGGCTCAGACAAAGATATACAGGTTTGGAGATGTATTTGCCAAATCCTTTCCACCTCCAGGCTCTCTCCCAAGTGAGTAATGGCCCCACATTGAGGCTCAAACACATACAAGTACTTATATACATATTGCCCTTCAGGGCCTGAGTCTGGGCCAAGTGTGTCAGAGCCTTTCCCCTTCCTTGGGTTTCTAAGAGAAGGCCTCAGTAAAGTGACTGAGGGTGAGACTAGAGCTTGGGGGGAAGGGGAGAGCAGAACAGTTTCCTTTTTCAATTTAGGGGGTCCCTGTCTAGACTAGGACATTTTTTAAATTATTGCTCCTCTAGGAAGGGTCATTGAGTGCTGTTTTGTTTAATCCTGCAAGAGGTTGATGGGCAGGTGAGTTAAGGACGAATACTCATCTCTTTAGACCTAGACTTGGGAATGAGAAACTGGATTTAGGTTAACTTGAATTTGGAGGGTAGGGGTGAGGAGCAAAACCCTGAACCTAGAGTCACAAGTGGTCGGTCTGGTCAAGGTCCTGACATACACAGACAGGCTTTTGAATCTAGAAAGAATAGTAATGGGGAGGGTGGAGGAGAACAATGGTATTTAGTATACACACACATCTTCATTCTTTCACAATAATACAAAGAGCTTGTACATCCTGTATTTTTATAGACTTTGTATGAATATCCTCTCTCAGAAAGCCTGGGATAAGCAAGATTTCCCCCTGTCTTCCACTGAACTATGGCTAATAGGGGAATGAGAGAGAGGAGAAAGAGCAGGAAGTGAAGTATGAAATGAAACTTGATCCACTCTGATAACTGTGGTGGTGGTAAGAAAGGGGTCAAGTCCTGCCTGGGTTGGTTACCAGAACTACTTCAGCAGGGCAGGGTGGAACCAGGTAGAGATTACTGACAGATTTATTGCAGAAGAAAGATGAGTTAATCCATATTTAAATCACAAGGGGGAGAATTGTGCCCAGAATCTGAAGGGCTGGGGGGCATGCTGAGTCAAAGAATTAGAAATTCCCTCTGTCAAATCAGCCTTTACCCCTCCTGTATCAGTGCCTGAGGGTTTCTGCTTGGCCCCATACTCAGTATACATCATCTCTGTGCAAAAATATGAATGTATCTGTCTTTTTTTTCCTGTTATTCTTTCCATCATTTTTGATTTCCATCTATACTTTGATCTCTGTCAACCCTGTGAAGGAGATTATCTCAAAATAATCATCTCAGAGAATTGGAAAGTAACTTTGTAAAGTCCTTTTGGCCTATTTCCTGAAGTCCTCACTTTGGAACCCACCCAACACCCTCTACTCATCTCTGTGGTGCCCTAACACTTTTATTCAAACCTACAACTCTGTTCCTTTTTGATTTGTCTAACCCATTGGTTAGAAGCCTGATTCTCCAGGCCCTCCTGTTATTTTATTTTTTATAGGAAGCCAGGCTTGGCTGCTCCCCATGCATGGCAGACAGTAACATGCCTGGGTCAGTGATGTAACAAACTCTTCAAGGAGCTCAGACCACCCTGTGTTCATCAGGTCACTTCTAGTGCCAGGAAAACTGATGCAGGTGGGAAGATCCAAAATTACCACCCCTAAAGCTGGGAAGGTGGGGAGCAAGACAGAGAAACTCAGAAAGGATAGAGGATATTGTTTTTTAATTATAAAAGTACGAACAATCATAATACAAAAAAAGCTGTGTAAGGGAGTATGGGCAGGATTTGTGTTGGCATTGATGTAAGATAGAAATCTTGGGTTGGGGATTGGCCTAAGGCTTCAGGCTTAACTGGCCAAGGACAAGTGCCTACATGACCAGTGCTCAGAGGGCTTCAGAGAGGATGGATGGAAAGGGATTGGAGTCATACAGCTCCTCAGATCCTTCTTCTATGTGGCTTAAGACTGAAACTAACGTTTCCTTGTGGTCTCCAATATTCCACCCTTCTCTGGTCTGGACCAAAGTGCCTGTTCAACAGATAAACTTTCCTGTCCTTTGTTCAGGTCTATCTCAAGGCCTTTGATTTGGTCCTCCAGTTCAGCAAAAAAAGAACTTCATCCTCCCCGTGGAGAGGAGGGAAGAAAGGTTGAGGACTTATGTCTGTTTACCTTTGTGGGAAGGTAAACAGAGAAGGAAAACAGATAAATCACATCATTATCGGTCAACAAACTTCAGGTTGATGCTTTTCTCAGGCACTAGGACTGTCCTAGTCATTGGCCCGATGATCCCAGCACCTGGTTCTGGCCTAATTTCAAAGTTGATCAGGATCTAGAATGGGAGGGAGGAAGCAGTCACTGTAGGTGGTGGTCAGTACTTGTGGACACAGTCACCATTAGGAGATAGAACATCAAGGGTGCCATGGGCATTGAGGTCACAAATTTGGGGAATGATCAATATCAAAGAGTAGATGATATTGATGGGATTAATAACAGAGGGATCACTTCTAGGGAACAGTCAGAATCGGGATTATTTTGTTAATTATTTTGTTGATGGTGGAGAAAGGAGTACTGGAGATCCCTTGAGGGATCTTTTATGGAGTAATCTTCACATTCCAAGGACTGGAGTCTAAAAGGAGTGAAATGGGTTATCTGACCCTCTAAAGCTTGTGCTTTGGTGGGATGAGGGGCACAGAAAATTGTTAGGTCTAGTACAGAGGGATCTCTCTTAAGAACACTCACCTGGGCAAGAGCCAAGTTTAACTCAAGCTCTGCTAGGCGCTTTCCTATACAGCTGCGTTTGCCAAAGCCAAAGGGGAGGGAGGCAAAAGGATGAGGAGCTGGCTGTTCCCCCAGCCATCTTTCTGGGTGGAAGGCATTTGGTTCTGGGAACTGGTCAGGATCTCGAGATGTGGCATAGTGACACAGAGTGACCAAGGTCTGGTGAAAAATGAAGACAAACCAGTCAATGGAGGGACTAGCTAGCAGGGACGAAGGTAAGAAGGTTGGGCCAGATGTGTCAGTGATTGATTGGGAATGAAAGGTTCAGGAGAGTTTTGGCCAACACTACAGAAAGCATTCTCTAGGGACCCCTTGGGAATATTTCAACCCTTCTCTGACCTCCAAATCAACTCAACAAATGTTTAATCATTTTAGACTGGGGACGCAGGGACCTGAATAAAGTTATGATGCAGATGCTGGGCTCAGCTAGGGCTGGTGGGAAGGGTAGTGGTGGAATGGGGAATGGACTCAAGAGGATCTCACTGGTCCTACTCACATTTTTGGGGATGATGTAACCACCTACATGGATATCTTTGTCTGGTACACGGGAATTTCCTGGTACCACAGGGTATAGCCTTGGATATATAGAGTTAGACGACAACAAAGTGAGGTTGAGGACTGACAGCCTCTCTCCAATCCTCCCCCCTTCCTTTCTTGCCCTACATATGCTTGGAGGACACTTCTTTGGTCTTCCAAGCAAACTGCCTCTGGTTATATTCCTTGCCCACCTATCAGTCTCCCACCACTCTTTTGCTTCTATTACTAGGATAATTGCTATCTTCCTGTTGCCCTTCCATTTCCCCATATTCTTTTATGGCTTCCCACTCAGCTCTACTGCTCCTTAATCATCTCCCACTACTTTTACCTCAATACCTCTCTCAGGACTTTAGCCCCTCTAACCTCAGCACCTCCTTCACTACAGCTCTTAGCAGAGGCAGCCGGGCTAAGGTACTGGCTGGGTGGGGGTGGGTGGAAGACCCAGGAGCCATGGCACCTATGATCTCAACATGGAGTGCAGTCTGAACTTCTGGGTGATGTGCAAGTTCATACAGAGCCCAGGAAAGTGTGTTGGAGACCTGGGAGGGACACAAACAAGAGGTGTTAGAGTCTAGAGGCCAGAATTCACAGATATTAGCTATCCAAGGTCAGGTTTTGGGTCAGTCAGTAATTTGGGAACTCTAAACTAGCAGCAGCAGAATCTAGAGGTGGCCAGAATTCAGCAACCAAAGCTAAGCCCTCTATAAGGGAGGGGAGAGGTCTGGGTATATTCTTGCTCTGTAAAGGGTATATAAGGGCTCCAGAAATAAAACATTGAGTGACATATAACACTTTAAATTTCACAAAGTATTTTACATAAATTGTCTGAGCCTCAGGTAACTGAAATAGGTGATACAGGTATGCCTAGCAGAAAGAGGATAGGACGGGATGGGAGGTCACAGAACTCCCAGTGCTAACATTTACTACCTATATGACCTTCAGCAATTCACTTCTCCAGACCTCAGTTTCCTTATCTGTAAAATTAGGGGTTTGGATGAGATGGCCTCTGAGGTCCTTTCTAGCTCTAAATATATGATCCTATCATGCTAATTTTACAGATGAGGAAACTGAGAAAAGTTGTGCCCTTGCAGCTGGCAGGTATTCTTAGAGGAGTGGCCTTACTGTGTCTACTCCAGCCAACAGTAACTCAGTAATGTTGCCTAGGATGGATGCATATGGGAGCTCTCTCTGGAACAGGAAGTGGGTCAAGTGAGGTCCAGATACACTGGCATTTTTAGGCTTCCCCATGGGCCTTGTAGCTGCCTCAGCCTCCCTCTGCTCCATGTGTTTCTGGGCTGGATGAAAAAGAAAGTGATGATCCCCTAGAGCCTTCTTGTGGCCCCTTCTTCAGTCCCCACCATCCAGACGGTCCCAGCATCTCACCGAAAGCAAACATCTGGTCCCAGTCTCGACACAGGCGGTTCCTGGGTCCAGGCAAGAGCCTGTTCAGCCAGCGTGGCATTGCCATTGTCAGCAGTGTGGACACAAACACGGAGCCCACTGAACGAATGAAGTTCTCCGTTTCCGGGGGTACTTCAGGCTCTAGACATCCTAGCCTCGAGCCCAGGAGTACAGCCCCAATGCCTGTGGAAAGAAGTTACAACCTAGAGAGAATTTCCACGAACTCCGGGAGACTCCACAAACTCTGCCCTCAACCAGGCACACCCACCCCTGCTGCTGCCCCCACAGCCTGGAGAGGGTGAGAAAGTGTCTCATCTGCCCAGATATCCTTCTTCCTTTATTCCACCCAAGATCACTCTCTGAACACTAGAGGAGACATTTGCTTCCCAAACCTTAGGTCCCACCTTCCAGGCCGAACTTGTAGAATTCTCCGGCCACATCTCGAACGAGGTCGGATGATCCTCCTAGACTGCCCTTCTGTCTCCGTAACAGGCGCACCAGGTCGCAGACTACACCGTCCAGAGCCTCCGCATAGTCAACGGAGGCTCGGGGCCGGAGCAGATGCGGGGCCAGGAGGCTTCGGAGCCTCTGCCATTCTTCTCCTTCCCTGAGGAGGTTCGGAAACGGAGGTAAGGAAAGGTGAGGGCGTACACAAGGGCACGAGTTACCCAACGGCAGAGAAGGAACTAGAGTATTACTCAGTTAGGTGGAGAGAGATGAGGCAGGGGAATGTGTCCACTTCTTTGCGCCCTCAGGGTGCACAGACATTCTCTCTCTGGCCCTTCCCCTCCTTCCTAGTCCAGTCCCTAGTTACTCATTTCCTGCCTCCCAGCGACCCCATTTCCCGAGTGCCCTGAGTCAGAGCGTCTCCAGGCGGTGCAGTCCCTCCTCTCCAATCCTCTCGCAAAGCCCTGAAGGCAGAACCAGGCACTTCGGAGGCGAGCGCATCCCTACTTCTGCACCTCAGTCTAGTGCAGTGAAAGAACACAAAAAGTCAGGTCCAGGGGGAACTGAAGCCGGGGAATTAGAAGGTTAAAGAGTCAGGGGAGTTCCTGGAGTTCAGTTGTGCAGGGAGGAGGGAGGAGGGATAAGGAGACAGAAATATGCAAGTGTAGAGAACAGGATAGTCTAGCCGTGGAGAAAGATTGCAGAATTGGGGCACTTGGAAATCCTTTGGAAGTAGGGAGATTTGAGGTGGGCTAGTTAGCCTGAGGTGAAGCAGATTGAGACGGAGAGAAACTCTGGATAAGGGTGCCCCAGAGAGTTAAGGGGTTGAAGGGGGAGACTTACGCTGTTAGCAGTCCACAGGCCCGGTGGCAGCGTCGCCGGTGCTCCACCCAAGGAGAGAAGCTGCAGCGCTCTGGGTGGGGACCCTCCTGCCGGAGCAGCTGCTCGATCAGGGCAGGTGCTGCCAAATATATAGTCTGCACCGGCCCGAAGCTGGCGAACCACACAGGACCGAAGCGGGCAGAATCTTGCACCTGGCGCAAGGCGAGAACCTTGAAATCCCACTCCCCCTTGCTCTGAAACCTCGACAGCCACGGTGAAGAGTTGAGGGAGCCCATATCATGAGACCCCTACATCGCCTTCCCCATCAGCCACCGAACTTTTCTCGGAGCTACAAACTCCTGTCCCATTTCCCAGACCCTGGAAATGCAAGAGCGAAGGGTTGGGGGCGCGGGCGTTAACTTTCCATCAATCAAAAAGACTAGTCCAACAATTTTAATCTAGTTTTGATCATGTGGCAGCTGGGACTGGGGACAACTCCAGATATTTACAATCAGCTGGAATCTCCTCGAAGACTCTAAACTTAGTGACGTCCACCACAATGTCCTAAACGCACTCCTCAGTTCAGGGGGTCTCTCACCATTTTCCAGACTTGAGCCTGCATCCAATTACTGGTCAGTATGTTATGTATGTATGTGTACACACACACACACACACACACACACACACACACACACACACACACAGAGTTGGGTGCTGCTTTTGGAATTTCAGTCAGTACCTGGTCAACTTTGCTGATTCAAACCTTTATCTAGTTAGTTTTTATATTTCCATCAGTCCCCCAAAATTCTGAATCAATTTTCACTTTCTGCTAACGTCAAAGAAATGTTTCCCCACTCGCTTGCTTTCTCCACTGAATCCCAAGTACCGTTTCAGCCACCCTGCACCTGCCTGGACAGAGGTGTAGGTACCCCATACCTGCAGCTCATGTAGACGCGACAGCCCCCTTTTGCAGAAAAGTTCTGCTAGGAAGCTGAAGGTGGAAGGGCCAGGAAGGTCTGTCAAGCCCGAAGAAGTTCTCTTCCTGACTTTCAAGCCCAGCTTTACACCCAGTTCTGGAGTCAAGCGTGTAAGCTGGGACACCTTTGTCGCCAACTTGAGGGTCTGTGGCATGGCGAGATGCAGCAAATACTGGGGAGTTTACGCTTCTTCAGAGCATCTTAACCGCTCTGGCCCCTATTTAAATCTAGGGAGGAAGAGGAGCCACCCCCTCCAGTGCACTCCAGCCAATCCCTTTTCTCTTTAGCTGTCAGGTTTCCACGATTTGCATAGCAAATACCCAAAGCAGGCAAAGAACTCAACTTATGCATCCCAGAAACCCTCCTACTTACTTCTGGGTCGCCCTCCCCCTTCTTCAGGTCTGGCACTACTCCCATCCCCCCAATGAAAAGATAAATTACTGTAGGGGAGACAAAGCATCCAAGCCAATCTCTTGCATTCCCACCCTTTTCAGGAGCCATGCCACTTCCCCTCTCCCCTCCTTAAGGAATTCCCCCTTTTCCAACTAGTCCAGAAAATAGACAAAGCAACTTCTGCTCCCATTTTCTTTGCTCCTGAACAATACATTCTCCCCAAGGAGGTAGTTGGTTCCTTCCTCTTATAGGACAACAGTGAGTAAAGGGTGGTTCAGAGTGTGCTTAGAGGAAGGAGGGGTAGGAGCAGTTCAGGCAACAGGGGAACATGCTGGTGATCAATCTCAACAAATTTAGTATGGCCCAGGGGGTTTGGGGTCAGTCAGTCCCCTCTAGAGGATCACCATTTGGTCAGCTGCCCAAGTCTTTTCTTTTTGCATTTTGGAGGGCAATTGGGGTTAAGAGACTTGCCCAAGGTCACCAAGCTAATTTTTGTATTAAGTGTCTGAGGCCAGACTGGAACTCAGGTCCTCCTGACTCCAGGGCTGGCACTCTACTCACTTCGCCACCTAGCTGCCCCGATTGCCCAACAGTCTTTTCATAGCAGAATCCCACCCACTCTTTACTGACCACTCCTACAAAGATACAGAATATGGCAAATTCTTTTGTTCATCAGCAAACAATCTCAGCAGTTGTGGTCACTATATAATGAAAGGTCAACACAGAGGGGACAATAACCTGTTTCAAAATGCCTTCCCCTTATACTTTCCAAAGGTGGTCACTAAGGTAGTCTCACTGGACAACCAGAAGCCCTGAGATGGTGGGAGGTGGGATGGAGAAGGCAGGAGAGAAAGCTGGTATTTGCCTTCTATGTGAACACTGGCATGTTTAGATAGACAGAGTCCTCAGCACAGCAAAATAAACACACACAACTACAGTGATCTGAGCCCAGCAGGAAATTTAGCTGGTAGTGCAATGTGTTTTCTTATTCCAGCTATACAGAGCATATTCTGGCTGAAAGGGGTTCTAAAGAATCAGATCCCTTTAACTCAGGAACACTTTCTAACTTTTTTTAGGCTTGAGGTGTCCATTTTCCATCTGCTTCCTGGTGAAAAATGGACTGAAGAACAATCCACGAGTCAAGGAAGCTACTCCCAACATCTGGGTCCATTCCATCATCACTGTAGCTCCCAGGCCTGGAGCAGAAACAGTGTAGTACAGAGATGCCCACTCCCACCCAGAAGGTAGAAAAGCCTCTATCTTTCTTCCCAGACAGAGGGAGACTAGATCTAGATATGGCAGGGTCAGAGATCAGTGCCAGCCAGAGTGGAGCCAGAGGCTGGCAGTTAAGCAACAGAGTCCTGAATTCTCCGGAAGATGGCTGGGAAATTCTTCCCCCCATTTCGAAGAACCTTCTTTCCTTCTTCAGTTGAAGTTCCAAGACGTCCCACAATAGGGTCATCAACCTAGGGGAGTAAAAACTCCAAGTGACTCTTCCCCTACTCCCAGGTTCCTGCCTTCCCAAACCTCCATCCCATACTCCCAGTATTGTGCTGGACTCAAAACCATCCCACTCTCAAGGGACCTTATTCCCTTTGTTTTCCCAGCACCACCTGGCTCCCCACTCACCAGTTCCTCTAGGGGCACTCGCTCAAACAAGGGATGTTCTTCAAAGTGGGTACAGATCCAGCTGTGCAGCTCCATCACATCAGTGATGGTATATACCAGTCCCTGCAGAGATCCCATCCCACTGGTCAGTGTGACTGGATAAAATTGGGTCTTTACCTCATTTATAGCTGGTAGGAAACCTAAATAAGGTAGTGATAAGACTATGGAATCTTATAAGACTAACCCCACCCCTCCGTACCAATCTCCAACTCTAAGTATAGATAAACTAAAAGGGAGGTCCCCAACACAATCTCTCATCCTTTTCTGCCACTTCAAACTGACCCCAATTCTCAGGACATAGGCATATTCTGCCAGCAGTGTAGGGCTGATGATTCGCCACTTGTGTTTGGTCCGTTTGAAGTGTGGGTCAGGAAAGAGGAAGAACATCTTTGTCAACTGTGAGGAAGATACGATTGTGAGACAGCAGGCTCCACCATACAGTCTGGGAAATCCAGTGCCTCCAGTGCCCCATCTCACCTGCCCTTTGTGGAAAAAGTTGGGTAAGTGCTTCATGGCATTGCTACGAAGACAGGCGATGTTCTGGAAGCCACCCCCAGAAGTAGATCGAAGGGCTCGGATCCGATCCTGAACATAATCTGAGACCTTTACCCGGATCTCCAGGCCAAGGATCAGCGTGTTTGGGAACATCGGGGAGAGTTCCACTGGGTGAAAATGAAAGATGCAGCATCATCACATACTAAAGCTAAGTGGGTGGGAAAGCCCTAATCCAAGGGGGAGATTGTTACCCAGACTAGGAATAAGAAATGGGCCCAAGGGAAATATTTTGAACGTAGTGGAATTATCATCGGAGCCTCTGTGGGAATAAGAAGCTAGAAAGACAGATAGAGAAGAATGAAGTTGCAGGCAAATGGGGGAAGATGATCAGAGATCAGGAACAGTGTGGACAGTTACTCTGTGTGTGTGTGTGTGTGTGTGTGTGTGTGTGTGTGTGTGTGTGTGTGTGTGTGTGTGTAGTATCAATACTGGGAGAAAATAAAGAGGAAAGGACAGGACAATACTACTGATGGTGGGCCAAGAGGAGTCATGGAAGGAGGGAAGAATTCCTGGGAGGCCTGAGAGAGATGGTTAAGGATCACTGGACACAGTGGCTGATCTCTGACGTTCATGTTGACCGACTCACTGACCCGATACCTGGCAGGTAAGATGCCTCATGTAGAGACTGTGGTCAGTGGGAGGGGCCAGACAGGTCATCCCTGGCTTAGAGAGGCATCTGAGGCAGCATCTTCCCTGTTACTGGCCAAAGGCCACAGGCTCTGAGTGGGGGGTAGACATTGATGTCACAGAGTCAACATCTGGGTCCGAAGGGGAAAGGCCAAAACTTCAGCCCCCACCAAAGTTGCTGTACAGGCAGAAGAGCCTGGGCCCTCTTAGTCTCACCTCCCTTTTTCCCCTGCCCAAGGAGACAGGGCCACTGCAAAGAGTTACCTAACAAACCACCATAGCCACAGCCTATGTCTGCAAATTCCACTTGGGCCTGAGCTCCCTCTTCTTTCTCATCCTTTGGGTCATCATGGCTCTGGTTGTGGGTCAGTGGGGCAAAGAACTTGGGGTAGAGCTCAGACCAGTCCATCTCCTCTGGCTTCACAGGGCTGTGGAGGGAGGGTGGTGTGAGTAGGGGAGTAAAAAATTACAGAAATGGTACTGTGGGTGGGGTGAAAGTTTTCCCACAAATAGTGGGCCCTCTGGCCTCAAGGAGACACAATGGAAAACACCCTTAAGCCTCAGTGTGAATCATAAGCCCATTTTGAGGAAATGTACCACCCCCCACTAGGGCCTGATCTGCTGACCCATTCATCCTAATTTGGTGTGACCACTGGTTAGTCTGGTTTTCTTCTTGCAGCAAAAAGCAGAAATCCTTTTTTTTTTTTTGAGGGGTAGGAGGGAGGTGTGATTTAGGGAGGGATCTGACACAATGAACTGGAGTTTTAGTCTAGTTGTTATTACCTATCCAAGGTAAAATTGTTCTAACAGTTTATCAGATGGGGACAAAAGGATCAAAGTTCACTCTAATCTATCAAGTTCTCCTACCTCTATTTACCTCCCTACTCAAACCTCTCCCACTGACAACCCCTTCTCCCCCTTCAAGGCAACAAAGCTTCTACAACCTAATAGACCAATCCTCCAGAAGCTTATTCACTTACCTCTGCCAACTTATTTCCCATCACCAGACCCACTCAACAACAGTACTTCTCCATGTCACTCCTTCAGCCTATATGTCAAATCCTCTTCCTCCTGTTTCCTCTTAACTGAATTTGAACTCTACTTTGGTCTCTATGTCCAACCCATCTCTGCCTTTCTTTCTTTTAAATTGAACCATAAAGTACTATACAAATAATAGCTCTTTTAAAAAATTATCAGTCTTAATTTGCAAAGCACTTTTCAACCCAGATACAGGAAGCATATTATCACCCTTTGACAAAATCAGGGAAACATCCTATTCTGAAGCCACTGTGAGGGGAGGTGATACAACATTCTCCAAGGCGGAGGACAAACACTGGTAGGTTTTTACTAAGCTGAAAAGGCTAAGTTGGGGTCACTGACAGGCTGTTCGTGCTGGCAAAGGGCCAGTTTAGCTAAGTAAGAAAAGATCCATTATCAGAAGGGTGTCCACTAGGTAATGAGTGGTAATGGTAATGATAATGATTTACCATAGCAGCCTAGGATATGGAAGGACTGGAGGGGCAGCTTAAATTGAGGTGAGAAAACTGACTTGTGGCTCTCTTAAGGTCACATTCATGGAATCCTGGGTTTCTGAGTCTTAGAACAACAACCAACACCACCACCCCATAAAGGGAGAAGGCGAGGTCCAGTCTCAGCCCCTCCCCTGCTTCTGAGGGGAAGTTTCACAGCAGGCCAGCCCAAACCCGTCCCTTGTAGCTGAGGTCTTGTTCATTTAATCCTGCTGTTGCTATGGGGGAAGGGGAGGTCCAGCGCTGGGCCCCCAATGCTGCTGAGCCCAAGTTCGTTGCACCCCGCTGTTGCTACACGGGAAGGGGAGGTCCAGCCCTGGGCCCCACAATGTTGCAGAGGCCAAGCTCACTGCATCCCTCTGTTACTACAGGGGAAGGGGAGGCCAGCCCCGGCCCCCCAGTGCTGCTGAGGCCAAGTTCGCTGCACCCCCCTGTTGCTATGGGGGTAAGGGGAGGTCCAGCCCCGGCTTCCTGATGCTGCCTGGGTCCCACTCTCCTGACACCCAAATGGCAGCGGGGCCCCAGAAGCTCCGTGATCGATCACTCCCCGCCTCCCCGCCTGTCTGTCAGTGCGTCCCCCTAGATCCCTCGAGACCGCCCCGCTCCAGGACTAAGGAGCCAGTTTCCCACGGAGGGCCTAACTCACTAGTGCAGGGTGTGGTCGGCCATAGGGTTAGAGTGGGCTCGTTGTCGGTAGAAGCGCTTCTGAGGCGCTGGGGCCGGGGCTTCCTCGCCTAGCTCCGAGCCCTCCATGGCTCCGAGGGCCCAGGGCTTCCGCGATTCTCACGTGGAGACGCCCGCCGGCTTCTGGCGCGCGGTGATGAAGTAACCATCACGTCAGGAAGGTGGGATGTCAGGCCCCGCCCCCTTAAAGGGACCGGGGCCAAAACGCTCGGAGGCGTCTGGGCTGCAAGAAAAGGGAGCGTAGCGTAAGCATTAGTCTTGGAACTTTAAAATCAACAGAACTAAAACTAGGACTTTTCACGTAACCCACCTCATTTTGAAATTTTATTTTATAAGACTTTTTTTGAACAAAAATGTATTTCCATTACTTTTCACCTCGCCCTCCCATTGGAAAAAAAGGGAGATAAAAAGAAAACTCTTGAAACAAATAAAATATCCGCATCGACCATATAAAACAACTAAATTTTTAAAAATTGCAGATATGGAAATAGAGATCAAAGGAAAGTAAATCCTTTACCTAAAAATCACACAGATGGGGATTTGAACCCAGATCCTCGGACTCCAGACTACAGTAGCATTTAGAATTTAAGATTTTTAAAACAATGACGTTAGGCCAGAATTCTTACCCTGTAGTCTGTGAACTTTTAAAAAAAAATCCTGATAATTATATTTTAGGATAATTTCCCCCTTTTAACCTATGTATTTTGTGCATTTAAAAATATGATTCTGAGAAGGAAGAGGTCCATAGGCTGACTGCCAAAGGGGTCCAGGACATCCTCTCCCCACCCCCCCACCCCCAAATTAAAAAACCCTCGCAGCTAGTTCAATTCTCCCGTTTTACAGTTGGGCAAACTGAGGTCCAGAAAGGTTAAATGACTGGCCCAAAGTCACAGAATCAGTAAGGTGCCAGGGTCGGGAATCCTATTCAGATTCCTGAGTATTCTTTCTACTGTCACAACCACTAGAATGAGTTCCCTCTACTGTCTAGGAAAGACTGGGACAGCTCCCCCGCCCTGCCACGTAGTATAGCATTAACCATTCCAGGGTCTCAGGTGCCTGGGCCAGTCGCAGATGGTAGTCTAGAGTTCGAGGAAGTAGGGTAGGAGGAGCTTGGGCTGGCGGCCAGATCTACTTCGTTCGGCCTCCCGAGGGTGCAGGAACCTAGTATGTTGGGGATGCCAGGGGTCTGACCTCCCCTTCCTCCTAGTTGGAGGCATCACAGTCTCCCTCCCGCCCGGCCACGTGGAATCCACCCTTTCCTCAAAAGCTTGGCCGGCATCCAGAGGAGTCCCTCTGTGGGCTGGCGCTCGATTCCCCGAGACATTTTGTCCGGGATGTCGGAGTCAGACTCCGAACTGGAGTCGGAGTCTGTGTTCCCTCAGGAGGACGGGCTCTTCGCTGATTCTTACACAGAAGAGACTCAGTTCCACTTCTGCGGTCACGTGCTGAGCATCAAACAGAGCTTCGGGGCTCGGCTTGGGGTGGCTGCGCCTGTGTGGGAAGCGGTGAGACTCCAGGGGTGTACTGGGTGGTCAGCAGAGGGAAAGGCACTTAGGGGAGAGGAACAAGGGGGCTGCGGTGTTTTCATTTCTCTTCTCCACTCTGGATATTCTAGTTCGGACAGAAGAAACCAAATGTAGGTACGAATTGGGTTTCCTCTCTAATTAAGCAACGATCTGCTTTCTCTTCCTAAAATTTCTTTCCCTCCCTCCCCCCACTCTCCCCATCCCATCCCCACCCCCACCCCCATAGGCGCTGAGTCTATGCAGTTACTTCGAGAGAAAAAATCTTGACTTCAGAGGCAAGAAGGTGATTGAACTGGGCGCTGGAACTGGCATCGTGGGCATTCTGGCAGCTCTGCAAGGTAGGTGAGCTGGTATCATAGATCTCCTAATTTGAAAGGATCTGGGTTAATTTAGTCCAGTTTTGTATTGTGAGCCGGTCTATTCTGTCTTTTTTGGGTTTGTTTTCCTGTGGGGGTGAGGGAGCCCAATCAGTGATTCCATAAGTTTAGGGACTTCCCATTGTGGGAGGTCCCTTCACTAATGCAGGTTGTTAGCTAGTCTTTGATTTATAGTTCTAGAGAACTATATGAAGCATTAAAAGGTTAAGTGATGGTCACACAGTGGTTTGAGTCAAAGACCCGTCTGTCATTTAATACTAGTTATTTCAAGTGTGCCAGACATAGTGCTAAATCCTAGGAATACAAAGAAAGGGGAGAAAAATCTGTCTCCCTCTCTATACTGTCATTAAAATGTTATATAATATGACATAAGTCATGTCTTCCTGGGGACTTCCTCATGGTTCACAATGTCAAAAGCTTCTGAAAGAGGCTAAGCAGAATGTGGACTGAAAAAGGTAAATGAATTTAGAATTTAAGCTATCACTTGTAATCTTGGAGAGAGAAGTTTAAATTAAGTAGCAGAGTGGGAAGCCTCATTACTGAGGATTGAGAAGTAAGTGGGAGGTGGAGAAATGGAATCCCAAGATGTATTGAAGTTTGACTGCAAAAGGGAGAAAAAAAGATAAAGATAAAGGTTATTGGCTTGAGGGGATGGCAAGCTCAAATGAAGATTTAATTTTTTTTTTTTTTTAAGGATAAGGGAGACCTAGCAGGGAAGGAGTCTATAGTTAAGGGGATATTGAAGATGAGAGAGAAGAAAGGACGGAACAGGGAAGTACCTAGGAGGGAATAAGATCAAGAATGTAAAGTATCGGGATACCCTGGCAAGAAGGGCCTCTTCTTCAATAGCAACTGATGCAAAGGAAGAGAGAATGGGAGATGATTAAGAGAGATTTTAAGGTTTAGAGTAGGGGAGGAGAGGGAATTTATACTATACAGGCTCTGTGTAACAAAGTTACATAGTCATCAACTTCATTTGTAAATCACCTCTTAGCCTACTACTCAACTTGTCCTTATTTTTAATCTTTTCATTCTGAGAAGTTCTCTCTCTCTCTCTCTCTCTCTCTCTCTCTCTCTCTCTCTCTCTCTCTCTCAACACAATTTTATTAGTAAATTATCCAACAAGTAGAAAAGTCTCAGATTGACTTTGTGTTTTCCCAATTATTTTTTATGTTGTCCACTTTTTGTTTTCTGCCATTTCTTTTTTCTTTTTCAAAGGATTAGCTTTTTCTCCAGCAAATGTATTTTCTGAATGCTGCCCTATGTTTTTGGGAAGAAAGTTAAGTTTGTGCTTAAATTTAGTGGAATTCTCCAAAACTGCCTGGTGAATGTGGTGGTTTAACCTTTTCATTATTAACATAAGGTTTGACTCATAGTTTTCTTTCCATCAGTTCAGAATTGTTTAATTTCAGAGCGATTTGTACAGCATCAGTATTCTCAGGGAGCACACAACTTTTGCCAACTCCAGTCACTTTGTATCTCACAATTTTACTGCTAGAACACTTCCACAGTCAGAAGTGCTCTTCAATAGCAGCTTTTTCAATTCTGTCAGGGAGGTTCCAAACAAATACTGATCTCTTGCTCCTTGAAAGAATGTCGGATATAAATTCAACTCTTATAGGAAATCCCTCTGTAACCACAGCACCATTTCTTTTCAGTGCCTTTTCAACAGCACTCTTTTCCTTAAAAGCAACATAATCATACATACTCTTCTATTCAGGGTGAACTTCACGTTTTATTGCAGCAATCTTTTTGAATAAAGTGTTGGGTTTTTTTTTTTTTGGAACCAAAGAACAGCATTGTATACATTCTATTTGTCCATACTATTTTTTTCTTACTTTTTGGAAGGCAATTGGGGTTAAGTGACTTGCCCAAGGTCACACAGCTAGTTTTTGTGTTAAGTGTTTGAGGCCAGATTTGAACTCAGAGACTTCTGACTCCAGGGCCGGTGCTTTATTCACTTCGACACCTAGCCTCCCCCATGGGCAGAGCAATTTCAATTGAATGGTAAAGTAGGAAGCCAGAATGCTGAGTTAAGAAGATCGTGAGAGGAAAGAAAATGGAGGCATTGATTGTAATTTACTTTCTCAAGGAGTTTAGCCATGCAAAGGAACAGGAATCTGGGATGATAACTAGTAGAGATGGATGGTTTTTTTGAGTATCTCTTGAATCTGTTCCCTTTCTCTATTCATGTGGCCACCACCCTAGTTCAAGCCCTTGTTACCTCTTACCTGGATTGTTGCAATAACCCTCTAAATAGTTTCCTTGCTTCAAGTCTTTCCCCTCTCCAATTCATTCTCCACCAAACTGTCAAAGTTATTTTCTTAAAGCAAAGATTTGCACTTAACATTCCCCTATTTAGTAAATTGGAGTGGTTCCTTCCTATTTCTCCTAAACTCAGATAGCTTCTTTTCTTTGTCATTCAAAAGACTTCAAAACCTCGAATGGCTAAAATTCATTCCCTTCTCACATTTGCTTCTTAGAAACAAGTTTTCTTCAAAACACAGCTTAAGCCCACCTAAATGAAATCCTTCCTGATCTCCCCAGCTACTGGTGCCTCCTTTTGAAGAGATTTTATTTATACTTATGAAAGGGAATGAATGATTCTTGAAAACCCAATTCTTAATCATAGAGGAGGGGTCGAAACTGAGGTCAAGTGTTCCCTTTATGAAGTTCCACTTAGCACTCAAGAGAAAATAAAGAACGATAGGCCAAGTCTCAAGGTGATCTTTAAAAGTCAGGAACTGAGGGGCAGCTAGGAGGACCTGAGTTCAAATCCAGCCTCAGACACTTAACACAAAAACTAGCTGTGTGACCTTGGGCAAGTCATTTAACCCCAATTGTCCTACCTTCTCCCCTCCAAAAAGCAAAATCTAAAAAAATTAAATTAAATTAAAAATAAACAAATAAATGCTTAAAAAAAAAAAGAGTCAGGGGGCGGCTAGGTGGCGCAGTGAGTAGAACGTCGGCCCTGGAGTCAGAAGGACCTGAGTTCGGATCCGGCCTCAGACACTTAACGAACACACAAAACAAAAACCTAGCCGTGTGACCTTGGGCAAGTTACTTAACCCCAATTGCCCACCAAAAAGGCAAAAAAAAAAAAAGAGTCAGGAACTAAGCTTCTAACTGGAGGAGCAGAAGAATCCTGGAGCAGAAGAAATAGAAGCTGTAAAAATCCAAGTGAAAGAAAGGAGAATGGAATAAGCAGATAGAGTGCCAGGTTCTGTGCTAAGCATTTTGCAGAGGCAATCAACAAAAAGAAAAGTATCAAGGGTGTGGCTTCTTGGGTTGATGGGGCAAGAGGTATGTGATATGAGGATAGAAGTTTAGAAACTGTGTTGCTAAATAACTCCCTTGCCCCTTCCATGTATTCCAAAGTAGGTAATCTTGTAACTTCTTTCTACCCTTGAGCTCCTTCATGGAGTTGGAAGCTTTCTCCTTTGGGCATGTAGGGAAGTTTGTTTTAAATATTTACTTTGTCTTTATAAACAGTGGTAATCACTGGAGTTTCTTTTTACAGTCTATTGATTTGGAATATGGTTGGTTGGAAACAAGTGAGGAGGAAACATACCTAGAGAAGAGATAGAGACAAATCTAACACTGAAGTGTTTTGTCAGAAGCACTGTCTCCAATATCTGGTTAGGGGCTCAGAGCTAATTAAAAGATAAGATAGGCTTGTTCTACTGTCCAGAATGGAGGAGGAACATACATAACAGGAAATCCCTCTGGGCAATAGGTCAGTCATAGGATGAGGAGTAAATAGGAGTGGCTGAACAACCAATCTCTAACAATGTTATACATATGTACATATATGTTGTCTCCCTGATAGGATATAAATTCCCTGAAATCAGGGACTGTTTCTTTTTTGTCTTTGTGTAGACTTAGTGCCTAGGACATAGTAGATGCTTAATGTTAGAAGCATTATTGTATTTTTTTTTCACATTTGTGTCCTCAGCATCTAGCACAGTGACTTAAGATAACCAAGTGGAGAGAATTCTGGGGTCTGGAAGTAGGTGCTTAATGTTAGATGAAGTTTTGGAATGGTTACTAAGTATGGAAAGTATTACAGAAAATCAGGAAGAATAAAAGGATTTTTTTTTGTGCAGCAGTGAGGGCCCGACATCAGTGTAAGTACACAAGATTTGATAACATAAGCTTGTGGGAAACCTAGTCAGTATTTTCTTATGATGTTTCACAGCAATATTCAGTAGCTGATGTGTATTTTTAAAATTTTTTTTTTTTTGCTTTTTGGAGGGCAATTGGGGTTAAGTAACTTGCCCAAGGTCACATGGCTAGGGTTTTGTTTGTGTCTGAGGTCGGATCCGAACTCAGGTCCTTCTGACTCCAGGGCCGGCGCTCTACTCACTGCACCACCTAGCTGCCCATGCTGATGAGTATTAATGGAGAAGGATGGTAGAAGTAATTCCTTACATATTGGTTTTGGCACCATATGATCAATGAAAGGACAAGAAGAAAGGTGATTCTAGAATAGATGGTATACAGTTGAAGCAGTCAACCTTGGAGTTGAATCATTCAATCAACTAGCATTTATTTACCTTGTGCTGGGCAATGTGATGAAAAAGTAAAGAAATTGAGGTCAGAATGATGGATTGAGAGAGTAAGGATGAAATCTTCGGTAGAGTGGTAGTGGTAGAGCAGGGACCAGTCATGGTGAGGACAAAGACTAGGTATGAGAGGAGTGACTCAGAGGTAGAGATGGAGAGATAGAAGTCTGATTGAAAATAGGAAGTTGGGGGTGGGGTGGAGCTAGGTGTAAGGTGGATTAGAGCACCAGCTCTGGAGTCAGGAGGACCTGAATTCAAATCAGGCCTCAGACACTTATTAGCTGTGTGATCCTTGGCTAGTCACTTAACCCTGATTGCCTCTAAAAAAAAAAAAAGCCCAAACAAACAAAAAGAAAGAAAATAGGAGGTTGGAAATTCAGCAGCAGGAAAATTAAACACATTCTTTTGGCCCTTCCTGTTCGTGTATATGAAGTGAAGTGAAGACAAAGAATATGGGTGTTAAGGAGGCTAATGATTTGGGAGATTAGCCTGGTCAAAAGGACATCAACATTCATGTTGAAGTCCCCAAATAAGAAGTCAAGAGTTGGGGTGAACAATCTGCCAACAATAATTTATTATTATCTATTATGTACCAGGTGTTCTGTTAGGCATTAGACATTGTTGTATTGTTGTATGCTCTTTCCCCTCAGTTGGAATATCCTCCTGACTCCTCAACCCCTTTATTAATCAGTTACTTTATAGGGAACTGCTGTTAACAATCTCTTTACTCCACCATTACTGTATCCTTCCTCCAACTACTTTTTTCAAACCATTCCTTTCTAATATAGGTATATAATGTTTTGGGCAGTTGGTGATAAGACTGAAAAGTGTGGTGGGGAGGAGGCCAAATACACACATCATATAAAGGGTAAATAGAGAAAATTGACTTGCTTAGAGTTCCATTTTTTTACAGTACAGAAAGATGAGGTTGCTGAGATGGAGTTTGGGAATACTTGAATTCCTGTCTGAGTTTATGTTAGAAAGACACCATTTTGTCTCATCGAATTATGCCTTTTCTCCTACTTAACAGTGTACATATCATGTCAAACCACACACCCTTCTTCTCCCCCCCACCCCCGACTCAGCCCTTTAGACTCTAAGTTCCTTGAAGATCAAGACTGTATTATTGTATTTTTTTTTCCCACCATTGTGTCCTCAGTATCTAGCACAGTGACTTAAGATAACCAGGTGGAGAGAATTCTGGGGTCTGGAAGATCTGCCTTCCAGTCCTGCCTCAGACACTTACTAGATGTGTGACCCTGGGCAAGTCACTTAACCCCAGTTGCCTCAGGTCTCTTATCTGGAAAATGGGAATAATAATAGCACCTATCTCACAGAGTTGTTTTGAGGATCAAAAATGATACATGCAAAGTGCCTTTGCAATCCTTAAAGTGCTTCATCAGTGTTCCCCTCTGCCATATGTATGTTGAATTTTGAGAGGCTTATATAAGGAGTTACTTTTTTGAAGGCGCCCAGAACTGAAATTTTTCTAAACATTTCTGAATGGTGATCCTTCAGCTGGTCCCTCGACCTCATTTCTCTTCTGTTCTCTCTCTTCCAGGGGGAGATGTCACCATCACTGACCTGCCTCTGGCCCTGGAGCAGATTCAGGGAAATGTTCAAGCCAACATACCAGTTGGTGGCCGGGCACAGGTCCGAGCTTTGGCCTGGGGGCTAGACCAGGATGTGTTTCCTGAAGACTATGACTTGGTGCTAGGGGCTGATATCGTGTATCTGGAGCCCACCTTTCCACTGCTCCTGGGCACCCTTAGACATCTCTGTGGACCAAATGGCACTATCTATCTAGCCTCCAAGATGAGGGAAGAGCACAGGACAGAGAGTTTCTTTCATGATATGTTACCACAGCATTTTCAGCTGGAGTTGGCACAGCGGGATGAAGAAGAAAACATTAACATATATAGGGCTACACACAGGGGAGGCTGAGAAGTTCTCTTGTGCCTCCATATCCAAATCTTCCTCACCTCTGACCACACACATTCCTCTGATCAGTCCTTGGCACTAAGTCTCTTGGTACTGAGAAGAAGTGAAGAATATTAGCATATAGAGAACCATGCCTAATGGCCAAACATGACTGATTCCTGGTCCCTGGATGAGGTGTTCTATGCTTTCATGTCCTTGCTTCCTTTGATTCTGTTTTCCCTGTCCTACTAGCTTTGTCAATTATCCTAGACTAATACTGGGCATCATTTTATTGGAAGCCCTAGACACTCTCCTCACAAAAGCCCTGATGGGTTGTCAATAAGAAGGCTCTCCTTTCCTGTTCTCAGAGGTGGATGCTGAATGGGGAAACTGACCTGAAGGAATTTGGATGGAACATTGTGGCTTGTCAGCAGAGACTGACTGTCTCTTTGACTGTCTCTCCCACAGCAAGTAGGGACTTTCTTGCTTTTCTGTTTGTATCCTCAGCACTCAGCACAGTGCTTTGCATATAATAACCAATTAATAAATGCTTCTTCATTCATGTGCTTGTCCTGGTGGTGGGCATGTTCTCAATTCTGTTTTGTTTTTGTCTTTTTGTTATTATTGTTTTTTTTCTTTTTAAAGGAAAGACAAGATCGTGAAAAGTATCTTCTGCAACTAAGGCTCTAAAGTTTATATTTTTAGGCTTTGGAAGAGAAAGAATTTCAGACTACCTGTTTTATACATAGGAACAGGGCAGACTGGAGTGCCTACACAGATTAAGCTTCCCATTTTGGGGGGGTGGGGAGTTAGGGTACAGCAGGCCTATTTCTTTCTAAAAGAGGTTGCATGAGCTAGTGGAAAGAGTACTGAACTTGGAAAGCATTTTTAAAAAGAGCCTACTGTGTGCAAAGTGCTGGGAATACACAGAAAGGCAAAAAGACAGTCTCTGATCTTAAAGGAGCTTAATCTCTGAATCTGTCACGTAAAAAGGCACCTATAAAATGTCATCTATAAAATGGGGGTGACTCTTCCACCTAGCTCGTTGTGTGTGGGGAGTGTTTTAAGTGTTGTGTAAATGTGAGTTATTATTCCTGCCCTCAGCGTTCCCCACCCCTTCACTGGAGGTAGCCTTGCCACAAGACCGCAAGTGGCCATTGCTGTAGTTGTCTTGATGACCTACCGGACCCATCCTCTTTCCAGCTGTGGCCAAAGCTTGCTCTACGTTCCCTAGAACGCCCTACGCGTGCGGAAGACCTCTGGCCGGCAGGTGGTGCTGCCCTCAGCTAGAGCTAGTTTAGGGTCGGCACTGAGTTTGTCCCAGTCGCCTCTCCGTAGATTCCTCGTCTTTCCCCCCCAGGTCTTCTCGCGCACGCGCCTGTGCCTTCTGGAGTTGACGAGTCGCTGCCGCCCGTGCAGGGGAAGAAGTCATGTCCGTCTTTCGCTCGCTGAGACTTTTTCAGCACTTGGGCTCCTGGAGCCGGCCGGTAAGCGCGAGTACTTCCTGGTGCCCGGGCGGCCCAGCTCTCTCCTCCCCCTCCTCCTCTGCAGTCCCCTCTGCCCCGGGGCTTCGTCCTTCCGGTCCCCTCCTCCCCCCCACCCCCGGCTCCCGCCTCACCTCCCTCCCGCTGTCCCCCCCAGGTGCTCCTGGGGTCCCGCCCCGTCCATGCGGGAGGCGTGGGGCCCGAGGCCGTGTCCAGCAAGGAGCAGCTGAAGAAGCTGAGGCAGAAGACGGGCTACTCCTTCACCAACTGCAAGAAAGCGCTGGAGACGTGCGGTGGCGATCTGGCGCAGGTGAGGGCCGGGACCAGGCCGCCTTAGGAACCGAGCCCGACTTGCGCTTAGAGGGACGCGGCGCCGCCAGGACGAGGCCGGGCGGCATCCGAGAAGAGGCTCTCGGCCTCCTTTGACCCCTTTGGTTGCCGGTGACTTTGCTGGATTGTAAGCTCCTCGAGGCCCAGGGCGGGCCTGCTTCCTTCTGTGCCCTCGTCCATTTGCACCGTGCCTGGCGAGGAGCTCCGTAAATGTTTATTGAGTGAATGAACGAATGGATAGTTAAGATGAATGTTGTTAAATGCATGAAATAAAATGCATAAGATTTTAAAGGAGGCCAATCGTAGTTTGTCAAAATTTTGAAAGTTTAAGAACTAAAGGTTAAGAATCTGTTCCCTTTTTCCTACTCTAATTGTATGTAATCAGTATCTAAGCTGCTAATTTAAGAAATGGTTATGTTTTACAGCAAAAGTTTTATTGAATCCTGGCTCTCCCTCATTCCGGCAGGCAATCAGTCAACATTTATTAAGCACCTGCTGTGTTCTGGGCACTGTGCTGGAGTTCATATAAGGGAAGCAGCCAAGATAAAAGCAGCAACAGCTACCATGTCTGTAAGCATTCAGAAGGGCCCAAGGGTTTTATACACATTACCTCATTGGAACCTTATCACAGTCCCGAGACTGGACCTGCATTTTACAGAGGAGAAACTAAGATTGTGACTTTCCTGGTTCGTATTTAAAGGGGTCTTTCTGACTTCAAATATAGCACTCTAGCCACTATAAGAGGCAAAATCTGTGCTGCCTTAGCTTGGGGAGAATTGAGTTGAGGACTACTGCTAGCTACACATTTCCTTGGAGGAAGACACCTGTGTGCCTGCCTCTCAAGTGGTACATTCTTTTGAGATTCAGGAGGAGGAAGCTTGAACTTAGACCCATATACTCTTAATATATGTCTTGATGTGCAGCTGCAGAGTACTCAACTTCTCTAAGCCTGTTTTCTCATCTGTAAAATGATTGGAATACATACTTTTCTTGTGTGTGCGGACACCTTTATTTATATGTTATTTTTGTTTGTTGGAGGGCAATTGGGGCTAAGTGACTTGCCCAAGGTCACACGGCTAGTAAGTGTGTCAAGTGTCTGAGGCCGGATTTGAACTTAAGTCCTCCAGACTCCAGGGACGGTACTCTATAAAACTGCCACCTAGCTGCCCGACTTTATTTTTAACATTCATTAAAAAAAGTTTTTTGAGCTCCAAATTCCCTCCAGCCCCTCTCCCACCCATTGAAAAGGGCAAACATTATATCAATTATACATGTGAAGTCATGTGAAACGTATTTCTGTATTGGCCATGCTTTTCTTAAATCTGTAAAGCAGGTTGTGCAGGAAGGTACTGTGTAATATATGACAGTTGCTATTATTTTCCATATTTTGCCTTAGCTGTTACAGAGCTGAAACTGCTCAGCTATTCAGAAGCAAGAGATGAAGCCCCTTTGTCTCAGGAACTCATTGCTTTTTGCCTTACTCTCCAGATTGGTGTTTAATTAGATAATTTGGGGTTCAGAGAAAGAAGAAAGAAATTGAAGACAGGAAAACATTTAGAATCTTGCAGCTCCAGAATTCTATGTCTGACATGTTGGGTTTTGTTTGTTTTTTCACTGGTGATCTGCAGGCAGAAGTTTGGCTACATAAGCAGGCCCAGAAGGAAGGATGGAGCAAAGCTACTAAACTTCAGGGAAGAAAAACTAAGGAAGGGCTGATTGGATTGTTACGGGAAGGGAATTCAGCTGTCATGGTGGAGGTGAGCCCCTCACATGCACCGGTTTCCAGGAATAGTTGTTGGTCCTCAAATATTTGACTCTACCAGTACCAGGTATTTTGGGTGGAAAAGTGATAAACTCTAGAAGAGCTGTATAATATTCAGTGAAACAGAGTAGGCAGTGCAGTCAAAAGTAGTCAGCAGAAATGGTCTCAGTGATAGGGAGTTTTATGTAAAAATGCACAAAGGAGTGCTGAGTAGAGGCCCATCTACTTGTGTCTCTCATTCTATTTTGTACCTTTCCCATGCACTTTTATTCTAATTTGTGTTTGTCTCTTCACCTCAGAGAAGTAGTATTGTGTAATAGGGAGCTGGTCTTGGAGCCAGGATGACTGGGAATTCAGGTCCCACTTCTGACTCAGCCTAGCTTTGTGACCTTGGGCAAATCACTTGACATAATAAATTACAGAGAAGGTGTTGGCCTGCTTAGGTAGAGGAATTTCTCACTTGGGAATTCCACATGCAAGTGAATTCATAGGTCTAGTTTCTGTTCTTAGCCTTCATCTCCTCTGTTGCCTAGGGTGTAAGTTCCTTGAGTGGAGACATTTGATTAACTTCATTTTTATATTCCTTATATTAAGGGTAGTTCCTTACACATAACTTCAATGTTCAACACCTTCACCTTCATCTTGTCAGTGTACTTCTGATGCTAGTCACAGCTTCTCATTAGCTTGGCAAATTGTGTTTGAGAGATGTTTCACCTAAAAAATTCATTGCCTTTCTGCCAGTCTGGTCCAGGTTTAGCTAGTTTGGTCCTTGGATAACAGACAGATAACACAGTCCACGGTCCTGGACTTGAAATCTTTCCAGCTTAGTAGGACCTTTTGGAGCTTTTCTCCCACTGGCATAACCTTTAAGATCTTAGTATTACTTCCATGCCACATTCTGATTAGGACTTTAGAGTTTTTCATGTACATAACAGGTGCTGCTTAAGTTTTTGAATTGTCAATTCAAGGTAGATATGAATCTTTTTTGTCTAGTCTTATAGGATGTCCTCAAGAGGTTAGAAATTTTGTAGGTTAGACAGTGGAGAGAGGCAATAGACATGGAAGTAGTTTAGGTGACATTGTAGATAAAGGATCAGAAAAAGAGAAAGGAGAGGATAGAGGACAGGACATGAAGTTAAGGGGAGAAGGTCCAGGTTGGTAATCACAGTTAAGGCATCACTGGTAATGTTCTGAAAAGACCTCAACTGGTATGTGTTGTCTAACCCATCATGACAAGAGGCAACTTATGTGTCTGGTCTTCTGCTGGCAAAGATAATAATGTCAGTTTGAAAAGATGCAGTTATGTCTAAAATACAGCCTCACCTTACTTTGGTATATAGTAAATAAACCCTCCTCCTTTTTATGAGTTTGCCACTAAACCATCGTTTACATCATTAATTTTTTCCCCACAGGTGAACTGTGAGACAGATTTTGTTTCAAGAAATTTAAAATTTCAGCAACTGGTTCAGCAGGTGGCCCTTGGAACCATGTTGTACTGTCAGAGTCTGAGGGAACAGCTCTCCACATACAGCAAGGTGAGTTTGGGTTTAGAGTCAGTGAAGCACACAGCTCAATTCCGATTCTTCCTCCAAAATGACAACAGGGAGGCATTACTGGATGGCCAGATTAGAAAAGACAGAATTTTAGTATGTTCTTAATGTAGCCCAGCTGACAAAACAGTTATTCATACCATTTTCTGGTCCCTCAGACTGTCTCATTAGCAGAGACACAGGGAATAAAATGTTATTCAATGGAATCTGAAAACATTTACTATATGTAGAGAATGGTAGCATGTCTTAAGACTATATAGCATAGGCAAAAGAATGTGAAGCAGGAGTCAGGTATGGCCCAAGCCCACCTTGCTTGGTATCAGTTTACTTTTATATGGATGGGATTGACCTAAATGATTTTTGAGAACCTTTCAAACTCTAAAGTTACCTAGAATCCTCCCTAAGAGGAAGAGTTCATATTCCAGAGAGATTGACATTGGTGGTAGAATAGGATGTATATAAACATGTAATAAATGTGTAATATTACCAGTATAACAGGGAAAATGGTATTAGTATAAATTTACACTTAAAAATTTAACTTGCTTTATTTGGAAGAGACCAGTTTTGTTCAGGTAAACTTGGTGTTTTGCAAATTGATCTTTACTTTCCTTTCTGTGTGTATTCAGGGTTTTCTAGAGACAGCTGAGCTCTCTCAACTTAGAGCTGGACCTAACAGAGAAGACTCTCTCAAGGACCAGTTGACATTATTTATTGGTGAGTACTGGCAGTAGACCCTATACTGAGGCTAAGAATAGAAATCAAGAAGTGGTTCCTATCGGGCAGGCTTATTTTTAAAAAATCATATCATAATTTCTCATAGTACCAAAATCATAGTAATGGGAGTAGGATTATAAGATATTCAGGCTTCTACATATGTGAATCCATAGGCATTTAGCTATCTAGTGGTTTGACCATCTTATTTCTTTTCAAGGCAGGAATGATCAATTAGGGAGTTGTGGCAACCTTTCTAGTGAACTTGCCCCATGTGGATTGCTGTGGGTGGTGAGGGGAATTTTGATTTATCTTGCTTTCCTCTTGTGGGGAGTAGGGGTATGGGGAGGATGGTTGTGGAATGCTGGAAACCAGCTGCTTCTCTAAAGTTCCTGACAATGAGAACAGTCCTTTTTACCAGATCATCTCACACTGTCTGCAAACTATTAGTGAGTCATAGGAACCAGGTTAGGCAGAAGTCTAGGAGGTTTATTAAGTAATTCTGGAAGAATCTGGGTGTTTTAGCCTTGTCTTTTTTTTTTTTCTGGAGAATTACTGTAACTATTAAGTAGATTTCTTGAATTGTTTTTAAAATTAGTTTTCATTTCTGGGTATCTCTTTTTCATAGCCTTAAAATATAACTTTGGGGTGTATATTTATGTATGTTTGTATTCACTTGAGTAAATCAGAGGTAATTATTTGTATCTCTTTGCTGTTCTGTCCCCTTCTTTCCTGCCTGTTCTATTCTTTTGTTTCTTCTTTAGAGGGTAGTAGTATTGATAAAAAGGGAAACTCTAGGTAATTTTTGCTGCTTGTGAGCAACTCTGGGGAAAATCATTTTTATGGAAAGAATATACATTAAATTGTTGGGTAGAATGAAGTTTGGGATTTTTGCTGTGTTCTGTTATATCACTTTGAGATTCTATTTATCTAAAGTAGCACATCTATTCATAATTTTTAAAAAATTATTTATTTTTGGGGTGGCTAGGTGGCACAGTGAATAGAGCACCAGCCCTGGAGTCAGGAGGACCTGAGTTCAAATCTGGCTTAAGACACAGCACTTACTGGCCATGTGACCTTGGGCAAGTCACTTAACCCCAATTGCCTTGCTTTCCCCCTCTAAAAAAATTATTTATTTTTGACATTCATTTTTGAAAATTTTGAGCTCTAAATTCTCTCCCTCCAACCCTTCCCCTGCTCATTGAGGAGACAAGCAACATGGTACCTAATATACACATGAAGTCATATAAAACATATTTCTGTATTAGCAATGTGCCCCCTTCCCCCCAAAAAAGGCAAGAAAAAGTAAGAAAAAAACCTGTGTCATGCTGTATTCAGAGTTCATCAGTTCTCTCTCTGGAGATAGATAGCAACTTTCATCGTGAGTCCTTTGGAATTGTCTTGGATCATTGTATTGATCAGTATAGCTAAGTCTATTGATCATTGTTAAAATATTGCTGTTACTATGTATTTCTCTTGGCTTTTTCCCCTTCACATTGCAACAGTTCATATGTCTTGCCAGTATTTTTTTGTGTCATGTCCATTGAATTCATATTTATTACGTTCCTGCTCTGAACAAAGCACCGATTATGCTAGAAAAGCCAAGACCAAAAGGAAATTGTTCTTGCTTTCCAGGAGCTTATGTTTTACTGGGGGATATGAAATATGTACACACATAAATAAACACAAAGTATGTATAGGGTTATAAACTGCATCTAAAATTTTTTTTAATTGTGCATTAATTTTTTTGTTGTTTTGTCATGGTCATTTCAGATCGTTATCTGTTCTTTAGACTGTTTGCTAGTTTTTTAGTTATTCAGCCTTTGGCATCTTTTTAGTGATTTTTTTTTTCATTTGCCTGGTTGTATGTTTGTTCTTTTGGTTCAGCTTACTTTGCTCTGTGTCTGTTCATTCAGATCTTTCCATGATTCTCTGAATTCCTCATATTTAACATTTTAAGCTGCACGGCATTTCCCCACTACCTTCATATAACCTAGATTTTTCAGCTATTCACAAATGTTGTGCACCCTCTTGGTTTCCAGGTTTTTGCCACTACAGAGAGTGCTGGTGTGAATATTTGGTTATATAGTCATTTATATAGCAATTATTAGACCTTTTTTGGGGGTCTATATCTAACATTGTGCTCACTGTATTAAAGGGTAAGGGCAATTTAGTTATTTTTCTTGCATAGTTTAAAATTGATATACAGAATGTTTAGATCACTTTATAACTCTACCAACTGTAGATCAGTGTACCTGTATTACACTCAGACTCCCCAACATTTAGTTTTCCCCCTCTTTTATTTTTTTCCCTCAAATTTGTGTAGTGTAAGGTGAAATCTCAGTTATCTTCATTTGCCTTTTTTTTTTTTTTTACTGTTAGTGATTTGCAGCATGTTTTACAATATGTTCGTCTATAGTTTGTAGTTCTTGTTCAAGCTGTTTCTATCTTTTGGCCACTTAATCTTATTAGAGAGACCAGGAGACACCAAACTGCCAGCCAAATCAGTGTCCTCCCCCCCTGCCCAAGCCAGAGAGCCAAGAACATTTTAAAATACAATTCAAATACATGATACAATACAACTTTCTTTTAAAAATACAAAATATCAGGGGCGGCTAGGTGGTGCAGTGAATAGAGCGCCGGCCCTGGAGTCAGAAGGACCTGAGTTTAGAGCCGGCCTCCGACACTTAATCCACACAAACAAAAACCTAGCCGTGTAACCTTGGGCAAGTTACTTAACCCCAATTGCCCTAAAGGGGTGGCTAGGTGGCGCAGTGAGTAAGAGCGCTGGCCTCGGAGTTGGGATGACCCGAGATCAGATCCGGCCTCAGAAAATGAGCATCCACACATAAATAATGACTAGCCATGTAACCTTGAGCAAGTTACTTAACCCCAATTGCTTTAAAAAAAAATACAAAATATCAAAGCTATTCTTGGCTAGCTGACTGTACAGAAATGGGGTGGGCCAGATTTTGCCTGTGAGCTGGAGTTTGTCAATGCCTATATTAGGGAATTGCTCTTGGTATTATGTATTTGTGTCACTTCCCTATATATTTTGGTTATGAGACTTAGGTAATATTTTATGCACGTATTTTCCTTATTTCATTGTTCCTTCCAATTCTTCATGAATTTTATTTGTTCAGAAGCTTTTAAATTTTATGTAGTTAAAATTGTCAGTCTTTTATGATAATCTTTTGTTTAATTAAAAATTCTTCCTCTAACCATAGTTTTGAAAGTATCTTATCTCATTTTCTTTCTTTAAATGGTGTGACCATTGCAAGTTATTTCAAGAGCACTAATTGGGGGGAGGGGTAGCTACAGGAAAGACCTACTGGTGGTGCTGTTTGAACTGGGCTTTAAGATTTTTTTTTATAAGACTTGACAAGCTACAACATGAACATATCCATGTAAAAAGAGGAACAGGAAAACTGTATGAAGCTATTAATTACGTTGTGTATTTTTTTTTAAGTATCTGTTAAATTTAACATACTAGTACACTGACACATCTTTTTTCTTTCTTTTTATTTTCTGTTCTGTGTATTTCAGAAATGCTTAATTGATAATCTTATTTTGCATTACTATCACTCTCTGCCCTTCCTCCCCCCACTCCTCCCTTTTCTCAGTGAAATCCCTCCCTTACAAGAAATAAGTATAGACAAGCAAGAAAAATTCCCACATTGGGCATATCTGAAAATTTTATGTCCCATTCAGCACTTGGTCCATTGCCTCTCTGCTAAGATGTGGGAAACTATCATCCTGAGTCATCTGGAGTTGTTATTAGTGATTGCATTAATCAGGGTTCTTAGTGTTTCCTAACTTTTTTCTCTTTATGATCATAATCATTGTATAAATTATTCTCCTGCTCAGTTTATTTCACTGAGCATTAGTTCATGTAAGTCTTTTTCATATTTTTCTAAATCTGTCCCTTTTGGCATTTCTGATGATGCACACTATTCCATTACATTCATATATAACATTTTTAACTGCACAACATTTCCCCATTACCTTCATATAGCCTAGATTTTTCAGCCATTCATAAATATTATGCACCCTTTTGGTTTCCAGGTCTTTGCTACTGCGGAGAGTACTGGTGTGAATATTTGGTTATATAGTCATTTGTTTAGGCATTCCCCAATTAATGGGCTCCCATCCTATTTCCAGCTCTTTGCAACCACAAAAGTGCTTCTGTAAATTTTTTTGTAGATATGTGTCCTTTCCCTCTCTTTGACCTCTTTGAAGTAAGTATATGTATAGTAATGATATATCTGGTGGTCAGAAGTCATAGTTTAGTTCCATATTGCTTTCCAGAATGGTATGACCAACTCCAGGTCTACAACACTGTTGTAGACATTAATTGTCATTCCTTTTTGTCATTTTCATTAATCTGATAGAGGTGAGATGATCCACTGAATTGTTTTAATCTGCTTAGATGTAGTTGTTGATTGCTTTTATTTCTCGTTTGGAGAACTGTTACTGTCTTTTGACTGATTTACCATTTATGGTTCATTATTATAGATTTATATTAGTTCTTTATGTTTTATATATTAGACCTTTGTTAGAGAAATTTGTTGCAAAGATTTTGCCCTGGCCATTTGCTTCCCTTCTGATTCTTACTGTATTGATTCTGTTTAAAATCTTTTCAATTTTATGTCATGAAAGCTGCCCATTTTATCCCTTTTGATCTGTCCTCTATTCTTTGGTGAAAATTCCTCTTAACCATAGTTGCAAAAGGTGCCTGATCTCATTCTCCCTTTTTCTTAATGATGTAACATGATATCAAAGTTGATTTCAAGAGGGAAAGAGCCCCATTAGTGTAGGGGAGGGTGATAATTTCAGAAAAGGCTTTGCCTCAGGGATGGTGCCTGATCCAGGCTTTGATTCTGCTGGACAGAAGTAAGGGGACCACATTTCAGGCATGGATGGCCACCTGTGCAGATGGTGATTTTGATAGCTTTGCTTAAGTTTTGTTTTTCTGCAGGCAAACTGGGAGAAAACTTGACTCTTAAGCGAGCTGCATGGGTGACTGTACCAAATGGATTCTACATTGGTTCCTATGTACATGGAGCAGTGCACAGTCCCTCTCTCAGTAACATGGTGCTTGGGAAATATGGTGCACTAGTCATCTGCCAGACATCTGAAGAGAAATCGAATCTTGAAGACCTTGGCCGACGACTTGGTCAGCATGTCGTGGGAATGGCACCTTTGTCTGTAGGCTCAATGGAAGATGAACCTGGTGGAGAAGAAGAAACAAAGATGCTTGCCCAGCCTTATTTGCTGGATCCCAGCATCACGTTGGGACAGTTTGTAAAGCCCCAGGGTGTGTCTGTGGTAGATTTTTTGAGGTTTGAATGTGGAGAAGATCTAGGGGCAGCAAAAACAGAATAGATTCCATGGACATTCTGGACCTTAAAAAAATTAACTGAGCCATTTTAAGTCCTGAGGGGATTAATTTGATCACTATTTCAGTACTATATGTGAACTGTTTCTCTCTGGGTTTATGGTAAAACTGAAAAGGTAATTCACTGAAACAGCTCTAAATAAAGATGCTTGCCTCCTTGTAGAATCTCGCCTTCTTACTTGTTTGTAAAGTTGTGAGTTTAGCATTTTATGGCCTGAATTTAAATCACCATGTTGGTGACAGCCCCTGACTGAGCCTATTGAAGAGCATGTAACTTTTTTGGGAATGTGTGAAGCCTTTTGACTTGGAGTTGTTTATTTTGTATATTCAGTGAAATCATGGCCTGTTTATCTTTTAATTCTGCTTTTCCCCTTGGTCATTCCCATTCATTTTAGCTCCAATAAATGGCCCCAAGCAGAATTACATAATAAATATCTTAGAGAAACCAGAAATAACCCAAGGGACACTGAGATGCTCTCTCTCTCTCCTTCTCCCCATTAAATCTATTCACTCCAAGCTCAGGTAACTGTCTTTTTATGGGCTGCCAGAGCTCAGTCCTCCATTTCCTTTTGTAATTATCCTAATTCATCTAGACTGACATTAACTGGCCTTGTATTCAGCAGTATACCAGGTGCTAAGGATACAAAGACAAAAAGAGGAAACAATCCCTTGTCTTAAGAAAGCTTTTTGTGGGGCATGGGGGTGGGGTATAGAGGTACATCTGGGGCCAGGCTGACCAGAGCTATAGTGAAATATACAAAGTAGCATCAGAACTCTTGTCAAGAGCTAGGGACCTGGAGGCACTCAGGAAAGCCGCCTTGTAGGAGGTGGTACTCTGAGTTCAGTCTTAAAAGGAATCTAGAGATTCTAAGTGGCAGAGGTGGGGATGGAGTGCAGCCTAGCATTTTGTCTTCTCTGAACGTCAGATTGGGAAAAACCTGTAAAGACTTGTGTGAATCACTGTGGAGGGAAGTAAGAAGAACAAGAGGACAATTTGTACAATGATTACAGCATTGTGAAGGAAAACAACTTTGAAAATCTGGGAAAGACAGAGCCATGGGAAATAGCCTGTCAAATTAAGATACTAGCTAGTAGGCCAGTTTAGCTTAATAGGAGATAGGTTTCTGGAGTATTAAATTGGAAAGGTGGGTGGGATCTTCAGTGGCAGGCTGCCTTTTTTATATTTTATCTTAGAGGTGATGGTAGATTGGAGTAGAGGTGTGGTGTAATTAGATACATGTTTTGGGAAAAGCAATTTGGCAGCGCTGTGGAGAACATGTGGGAGAACAATTTTGCTATCTTTGTTTATAATTTGCATCAGCCTCTAAGGTTACAGATTTAGGTATTTGTAGAAGTTATATCAGAAACTAATGAAAATGTAATTTGTGTTAAACTTATGATTCCTTTCTATCTAAAACTGATAAAATACAGAGTTCACTGGAAAATGTGGCTCATTGGTTATGTTTATGACATCTTTTGAAGATAAATTTCTAGAGGCTCACATTACACAAATAGTGTTGAACTTGTTACTGAAATGAACACCAAATGGCTTTCAGACTTTCTTGCTTGAATCTTTTAGTATGACCAAGATGTTTGTTTCTTTGACAGCTATTGGACACACTTTGTTCTATTACAATAGATACTGCAGCATTCTCATTCCCACCCCCCAAACTTCCCAGTACAAAAACATTCCACAGCTGTGAAATTCATGTTAATTGTTGTATGATCAAATGAGGATGTTGATATCATTCCTTCATCATATAGAGGGGACTTGATGTGAAAATGTCTGGAACCTATCAGGAAGTGTATGAAAATTGCTTACAGATTTCAGTGACTTGTGAATTGGGTTTTTTTTTTTTTTTTGGCAGGGGTGGGGGGGGTGGGGCGGGATTAACAATCTTCATATCTAAACCTTATGTCTGAACACCAAAATTAAACCATTGCCCTCATGATAATTTTTTAGGATTGGAAAGTTTGATGTGTGAACTACATAACTTAATGTCTTTGTTTTTTTGCTCTGGTTTCTCTAAATTCATGCAGATCATGGAAATCAGAATGGATAGTTATTATGTGTATTTAAACAACTAAATAATAGCAAAGATAGTCATTCTAGATAACATGCTACATTTTGCAAAACTCTTGCTATAAGTAGCCAAGTACATTGTACTAGACAGATAAATTCTTCCCTCTTAATTGGCACCATCTATTCTCTATTCATCTATTTTCAGTAGGCATTTGCTTCCATTCTTTAAAAAAGCCCCTTTTCTTTCTTTAGGTTGAGCTGTTTCCAGCCAGGCAAAGCAGCAAATTTTCCTCTTGTGATCCCAAATACAGCAACAAAGTCTTCATCAGAGAGGTAATTCTAAGAGAGATAAAACAGAACATTTCTGACTAGAGGTTCTAGAGGATCTGGCACATGTTAATTAGATCAGGCACAAGTATTTTGCTTGAATAAAGTATCTCCTTTGTAAGTGTTGGAGAGAGAAAGATGACAGTCTTTCCCCTTGAGCTTAGGGGAAATCTAGACTTTTTATCTTTTTGGCATAAATGGTTAGTAATCAGGAGTTAGATTTTTGGCCTGAAGAAATAGTTATAGTGTCTAATATTGTCTCATTGAACAGAATAGCGAGTTTTGTACCAGGTAGACCATAAAATGGGTTATGAATGACATACAAACACAAAATGGAGAACGTTCATTGGACAAAATGGAGAACTCAATTCTAATACTGATGCTTCCAGCCTAATCTGAGTTCTCCAGCTGCTTTAAAGAGTTGATTACAAGATTGTATGCATTATAGGAATTCTGGTTCAGAGGTTCTTCCCAATTAAAGATATTCAATAGGAAGAACCAGACTATGGAGAACAGGACCTTTATCTACCTAAAAGAAAATCCTATACTGACCTCCTTTTTGGCAGGGTCTACATCCTTAGGCAGCTCATGTTGCTGATTTTTCAGCAGTACTTCTATAGGGTAGTATTTTTGTTCACTGCCACCAGCATTCGGGAAGAGGGAAGCGCCATTCGTGTCCTAAGAAAGAGATTTGCATGTGTTTGTAGTAAAGGATTGTTGAGGGCAGCCAGCTTCCCAGTTGCCCCAACAACCGTGTTCTTCTCTTAACTCCTCACCTGCTAGATCACATTATCTACTGAAGAACTGGGGAATTTTTCATCAATGCAGGGATCTTAAATCTCATCCAAATACTGGTATTACTTTATTTGCTGTGGCATTTTGACTTGTGTCCTTCATACTGTTTCAGGGCTACTCACTAACATATCCCTGCATGCTATATGAAACTGTTACAGTGCACTATTTTCATGATCAGGAGATCATACCTGAAAGTCATTGCCTCACTGACAGTGTTTGTCCATGTTTGTGAAGCAGAGTGCTAGGCAATTTGAATAATTTTTTTTTAAGCAATTGGGGTTAAGTAACTTGCTCAAGGTTACACGGCTAGTCATTATTTGTGTGTGGGTGCTCTTTTTCTGAGGCCGGATTCTATCTCAGGTCATCCCAACTCCAAGGCCGGCGCTCTTACTCACTGTGCCACCTAGCTGCCCCTTTTAGGGCAATTGGGGTTAAGTAACTTGCCCAAGGTCACACGGCTAGGTTTTTGTTTGTGTGGATTAAGTGTTGGAGGCCGGCTCCAAACTCAGGTCCTTCTGACTTCAGGGCCGGCGCTCTACTCACTGCACCACCTACCCGCCCCTTGAATAATTTTTAAATAGAGTATCTGGTAACATGAGTTTGGGAACTGGGGAGGGTAAAATATAGTGGGGCAGACTCCTCCTGAAAACACATAGCCTGACAGTTAAAATATTAGTGGCAAATCATTCCACCTCATTGGATCTCTGTTATCCTTTTATTTTATTTTATTTTGCTTTTTGGAAGGCAATTGGGGTTAAGTAACTTGCCCAAGGTTGTGATCTTGGCTAGGTTTTTATTTGTGTGTGTTAAGTGTTTGAGGCTGGATCTTCTGACTCCAGGGCCGGCGATCTACTCACTGTGCCATGTAGTTGCCCCCTCTGTTATCCTTTTAAATGGATATAAGTAATTTAGGATGTTGGATTATACATCAAAAGCCAATGGGGGAGTGCCCAGTGGATAACATACTGGACCTGGAGTCAGAAAGACCTGAGTTCAAATTCAACCTCAACTAGTTGTTACCCTGGGCAAGTCACTTAACCTTGTCAGCCTCAGTTTCCTTATCTGAAAAAAGGAATAATAGCACCTGTCTCCCAAGGTGGTTGTGAAGGTAAAATATTTGCAAAAAACCCCTGCAAACCCTAAAGTGCTATGTAATTGCTAACTATTAAAAAAAAAAACCAACTGATGAAAATGTTATTTCTGTTAGAAATGGACTGGCCTAGGCTGGCTTTGTGCTGTTTTCCTTTATGATATCTTTGAGAATAAGCCCAACTCACAGCAGTGATTCTCACAATTGCAGCAGTGTCTCCCAGCTCTTCCTTTAACTGTTCATATGATTTTCCATCCTGTGGGAATATGGAACACAGAGGGTGAGGTTTTAAGGAAAGGTCATTTGTCACTCAGAACACATTCTTTCAGAGACAATACATGGGTCACAGGAGGGGAATCCTCATTTTCATCTATTTGCAGGGACAGATTTTGTTTAACATGATTTCCATTTCATGAGTATAGAAATATCATTTAACATACAGAAATTAGTTGTTTTGTAAGTAACTTGTAAGCACATATGGAGCCTGCTTCTGGGACTATACTAGTTCCTGTGGTAGATTAGGAGTGGGATATAAAGCAGTGGCCACATCCTCCCAGTAGATTCCCGGTAGTTCTCTTGTTCTTTTGCTCCCTTGGTCCTTACACTCCAGATATGAGGGTCCCAGGCCAAGAACCAGCCTGTAAAGATGGGTGGCTCAAAACCCTGTTTGATGATCAGGATAGGTGTGTCAGTCTCCCGGCCGCTGGGGTGAGTGTGTAGGTACTCCTGGGCTGAAGTGAAGGCTCCCTCTTTTTCTATGGCATTAGCTTCAACACCAATCCATAAGAATACCTGTTGTGTTAAAGATTTAATATTTTGTTTTAGATGGTGGCATATTTGGTGACAGGCCTTGATGTCAGGATGACCTGCCTGTGACATATTTTAGCCAATGTAAATCACAGAACCTCTTGGTATCCCAGGAAACTTTCTAAGACTAAGTTACAGACAGTTGCCTATTTGTATTAGTGGAGGAAATTTTCTTCATAGATGAAATTCACAGGTCTGGACCAAAATATATGTAATATGTTACATAATACAGTTTTATAACTGGATGATCCTGTAGAGGTCAAGGGAGTCCAAAATTCTCATTTTTTTTTTTTTTTGCTTTTTGGAGGGCAATTGGGGTTAAGTGTGCCCAAGGTCACACGGCTAGGTTTTTGTTTGTGTGTGCGTTAAGTGTCTGAGGCCGGATCCGAACTCAGGTCCTTCTGACTCCAGGGCCAGCGCTCTACTCACTGCGCCACCTAGCCACCCCTCAAAACCCTCATTTTACAAATAAGTCAGTAAGTGGTAGAAGTGGGATTTTAACTTGAATCCCCTGTTAACCAAATCCATGGCTCCTTCCATCGTATTATACCACTTCTTAAATCTGTATATGCCATAGGCCTCCTTCCAGGAATTCATATGCTCAGGAAGCTTTCCCTCATGTGGATGATCAGAGGCTAGTGGGTAGATCTGCTTTATGGATGAAATAAAGTGACTAAGAGAAATGGCGGGTTGCCTTTGAAGATTGACTTTATGGCTATTTTTACCTCTTCCTTCTCTCTCTCTCTCTCTCTCTCTCTCTCTCTCTCTCTCTCTCTCTTAAATTTTGGGACTTGCAGTTAATTTTAGTGGGAAAAAAAGTTCTTTCTGTACAAGCTTAAAAATTACCATGCTTGCTGGGCCATTAGGCTGAGTTTCCAGGTAGCTTATTGTTCTCTTTTACTGTAGAACGATACAAAAAGGACAGCTGATCCCATTGACTGGCAATTGACCTATTGTCCTCTGAAGCGGTTCATTCCTGACTTGTGTACAAACAAGTCAAAGTGCATGAATCTTTGTCATCTGTTGTGGACCCTACAGTTGTTGCTTACCTGGTCCCAGGTATCCAGGAGCATCACATCACTTGGGTTTAGGTCATCCTGTATGAAATCTGTGATCTCAGTGACAATGAACCGACCAGTCTTATTGGAACACTCAAAGAGACGGGGCTGCACATCAAGGATTTCCTGTTGGAGTCTGAAAGGTACAGTTCATTATATGAAAACAAGCTTACTTGAAAAGGAATTTTGGAGTTTTATGGGACTTAAAATATCATAAAATTTCAGTATGATGAGCCATTTGTTATTTCTGCATGTTTAGTATAGGATTTAAAGGGTGATAATTCTGTTCTCAGATTCACCTTTTGTCATTGGCATAAGGGACTTTCCCTCCTAGTGAGTCCCAAAATGCTGCTGGCTCCTGTCCTTCAGCCACCGTGTCAGCAGTGTCATCACAAAGGACTCCAGCTAATTCTTTTGCCATTGCTCGCTCATCACCACTAGAACCCTGGGGTTGGAATGAAAATAGGAGAACCTTAGCCTTTCATGGACTGCTTGTACAATGAGAAACTTATGGGACTTCACACAGGCTAGGTATCAAGCCATAACCACCAGTGATTAGGAATATGATTATCTTTATTTGTAGTCCTTTGAAAGAGGGAGAGTTGAATATGGAGGTTATTGTGTTGTTTTAATTAGGGAAAGGAAGGAATACAGGAGTTCTCATTTTACATAAATTCACATTATGCAAATTTGAATTTATGTAAAGAATTCTGAAAGAAATCTGCATTCCTGGAAAAAAATCTATGTTAACTTAGGAAGTATATTACTGTGTTTTCTTTGATCCTGCTATTCAGCTTGGAATTCTGCAGCCTCCCTACCACCACCACCAATAAAACCCCCTCCAAGTGAAAGTAGAAGAATGGATGCTCAGGGAGACCACCACTGTGGCTATGGTAGGATTGGGGGGCTTGACTTGAGACTGAGACCTTAACCCTTCCCACCTGCCTGTGTGTCTGCCCCCGCCCTCTGCCATGTCTGTCTTTCATCTATCTGTGCTCAGTCCCTTTCCTGTCTTTCTCCTTCCCTCCTTTCCTCATATACTCAGGCAAATTCACATTACATAAAAATTGCCTTATGTGGAGGTTTACAGAATAGTCCACTTATATAAATCGAGAATTGTCTGTAATAGCAAGATTCCTTCATCTTCAGGAGAGATTGATATGCATCATATTTGCTTCAGTTTGATTTTAGTAGCCATCATCATAGCTCTATTTTAAAGTCATTTTTTCAGTGCTTTTGAATGAGTATGCATTGAATTGGGAAATGGAGATGATTAGTTTACAATTTTAGCTGTAGAGTACAAATAATTACTAAACTTTCATTGTAACTGAGATGGAAAGATCTTCATGTCCAGTTTGCATCCTAATGAAGATCACAGAAAAGAGTTTTTCTGCCCTGGTGTTTCTTTGGCCTTATGGTGTGAGGTTCTGGTGAAAAGTAATTATAGGAAATGCTTATTTTTCTTTTTAGGATCCCTTGGAGAAGATGACTCTTTATTTGTTGTTCATCCTTTCCCTGAGTTCCTTTTGGGAAGGAGAAAAGAGGAAGAATGCCAGTCCATTTTACCTTTCCATACCAGAGGTAGTGTTCATTTTGTGTCCGTAGCAGAAAGACATCATTGGAATTCAGGGAAGAGGCAAATGCTGGTACCTCCACAGCTTTGGTATTGGATTTATTATTCCCTTGGATCTGGAAGAGTCTTACAGGAGGGTCAGGCTCAGCACTTGCCTTCCTAGATGTTCCACCCTATGTAGAAAAGAACCCACTTTGAATCTGTCAGTTGACACTGTGCATGTAGCTAGTGATACAACAGAGAAAAAATAACCTGCATTAAGATGAACATAGATCAAGTGCATATCAGAGAGAACAGCCATGGATTTAGAATATTAAAAGTTTGTTGGTTGGGAACTACTTGTGAGTTCCTTAATCACTAAGTTTTTATTGAATACCTATTGTGTATCTAGCTCTATGTAAGGTACTCTTGGGGACATACAATAATACTTTTACATGTATATGTGTGTTAAGTGATTTCCAGTCAACACTTTCTGAGGTATTGTAAATATTCCCATTTTATAGAAAAGGAAAGTGAAGCTCAGAGAGTTTCACTGTTTTCTACAGGGTCACAAAGCTTGTAAATTTCAGGACTGGGAGTCAGATTCATGTCTCTTACCATCCCAAGGGTCTTACTCTTTTTTTCCACTATGCTTTGCTGCCTATTTAAATATATTCAATAAGAATTCTAGCAAAATGGCAGAATGAGTAGTTGCAACTAAACACAGGTCCCTTACTCTATCAAAAAAGTGACAAATGCACCAAATCAAATGAAAGAATGGCCAAAAAAGAGGGGAAAGAAGAGACATCTTCAGAGGACAAACCTCACAGAAAAGAGTAAAGAAAAAATACCACTATAATGAACACATAATATGAAATAAAAGTAAAGCTACATCTCCAGAAAGAAGGAGTGTGACTACACCAATAATATCCACCTCTCCAGAAGAGGGAATAGATATTTAACAGGGACCTTCAGAGGGGTCCAGAGTAGATATAAGAGAAGAACTGGCATTTATAAAATTAGTGGAGAGAGAATTCAAGACATGAACATAAGAACTGACAACATAGAAAAGACAATGGAAAACGTCAGTGAGGCAGATAATTTCTAATGAGCAGAGTAGATCAGGAAGAATAAAAACGTGCAATAATGGAAGAAAAAACAGTAAATCTAGAAGATTGAATTGGTGAGACAGTCTGAGAATTACTGGTCTATGAAGAAAGAGAGATGGGGCAGCTAGGTGGCGCAGTGAGTAAGAGTGCCGGCCTTGGAGTTAGGATGACCCGAGATTGAATCTGGCCTCAGAAAATGAGCACCCACACAGAAATAATGACTAGCCGTGTAACCTTGAGCAAGTTACTTAACCCCAATTGCTTAAAAAAAAAAAAAAAGAAATAGAGACTGAATACCATATTGAAGGAAATAAAGAATATTGCTTGGACATAATGAAATCAAAAGGCAGAGTGAAAAATTAATAGAATCCACAGGTCACTGACAGGGAAGAACCCCAACTTTAGCTCACCTAAAAATGTAGTTGCCAAGTTTTAGTGCTTCAGTGTCAAAGAGAATCTTGCAAATTTCCTGGAGGAAACAGTTCACAGATCAAAAAGCACCAATCTGAGTTGTACCAAACTACTCATTGACAGTGATAAATGAAAGAAGAGGCTGGAATTGAATAGGCTGAAAAAGAGAAATTGGCTGCAACCCCAGAATACCCATACTAAAAAATTAAGGCCATGCTAGAATGGGAAAAGATGATGCTTCGGTGAGGTCCAAAAATTTATTTCCTGACAGCCTAAATTGGGTAGGGCCTTTGACATATATGAGTAAGCAACTGAAGCTAAATATAGTGATTTAGTTTTGAATATAGTGAGTGAAAAATGATGAGTCTATATGAGCAGTAAGGAGGTAGCTTTTAAATCATACTTACTATGAGGGTCATTGAAAGTAAGGGCTGGGGAAAGAATATTTTGAAATGGGAATGGACAGAACTAGATCATCTGAAGGACAAAAGCGAAAGTGGAAATTATATTTTTAAAATCTGGGTACAACTAGTGAAGATTAAGCAGAAGTAGGAAGTAGAAGAGAAAGGGTGAGTCTTACACCACATATCTGGGGGAAGGATTTTTTAAAAAGATTAGAGAATAATCTTCATATAATATAGACAGTTTTCACTTTACATAAATACATATTATGCAAATCAGACTTTATGTGAAGAATTCTGAAAGAAATCCACATTCCAAGAAAATAAATTTATCTTAAATTTATGGTATAGTACTGTGCTCCTTAGACCATGTTCCAGCCCCCTTCCTCTAGGTGCATATGCTCCCCTTCCACCTGCCTTCCTCCCCCATGTCTTCAAGCAAATTCATATTCTATAAAATTGCTTTACAGATAGGTCTGTGGAATGATTCACTTAAGTAAGCAAGAACTGTCTATAGAATAATATCAAATTATTATAAAGGGTTAGATAAATTTTGCTATGTTGTAACATGGTGGGAGAGTGGTAACAGTTGATGGGTATTAATATAAAGAGATAAGACTCAGTTATTAAAACAGGCAGTATGGCATTTGTACCCATAAAAAAAAGCTAAGGGTGTGTGTGTGTGGGAAATAATACCAAAGAATCTAATGGAAGGAAAATCAATCTTTTTTTTCCTTTTTCTTTTTGGTGGGGGGGAAGGCAGGGCAATTGGGGTTAAGTGAATTGCCCAAGGTCACATGGCTAGTAAGTGGTAAGTGTCTGAGGCCAGATTTGAACTCAGGTCCTTCTGATTACAGGGCCAGTGCTCTATGCACTGCACCTCCCTAAGGAATATCAATCTTAACAATGGTACTCTTAAATGTTAATGGGCTGAATATACCAATAAAAAGGAAACTAATTGCTGACTAGATTAGAAAATAAAATCTAATACCTTGATGCTTACAGTAAACACATTTAAAACATAGAGATTTATGCAGAGTAAAGGGTTAGAATAAAATCTGTTATACAGATGAATTTTTTTTTTTGTTTTGCTTTTTGGAGGGCAATTGGGGTTAAGTAACTTGCCCAAGGTTACATGGCTAGGTTTTTGTTTGTGTGTGTTAAGTGTCTGAGGCCGGATCCGAACTCAGGTACTTCTGACTCTGGGGTCAGCGCTCTACTCACTGCGCCACCTAGCTGCCCCAGATGAATTTTTAAAAAGCAAGATTTGCAGTCATGATTTTGTATAATCAACAGAAAACATACAATTTAGAGATAAAAAGTATTAGCATTAACTGTACATGCGCTGAATATAGCAACTGAATTCTCAAAGCAAAAACTAACAAATAACAAAAAACTTAGAAATAAAATACTAATTTTAGGAAGCAGTAATGTTCTCTGCAAGGGCTTAAACAGTCCAGCACAAAGAAAAGAAATTATAGGCTTGGACAAAATGTTAGAAAAGCTGGATTTGGTAAACCTGTACAGGTTTTCTGAATGGAATTTATAAAGAATTCACATTTCTCAGGTTCCTATAGTATTTACACAAAAATTGATCATATGCTAGGGCACAAAGAACTTACAAATGTAGATAAAAGGCAGGAATTTTACATACATCAATTACAAATCCTTGCAAAAGAACTAAAAATGCATGGCTAAATGACATCCTAAATAATGAGCAGGTCAGAGATCAAGTCATGGGAACAATAAGAAAATCTTATATGTTAAACAGAGGAGTTTCTTTTTGGTCCTTGAAGCAATAAGAAGCCACCAGGATTTGTTGGTGGCTAGGATATTTGACATCAGAAAACCACTTTGGTAGTTTTGTGTGGGATGGATTAGAATGGGGAAAGACTCGAGGCTGGGAAACTACGTTAGAACTGCTTTTTGCAACAATCCAGGCAAGTCTTTGAAAAAGTTACATCTTGAATTCATTATATTTTTAAAAATAAAAGGAAGCTGTTCACAACAGAGGTTTACAGTTTCATACATCAATCTCTTTTTCTATTATGTATGTGGAAATACTAATTTTATTTGGTGTATTGTTCAGAATAAAAGAATTAAAATAATCCAGACAAGAGGAAATGAGAGCCAAACCTAAAGTGTTGAGTAAATAGAGAGGAAGGGGTTGTATGGAAGAGATATTCTGAACATAAAAAGGACAAGATTCCATGACCATTGAATATCAAATTACCAAGGGAATACTTTCAGAAATAGATAAAATATATATGGAAGAATAAAAGGTTAAGAATACATAGGAAAATTTTTTTAAATTAAAATAAGGGAATTGAATTTTATTGTAGTTTAGATTTTAAAGCCATAATTATCAAACTATCTGGCAATGAGTAAAAATAAGTTAATCAGTGGAATAGTTTAGATGAATGTGGGGTTGGGGAAAAGCCATAAAAACAGACTCTATGAAAAGTGGAAGCCTGGACATGGTGACCTGTTAAAAATTATAACTTAGATACTGAATCATAACTTAAACACTGAGTCATTATTAAGACACTATGATCTATGAAAGCAGAATATCATGACCTATATGTGACTGGTACATGATCAATACACAAACTTATGTTTGGGGATAACATTGGCTTAAAACCCAAGCTCATTACTAAGCAGAAATCCAAAAATATCTACCAATCAGTAGTAATGGACTCTCTACCTCCTCCCTTTGTTTCCTATAATTACCACAGGGGTTTTTGGGGTTTGTGGGGATCTACTGAACTGTCTGGCTGCCTCCCCAGACTGAAGATTGCCCTTCTTTTATAAGTATTCATAATGATTGATTAAACGACTACCTAGAATAAATCTGGAGATCCTTGGCTTCTTCCTTGGTATCAAAAAGAATGCCCTACAGTTATAGGGGGTGGTACAGGGTTCTCCAGCCAGGGGGATTCTGGACTTAGAATGAGTCTTAGAAATTAGTACAATAATATAGTCTTTACAAACCTATGAACACAATACTTGGGAAAGAACTCTTTAACAAGAACTACTTGAAAAACAATATAGCAATTTTATAAGAAAGAAGTTTGGACTAGAATCCTACAACAGATACAATTGTAAGTTCCAGATGGGTAAGTGAGCTACATATTTGAAAATCCATTAAAAAAAGGAGAATGGATAGAATTTTTAAAAGAAGAAACTATCACCATCCATTTCTAAAAGTGCTCAAAAAACAATAATAAATTTAAAACAAATCAGCAAAAGTGGAGCAATTCAATGTTGGAAATGCAGGAAAAGTGATCCCATTATTTGTACTCATAGGAAGTTACTGACAATAAGAAAAAAAAACTTGTATATATGAAAATATAGCAGTATTATTAATAACAGCAAAATGTTGTAAACCAAAGTGTGAGGCCTAACACTTGGGAAGTGGCTAAAAAATAAAGGATATAAATTTCACAGAATATTATTGTGCATTAAGTAATGATGGATAAAAAGTCAAAGTAGAAACAGGACTTCCGCATGGCTCCTGCTCCCACCTCCTCCAATTCATGTAAAAAATGACTCTAAACAAACTTTGGAGCTACAGAACCCACAAAATAACAGAGAGAAGCTAACCTCCTGCTGAAGACAGCCCAGCAGGCTGGCAGGAAGGAGCCAGCATAGCAGACTGGGAGCCCAGCCCAGCCCTGCATGAGGCAGAGGTTTTAGCCTCAGGGAGGCCACAACCAGCCACTGGCTGGAGGGACTTTAGATCACCAACAGCTGTGGCAGTTTCCAGAATTATCAACCCATAGAAGCTAAGGACAAAGTGAGAGGTCAGTGCAGTGTGGACTTTGTGAACCAGGAGTTCAGGAGTGTAGTCCGGCCTTTGCCCTCTGGAGGGAGAAGCAGCTGAGGTGCTGTGGCCGTACAGCAGCCACCATGTGGCTGCTTCAGAGCTCCTGGTCTGCAGATTGTAGGGGAACCAAGCAAACCATTTGAGGGGTAATTGCTCTTGCTTTAACCTGCTTGGATCTGGATTGCTGTCTAGGGTGGAGGTCCTGGGGTGTGTGACCTGTTTGCCAGAGCCTGTGGAGGCTTCAGAGAGGGCACCCAACTGATAGCTCAAGCAGCTGCAAAACTCCCAGCAATTTGGGACAAAACTCCCCTCTCTGGAAGCAGAGTTCTACTGTGGCAAAAAAGCTCAAAAGTCAAGGAATTGAGTGGCAACATGAGCAAGCAAAGGAAGCAAAGCAAGCAGAGCAATCCAACATTAGACTCCTATTTTGGGGACAAAAAGGATCAAAGCATGGAATAGGAGGAAGACAACAAAGTCAGAACTCCTGCACCAAAAGCTTCCAAGAAAAATATGAGCTGGTTACAGGCCATAGAGGACCTTAAGAAGGATTTTGAAAACCAAATAAGAGAAGTGGAGGAAAAATTGGGAAAAGAAATGAGAATGATGCAAGAAAATTATGAAATGAGAGTCAACAGCTTGACTGAGGAAAATAACACCTTAAAAAATAGACTAACTCAAATGGCAAAAGAGGCTCAAAAAGGCAACAAGGAGAAGAATGCCTTAGAAAGCTGAATTTGCCAGATGGAAAAAGAATCTCCAAAGCTCACTGAAGAGAATCATTCCTCCAGAATTAGAGTGAAGCAAATGGAAGCTAGTGACTTTATGAGAAGTCAAGATACTATTAAACAGATTGAAACAAATGAAAGAATAGAAGGCAATGTGAAAAATCTCATTGGAAAAACCACTGACCTGGAAAATAGGTCCAGGAGAGATAATTGAAAAATTATTGGACTACCTGAAAGCCATGATCAAAAAAAGAACCTAGAAATCATCCTTCAAAAAATTCTCCAGGAAAATTGCCCTGATATTTTAGAACCAGAGGGCAAAATAGAGGTTGAAGGAATCCACTGATCACTTCCTGAAAAAGATCCCAAAAAGAAAACTCCTAGGAATATTATAGCCAGATTCTGGAGTTCCCAGATCAAGGAGAAAATATTACAAGCAGCTAGGAAGAAACAATTTGAATATTGTGGAAACAAAATCAGGATAACACAGGATCTGGCAGCTTCCACACAGGGATCAAAGGGCTTGGAATATGATATTCTGGAGGGCAAAGAAGGGATTAAAACCAAGAAACACTTACCCAGCAAAACTGAGTATCATGTTTGAGGGGAAAATATGGTCATTCAATGGAATAGAGGACTTTCAAGCATTCATGATGAAAAAACCAGAGTTGAATAGAAAATTTGACACCCAGATACAAGAAGCATGAGAAGGTAAACAGGGAAAAGAAATCATAAGGAAGTTATCAAAGTTGGAACTATTTAGATTCCTACATGAAAAAACAATAATTGTAACTTATGACACTTTTCTCATTATGAGAATAGTTGAAAGGAATAGAAATGTGTATATATATATGTGTATATATATATGTATGTATGTATGTATGTATAGGAGAGTATCTGGGCATATGAATACATATGTGAGTGTGTATATATGTCTACAGGTATACATAGACAGAGGGCACAGGACCAATTGAATAGGATGGGATGATGCTTAAAAGGTGAAATTAAAAGAGGAGAGAGGAATGTAATAGGAGATGGGGAGAGACAAAATGGGGTAAATTATCTCATATAGAAGAGGCAAGGGAAAACTGTTATAATGGAGGGGGAGAACAGGAAGGCAAATGGGAATAAGTCGGTGGAGCCAAAATGGCGGAGTAGAAACAGTGCATCCAAGCCACTCTGCCCCCAGATTTCCTCCAAACTATGTAAAAGGGGACTCTGAACAACTTCTGGAGCCCCAGCACCCTCAGAATGACACAGAGAAGCTAACCTCCTGCTGAGGACAGCCCAGCAGCCCTGCAGAAAGGACCAGCGCAGTGGTCTGGGAGCTGGCAGCACGCAGCGCGCAGAGCACGGGGAGCCGAGCACAGGTCTGGTCCACCTGAGGCGAGGTTTTAGCCCCAGGGTGGCAGGGCCAGCAGCCGGTTGGAGGGACCCCAGAACACCAGCAGCTGTGGCAATTCCAGAATTATCAACATAGACATGCCTAGGACAAAGTGAGAGGTTAGTGCCCTATGGACTTTGGGACCAGTATTTGGGGAATGTGTCGGCTTCCTCCCCTGGGGGCTAGAAGCTGCTGAGGAGACACGCCATTCTGTAGTTTTCAGAGGCAGCTCCAGCTCCTGGCCTGCGAACTGTAGGGAGATCCAGCGATCAGTCTTGGGGGGTAATCACTCTTGCTTTAACCTCCCTGGATCTGGATTGTGATCTGGGGTGGAGGTTGTGGGTGGGTTTCCAGCTTGCCAGAAACGGAAGTTGTCCCCCACACGTTCGGGACGAAAATTCCCCTATCTGAAGGCAAAAGCCATAGTGTGGCAACAAGCCCAAAAGTCAAGTAATTAAGTGGCAACATGCCAAGGCAAAGGAAACAAATTAAACAGAAAATGCAACCCTAGACTCCTACTTTGGGGGCAAGGAGGGTTGAAGCATGGAGCGGGAAGAGGACTGTGAGGTCAGAAGTCCTGCTCCAAAAGCCCCAGGGGAAAACATGAGCGGGTTGCAGGCCATAGAGGACCTTAAGAAGGACTTTAAAAATCAAATAAGAGAAGTGGAGGAAAAATTGGAAAGAGAAATGAGAAGGATGCAGGACAAGTATGAAATGAGGGTCAACAGCCTGACTGAGGAAAACAACACCTTAAAAAATAGACTGACTCAAATGGCAAAGGAGGCCCAAAAGGGCAATGAGGAGAAGAATGCCTTAAAAGTCGAATTTGCCAGATGGAAAAAGAATCTCAAAAGTTCACTGAGGAGATTCATTCCTTCAGAGTTAGACTGGAGCAAATGGAAGCTAATGACTTTATGAGAAATCAAGATGCTGTTAAGCAGATCCAAACAAATGAAAGATTAGAAGGCAATGTGAAATATCTCATGGGAAAAACCACTGACCTGGAAAATAGATCCAGGAGAGACAATTTAAAAATTATTGGACTACTTGAAAGCCATGATCAAGGAAAGAACCTAGAAATCACCCTTCAAGAAATTCTCAAGGAAAACTGCCCTGATGTTTTAGATCCAGAGGGCAAAATAGAGGTTGAAAGAATCCACCAATCACCTCCTGAGAAAGATCCTAAAAAGAAAACTCCCAGGAATATTATAGCCAGGTTCCAGAATCCCCAGATCAAGGAGAAAATAGTATAAGCAGCCAGGAAGAAACAGTTTCAATATTGTGGAAACACAATCAGAATAGCCCAGGACCTGGCAGCTTCTACACTGAGGGATCGAAGGGCATGGCATATGATATTCCAGAGGGCAAAAGAGCTGGGAATGAACTCAAGGGTCACCTACCCAGCAAAACTGAATATTTCATTTCAGGGGAAAATATGGTCATTCAGTGGAATAGAGGACTTTCAAGCACTCTTGAGGAAAAAACCAGAATTGAATAGAAAATTTGACATCCAGATGCAAGAAGCAGGAGATGCCTGAGAAGGTGATCAGGGAAAAGAAATCAAAAGGAACTTATCAAAGTTGAACTATTTACATTCCTATATGGAAAAACAATAACTCTGACTAAGGAAATCTTTCTCACTATGAAAATAATGGAAGAATGGTGTTTGATCATGTGAATACATATGTGAATGTGTGTGTTTATGGTTACAGTTATATATGGATAGAGGGCATAGGTTGAATTTGTTTGGAAGGGAGGATACTCAAGGGGTGAAGTTGTGAGGTGAGAGAGGAAAGTGGCAGGAGGAAATGGGGAGAGACAGGGTAGGGTAAACTATCTCATGTAGAGGAAGCAGGGGGAAGTGGTTGCAGGGGAGGGGAAAAATAGGAAGGCAAAAAGGCAAAACCACATTCTCATTGAATTTGGTTCAGGGAGAGAATGACATATTAGGTGGGACATCTCAACCTACAGCATAATGGGGGGAAGGGGGAGGAGAGGAGGGATGATGGATGGGAGGGCATCCTTGGGGGGAGGGGAGTTTGGAGGTACCCACTATGGAAGAGGGACAGGATCAAGTGGGGAATGGACCAGGTGGGGGGTGGGATGAGTGGGAGGGAATTATAAGCAGCCTTGTACAATATATCTACTATGATAATGTTTTGCATAGCTAGACATGTACAACATATACTGAATTATTTATCTCCCAAGAGGGAATGGGTGACAAGGGAGGAAGGAAATGGATCTGAAATTCAAGGTCTTAAGATTAAATGTTTCAAATATATATAAATACTATTACTTATTATAAATACTATTATTAATACTCTTTTGCTTGTAATTGGGAGATAAGATGTGCAGGCATTGGGACACAAAGATTCACCTTCCTCTAATGGAGAGGTTGAAGGGGGTGTGGGAGAGGATAGGGGAGAAAGCAGATTGGAGGAATCGATGTCTGCTGTTCTGGGAGGGTGGGTAGGGGAAAAACGGGGGAAAATGAGTGTAACTCAAAATCTGGCAGAAATGAATGATGTAAAACAGAAGTTAATAGAGCATTTGTTTAAATGAAAAAAACAAAAGGGAATAAGTCAACCTTATTCTCATTGAATTTGGCTTAGGGAGGGAATGACATACACACTAAATAAGGTATCTCACCCTACAGAAGAGTAGGGGGGAAGGGGATGAGAGGGTGGGATGATGGAAGAGAGGGCAGGCTGGGGGGAGGGAAGTTGGAAGCACTCACTTTTGAAATGGGACAGGATCAAAGTAGAGAACAGAACAAGTGGGAGGTCGGATAGGATGGAGGGAAATTTAGTCTGTCATTCACAATATATCCCACTATGGAAATGTTTTGTATAGCTACTCATGTACAACCTATATTGAATTGCTTATCTTCCCAGTAAGGGTGGGTGACGAGGGAGGAAGGGAAAGAATCTGGAATTCAAAGTTTTAAAACCAAATGTTTAAAAAATATATAGTAATAATAATAATAATTATTATTATTATCATTTTACATGTAATTGGGAAATAAGATTTATAGGCACTGTGGCACAGAGATCTACTGTGCCCTACTGGAAAGTTGGAGGGATGATGGGGGAAGATATGGGAAAGAGCAGCTTGGGGCAGGGGATATTCAGTGGGATTGCTGTTTTAGGGTGGTGGGTAGAGGAAAATGGGGAGAAAATTTGTAACTCAAAATCTTGTGGAAATGAATGATGTAAACTAAAAAATAAAAAAGAGAAAAAATTAATTAAAAAAAAGCCAAATATGGGAAGATCAGTATGGAGTAATGGCAAAATACTCAAAGAGGCACCCTCCCAAAACCCTCAAACCCATACACAGTTATCACAGCCATATAAATGAAGACTTTATAAGTAGCGATGAAACTTGGATTAAAAATTTCACAATTGGGGGTGGCTAGGTGGCACAGTGAATAGAGTACTGACCTGAGTTCAAATCCAGCCACAGACACTTGACACACTTACTAGCCGTGTGACTTTGGGGAAGTCACTTAACACCAATTGCCCTCCAAAAAGAAAAAAAAATCACAATAATGCTATTAACATAGCACCTCTGTCTCTTTTAAGAAGGAAACCCTACTTCTGTGTAAGGTTGCGCATACTCTTAACTATGATTAATTTTATGGTGTACTTATCTTTTGAGGGGATTATAACATTGTGGAGGATTTAGTGGTGAAGATGCTGGGAGTTGTGTGAAGTATCTAGTTTATAATTGATCATAACATATCAATAAAATGTTTATATTTCAATATTGCCTACTGGGTGCTAGGAATTCAAAGATGAAAACCAGCATATAGCCTAGCTCAGAGACACTTACAGCCCACTAAGTGGAGGAGATATACACAAGTAACTACAATACAAGTTGGAATGTTATGAGTGCTTAGGAGAGGACTAGAGTTTGGGGAGACAGGGATCACTTCCAGCTGAAGCATTGGGAAAGGTTTCAGAGAATGTAACTCTTAGGACAGGGACAACTTCATTTGAGTCTGTATCCTCAGTGCTTTGCTCTTAGTAGGTGCTTAACAAATGTTCTTTAGGGTCTATTTATTGAATTAAGATGATATGACCTGAGTTGGATCTTGAAGGACAAGAATTTAAAAGAGACAGACATGATATTCCAGTCCTGGGAAATATCCTGAAAAAAATACATAAGAGGCTAGAGGGGCAAGATAAAGGAAGAGCTAGGGGGCCTGCCAGTTGAGAAGTACATGGGGAGGAGGGGGAAGAATATAAAATAAGACTGGAAAGGGTAGGCTGGGGCTAGATTAGGACCTGGCTTGTAGTTTGTTAGATAATGGTAGCAACTGAAATTGATGTGATCACATTGGATAAGTATAATACTTGCATGTTATGAATGCTGGCTGGAAAAATATAGGTGTGGGTTGTTTTTTTGTAGAGCAAGGGGGAAGAGGATAAATCTTTCTCCATCTATAGGCTGTTTCTGCCCTGGCCATATCCTTCCTCCTTACCCTTCTGGAACTCCTGTATCTGTAATTTTCTATGTCTGGAATCCTCCAGGTCTCCCTCTTCCTGATAAATACATATACCTAAGACATCAGAGGTGTAAAAAGCCAATCAAACCAGAGTGGACTTCCATCTTTGCCTATGAAGATACCTCTTTAGCTTCTTTGAGTAGCACCAAGGTACACAGAGTGGAAATGGACTCAGAAGTCCCAGTGAGAGTTTATTACAATGATGCGCCAAGTCCTGGGAGCCAGTTTTCTGCAAGGTCCTCATGGATTCCTTCCTATCATAGCCTGAAGATTGACCTGACAGCTCCCTAGTAATATTCTTTGATGACTCCCTTTCCTGCCCAACCCAATCCTAGTTTGAATGTGTGAATGCTGGTGACATTGTGCCCAGAACTGGCAGACTGCCATTGTTTGGAGATGCTGGTTGCTGTCCCAGTTTGGGGGAGGGTGAGCACACAGTTCTTAGTGTTCTTCTCTTGTTACTGCTGCTTCCTCTTCTATGCTTCCTTGGTTATATCCAGTTAAACCATGTGGCCTCCCATTAAATGCATCAAGTAAAAGAGACTTATTTTCAGCATTGACTTCTATTCAACTGTCTTTCTGCCCTCAAAACAGACTCTAGCAATTCATACCATGAGTAAGGTTTCTTCCCATCAGATAAAGGGGTAGTCTTTTGCCAAGCTGGGTCAATGGACCCTATTCCTCCTTTCTCCATCACTGGACTTATATGTCTTTTTTTCTTCCAGCTCCCTTTTTCCTCCATTGTTTTTTATTCCTGTTCCTTTTCCCCTCCTCTATTCCCCCTCCTTTAGTGAAGGCATATTGAGATGGGCTCTGTACATGGCCTCAAAGATGGGGATTCCCAGCTCTTTGGTGGGTGTGGAAAGAAGTCCCAAGGAAGGCTTGGATTAGGACCCTGAAAGACAGAATTGAAACTTTGGAGGCTGAGACTGGTTTTCCACCTTCAGTCCTTCCTCCTTTCAGGTTTTTCTGCAAAAGGCAATATAATACAAGTACAGGTTGCCATAGTGTTGCTTTGATAAAAAAAATGCCTTTAGTAGGCAGACCACGGGACCCTAGGACTTAGAATGCAAAAATTTAGGAGGATGGGTCTCTCAGTTTGTACCCCAAATGTTTATTTTCCTTCCCTTGGGTATCTAGGAGAGAACCTCAGTCCCCTTCCTGTACTTTAGAGTCCTTTGTCTCATCTCCAGTATTTCTCACATCATAATAATCATCATCATAGCTAATATTTACATAGTGCTTACTATATACCAGGCACTGTGCTAAGTGCTTTACAATTATGAGCTCATTTGGTCCATCTAGAAGTACTCTCTAACCCTGAGGCCTCACTTTCCTATTGGCTTGTTCCTCCTAGAACCTCCAGTTTAAGAAGTCATCTCAGATACTTTGTGACCCCATGTTGAGTTTTCTTGGCAAAGATACTGGAGTGATTTGCTGTTTCCTTCTCCAGCTTATTTTACAGATATGAAAACTGAGTCTAACAGTTAAATGACTTTCCCAGGGTCACACCACTAGTAAGTGTCTGAGGTCAAATTTGAACCCACGAAGATAAGTCTTCTTGACTCCAGGCCCAGTGCTCTATCCACTGCCCGACTTAAGGAAGCCCCAGCCAAAGGTGTTTTCATCCCTCTCCAGGTGAAGGGATAACTGATCTTTTTTGCCTCACTCCAGGTGGAGCACATCCCTACCCCATCACCTTTTCAGCTCCCTTTTGTGTACTGTCTTCTCCCTGTAGAATGTAAACTTCCTGAGGGCAGAGACTGCTAGTATTTGCTAATACTTGTATAGTAAGTGTTTAATAGATACTTACTGACTGACTAGATAGTGGCTGCTGAGGTGCTGGTAAAAAAAGTTAGCCAATTGTCAGTTTGCTGATTCTTCTTGTCAAGAATGGAACTTTTACTAAACCTATCAGCAGGAGCTATGAGAAAGTTGGAAGGATGGGTGGAAGACAATAAATTCAGATCTGAATGTTGTGAGTCTGAGGTGCCAGTGGAGCAAAAAGGTGGAGTTATCTACTAGGCAATTGGAAATGTAGCCTTAGGATTCAGATGAAAGGCTGGGGCTGGGGATAAAGATTTACTAGTCATTTTCAAAGAAGTGATAATTAAACCATGGGAATGGGTGAAATCACCAATGGCAAGTGCAGAGAGAGGAAAAGGGGATTCCTTGATTTCAAGGAGCCAAGAAATTAGTTGGAAAGACAAGACTAACATGTGATATGAGGAATAATGTGCTAAACTGAGAGGCACTGACTGTAAGTGCAAAAGGTGTTTAGATAAAGGAGAGATTATGCAGTTGGGAAAATTGTCATGGTAGAGAAAGATGGTTAGAATTTGTTAGGATGGAGGGAAAGTGTTCCAGGAGGTGAGAATAAGCCCAGCACATGGTGGGCAAGGGTGTGGGTAGGGAGGAAGTATGAAGAGACCAGCCCGAGGATTGGGAGGTGCATGTGGGGAATAGTGTGAAACAAATTTGGAAAGGTAGGATGGGCCTGATTATGGTGGGCCTCCAAGGCTAGGTAGAGAAGTTTGAACTTGAAGCCATTGTAAGCTCATCAGTAAAGGAGTGCCATGAGAAAAGTGCCTTCATGTTAGATTTGTCTGGCAAGGGTATGCAAAATAGATTGATCAGCCCGTTTTTCCCTTCTTCAGTGTGCAGACTAATAATTCTGATAGCTCATTCATAGAAACTCCAGTTTGGTTTTCAACATACCAACTTACAGGGTAAGACAGGAGACAGGAAAAGGAGATCTCACCTCAAAAATGACAAGCTTTCCTTTGAAGATGGCCATAAAGTGTCGTGGTTCTTTCCCCATGCTGACCAACACCTGCACTGGAGCACCCCCAAACTGTCTGTCCAGCTCCACAGCTTGGTAAGCTGAAGCTGTCAGCTCATCCTTGGAAGCATGGCGACCCTACCATAGAGAGAAGAGCGGTCAGATATGTTGTGGGAGAGATGGACACCTGCTGCTTGTCCAGATCAAAAGACAGCAGGTGATACATTTGGATTCCACACTGAAGGTTATCTTTTAGACTGACCTGCCAGATGTACAGAATGTAATGTGGCTTGTTGTTCACTTCATATGTATAGAGAACCAGGTAGCAATCTCCCCCATAGAAGAAGCCATACCACTGACGCTCAACTGGGACTAGTTCCAGATTTTCAATTCTCCAGACCTAGACAAAGGAGTGAGATGTACCAAGTCACATAGGGATTGTGTTGTTAGATGCGGAGCCAGCTGTGGAAATTAGTACAGCCTGAAGGAAATTAGGGCACAGTGAAAAAGAGATCTAGGCAGAGGGGCAATTGAGACCATAGTAATCATTCAAAAGACATCCAATATCCTTAGTACTATCCCTCTTTTAGGTGCATCAGATCATGGCTTTAGAGATCTTTACAGGCTGGTAAGATTATTAGGATCATTTTGCAAGGGAGAGTGCCGACAACACTACCTACATTCCCAGAGGAACTGTGGAGGGGGGGAACTACCACCTGGCAGATTTTGCTGTTTCTTGAAAGGCATGCTTAAGATCCCAGAGATAAGAGTGGGGGGGAGTGAGGAGGACTAAAAGCAGAACCTACATTGCACTTTTTTAGTGTATTAGTGAGTACACTTGCTGCTTTCCTTCAGTTTTGAGTTGCTTGTCTTACCTCAACATTTCCATTCCCATCATCAACCATCCTTTCTTGGGCTGCCACATCTGGCCTTGTGTGAAGCAGAGTCACATCAAACTTATCCTGAATGACTTTGGCTGTAGAAAAGATTTCAGGAAAAATCAAATAAGTGAGACACACAGTTATGAAACAGACAAAGACAATAGGAACAGCTCTGCCCTTTGGAAATTGCTGTCACTGCTAAAGATTTGGGGAGGTAATCTCACCAATTTTACTCATGCTGAAGGTTTTTCCTAAGCCTAAGGTCTGGTCCTTTACTGTCCACTTCTGGAACAGCTGTTTGAACATGGCAGACTCAGCTCCATCATTGACAGTCTCCACGTTGGTGCTGCTTGGATAACCCTTCATCTTAATGAAGCCCTATAGCCCCATGAGAAATAGATTAGTCATTACTAAATTTGTTTACTTGTTTGGTGACTCACCCCTTTGATTCCAGGTGCTAAGACAGTTCTCCTGAAGTCAAACTCATGCTGACTCACTTTTTTTAAAAATAAAAATTTATTGATATGTTTTAACACAGGCTAAATTTCCCCCTGTATATTCCCTTGTCCCCTCCCCTCAGCCATCTCCTTTAAAATAATTTTGCTGATTCACTTCTAACTGGAGACTGAATTGCCTACCCTCAGGATGTAGTCATAGAAAACATTTTAGAATCTTTCCATTAGGCTGTCATAACATTTTTTGTGCTTTTGGTGAGCAAACTCCTTTACCCCAAGTCTCAGCATTTCTGTAATTTACTGACTTTATACTCTGTCAGATTGCTCATTTATTACTCTGTGTTTCTCAAAAGGCGCATCTCCTTTTGTCCTTTCTCCTCAAATAGAGCATAATCTCCTTGGGGTCTAGGACAATATCCTTGATAATATTTTCATATCTATCTCCTGTTGTCCTGATGTTCATGCTATAGTGTATCTATAGGGTGGTTCTTTGAGCACAGTAGGTAGCATCATTGACTTGCTAAGTCAATATTATTCCCCTATTAGAATGCAAAGTTTCTGAGGACAGGACCTGTTTTGGTCTTATATCTCCAACACCTAGCATAGTGCCTGGTACCTAGTATAGGATCATACTATCATAGATGTAAAGCTGGAAGGTACCTGAGAAGTCACCTAGTCCAAGCCTATCATTTTTACAGATGAAGAAGCAGGCCTAGATAGGTTGACTTGCCCAAGGTTACAAGTTAAATGTCTGAGGAACCCAGGTTCATCTGACTGCAAATCCAGCTTTCTCTCTATTACACAAAATCATCCGGCCATTTTTGTGTATTGATTGCCCCTACCAGAGCTTTAGACATAGCGGTCTGCTTCTCAATCTTGGTGGCTCCCCTTCCTTTCCAGACATAGATCTTGCTTCTACCATGGTCCAGGATGTAGCAATCCTGAAACATTCCGATGGATAAATGGCATTACCACTGGTGGAGACAGGAATGGAGCCTTACTCTTAGATTATTCCAGGCTGAGTCTACTTGTATTATACTTACATCATGATTCAGTAAATCTTGGTCAAGGGGCCTTGTGGATACTTCTGTGACTGTCAGCTGCCCACTTGAGTCAGAGACACTAGAGAAGGGGGAAACGTGGGTTGGTTTGGGCCCTCTTTCCTCAACAGGATCTCACTGCCTAATGTTGCTTTCCTTTCTTTCCTTTGGTGGACAGTTTCTTTGCAGGATTGGATTATTGCTCCCAGTGCTATGGGAGTGTTTGTTTCGTGGCAGGCTAACTTTTAAATTCCCCCTTTTTTTGAGTGTTCCCTTTATTCTGAGTATTCTACATTTTCCCCCCAAATCTTGTCTCTTCCAGAGCCTCAGAGATCTTGAGTGTCTATCTCATGGTGCTATAGTAGAGACAGCACCTCTACTATCACCTTTACAACGAAAAGAATGAGCAGGAAGCAGTGTGCCAACAAACATAAATGGTAAGATGTTTGAGTGGAGGAACTTTGGTACTCATGTTTATTATAAAACAGAAAAATCTATAAAGAAAGCTGTAAATCTCAAAACTCAATATAGAGATAAACCCAAGGTATCTAGATTTATGAAGGGACCCCTAAATTTCTATTCAAGAGTTGGAAATGGCCACTCACTGATATAACGTGATGTTTGATTTCTGTTCTTGATCTAAGAGCTCATCAGAGGTTGCAGGCTTGATCAGGGAGCGTTCACCTATCGTGTCCCGAAGGACCTTCATCAGGTTTGAGCTGGCTGCCTCATTGTCTCCTTCAACGACACCGATTTCAGCACGGCCCCCACGCTCTCGGTCACGAATATCCTTTGCTAGGAGCATTGCCTACCATAAGGAATTCCAATGAAAAAATTCACTGTGCCCGCCTTACCACAGGAGCTTGAGTTCTGTTGAAGAAGCAAGCCTCAGATCCAGGAGATAGGAATTTTTAGTATCTTAAAAGGTCTTGGGAATGAGTCATTAATTCCTTGGGCTGGAAGTAATGTCCTTCCGTTAACTCATCTTCCCAGAAAAATACGCCCTCCAAACTAACCTTTCTCTGTTGTGGGTACCATCATCTTCCTAGTGATTCAAATTCGAAAGCTTAGTCATCTGTGACTTTTCCCTCTACATTGGTCTCTATATCCAGTCTGTTACTAGGTTTTTGTCAATTCTGCCTCCATAAAATCCACACTCTTTTCTCCTTTCACATATTTGCTGCCCTAATTCAGGGCCTCATTACCTCTTTCATGGGCTACTGTGATAGCTTCCTAACTAGGTTCTGTTTCCAATATCCTCTCTCTAATCCATCCTCCCTCCATACAGCTGCTAAATTAATCTTCCTAAGGTCTATATCTGACAATGTCATTTCCCTGCTCAAAGTCTTCACTCCAAAGCCCCTAGGATAAAATACAAACTCCACAATCTGCTTTCAACCTACCTTTTCAGATATGTTGCACATTACTCTCCTTTGTGAACTTTTAGCCAAATTGGACTATTTACCAAACCTGACGTTCCCCCTCTCACCTCTAGTCTTTTCACAAAAACATGCTCCAGAATGCCTAGAACAAACTCACTCCTCATCTCTGCCTCTTAGAATCTTTATCTTTCTTCAAGAGTCCACTCATCTACCATCTTCTCAGTGGAAACCTCTCCTATTCCAGCTAACAGTGTGCTCACTAGTTTGGTTCTCCTTGTATACGCCATACAACATGGACCCCCTCCAATCAAGATCCTTTCATTCAGGACTCTTGTTTTTGCCTCTGTAGTTCCAGTGCCTAGCATGGTGCCTTTCACCTGATAGGTTTAATAAATATCTGTTGTGGAATTTACTGTCTCCAGGCCAGATCCTACCCCCCAAAAAAGTAGGGGTTTAATTTTAATCTAAGGAAATATTGGCATGTAGAAATAAGGCTAATAACTAGCAGTAGTAGTCATAACAATACTAATAATCAATACCCAGAAGCCACACAGTGGGGGCTCCGAGGAAAAGAGGGCCCTCCATCGAGGAGCAGCAGCAGTACCTTCAGCCGTTCTCCTGTGTTGCTTTCTGGGCCATTCCACTGGATGATGACTCTCCCAAGGTCCAGCAGGAAGACATCACCCAGGTTAAAACTGTCCCAGCTCAGGTCTACCTACAGGTTAGAAATAGAGGCTTGCTCCTGTTAAAACATTGTGAACAGAACTCACCTTCCTTAGAACAAGCAGAAGGGATGGAAGCCAGTCAATTTAATTTTAACCTTTTTTTATGCCATGGGTCCTTTTGACAGTGTAGTGAAGCTTATGGTCCCCCTTCTCAAAATTATGTTTTTAAATCCATAAAACAAAATAAAAAAGAATGACAAAGGAAACCAATTATATTGAAACATAGTTATCAATTAAAAAAAATAAGTTCACCAACTCCAGGTTAAGAACCCCTGGCTAGGTGATGTTCATCAGCCCCCCTCAGGGGAATTTGATTTTCTGGAAAACTTACTTCAGTAGCGGTGATGTACCTTTTCCCTTTCACATGCAGTAGGCGTTTCACATCATAGGTGTTGGTTTCCACATGCTTCATCCCAGAGGCCACGCCTCCTTTCTTGTAGCTGAGGGATAGACAAAGGGATGGGATAGTTATCTTTTCTGTTTTGGAGTTTGTTTGTTTTTTTGCAATTGGGGTTAAGTGACTTTCCCAGGGTCACACAGCTAGTAAGTGTCTGAGGCCTTTTCCTCCTTCAAGGCTCCCTTGACATCACTGTCCTACTAGGAAAAGAATGAACTTCTCACCCACTCATGGCCTACCTCCTCCAGGAAGCTGTCTTTGATTAACTTTTACTTTTTATCCAGTCCATCAGGATTTAAAACCAACCAGCCTTTTCCTTAGTTATCATTGCTGTAATGGATACCTGCGAAGCTTTATCACTTGAAGAAAGGAAGGAACTGTTGTGAATTCTGCTAGAAATGTCGTTGTGATTCTTTACTTTCTCTTTCCTTTGCCATGTGCTACATTGTTTCCATCATGGGTCTATGCTTTGTTCATATTAAATGCCCAGTTAGGGAGAGGATGAGTCCAAGAACAGTCCAGTTCATATGTCTACTCACATGATCCCCTGTTTGAAGTAGCCTCGGAAAGTCTCCGATTCATGATATTGAATCTCCCGGTGTTGCACTGGGCTGCCTCCCAGATAGTCATCTAGCTGAGTTGTGTAGATGGCTGCACAGCTCTGCTCATCTTGGGAAGAGTCCTTTCCAATCCAGTAATGGATATCCTGGCACAAGAGACTTCCAGATCTCCGGGTCTGAAGGATGACCAAAGAGAGTGGGGAATTGGAAAATGGCTTATTTTTCTGCTCTGACAGAAGTGTGGTATATTAGGGGTGAAGTGGGGGGCTGGATTACTGCCCCTGAGCAGGGGCAACTGACCCAGTAGAAATCTATAACTTATCTATTCTGTTCAAGCCCTGGTGGCCCAAATCTATTCCCAAATTTGGAAAAAGTGAGAAAGTTTGCCATCCTTCAAGATAAGTGAGACGATTGACCACAAAGAGAGGCCCTAATAAAGGATGCACCTTTAGAATTTTAACAACCCCCCCCACCTTTTATTCAACCAGTATTTATTAAGCATGATATACAAAGCACTGTGGTAGGCACTGAGGATACAAAGATTAATTTCTGTTCTCTAGAAGGCTATATTTTCTTTCTTTTTTTTTTAAAGCAATTGGGGTTAAGTAACTTGCTCAAGGTTACACGGCTAGTCATTATTTATGCGTGGGTGCTCATTTTCTGAGGCCGGATCTGATCTCGGGTCATCCCAACTCTGAGGCCGGCACTCTTACTCACTGCGCCACCTAGCTGCCCCTTTAGGGCAATTGGGGTTAAGTAACTTGCCCAAGGTTACACGGCTAGGTTTTTGTTTGTATGGATTAAGTGTCCGGAGGCTGGCTCTGAACTCAGGTCCTTCTGACTCCAGGGCCGGCGCTCTATTCACTGCGCCACCTAGCCACTCCTGAAGGCTATATTTGCACTAGAGTTGATACTCCCAAATCTCATTCCTTCATTATGATACCGTTCTCCAGTACTTAAGTACACGATTTACTCTGTTAACTTGCACCTACAGCAGTAGGACTTTTGTACTGTTACTTTTCAACTACTGCTACTGTTTGTCCTTCATTCTTAAAGAGGACCACGACATCAGGGAAGTGGTGCCATGACTTGTAAGTGAATTGGATTTAAATGAGGGAAGACTGTACAAAGTCACCAGCCTCACTTTCTCCTCCTGAGTCATCTGGGTCCAATGACCAGATCTTTTGAAGCTAGAGTTTGGGCCTTTTATATCCCTCCAGGGTATCTGTTATGGGAATGAGAATCTGAAGATCTTCCCTGCCCCTTGGCCCTTTGATAGGCTCAAGTGATTCGGAGAACCTTCCTTGATTTGAGAATACACTCTGCCCCCTAATAGGCTGAATGTGGTCACATGGAACCTGTGTCGAGAGCCTTGTTTTTCAGGAATGCCCACACCTTGTTACTTTGTGATTGGGCAGTGGGTCAAGAGGGTTGTAACATTCTCTGAGCCAGGAGAAGGTTATCTATATGCTGATGTGAGGTTTTGTTTTGAGGCTCACTTTGAGAAGAGTTGTGTGATTTGGCCAGATGAGACTCTGGGCAGCCAGTGAGTCCCTGGGCTTTGAAAATACATATGTTGGTGCTTCCCTCTCTGGTAACTGACTAGGTATGGATGTAATGGTCAGACAGCTGGAAGCCTGTCTGCTGATCTGTTTCTCTGTCTGCTTGTAACTTCTGTTTGTATTCTCTGATGTTTGATTAGTTAAGATTGTTAACCCATTTTGAGTTGCTTTCCTTTAAAAAAAGCAGATCTAAGAACCTATGCTAGCAGCCACCTTGGGTATGCTAGGGTGCTTGCTGCCACAGTATCTGAAGAACTATGTAAACAGTTGTCCACTCGATCATCATTGACTAACTTCAGACTGAGGGACCTTTCTTGGGCTAACGAGATTAATTCTGCACTCCAGCTCAGCCATTCCATACCCTTTGAACTGAATAGGAAAGGTAAATTTTGAGGATGTACCTGAGACTTCTTAAGTCTGGGAGCTCTAGAAGGTTAGACAATTTTCTCCCTTGCTGACCTCCTCCATTCCTGAATTCAGGGACCTCCTCTGGCCCTGATCACTCCCTGGGACTTCAGTGTTGCATTTGAAACTCCCAGCTGGACATTACCAACTGGTTGTCCTAAATCTCAAATGAAGTTAGTCTCGCCTGCATCCTCTTCCCCATGCCTCCCCTAAACCTGCCCATCCTAACTTCCCACTCTTTTTCTGGCATCATCACTTTACCATTTTTTAAAATTCAGGATGAATAATTCAGGGTTATCTTTAATGTTTCCTTCTTCCATATTATATATACCCTGCTCTGTAACTCTTCTTCACCTCCACATTGGAATCAGTTGCTAAGTTTTGCCCATTTTTCTACAGCCTTTGTCCTTCTTTCTACCCTCACTGACACCATTGTACTTCAGGACCTCATTACCTCCTTGGAAGGGTATTGTAATAATTCCGTAACTGATTTTCCTGTCTTTAGGCACTCTCCTTACAAACTCATTTTCTCACAGGACTGCTACGGTGAGATGCTACATGCAATATGTAGGTTTGGCTTTCCTCTGCTTGAAATCCTTTGGTGTCTCTTCATTGCTTAGCCACTAGAATATAAACCCGATAGCCTGGAGTGCAAGACACAGTATGTCTCCAAATTACTTCTTCAGCCTATTTCCCTTCTACAGGCTGCATTTGAGCTGAAACTGACTACTTAGCATTCTCTGATCTCATCCTGTCCTTTCTTGCCAGTATCTTTGCCCATGTTGGCCTCCATGCCCAGAATTGTCTCTGCCTATTGAATTGCTTCCCTTCCTTCAAGGTTCCATGCAGGTGACACCTTCTCCATAAAGTCTTCTCATATTCTCTCTGTCCCACTGTCCCCCAAGGTAGGTGATTTTATCCTTTTTGAGTATTCCTTAAAATCTCTTATGAATTTAGCATATTCTACCTTGTATTTTTGTTGCTTGTATATATTTTATTAAAGATCTCTGAGAGTAGGAACTGTATTATTTTTCTGTATTATCTGTATTATCTATCTGTATTATCTTTGTAAACCCAGAACATTGCAAAATGCATTATATATAGATAGATAGTTGGAAAATATTGGCCTGAACCCCAAGGTTCCTTGTGGGCCATTACCCTCCATCACCAGCAGGTGTCTCCATGGCTCCTGAGAATAGGTGACCAAGGGAAGAGACTGAGGCTAGGGAATTAGGGACTAGGGTTTGCTCACCGAGAGAACCACATAACAGTCTCCCTCGTAGAAATTGCCATGAAGGCTCAGTGGCACCAGCACTAGCTCCATTTTCTGGAAGGACAAAAAAATGAGTCAGTTGTACATGCCGGTCTGCATTCCTTCTACCCAGTGCTCATTTTTCTCCCACCTTTGCTTTTCCCAAATGATGGCGAGGGGTATGAACCTGGCCAATACCTCCTCTAGTCCAGGCTCTACCCCAATCCTGTCGGGAATCATGACAAATGAACTGTTCTGATCCAGACCTGTGATTTTACTGGTAAAGGGAATGGATAGAAAAATCTCTCCACCCTTGCAGGGAGAGTTGTCTGGAGTTATGAAAGGTGAAGTAATTTCTGTAATGTAAAATGTTAATTTGCCCAATGTGGGGCCTGAGGATGGGCTTGAACCCTGATCTTCCTAACTCCAAAGCTGGCTCTGTATTCAATATGCCACACTGCCTCTTGGCAAAAGAGTAGGTATAAGAATGATTCTGGTCTTTCTGTTGCATAGTATGACCATTACTTATGCCACTTGTCCAGATTTGGGGAGAGAGAGGAGCTAGTCCCCTGTAGCCCCCAATTTTGCCATACAGGTGCAGCTCCCTTATGTTGCTCCTAAACCAGGATAACTAGGGCGTCCCCTGCCAGCCACAAGGTAAGAGATTATCCCTTGGGAATATCATTTCAAGTTTTGCCCTTTGGGAAAAAGTTGATTTTGCTAAAAGGGGACAGCTATGTTTTGCATGACTTCACATGTATAATTGATATCATATTGCTAGCCTTCTCAATGGGTGGAGAAGGAGCAGGTGGGAGAAAATTTGGAACTCAAAATTAAAGAGGGCAAATACAGGTCAACCCAAAAGCCCAGTCAGGCAATGACCCCTAGGCCTTGTGATTTATTGTCTCCCACTGATGACAGAAAGAATATAGGTAGATCCCACAACCTGGGGAAAATTAAGTAGGTGGGAATCCACCCTGTGCCTCTGTGGGAGCTGGAGGAAAAGGCAAGCAGACCCTGGAAGAGACAGCCTAACCACTGGTACAGTAATATGAAAGGAGTCCTCTTCTACTCTCCTGACCGCGGCTGCCATTGACTCTGCTCCCTTGCCTGCTGCCAGGGCTACCTTACCATCAACAGCCCAACCTCTAGTGGTAAGGGCTGGAGGCAAAATTGTAAGGAGCAAGGAATGGGGTTGATAATCTCAGGAGTGTTTGGGAGAAGTGTCGGGTCCCCCTAAGAAGGAAGTATTTTTTCCCTCCCCGAATGTTCATTATGGCTCTGGAGGCTAGGAACTCTTTTACAGAATGTTTTCTCCAGAGGTGAGGACCTTAGCTCTGGAAACAAAGCAGTACCCGACTCCTCAGAGAGGAAGTGGGGCATTCTATTTCAAATAATGAAGGAAATCTACTATGGGAAGGTTTGGTATTACTATGATGAGGTGAGTGTGAAGAACATCCAAGCCTTATGGACCTTCATTAAAACTACATTCTCCAAGTTGAATGTAGAATAAAGATCATTCTTACTGTCCAAGTTGCTGATGTTCAGCATATGAGAAACACCTTTATATATTTCCCTTAGGTTCCTGGGGCAGTCAGGGATAGCCAAGTACATTCCTTCACTTTACTCCTGTCTCACTATCCTTCCAAACCAGAGAAAAGGAGTCAAGAAGCTTTTCAAAGTAGACCAAAGTTTGCCTGACACCAATATTCAAGAGAGCCTAGCAATGGTTCAATGCCACAGGCAGGCCCTGCCTTGAAGATGCTTATGGGGACTGCTAGGTAGGAATGAGGCTGAGAATTTCTGTCTTTGACCATGGGGGCCCAGCTTACCTCTATTCTCCAAGTGATCACTCCTGGGTCATTGCCCACTGCCCTGAAGGCGCCACTCAGAGACATGGTGTTTGGTCTTCTCTGGACTAAACTAAAATGTAACTGAGGAAAAGGTATAATGAGACATCCCAACACTGAGTATTTATGTTGTACTTTTCTCCCGAAGCACTCTTGGTATTTTCGAAAACACACAGTTTATCCTTTGTATCTTTGAAGGACATTCCTGACCATCATAGATGAGGAAGACAGTTAACAGCATGGTATTTATATCATGATTTAAGACTTACAAAATACTTGATGGACACTTATTTAATCCTTATGACAATACTGTGAAGTAGGTACTACAGAAATTACTTCCCTATTTTACAGATCAGGAAACCGAGGCTCAAAAATTAAGTGAATGGACCATGGTCACAGCACCCAAGTGTCTCAGATGGGATTTGAACATTGGTCTCTTTTGACTGGAAGTCCATGATGTTTCTGATGAAGAAGTGACTTATCCAAAGTCTCACAATGAATTGGTTACAGATCTAGGTTGAACTCAAGAATCTCTGCTTCCATTTCTGTTCTTTTTTGGTTTACCTCTTTTCCCTTTAAAATCGTCTAAATTCGGCAAGAGGAGATGGGGAGAGACAGGGTAGGGTAAACTATCCCATGTAGAAGAAGCAAGGGGAAGTGGTTGCAAAGGAGGGGGAGAATAAGGAAGGCTAAAAAGGCAAAACCACATTCACATTGAATGTGGTTCAGGGAGAAAATGACATACATACTAAATGGGATATCTCAACCTGCAGCAGGATAGGGGGAAGGGGGATGACAGGAGGGATGATGGATGGGAAGGCATCCTTGGGGTGAGGGGAGGTTGGAAGTACCCACTATAGAAGAGGGACAGGATCATGTAGGGAATGGACCAGGTGGGGGGTGGGATGAGTGGGAGGGAATTATAAGCAGCCTTGTACAATATATCTACTATGATAATGTTTTGCATAGCTAGACATGTACAACATATACTGAATTACTTATCTCCCCAGAGGGAATGGGTGACAAGGAGGAAGGAAATGGATCTGAAATTCGAGGTCTTAACATTAAATGTTTCAAATATATATAAATACTATTATTAATACTCTTTTGCTTATAATTGGGAGATAAGATGTGCAGGCATTGGGACACAAAGATTCACCTTCCTCCAATGGAAAAGTCGAAGGGGGTATGGGAGAAGGTATGGGAGAGAGCAGATTGGAGGAAGCGATATCTTGTGGGACTGCTATTCTGGGAGGTTGGGTAGGGGAATAATGGGGGGAAAATGATTGTAACTCACAATCTGGCGGAAATGAATGATGTAAAACAGAAGTTAATAAAGCATTTGTTTAAAAAAATAAATAAATTAAAATAAAAGAAATGAAGATGAAAAGCAAAAAAAAATCGTCTAAATTCAGTGGGGGCACCAAAAAGATTAAAATTAAGTTCAAAATAGTTCTTTCCTCCTCCTTTGCTCCATGCCATGCCTCCAATCTGCTCATTTCCCCTACTCCTCCATTAAGAAGTCAGTGAGGTGCAGTGGAACAGAGCAGGGCCTGAAGATGCCAGGAAAGCTGCCACTTACTATAGTGGCAGTGGGGTTGTGGGTCAGTATGTGAGCTTGGGTTTCCTCATCAGCAAAACAAAGATGATAATACTTGTACTTCCTATATTATGAGTTGGTTGTGAAGAGAGAGCACTTTGTAAACTACATAATGCTGTATAAATAAATGGCAGTTATTGTCATTTCTCTGTCTTCTTTCCCTGAATTAAAACAAACAAACAAACAAACAAAAGCTATGTATGTTTGCCTGAGCCATTGGAACAATTCCTTGGTGCTCCATGAATGAAAAGGGAACCAAGCGGCAGGGCTGGCAAAGGACAAAAGGCTGCAGGTGCATGGAGCATGCGGGCACTGGGTGTGGTCTAGTCTCCTGAACTCGGGTGTAAATTCAGCCCTATCCACCTGGGTGGAAGGCATGAAGTACTCAGAATCTGGGGATGACTGACTCTGGCTCCTTTTCCGAGTTTCTTTTTTGGGGAAGGGTTGGCTCCAGCCAGCTATCTGGCCCTGGAGTAAAGGAAAGGAAGTCCCTGTATATAATATCTTCGTTATAATATTTTACTAAGCATTTATATATAATGTATTTTTATACAATTTGGAGACATAGATTTGACATTTAGGCTTCTAATCTAACAGATGTTACAGTTGACAGAAATGGGAGAAAATTCCTTCTCACCTGCAAACAGCAGAGAAATAGGATGATGGAGTTTATAAAGAAATGCAGATATACACTAAAGGAAAAGCAATCCTACAAGAATTGTTAGGGGTTCTTGCACTTGGTGATGGGACAGGGAATCATGAGAAAATCTAATTGGATCTTCTTTATTGTTCATCCACGAGGCCAGATTTGGAGAATCAGCATCGTTCTAGGGAAAGCCTTTGAGAAAGAGCACAGCCTCCTAACAGAGAGCTCTGCTTTTGCTTTGGGTCAGAGGATGGATGGTGATGTAAAGCAGATAAAAACAAAGGGTCACTTGCCCTGCCCCACCTGATTTACCCCCTCAACATTGAAGAGTGGGGAGACAGACAAGGAAGGGAAGCACTGAAGAGGCTTTATTTTCTTCATCCCCAGCTTTTCTAGTTCCAAAGTAACAGGACCAATTCATTAGCAAACCAAAAATGAACTAAGAGCACTGTATCTGAAGCCATCCTTCCCTTTCAGATGGCAAATGTAAAAGGTCAGAGTCCCGGTGGCCCCAGAGAAGGCACACCTTCCATGAAGGAACCTGGGGAAGGAGTTTGAAAAATAACTGGTCCAGAGTAGGTGGTGTTCTGTCTGTCCTGCCACCAAACTAACTGCTTTCACCTTCAGCTGCCAGTCACTAAAGGCAGATCACAGTACAAGCCTCCCTGAGGAGGGGGGCCTAGGCCAAAAAACCTGTAGCCCTGTGAAGATACAAAAATGTGGCCTTTACAATAACCAAACTGGAATAGTTTAATTAGGAATATAGGTTTCTGAAGTCAAAGCAGAGTCAAGATTTTTGAAAGGAGTATTTTCCCACTCCTGGTTTATTTATTCCTTTTGGCCACATGCATTTGGCAGTTTCTAAATCCAGTAGCTAGTGCTATTGTTAATCCCTCTGACTCCTCCCTAACCCTCCACCCATTTGCAGGAAAGGACTAGAAGATGAAACTGCCTCAAAAATACAATTTAAAATACAGAATTCTTGAAGCCGCCAACCCTACAACTAGGTACCTTCCTAAGTTGTTTAGTACATACAAAATCATTTTTTAGTTCAATTTCATTTTGTCTTGAGCCATCCATAGTACTTCTTGTGATAAAGTATACACCCAGGGGATTGCAAATGCATTAGAAATCATTGCCCTAAACTGGAGTGATACCTTTGCACCTCAAAATGGATTATGGGTGTCTCCTCCCATTACTTCACCCACCCCATCTTTCTCCAACACAGCTGGAGGATCCAAGGAATCCTCCTAATTCTGCCCATACTCGCCAGAACCTGCCCCACACCTTTATCTGATCCATTTCATTCTTTACCTTTTTTTTTTTTAACAATCTTTTAAAAATTAAAACCAAGAAATGTAATTTAAGTCTTCCAGGATTTGTACAAGACTGTTCTCTCTGAATTCTAGGATGATATTCACCTATAAACCAAACCAGTCTTACCTGATCCTTTCCCCAAACTAGACTCCTCAGTCTTCCCGGGAGTAGGAGACAGGTAGCTAATAATGACCAAACTCTTCCACGGCCACAGAACTGAGAGGGTACCAGATCCTTGCTCTTTGCCCAGGATAGCTGACCTGACAATGGCTCATATTTGCTTATATTTGCACCTTAACCACATTTTCTCAGACCTAGCCAATCACAGCTAGGCTGGCCCCTGGTTGGACTTATGAAGAGAAGACTTTATGTGTGTCTATTCAAAACAGCAAAAACCAGGAGACTTTTAAAGGTCTTTTCTCTTTTAACTCTGTTTCCACGCCCTATTCTAATTGATTTTTCTAAAGTGCGCAGCCCATCAATAATGCAGGAAGTGGGGTGGGGTAGAAGAGTAGATATGAAATTAGCCATATTATAGATGGGGATACATTAGGCTGATAGATACCGTATGACAGATAGAAGCCAAAACAAACAACAGACACAGTACCAGGAAATCCTGGTCTTGCTCTGCTGAGAATAGGACCGTGGGAACCTGGAGCCAGAACACAGCTACCACAGTGAGGAGTCTAACATCAGGGGGACGGAGCCCTAAAACCTGAAGGGAAGCCTGGAAGGAAGACTATGTTACTGGGAATGAGGATTTTTCCTATAAAACCCTCCTTGAAGTTACCCTCAGTCTTAACAGAATGGCACAGCTCTTTTCATGGGGAGGTGAAGTGCTTGAAATGCATGGGATCCAGGGTTCTTTGGGACTCCTCATCTCTCACAGAAAGTCAACAATAAAATGGGGATCAATGTTCAGGAACTAGGCGCAGGTGGAATACTTCCATATGGCCTGGTAAGGAGGTGGGAAGAGTCTGTACAGCCCTAGGGAGAAGCCCAATGTTGAGCCCAAAGTGGGTTTTCTGGGCTGCAGATCTAAATGTAGCATGTTTGGGGAACGACACCTTGTATGACAACATGCACATGCTGGCGCGAGTACACAACCACAGAGATGTATTCCTGGTTGGGTTTTTAAAAAAAAAAAACCTTTTTATTATTTAATTGCAAGTAATACAAATATTCCAAAAATATAAACAGACACTTAATGGCGTCAAACATTTCAAGTTTTGGAATAAAACAAATTTCTCCAAGAAACCATTAATCTGTAACCAGGGTAGTCAGAATCCTATAGCCCAGGTGATATGGAGGCACAGTCCCCCCCCCCTCCAAATCCAGCATTCCCTCAAGTGGAAAAGCAGCACAAGATAGAGTATAGGCTTCTTCCAAGCAGAAAAGCTTGCCTTTGAGGCTGGAAGAGAAAGGTGTGTCCTCTCCAGAGAAAAAGGATTGGATTCATTAGAGAAGGCAGCTGGACAACCAGCCTCAATACAGAATCCAGGTTTGAGTGAAGCTAACTGCTTTTTAAGAGCCCTGTTCTGCAGAGGAGACTGAGTCATGAACGAAGTCCCTGATAGCCTGGGATTCTGCAGTAACAAACAAGCCAAACACCCTGGGTTCCCCTTATTCTCCTCAGACACCCTGGAGGCAGTGGAATTGTACAGTGGTACCTAGTCTAAGATTTTCCCAAACTTTACTGGTTCAATACAAAGGGAGATGCCTTACCCATGGCTTGGGCATGGAGAATTCTTTAATATGGCACAAGGGGCTCCCAGGAAGGCATTGGGGCAGGGCAGGGCCAGGGGCTGGCTACTTTTTTAGACTTTCCATGATTAGCACATCCAAAGTTTCTAGGTTCTTATATAAAACAGTAAAGGTAAATTTACAAGTTTACAAAATAGTCAACATCTTTGGGAGGCAAGAGGGAGCTAAAAAGTCCCAGACAACTCTTAAGGCAAATTTACCCAAGGATATCTTTCCCTGTTCAACAATTTAAACACTCGAATTCACGGTCCAATTCTCAAAAAATCATTCAGGTCCAGGACATTGCTCTTTGCCTCCCCAGCCTGGGATCCACAGGCCTCTGAAGGGCATCCTCTCTACAATGTGCAGAGTTGAGATGCTTACCCCTGACCCTTTCCCAAACTGACCCTTTGTTTAAAGCTTCCCCCTATGAGAGGGATGTGAACATTAGGCTTTCTAAAGAGAAGCCCAATCAGAGACAACTATTGTGTCACTGAAAAGGCAACTTAAAGAATGACATTTGGCAGAAGGGTGTATTCCTGGAATGGTTGGTCTATGTGTAGGATGATCTCTCTAATTAAGCATTAGCTCTTTAGCCAAGACCTAGTTTAAACAGGGCACCCTGACTGGGCTCTGCTCATAGCCAGGTGAGGTAAAGAACTCTGGTCACCCTTTATAGAGAAGACCTCCACTTGCTTACGGACTTTTGACCTCTTCATAGTAGGGGTAAGGGTAAAGGGTGTACCCAATGGGGAAAGAGAACACTTTCCCCTAGCCCTGGCTCTTTCCAAGGGTAAACCCACCATTACTTTAGTAGTAACTCCTCTTGGGATCAGGGTTTGAAAACCATGCCAAACTTCTGACACACCATTACCCAAACTACTGTTTCAAACTACTTTTGGTAGGACTGGCATAAGGTCCTGATCAAATCTGGTTGAGGTGAATGAGTGACAGTTCTCTAAGGGAACATGCTTTAGCTGGAAGACCATGAAGACTGGATAGAAGGGCCAGGGTGCATGACATATTTACAGCCAAATAAAAACTAGCAGGGATGCCAAGTACACTGGGCCTCCTATGGAAGACAGTGAGTGTACGTACCAGTGGGCCAGGGTATATTGTCATTTGTCGCAGGTCATTTAAAGGGTATCTCAGTAGAGGCAAGATTGGAATGACAGCATTACCCCTCCCCTTGCCTTCTTTAGAACCATACTCAGGGCAGCAGGGGGTGGCACAAAGGGTCTTGGAAAAGATGCTTAGGAATGTATTTCAGCATAGTCAACTTTCATTATTGCTCAGGTATATTTCAAAGCCCCTAATGGCAAAGGCAGGTGGGCTTGGACCAGATGTCAGGAATGTTTTCACTATTGCTCATTCAACCTTGAGAAACCAGTAGATAATGGCCTGGAGGTAGGGAGGATTAAGTTCAAAATCTACTCCCCTCCCCCCAACTCTCCAGTGATAGCTGGTCATAGAATTTGGCATTAAGTATGGGACTGGTGATTAGGTTTGTTTTTTTGGTTGTTGGTTTGGAGGCTTCTGTCAGCACCCAGACTCACCCTCCATTTATACACAGAGAACCAATCTTAGGAAACGCTGTCAGAGAGAAGTAGCTAGAGAGAGAAAATGGGCTTGGGAAATCTTGTTTTAGATCTCCATAGCTTTTAGGGCCCTACACATGTACTCTAGGCACCATCTTGGTTAAAAAAACAAACAAGGTAAAACAACAGAGGGAGTCAGAATTGGCACCAATGATTACATTAAAGAGGGACTATAATCAGAATGCACACCACAACACAATAAGCTACTCTCCCCTTGATCTTCATCCAATTGGCCATTTTTGGAAGCTCCCTCCCAACCCCCAACCCAAGAAAGCCATTTGAAAGAGAATGGTGGGGAAGAATCCTAAGTTTTAAGTGTACTATACCTGAAGCAGTGTGGAGTTTCTTCAGGGAAAGGTAGGGAAATTGGCTCCTAATTACCTCTTAGGTGATCTTCCTTTAGGTTCCTCACCACACCCATTCCAGGAGAAGCCAAGGCTACAGCAGAACGTGATTACAAGACAGTGCTGCTTACTCTGGGTTCACCTTATGAAATCCCCAAAGTGCTTCCCAATACATCAGAGCTTTCCAAATTTGGAAAATGACTGCCTTTTGTACATGTGGCTCAATAAGAATGAATGCCTTTTTTTTTTTTTAAAGAGCCCCTGACATCATGCCAATTCTGAAGTGCCTACTGATTCTGAAACCTCACACCTGGGCATGCCTTGGTCCTCTTTCTCCTTTCTTTTTTGTACTACTAAGGCATTTGCAGGAAGATAGCACGCCACAAGGAAGAGAACCCATTGTTGGTTCTTGTTTATTTCCTACCTACAGGACCCAGGTGTCCTTAGGGCTACCCATGCAAAGGCTTTACCATCCCATTCCTCCCCAAATTCAACTGCCTGATGATGAAATGGGAAAAGGATTCTGCTCAAGGAATTGAAAGAGTTTCAATGGCATTAAAACTGCTCCTTCCTGTTCCTTTGAAGGATCCCTGAAAAGAATTGTTCTCTAGACTTCTTTCAAGATCTATAATCTGATCCATGACTCAGAGTAATAGAAATTCTGACTTTGAAAGTTCCTCTTGAGCCTCTGACTCCCTCACCCCCCCCAGCTGTCAGGCCAGAGCCCAAGCTTCTTACAGCAACAAACCAAGTCCCATAATCCATTTTTAGAAAGAAAATTTTAAAACAGAGTCCCATCAAATGAAATCAATTCTCTGTCCTCCTTTGAGGCTAGGGGAGATTTCTTGCCCATGGTTTCAGAAATGTAAGTGGGGTATGAAGTTGAGGGAAAGGCCCCTTGCCTCCCAAGTCCCAGGCCGGTAGGAGAGGGCCAGGAAGGAGGGCTTGGCAGGTGGCAGTGATGGCCCTTTGGACCTGACCCTCATGGCCACGTTTGTGAGGCCAAGGTAGAGGCTCATAGGATGTTTTAGAAACAATCTCATTTTTCCAAGGTCACCATGGGTCCCGAGCAAAGTTTTTGAATAGTGTGCATTTGGATCTGGTGCCAGTTTGCCTACACGTTATGCTGAGAGCAGCATATCCCCACCTCCTTGGCACAGGCCCTGCATACTAGGGAAGACTCGAGGTTTGGCAACAGAGCACTAAATGGTCTTTGTTCCCATGAGAGGTCAATGTCTTTTGGATTGAGACTCTCTAGGAGATGAGCTCTGGCTCAGGGGAGTTTGACCCTGAATCATCATGTCAAGGCGGTGTCATACACATACACACATATACAGCTCACGAGGGTGTCCCTCTAGAGCCCAGGTCATGGGGCAGGGGGTACTAGTTGTCACTGGTCTGCTGCTTGCCCATATTGTCATCTAACCTGCCCTAACTCACTTTACAATTGTCTCTCCCTGCGTCCTGTTGCCGACATCCCTTCCTGGCTGATAGCGAAGGCACAGTGTGTCACAGTCCCCTGCAGTCCCAGATGCTGCTGATCGTGAGGTTACAGCGCCCTCAGCTGCCCAAGGCTGGTATAAACATCTTCTGCTCCACTCAGCTCCTCAAAGATGGGGATCAAATTCAGCAGTTCTGTGTCTGCCATGTCGTCAAACCAGGACTGCACAGGCACCTGGAGGAGAGGAGCAAGCAGAATGAGGGGTCAGAGGAGCCAGCACCCTTGGATTTCCCCCATCCTTCTCTTCAAAGCAAGTTAAATTCTGTTAGCCTTCCTTAAATTTGAAAAGGAAATAAAAAGGGGCCTAAGATAAGCTGCCTGGGTATCCCAAAAGTTCTAGAAGACAAACCTTTCTAAATGGCTCGACATTTAGACATGCCTTTTCCCACTTTGACTTATTCTACACAATAAACTGGATGAAAGCCCATTAACCCTCTGCCTCCATCTCAACTGCTAGCCAGGGACCGAAAAGAACAGACTCAAAGTGCACTCACGGCATTCTCTGGGTGGAAGATGTATGAGGCAGGAGAATTGTCTAATATCAGGGTTTTCCTCAGGTCTCTCCCTAATCGGCTGAGGTCCTTGACATAGCAGCCCTGGTGGAACACACAAGATTCCCGGAAGAGGCGGGCCCGGAACACACCACACTGGTCCAAGAGATCGGTCACAGGGTCAGCATACTGTGTAGAAAGAGGAAATCTATGTTTGGCTCAGCCCTTCCTTCCCTTTGGGCCCCAGGTTATCTAGCAGAAGTATCAATCTTCTCTCTGTCTACTGTCCTCCACCCTGTCTCAAGATACCTTGGCCAGGCTGGCAGTGAAGAGAACACACTCAAACAACTCTCCCATTCGCCTCAGGAATTCATCCACATAAGGCCTCTTAAGCACGTAGACCTGGAGAAAACCAGAGGGAACTGTGAGAAGGGGAAAGTTGGAAGGGTTTGCAAGTTTTAGGTAAAAGCTTAAAACCAGTCATCTAACTCTTTTCCAAAGAACAACAATGTATGCTCAGACTTCACTTGTCCTAGGCAGTTGGGCTGCCATGAACAGAAACCTTCAGCCCTACTGACCATGGCTGGGTCGATCAGCATCACTCACCTATACTTTTCTTTCACCACTAGGTTCTGTCGGTCAACTTGAGGCAAAGACCATTTCCGTGGCCCAGGGTAGAAAACTAAAAGCATGGTGGGCAGGGCCGGGAGGTGTGTCTTGGGAGTGTCTGCTTCTGGCAGGGTGTAGTCAGATGCCTCCAGAAACAAGTAATCAAGAATAGGCCAGCAGCTGGACACAGCCTATCCTGGATTACTTGAACCTGGCTGCAGCCTTTGCTGGATCTTCTTGTTTTCTTCAGCTCTGGCAGGATGATCTGCTGGAGTCACCAGCGGACAAAAAGCAGCCCTGCTCTCAAATTCCACCTCCTCCAAAATCACTGCTGAATTGACGGGCGAAAGCCCCCAGTCTTTCCTCTTACAAGTACTTGCTTGATCTTCTTCTCCAGCTGCTCCAATCATGTACTTATCCCCATATTGCATCCACCCCTAAAACATTTATCGCTGGCTTCTGAAAACACCTTGGTTTAAATGTTTTTCCTTTTGCTGTCTGTATGGTATAATTACTTGTGAGACCTAACAAAGTCTTAATTGATCTCTCTCTCTCTGCTTTTCTTCCACTCCTGCAGTTCATCTTACATAAACAGAGGGCCTAGACTAATGTCCCTGAAATGGCAGCCATCACATCACTCCATGGCATCCTACTGCACCCAAGAACCTTCCTTCCAAGGCTGGACTGCCTCACCAGCTTTCTCTTCATATTGTGCAATGGAATCTGTAGCCAGTCCTATACAAGTAGTCTGTTAATTCCACAGATGCCATTTTATCAGAGTAGACTGATGGCTTCTTCCTGCCTTTAGGCCCCGCCAAAGAGTACTTAGCCCACCGAAGGGGCAGCACAGGTGCTTACACAGTACCAATCCCAGTAAAATGGCTAATAAAAGCCTTGTCAGGCTATGACAATGACCACTCATCACTATCTCTGAGGATGGTTTTCTACAAACTCTCAATAGTCCATAAGGACATCAGTGTCCAACCCAGTCTGTCCTGACCCTCCCAGGCTGATGCCCCAGCCAGCCAGGCAGCCTGAAATGTTGCTTATAAACCTGATCCACAGTGACTTCTAGCCTCAGGCCTCAAACCCATCAACATGCAGGCTCTTGCCACATTGTATGTGTGAAGACTAACTTTGACAGACTGGGCTCCTCTCAGCAATACAAGGTTATAAGACAACTCCAAAAGACTCATGATGGAAAGAGATATAAGGGATATCCACATCCAGAGAAAGAAGTACAGAGTCTGAATGCAGATTGAAGCTAACTACTTGTTCTCTCTCTCTTTTTGTTTTGCTTTGTTTCTTCTCTCTCCATTGGTTATAATCCTTCTTTACAACTTGATTAATGTTTAATATGAAGGTATCTGTAGAACCTATATCTGCATGCCGCCATGGCAGGGAAGGAGGTAGGAGAGGGAGGGGGAGAAAATTTGGAACTCAAGGGATTGTAGAACTGAATGTTGTATACTAAAAGTAAATAAATAAATTTAATAAAATTTTTTTAAAAAACCACTCAGGGTCCTGCTTACCTGGTGAGTTGTCCCCTCAATCTCCACAGGCACTATAAAGTCAGCATTGTTGATTGGCTAAAACGAAGAAAAGTCAAGGAAGAGGTTAACATAGCAGAAAGTGGGGAGCCTATTCTCAGTGAGTGTTGGCTCCATCTCGGACTTATTGGTAAAACTGGAGATCTCCAAGGAGGAGCTCCCCTCTACTACTGTTTGACAACACAATCCATGCTCAGAGCGCTGCAAACCCCATGTCAAGCACCTCAGTCTTACCAAGCTGTCTAGGGATACAGGGCCCACACCACCCCCATGCCTCCAGGTTTTCATCAATGCTTTCTCTTCCTAGGCATGAAGCAGAATACTGTTGAGAACACCTGGAAACCTAAGGAAGAGTCTTTCTTTCTCTCTTTTCTCCCCTGTACTAAGCAAGGGATATCTTAATTAGGTACTGTGCTCATCCCTAGGCAGACATTTCTACCTGTGTTGTCTTTCTTCTCTCCCTGCTAATGCTGCTGTTGTTGTTATTTCACTCGTATTTAAGTGAAACTGAAAAGATTCTCATGAAGACTAAGAGAAAGGAAAGAGAAGAGGGCTTTATTCAACAACCTGCTGCCTATACCCTGAGCTACGGTGACAACAGCATTAAGCTCCATTTGGCTTAGTGAAGGGCAATACGGCGTCCAGATGTTTAACTGGCAATCACATAGCTGGGGAAGCCGGGGGACGCAAAATACCCAAGGAAACCCTCTCACCTACCAGATATTTATTAACCACCTACTGTTCCTTTTAGCTTTCACTTGCACGATGCTTACCTCTCTCTCAGTGGTCATGCTAACCTCCCAAGCTGAATATAGGAATAGCAAGGGGGCTGGAGAAGTCAGATTACCTTAAAGGAACTATGCACGAGAGTCTCGTCCAAGTCAATGACTACACAGATTCTTCCTTGATCTTGCTGTGTCACCTCTGGGAGCAGACACGTTCCTGGAATCTGAAAACAAAAACTCAAGCTGCTATGACTTCTCCAAATGAGAAAACTAGATTCCCCTCAGGAAACCTGGGACAGAGGCACTGCTACAGCCTGTGAGGGGTATGAAAGTTTGGCTGAGCTAGAGAATGGACTTTAGGATCCACCTACAAGAGAAAATACCCTGAGAAGAGAAAGGAGTCAAGGAGTAGACTGGATAAAGAATAAAAAAAAAATCTTCATTCTTGGAGCCCGGCATGCACAAAAACTCTAGGCAGAGCAGATTCCCTAGTTTCCTAACCTCCCCAGAGACATGGTCTGACAACTCCCTGGGAAGTAGAAGGAAGAACTGCCAGTTTGGCATATGGGGCAGGGTTATCATTTTCAAGATGGAAGGGTTTGTAGCATCAGTAAAAATACTCTGCTCCCTAGATTCTTAGAGCTAGAGGAGTCTGAGAAGGAAGAATTTTTAACCCCCCCCCCCCCCCCACAATTTACCCACTGTCCAACAGAGACAAGAGCTTCAATCTCCCAAAGCTGACACTAGGGACTTTCTAGCTTTCCTATAAAGCTCGCCAAAGGGCAGGAAGTTGGCCTGGGTACTTGTTTGTCTCAGGGCCAGACTCAGAATGGCACTACTAGAATTTAAATACCTGGTAAAACTGGTACTGAAGACATTGGAGCAGATCCGACTAGAAAGAGAAAGGGAAAAGTATCAGTGAAAGAAGCTCCTGTTTCCCCTTCCAGTGTTCTGAGTCTTCTGTTTCAGACACCAGACCTAAAAAGTGCTGCCCCTTCATATTTCAACCACCTGGTGGAAATGAGAAGCACCATCATATTTTCTTCTTCAGAGCAGTATATGGTGGTCCCTTAGAGCTAAAGCCACACTAGTAATGCAAAAAAGACCTTTGGAGACATTGGCACTACCAAAGAAGGAAAGTGAGCATGAGGGTCTGAATGGAACTTCGTTCCCGTTCTCACACTTGCTGACTCTGGCCTGTGAATGCTCAGCTCCCTCTAGTTTTTTTGTTTTTTTTTTTTTTGGTTTTTGGAGGGCTATTGGGGTTAAGTAACTTGCCCAAGGTCACACAGCTAGGTTTTTTGTTTGTGTGTGCGTTAAGTGTCTGAGGATGGATCCGAACTCAGGTCCTTCTGACTCCAGGGCCGACATTCTACTCACTGCGCCACCTAGCCGCCCCCTCTCCCTCTAGTTTTTAAAAAAAGAGACTAAGGAGCAGAGCTAGAATAAGGCACCAGCCCAGGATATGTCAGGGGCAGATTCAAAGTCTGGGCTCACCCACAACACTGCGATTCTAGTCTCTTGCTTTGCTCCTGAACTCAAGTACCTCCATGTAAATGTATGTATCACATACTTCCCAGGGATATGAAAACTGGAACAATAATTGGTTTGTTTTTTTTAAAGCAGATATTTTATTAAAACTTTATTGTGACTGCGATTGGTACAGCAAGGGTCCCAATGGCCTACCCAAACTTATAACATCCTTGGAAATCCTGAATGATAGTTGTTTTAGGGGAAAATGATTTTTATTAACTTGATTTCTAAATGCTGTTTTGTTTCAGGAAGATGGTCCCCAAAAACCTGAAGCATAAGCTCAAATTCTTAAAGACAACCAAGAAGGAGGGACCATCATTTCCTAAATTCTAAGGGGGCAGTTAACCAGGGACATAAGTGGGTTAGGGAAGTCATGGGGTCAAGGCAACAGTGGCTGGCACCTAGCAGTCACATATGATAGCCTGAACATGCAGAATTAGAAACAAGATGGGCAACTCTTAAGGAACTACTTCCATCTACATTTATATTCTCATGGTCTTTCCTCTACAGTCCCAGCCCTACTTCTCAAAGCAGGCCATACCTTGGCAATAGTGTTGGTTTCCTCCTTGTATGAGAGCTCATTGCTGCAGCCTGACTGGCCAACATGTTGGGCACGGAAGCAACAGAAAAGTGCCTTGAAGATGTTCCGTCCACGAGGTTTCTTGGGAGAGGACTTGGAAACCAGACCTAGAACAGAGAGGGTGACAAGGAGTGAGCTGCAGTGCATGGATCTGGGCACTTCTCCTCCCATTCCTCTGGGATGCCCATAATGGCAGAGTCTCTTGGATTTACTGACTCCCCCAGCATCCTAATTCAGTGGGCAGAGAAGCTCAAAGGTGCTGGTACACAGGACTGAGGTTCAGAGGATTTGCTCCTAATTCCAGAAAATGAAACCAGGGCAGGAGTGCAGGCATCCTGTTCCCAACCTGGTATGCTACTTTACCCTAGAGCTGTGGCTTTTGGTACCCAATAGGTTGAGCCATCCACAAAGTTAAAGTGATGAAGACCAAAGAAATGGCAGTAAATGAGACATAAAACCAAAGAGTTTCAGGTACAACCATCCCTCTCCAATAGAGAAGGGTCAGATTTCCCAGCCCATTAGCTGATTTACCTAAAGTGGAGTTCCCATTCAGTATCAGACTAAAAGCCCCTGGAAAAACCACAAACTCTGAGGATTAAACTTTATTTCCCCTCAAATCCCCTCCCCTACAGCCAATTTCCTTGGAAGATGTTTAACTACTGTTCAATTACTCAATATGGATTATTCACTTGCAACTGCATACAGTTCCTGGATGCCTTACTCGGCAGACTGTTCCTTTATCACCTCACTAATTTAAATTTAAATCTGAGGAATACAGATAATTTAACATTAGGTTAAGAAGAGCATTACCTGTAAGATTAACCCTGGATTCCAATGCATCCCTGATCTCACTCTCCTTCAATGTAGATCTCAACGTATCCATGTCTGTCCATCCTATGAAACGCTTGTTCATTTCCTGCTTTAAATCCACCACAGGGGGTCTACCTCCTATACTGGAGACTTTCTAATCCCGGTCTAGAAAGCACAGTGGGCTAGCTGGCCACACTTACCAGGCAGTCTGGTACAGTGGAAAGAACACTGATCAGCAAACCTAGGTCTCCTATCTTGATGACTTCTCTAGGTCTTGGTTTCCTGACCTGTAAAATGGGGATCACAACACTTTTACTAGCTAGCTCCCAGGGTTTGGGGGAGGCCTGAAAGCACTGCTAAAAGTAAAACACATCTCTTGTCCCTCTCCACCTCAATCCGGTATCCAAAAAGTCCCACCCTGTATCTACCTCTGCATCTCCTGCTTTATAACCAAAAAGCTTACCTTCACTTTAGATTTCTTGCTCTCGTGCTTCTTCTATTTCCTGCCATCCACTGACCTGGTCACTTCACCCCCCTCACTCCTATACTGCATCCTTGGCCATCCTTTCCAGTACTAGTCACACCTTCTCTTTCGCTGCTACTCTGCCTCTCCTTAACTCACTGATCCAGAATGAGGAGTCAAGAGGTGCTTCTCACCATTGCAGTAACCTCTTTTTTTGAGTTTCAGTCGATCTCAATTTATGGCCCAATCCAGATATTGGTCACAGTTATCTATGCAGATATTTCTCCCTATTTTCTCAGTGTATTCTGGGTCATATCCTCCCCCTCCATAACAACTCCTGTGCTGACACTAAGGCCTTCACCATACATATTCCTTCATTCAGCCTAACTTCCAATCTACTCAATTCTACCTCAGTTATCCACAGGGATGGTCACGCCCTTAGTCTTGTCATCATCTCTAAGTGTTCACTTCCATGATTAAGAACCCTAAACTTCCTCATTCAACCATCATCTCGGATGGCTCCATCTCTTCCTAAGCCTTACTCCTCTTAAATCTATTTTTCATCTTCACTATCTCTTCCAATCTCTCCAAGGCCTCACCCCTGTTCTGGCTATACGCTCCTTTCTGAATCTCAACTCTAAAGTGAACCAGTTCAGGTAGGTGTCTTTGCTCCTTGTCCTAGCACTGCTCAGGCCTCACCAAACCCAGTTCTGGGCTGCTCTAATTCACAGGGCCTCTGAGGTCAGCTGGAGGAAGTCACGAACCGATGCATGATTTCCTCTACTTCTCTCTAATCTCAGCTCTGTAGCTATTCACCCTCCTCTTCTGTTCTCAAGTTGTCCATACCACTGTTCCCCCAACACTCTCCACTACTTACCTTAAATTAAGGCCATCTGCTGGGGGCTCCCTTCCCCCCCCCCTTTATGTCAGTCTCTTGATGGTATTCCCTGCTATTCTGTCTTCCCTTAGGTCTCTGATGAAGAGGTGGCCCTTCCCATCAAGGTCAAGCCCCTCTACCTATAGCCTTGATCCCTTCCCCTCCAGGCTTCTCCAGTAAACTGTATGCACTATCCACCTCTGATTTCCAGGTTTCCAGGGTCTATTAGCTCCTTGCCTGTTGTTTACCAATAGACCCACATCTTCCTTATCCTTGAAAAACCCTCACAAGATCTTGCCACCCCCACTACCTAATGACTATTAGATATCTTCATTCTCTTTCCCCCTTTTCAGCCAAATTTCTTGAAAAATATACTCTATTACTTGATGTTTTTATTTCCTCCATCCCCTCTAAAAGACTGGATCTCTATCTCCCTCATCCCAGAAATGTGGTAGCTACTCACACGCCCAACCTCATTACTGCTCAGCATGAGAGCTTTGACCTGTTCCATTTCTATCCTGGTATGGACACCTGAATTGGCTTATCCCACCAACTCAGAACCCCAGGGCTCAAGAGATTCCAGGGCCTCAGCCAGTCTGACACCATGCTTGGTCTCTCATCCTCTTCTATACCCTCAGCAATTTGGCCTCTGACCTCACTACTCAACTGAAATTGCTCTCCCCAAAGTTATCCATTGGTTTCCAAACTGCTAAACTTAATGGCCTGTTCTTAAATCTCATCTTTTGAGACACTTCTGCAGCATCTGACCCTATGAACAGCTTTTTCCTCTTGGATAGATTTCCTTTTTGGATTTTCCTCCTGACAGGCTTCTCTTTCTCAGTTTTTTTCCCCTGGATCATCATACTTATTTCATCCCCTAACTGTGGGTGTACCCACAATTCAGTTTGAGACCTTTTCTTGTTGTACTTTTTTTGTGACCTGAGCTCCTATGGGTTCAATTACTGCCCCAATGCAGATGATTCCAGGATTTATATAATCAGCCCTATTCTTTCTCCTGAGCTCTAATCCCACATCACCAACGGTCTATTAGGCACTTTGAAAATGGATGTTCTGTCAGGCATCCTAAACTCAACATGTCCAAAACAGAACTCCTATTTTCCCCCAAACGTATTCCTCTTCTGAATTTCCCTATTTCTACTGAAGGTATCACCACCCTTCTAGTCAGTCAGGCTTACAACCTTGGAGTAGTCTTTACTCACCCCACACATTTACTCATAGGAAATACTGCTTCTATCTCTGTGACTTCTCTGGCATTCACCCCTCTTTTGCCACTCACACAGTGACCTTTCACTACATCTCCCTTCACCTGGACTATTGCAATACTGTCCCCCTCCTTCAAGCAGCCTCTAAAATTGAGTTTCCTGAGGTACAGATCTGATCGGGTTTCCCCCTGCTCCTAAACTCCAGTGGCTTCCTATTACTTCTAGGATCAAAAAGAAATTTCACTGTCTGGCACCTAGTGCTCATGAGAAGCCTGCTCCTTCTTACCTTTCCAGGCTTATTCCTCTCCTTTCTATGCTCTATGTTCAGTCCCTGGCCTGCTGCTTGTTGTTTTTTACCCATGACTCTGTGCCTTTGTACTAGCTACTTTGTACCTATGACTGGAATACATCCCTTTCCCCACCTTCACCTCTTGGAATTCTTCCTTCAAGAATCATTCCAAACCTCATGTTTTCCATGAAACCTACCCCAGTTCCCTCAGCTCCTAGTGTCCCCCCTTCTTCTGGAAACTGTATATTCATAAGCTCCTTATGGGCAGGGACTTTTTATTTTTGTCTTCACACTCATTTCTTTTTATAGAACCTTTCACCTGACAAATGCTTGCTGATGGATGGAAACAAAAAGTGATTTAAAAGTTGTTTTCCATTTCTGAATATCTCTGACTTTGCTCCCTCTCAATTAGCACAGGTAATGAAAAGTTGCCTGTAGCCTCAAGAAACAAGCAATGCTAACTCCTAGTCAGCAGGTGGTGCAAGAGACCCTCTCAGCAGAGCAATGTGGCCAAGGCTCCAACAAGCCTTACTACTTAGGAGGGATTTATTCGAAAGGAAATTCACATGAAATATCTTGAGTTCTGTAGTCTGTCCTAAGTCTGTTAGCCCATTCACTATCAATTCTGAAGCAGAAAGGAATTAAGACCTGGTCCAGAGACCCTTCAGAGAGGAAAACAAGGTCCAAAGAGTAACTTATCCAATATCACACTGAGCTGGGGTTAGAAGCCAGTTCCACTGGACTACCTCTAACAAGCAAAATATGGTAGTAGTAGCTAAGATTTACTTAGTGTCTATGAAGTCAAAGTCACTTTCTTTAGAATACCCTTAAGTGGAGGCAGCATAAATATTATTTCCATTTAAGAAGGATGCAGTGGTTTGTTCCAGGTCGCAGAGCTATTAAAAGGCCAGTGTTTTCTACTCTGCCTATTGCCACCAAGCCAACTGGCTTGGCCTAAGCCAAAGTTACATGGAAGCAAGAAAATCAAAAGCTAAATGAATGTCTTGGTCTTTGTAGGGCAGAGATTCAATATAAGCCCCTATAGTGCTGAAGATCTGTTTGCTTTTTTGGTGGGGCAGTAGAGCACTTGGAAAGATCACAGACAGCTCTGGAATTCTGGTCCTACCACCCAGAGTCTTCATCCTCTGCCTTACCAGAACTGGATTTTTTTTTCTTTTTTTCTTTTTGGAGCGGGGAAGGCAGGGCAATTGGGGTTAAGTGACTTGCCCAACGTCACACAGCTAGTTTTTGTGTTAAGTGTCTGAGGCCGAATTTGAACTCAGGTCCTCTTGACTCCAGGGCCAGTGCTCTATTCACTGTGCCACCTAGCTGCCCCCCTATAACTGGATTCTTATAGCAGTCTAAGACGCTTATGTTTCTTACTGGGCAAACACTATGACAACCCCTTCAGAGGAAAGACAAAACTACCCCTTTGGACCAAGAATGAAGCATTAGTAGCAGGACAGCTACCCGTTATGACACACAGATACTAGACGACCCTGCTCAGTAACTTAACTCCCATTCAACATGAACAACAACATGAAAGACAGAGGATTTCCGGCAGGTGCAGGCTGGGGTGATTGAGAGACCACAAACAAATGGTTTCAGTACCCACAACCTTTCCACCCATCGAAGTTCAGTGCTCTCTCTTCGCCTCTACTCCCTGCTGTCCATTTACCACCCAAGGCAGGTTGGGGCCAGAGTTCTCTTAGATTACTCCAGTATCTAAAATAAAAGAATAAACAATAAAAGATCTCACCAGCAACAATCCTACCATTCGGTCTTTTCAGTGCATCAACCTGGGAGACTCATTCCCATCTGCCTAACTCCATTCTAGAATCACAGAATCTCAGAATTGGAAAGATCCCATAAAATTTTGGTTTTAGGAATTTCTAAGATCTAAGTATAAGACGGCTGAATTAATACTTGGTTCTCTTGCTCCATCTCTAATGAATGTCTGCATAAAGCTAACTGTTCAGACACAGAACACAGCAGCCAATACTTAAGGGTAGAGCTCACTGGCTTTTTCTGTTGTTCTGAGAGAGAGAGAGAGAGAGAGAGAGAGAGAGAGAGAGAGAGAGAGAGAGAGTTATATAACTGGAAATCTAGTTCTGACTAAGGCAGTCATTTTTTATATCTGCTCCACTCTGACGGCAATGACACAGCACAGAAGAGGGAGCCATAGCTCAAAGATTACCACCAGAACCACAATCCACAGCTGGAGACTTACATCTCTGCTTAATGTTTTTTTTTGAAAAGTCAAACATCCTGAGATTCTCTCCATGACAGAATAAACCAAAAAAGCATTCAGCATTTTCTACAGACAGAAGTAATCCTGAGAGCCAGGGAGTGAAAGGGGGAAGGGGAGCTGGCTCTGGGTCACAGAAGGGCCCAGGCCCTTTAAGCTCCTCCTCTGGTTAGTTCTGTCTAACTAACAAGATCAGCAGTGTTGGGCTGTGCTCAGATCAGCTGCTCAGGACCTTCTTCCCCTCTGAGCTCTGAAATCGAGGAACTGAAGACCTTAGGAAGTATAATAAAGACCGTCAGCTAATGAACTTTAGGAGAGCTCTAACCCCAAAGGCAAGAGCAGGTTTGGTTCCTGATTTAAACAGGGCCACAGTCCTGAGGAAAATGAAACAAAAGGGAGCTCTCCTAACCCAGTCAGCGAAGTCAGTGACACTAGCAAAAGACCTAGTGGGCAGTGAGAGGTGGAGGAGGGGTCTTGGCTCTGTGCGCTGTGCTAATGCCTCATCTGTTTCCCTCAAGCTTTCGTTTTGGAGGACCTTCTCCTTTATGCCTGGCTCTCAACTGGCCATGTAATTCACACCACACCATGGTGAGGACTGATAAAAGGAACTTGATTTTTAGTCTGGAGAGAGGTAAACATGAAGGTGCCCAGGCTTTGGTTTAGTGTGACAGAAAGAACACCAACTGGGTTTAGTGAGCAAATCCTAGAGGCTTTCTGTCTTCTATAAATGGTGACACTAATGATGATCTTACCTACCTTCCAGGTTATCGTGAGGGCCAAGCGAGATGTTGCCCCTAAAAACAATTTGGGCAAAGAGCTACACAAACTCAAGGTATTATTAATTTGGGGAAATGATGCTCAATCATTCTATTCTTCCCGTAGATTGCTATACACCCGAGGGCAAGAGAGGCTAGCAAGAAAATGCCATGGGCTGGCAAGTGAGCCCACAGACCCTACAGCTCTGGCCTAAGCTCTTCTCTACCTGAGCAGGCAAAGAAATGTTTGAGAGTTGGGGAACTCTGCTTCAACTCAGTCTCATAGACCAGACCGCCCTGGGTTTGTTCTCCAGAGCAGAGACCACAGGGGGAGGAGTGCAAGGACAATAGAGAGCAGCTAATGGAGGCTGGGGCAGGGGGCTTCAATTCTGGCTTTGTTTAGCTGGTTTAAAGGGGAAGAGGGAAACCACACACCAGAGTGGGATCTGAAACTTCAGTCAATTAGCCTTTCAAATCATTCCTTTCAGTCCACTCAGCTTAGTGTTCCTCAAAGCCAGGTGCAAGGAGCGGTCTTCAAGCAGAGTAAATGGAGGGTGGGAGGGAGGAGGGAGGGGAGATACACTGGGTCAGGGAAGAAGGCTGTTCTGGGCCAGGGATGTGGGACAATTCTGACTACTCTACAGCACAGGTCAGGCCTGTAATTTTACTATAAGCTAAGAGTTTCCAAAGGCTGAAGAAGACTGAGGTTGGGAAGGCTTCTCCAGGGAGCCAACTCCTCATTTCTCTTTTTCTAGCTCCTATTCCACATTCTTAATTCTCCCTCCTAAAGAAAGCCCATGATCCCTCCAGGCACCTCTTTGGACCAGGAGTGTTCTGGCACTGGGAGAATCCCTACACTGGCAAGTCAAGCTGTTGTTCAACACCTGCTTTCTCTGATGCTGACATCTGTTTTCAGGATGGGGAATAGAACAGACCCAGCGCCTGGGAGGAAGGAGCACCACCAGTTGGCCACAAGCACAGGCTTCTCAGCAGGAGCATATGAGGCCTCCCACAGGGCTGGAGAGAGGTCCTGAAGAACAGCACACAAAGTATAAGAGGCAGATGCCCACCTGGTGCCAGGACCCAAAAGAAGCTGATTTCTGATGATCCCTTGACCCTCTCTGAGAACTCCATCTCTCCCTTAGTTTATTCATAGGAGTCTTATGCTAATGAGAAAAAAAATCAAAGAAAAGGTTGGACTTGATCTTTAAAATCCCTTCTAGATCTAAAACACTATTATTCAAGCCTATATTGTACTGAAGGCAAAGTTACAGATGTCTAGTCTAACCCCACTTAAAGAAATCTGTTAAACTGGTATCCACTGGACATCACGTATTTAGGTGAATGGTCAGTATCTCTGAATAAGAGAGAAGCACCAGATGAAAGTATCTAACTGGGTTGTTTGGTTCCCATTACACACACACACATTTTCTTTTTCACACGGCTAGTTTTGTGTGAAGTGTCTGAGGCCATATTTGAACTCAGGTCTTCTTGACTCCACGGCTGGTGCTCTATTCACTGCACCACCTAGCCGCCCCCCATACACACCCTGCCAGGAATGGTCTGAAATATTTAGTCCTCTTCTGAATGCTGGCAATGTTGCCACCTACAGACCCCCGCCTCACATCCCAGCAATGGTGTTGGTCAAACACTGGTGTTCAGGACCAAACCAAAGGAAGATTCTGAAAGTTCTCTACTGTATCTGAGAATGTAATAAGCACGGAAGGTCAAAGAGTTATGTTTTTATCTTGGTTCATTCCCTCAAATGTCTTTTCTTTCCATCCTCTTCCCAACAGATTCCTCCGATGGCTAAGTAAAGACCAGGCTGGGATTTGGCCACAAAATGGCCTCTTCAAGGGGACTCCCCTAGGTTACTGGTAGAGGAAGAAACTTTGGAGTATTTCCATCTTGCCATTGGCTCAATGCCTTGGATCTTGGGGCCAGGGCACAAGTTTCTCAGGATCTGTGCCCTGTGCTCTCCTTTCCTCCAAAAGGCAGATTACTTCCCTGGCTCTCTGAGGAATCAACTCTAGCAATCTCAGTGCCCTGAAATGTTAAGTGGCAGGATAGTTACCTCTAAATACCAGGTGAGATGGTAGGAAGCATGGGCAAGGAGTGAGCTCAGAGACCACAACTGGAATAGGAAGCTGAGGACAGGACGGCGCTATATCAAAGGAAAAAATGTCAAACAGGAAGCAGCAGGGCTTAGCAAAAGGGCACCAGCTCTGGAGTTAGAGAACACTAGTTCAAATTCTGTCTTTGACTCTGGTCAAGTCACTTCAACGCTGTGGGCCTCAATTTCTTCATCTGTAGAATGAAGAGGCTGGACTAGCCTTCCTGAGGGTCCTTCTCGCTCTACAGTTGTGATCCTAAGTCTTTCTAAGACACCTGAGGATGCCAGCACAAAAAGAAGTTGGGGACTAGATGTGCCCAGGGAAAAGGAAGAAGTGGAGCTAATTAAATAAACAACTACCTTTTCTAGGTCTCCTCAAAGTTCCTACATGTTTAAATAAGCTGTGGAGAACTTCTGCCCTTTCATGAGATCCGGAGGTTCTCTCTCAGTTGAGACTTTTCATATGTAATGGCAGCTATCAGGAAGAACTTGTCCCTACCGTCATCCTTTCCCCCTGGGAAGCAGATGCTGTGCTCAATCTTCCCTAGTCTGTGCCACAAATAAGTCATGGGAGCCCTGGGTCCACAATGCAAGCTGCTGACTGAGTCTGGAAATGGACATGGGGGTGGGGTTGGAGACAGAGATGGGAAATGGGATTGGAGTCACTGCTCTGGCTCCTGACCTCCTGGAATCATTAAATGGGACTACAATATTGGTTCTAGAGACAGCAGCTTCAGGATTCCCCAAACAATATATATATGTAAGTGCCAACTTTTCAGCAGCTCTGCCAAAAAACAAAACAAAACCAAAAACCATCAACTCAAAGAACTGTATTCAAAGTCTGATGGGTGCTTACAAAAAGGTCTATGCACCAAATGAGGATGAGGGCAGATGAGAAACAAAACTTCCCTGGTATTTACTAAGCACTGCTCTCTCTTCAGTTCAATTTCCTCTGGGGAATTGGGTTGAGAGGGAGAAGAGCCATTTCTTGGGCCAGTAGACATCTTCTCAGTGAGCTGAAAACAGATGTACACATCCACCTCTCTGCAATGGGACAAGTGATGCTGAGAATTTACAAGATGGGCACCAGTAGTACAAAGCCTTATTATGTAACTGGGTACCCATTTCCTTAGATGCTGGTGAACCCTAGAGCACAGGGCCTTTCCATCCTTTTGACAAGAGTTCCATTAAGGAGGAAAAGAGAGGGTCTCTCCTCCCCCAAAGGGATTCCTAAGAGAGCAAAGGACAGATCTGTTCATCTGAGGGGAAAAATCCTGGTAATTTCTGAGATATGATAAGACACTTTCTGTCATATTTCAGCATCAGCCTCTCAAGAAGTAGCTGTCCAAACAACTCAGAGGGAAGAGCAGCTGTAGAATGCTTAAAATAAATGCTGATGGTGTGGTCCAGATAAAGGCTGGGAGCACAGGCTTCCTGCTGTGCCTTTTCAAGACTCTGTTCCTCATCTAGGCGGCCCTGAGGTTTTTGTGAGATATCCAGATAATCACACCAGGGAAGAAAATTCAGAAACTCAAGTGGGAGGTAGCATAATTCATTGGAAATAGTGCTGGAATTAGAGTCAAATGATCCAAGATCAAACTTGTTTCTGCCACTTTACTGTGTGACTGTGTGAGGGTCTTTGGGCCTTATTACCTCATCTGTAAAATTCGAGGTACTAAAGTAACTGACCACTAAGGGCCCTTTCTGCTCTACATCCATGTGCTCCTATGGGAAAGAATTCCATTTTGCTTCAGTATTTTTACTAGAATATAAGCTCTACAAGGGCTGGCAAGGACTTTAAAAAAAAAAATCTATGTCTTGTCATCTCCAGTGCTTACTTGAAGAAGACACTGAAAACTACTTGTTGAATTTAATAAAATTGAAATATAACATCTCTTTGAAAAGACAGAGATAGAAAGACTATCTGGACATTCTTAAGTAGTTAGAAAAAAACAAGTATACAACTAGGGAATTCGGTGACATTTACTCCCAAATCCAATATGAACAGCAGTGGCATCAAGACCTTCCTCAGACACTTTACTTACTTACACTGAACCCCTGCACAGGTACCAACATGCCAACTCCCAGAAGTCAGTACAGTAGATGTTTTGATGGCCAAGGGAGAGAAAGCTCTTCCTTTGTGCTGGTGCCGGGGGCCACTCTACCTTCAGGAGATGCAGACCTAGGGAAGGGGCAGGGAAGATGCATAAAGAAGTCTGCCTGGCAGGCCTGGAGGTAAAAACACTTCTCACTGGCCATTTCAGTTCTTACCTATGATTTCTGCTCTTCTGAGGTCTTGGCTGAAATCAAAAAATCTAGTCAGATCAAAGGTAAATGGGAGTGTGACACCTTGTTTACTTCCAAGCTTGTTTTAGGGAGGTGCTAGACAGCTTGGGAGATATGTGGAAGAAAAAGGAGGGCAATTTTTTAAATGATGGGAAATTTGCTTCTACTAGGTTCATGTCCCGATTACTGTATTTCCTTTTTTCCTTGCTTGCTACAAGTTAGTAATTATTAAGAAGAACTTTCGGGCCTGGGGGTTTTAGACTATGGACGTGCCATAATGGACTGTTATGTCTAGGACATTCTTTGAACTCAAACTACCCAACAAGATCAAAGGGTAGGGCCCTTGGTAGTGTTCTTCTGAGTTCCACAAGCCTAGAAAAAAAAGGGGCTGGCCTATAGTTTCTCATGAAGGAAGAGTAGAGTAGCCAGTCACCCTGGCAGCTTTAAAAATTTAAAGCTTGGCATAGGGAATGGGCCAGGATGGAGGTAGACAAGCTGAGCTGAGATCCAAATGTGGTCTTGAGAGTCATGGTAGAATGGGCTTAGCTTTTAGAATTTTAGCTAAATAAATCAGGCAGGCCTAACCTAAGTTGGACAGAAATCTTACACACATAGAAACACACATTTATGTATATATGTACACATACCCCTACAAAAAGCAATTATCCTTTAACTGCTTTACCCAACTCAAGTATCATGAATTCTTTCTGAATTAATATTACTCCTCATTATAAACAAATAACCTGTGTTGAAACTCAAAGTCCCTAACATGGTTGTGATTAAGGCCAAAAAAGATAAGCCAATGGGAGCTACAGGCATCTACCTCCTGGTAGCAACGTTTAGCTATGGGGATTTCTGCCCTGTTCTAAAGAGGAGGCTGATCTGGTGGTAGGCAAGGAGCCTGTGTTCTCTGCCACATGGACGACTCAGATTCCATAAAGGGTAACAAAGTAAGAGTCTTACCTCTCCCCACTAACATTCTTTATCTTATCTAAGGGAAGCAGGTACTCAACCAAATGAAAGAAAAATAGCCCATTTGTAAGCATGTCTTTGGATAGTCCTTAGAATTGTTAAATTCTTTCCTCTTTCTGCTCTGGTCCCTTCATCTAATATAGCTCCATCTAGACTGGCAGAGACTCCTGGGTCATGCAAATATAAGATTTTCTTTAGCCTTTAGAGACCATGTAATGTAATACTCCCTCCAAGTCAGAGAGGTGGAGGGACCTGCCTGAGGTCACACGAGTAATATATGACAGTCACCCTGACATAGGGCTTCTGAGTTCAAGCCCTATGCTCTTATACTCTACCATCCCAGGTCACAGGATGTTCCTATAGAAGGTAGCTCAGAGAGGCAGTGCAATACCAAAGATCTGCTTTTGTGGATGGGGGAAATCATCTGTAAAATGGGAATAAATGGTACTTCTACTACCTGTTCCTCCTACCTTGTTATGAATACGAGACTTTCTAACCTTTCAGCACTAAATAAATGTGAGCCAGCATTATTATCACCACCCTAACGTTCACCTTTCCAATAGCCCAGGCTTGCTACCTAGCCTCCTTCTGGAGATTTGTGCTGAGACTGTGTGTGTACTGTTCCACTTAGAACTCAATGATCTTCTTCCCTCCAAAATAGTTTTGTGATCTCCTGTAAATAACTCTAGGCTTAAAGTGAGCCTGGCATCCGCACATACTAGAATCATATTTATTGCTCTGCGATGGTGGTGTTGAGGAGCAAAGGTGACAGAATACCAAATCAGATCATGCTTTGTCAAGCAAGAGCTGAAGCAGGCTGCAGGGCAAATTCGTAGAAGAGATACTATGTTCCAAGCATTTTTAGGGGCTAAAGGAACTTACCGGGTAAACTCGGCAGTTTTTGCTGTTTACTTTATAATGGAAGAAGCAGGGACTCCAGGGTATCCCTGCCCTCCTTGAGTTCAGACATTGGGGATACTATCACCTCTGAACAAATTTACTGCTTCCTCTTATGTGGTACATGGAACTGCCTGGCCAAGACACATAAGCTTTCCTTTTCATTCTCACAGAAGAAACAATGAAAAACTCGAGTTCATAGGAACTTATGGCTCTAGACCTAAATTCAACTTTCCAGATTAGCTGATTTAATCCTTTAGTTTAGACTGTCGATGTAACTTTTTTTAAAAATAGCAAATGGTAACCAGGAAACTATATTTTAAGAATCTCTATTTCTTTTTAAAATCCCTGTCTCCTTTTCACTTTCAATGCTAAAATTATTGTTTAAAAGGAATCCAAATCTTACAGGGAAAAAAATTCATAGAATCCTAAAGCAAGCTTAAGTTGTTTTTTGAAGTATGTAAATTGGTACTACAAGTATTTATCACATTCACTTTTGAGACTGAGAAATTGCCAGAAAAACAGTGTTCCATTTTGAATCTCCCGGCTGTCTTCCCTAAGCTTGCCCTACCCTCTTTCCTCACCTTCTACCCATATAAACCTTTGGTTTCTTCAAGGCTTGATTCAGGTACTATTTTCATGAAGTAATTCTAAGTGTTCCCTCTCTCCTCAAATTACCTTGTATTTACTTATCTTTGTACATACTGTATTCCCCCCCAACATATGATCCCTGACAGAAAGGTTTTGTTTTTTTCTTTGTATCTTCATCGATATGTGGTTAATAAATGTTTTGTTGAATTACATTTTTAGATATCCCTCCATAATAAAGCATTGTCTCCCACTACTAGCATCCAACTGCCCCCAGACTCCCCCAACCCTCCATGTGCTGGTTATAAATTAACCTGGCAGTGTTGCTGGAAGTATGAGTGTAGGGAGGGAGTCTCTTTTTGGGGAAAGGGCGGTGTCCGGACTTGTGATTTCATCCATGTCAGGAATCTTTGGTGGGAAAACTCCCCCCACTATGGAGATCAGCTACTTGTGCCTAACTTCTAAGTGTTAGTGAATTTAGGAGTGGGGCACTGAGAAGTAAAGTAACTTAACAGGGCCCTTGAGTTGGTAGGGGTCAAAGGGAGACCTTGATCTGGCTCTCCCCAACTCCAACCCCCTATGCCAGGTCTCTTTGCCACCTTGTTTACTATGGATAAAATCCTAAAGTAAGGTCTGTCATAAAGGAAGAATTTGTGTAATGAGCCTTGGAGTTTGGGGGGTGGTGGTGGCGGAGAACACATTCCTCTCTCTGTCAGGAATCCTCCTTTATCAGACTCTTAGATTTCTTCTCTGAGAAAGGCACTTGACCACATACATGATCTAGTACTATTTGCATTATGGCTGAAGTATTGACAGTTCTCTGTCCTGACCCTTTAATTTCCCTTTTAGCCTTTTCCATTTCAAAACAGTCTAGTCATGTAAACACTGGAGCCAGAAGGAAGGAAAAAAAAGTCCATAAGAGGGGTTTCCGGGTAAAGAATGGGGGGGCGGTGTTTCCCTTCTTCCTTCACTGATAGGGTTTTAGCCTCCTGCTTTTCTCTTGTTAATTTATTACAGAGAGGTTGGGGCAGCAGCTCTGCTTTTTACCTTTAGGTCCTGCAGACTGGGATTTCTAACAAAATACTAATTCTGACAAAAGGAAGAAATCGCTAGGTTCCGTGGAGTTTGACAAGAAGGTATTTTATCTATAGTATGTGGACTTTCTGTTCCCATAGCTTTCCTGGAGAAAGCTGGGGAGTGAGAGGACAGGAAATGTTGCTGAGGACAGTATCCCAAGACCTCGGAGTGGCTTTCTTTGATACTCCAAAAACCAGTAATCAATCACCTGATCATGGAAGGCAGCAGCAAACCCATCCAAGTCTCCCCAAGTGCTGTGTTAACAGTGACTCCTGAAGGTAGGCTCTCAAACTGTGAGCAAAGCCAAGCACCAGCCCCTAGGGATCTGGCTGCTTGGGAAGGCTCCAAGGGAGACAGAAGAAGGAGCCTGTCTGGATGAGGCCAGAAGGAAAAGGTGAGGCCAGGGTGAGAAAGGGAAGGGAACTGTCCCATGAGAAGCAGGGCCCTGAATTCTAGAAACTGCTGACGGTGGGAAAGAAGACTTCCCAGTATGACAACTAAACACGTCAAGCACTCAGATCCAAATACAGATTCTTTTCTTGGTTCTAAGGGTTGTTGTTTTTTGTTGTTGTTGTTGTTATTTTTTAAATAGTATATGCAGTGGAAATGTCTTTGGGTTTAGTTTTGTTTTCTCCTGAGAGAAGCTGGGTTTTCTTCCTTACACAAGACAGGAAAACAAACTAGAAAAAGGTAGCATTTATTTTAAGCTGCTCATATTTTAGGTTTCCAGATTCAGAAGACTCCATCCTCACTATCGATGCCAGTTTCCTGATGTGACAACAGGAAACATAGGTTTATTCTCTCCCTGAGGGGAATGACCACAGAAGTCAAACAAGGAGGTCCTACTGGAGGCACCAGCACTGTGTGTTGTTCACTGGGGTTATGCTGGGTGTGTCTGCTTTAGGGACAACTCTCCTCTGCTCCCCAGACACACATCTAGGCAATCACTCCCTCCAAAATAAGTTAATCTCAGGACAGTCTGTTTTTACTAAAATTACATTTCGACATTTAAACATTATCAGTAGAAGACAGTCCAGTATCCAGAAGGCCCTGGTATGCCTAGCCCTAAAAAGATATTCCTCTCATCTGTCTTGAGAAGCTGAACACATTTCCTTCTATTGCTTTCAGGAATTTTGCTCAGTTTTTTTCTGTAATTACATTTGAATCATCAACAAAGAGCCTCAAAGCTCAGATAAACAACTACATAAAATATAAATACATAGCTTTAGGCTTCTGTATTTGAAATATTTAAAAATCATTTTTACATATATTTTAAAAATTTCCCCCATATTTTAAAACACATTTGCTTTTGGACTTCCTCTTCTTTGAACAAACCTTGGCTAAGAACAATTTGTTAACTAAGAGTAAACTGCCCCAGGCCTCCTTTTTCCTCCTCCAAATGTGATTTATCCCAATTTCAGTAGGTTAAAGACAAGGGATTTGAAGTAGCAAAAAGCATTTATTAAAGACTTACTAGTGGCAATGTCTGGCACTGTCCTAAAGTTGACTTGGAATTTGTTATGTTAGGATCAGATGTACCAGACTGAAAAGAACTAAGAGGTTACATTGGAATGTTATGGTACAGAAGAAGGATGGGGAGAGTGTGTGACTAACCTGCTGGTTTGAAAGCTCTTATCTGTCTCTAGTCCAAGTGCAGAGAGCTACCCAAGAAAAACTAACTAACGTGAACAACTTAGCTGCCATCCAGGAGCTGGATTCCATGATTTCCAATCTTCTTCAATATTCATCATAACAAAAATGACTTGTACTGCATGTATGACCTTAGGCCTCAGTTTCCTCCTCTGTAGGGAGGTGGTAGAACTGAGTGGCTTGTACAGTTTTTTTTAGCTCACATACTGATTCTATAATTAGCAGAACTTCATCAAGTCTCCTTTTGAGTGTTGGGTACTGACCTCCCCCCAAAACTCCAGTAACAACCAGTTGCAGGGCAGTAGTGTATTGAGGGAACCATAGATCAACCTTAAGGAGGCAAAAAGTGTTCCCAGTGTGATAAATTATCTAGTTCTTCTCATTGTCCTTATGTGGGGGGGGGGGGGGGGCAGGAGGTAGGGGGTAGAGGCATCATACACACTCAAGTGATACCTTCTCTACCTTTTAATCATGTCAGATGAGAGAGGCCAGGCTTCTGGGGGGCCTCTCCCCTAAGGATGATCAGGAAGGATTCCCACCTCTCTGGACCTCAGCAAGCCATCACAAGTTGCTAGAGGTCTTGACTCCTCTCCAGCTTCATCTTAAGTGAAGGCAGGATAACAATCAGACAACCCAGTTCAAGAATAAACTACAACAAATCCAAGTAGTCAAAGATTTTAAATTCTCATATGGAGGAAACAGATTTGAGTTTGCAAGTACAACAAACAATTTTTAAACACAAATTGGATATCCCTGTGTAACCACGGCATGTGGTTCTCTAGAAAGCTTTTGCCCACTGAGAAGACATATTTACTTAAGGAAGTGGTCAGCTTAGAGAAGAGAGAGATGCACGAAGTGGGCACAAACTAAATCCCAGCTCATTCAAAGAATGGAGCCCAGGAATGGCCAAAACCCACCAAACCTGTTCTATCTGCCCTGAGTAATGGATGACAAGCACTCTGGGGCAGTTACACTGGGAGAATGGGTAAATCTCAGACAGTGAGAGTTATTAATAGCAGGAGTGATGTGAAGGGACATTAATTACCCACAGCTCAGGCATGGTACAAGGAGCCAAAATCTCCACACTCCCTGAATCAAAATACCCTCTCTAATGTCTTACTTTAGATCTCTATAAGAATGGATGGGACATTCTCCCCCTCATCAGAGCAAGGATGCCTAAACTTAATCTTTATTTCAAAGGCCCTTCCTTCAACAATATTTACTCCTTCCCCACCAAGTACTGAGCAACTCCCTCTTCTTGGCCCAGGCAGACCCAGTGACTTCAGATTTAAAGGTTGACCCATGGAAAAGAACTCCCCTTCCTCCTCCCAGGAGAATTTTTTTCTAATCTTTATACCTCCTTCCTCCCCAAGACAGTTTCCACCCATTTTCCTCTTGTTCCTTTCCCAAAAGAAGGGATGTTTGGAAACTGAAAGACCTAAAATGCATGACCTCCCTGCATTCCCTTACTTGGCAGGTTCTGCCCCCAGCCCCTACCGTCTGGGACCCAGATCCCGGCAGTGGGAGACCCTGCCTCCTTCCCCGCTCCCTCTGACAGGTCCAGTGTCCGGGGAGAAGCCAGGCACTGTACCCGGGAAAACTCCCACTTTCTCACTGCGCGACTCAGAAGCACGCCGGGCTCTGATGGCATCAGCGCATTATGTAACCGGGGACACGAGCTCCTGAGCTAAACAAACGCGTCTCTGTGCGGCGCGGTCTCCCGGGGGAGCCCGGCCGAGGAGGGACGCGAAGGAGGGACCTCCTCTCGGGCCGGCCGGGCGGGACCGGGACCCGGCGAGGACCGAGCGCTGGGGCCGCGGGTGGGGGCGGAGATGGGTGGGGCTGGGGAGCCGATCCCAGTGGTGATGCTCCGTGGGGCCAAGCGGCCCCTCGCCGTCTTCTCCCCCTCCCCCGCTCCCCTCTCCATCCTCGGGCTCCCGGGCTCCGAACTTGGGTCCCAAGTTCTAGCCAGGCACGGCCATAGCCACCGCCGGGGCTGCAGGGAGGACCTCGGGGTTCCCCAAATGGGGAGGCGGGGGAGGGGGAGAGGCGCGTGAGGGCACCTGGACTTCTGCTTCGTGTTAGCTCTCACCCCATGCCCGGCCAGGCTGGGGGGGGTGAGTGGGCGGGACGGGCCCGGGGCCTCCCGGCGTGGGTGCCCACCCGAGGCGCCCCTTCCTCCCCCCTGCCCCCCTCGAGCGGGGGCGGAAGGCCAGGGCCTGGGTGACAGCTGCCTTGCAGACCCGCCCCTCCCCCCCTGGGGGTGTTGGCCGCCCCGGGCCCCTCCGAGGGGGAGGGTCGCCGGGGCCATTCCATCCCCCGCTCCCCTTCGGGGACGCCCCGCCCCTTCTCCCCGGAGGAGCGCGGCGCCCGGACGCGGCGGGGGCGGCCTTGGGCCGGAGGGGGCCCGGCCCCGGCTCGGGCGCCGCGGGCTGGAGGGGGCGGCGGCAGCGGCGGCAAAGTTTTGCGAAGTTGCCGGCCTTACCTTGCTTGGTGAGCACCAGGGCGTCTTCCCTCCGCGCCTGGGTGATGATGGAGCCGTGTTCCATCTAACAACCCCGCGGGCCCGGGATGGGTGGATGGGTGGGCGGGCGGGCGGGGACGGGGGGCCTGGGCGGGGGCCGGCTCTGGGGCTGCGGCGGCGGCGGCGGAGGCGGCTCCTCGGGCTGTTCACATCCCCCTCCGTCCCCCTCCCCAAGGTAGAGAAGGGAGGCGGCCTGCAAGGAGGGCCGGCGGCCCGGGCAGCGGCTCCCCCCCACCCCCCCCAGGTTCCCCCAGCCCGGATCCCCCGGCAGCAGCTCCGGGCTCCTCAGTTGGGGTCCAACATGGAGAATCCGGAGCGAAAACAAGAGGAGGAAATGGGACACGGGGCAGTTTCCAGGCCCCCCCCTCCCTCCGTACTCCAGATAAACAACCCGCGGCTGCTGTAGCCACCCCCTCCTCCTCCCCCTTCTCCTCCTCCTCCTCCTTCTTCTCCTCCTCCTCCTCCTCCTCCTCCTCCTCCCAACTCTCCTTTCCTCCGGGCTTTTCCCGCTCCTCGACCCGGCCTGCACCACCCGCACTCGGGCAGGGCGCTTAGTCCCTGGGCCCTTCACGTGCAATCGGGCTGGGCTGGCGAAGCTTCCGGGGATTTAGCAATTTTGTTATCCACAAAAAAAAAAAAAAAAATCGAATCCCGGAGGGGGGTGGGGTGGGAGGCGGGCTCGTTGGCGGGGGGGAGACTTGAAACCGCTCCGGCACTCCGATTGGCCAGGTTGGAGAAAGAGGGCGTGGCCCTGCTTTACTATGCGGTGCGAGGACCCAACAACATTCCAGCCGTCTCGAGCCACGCCTCTCCGGCTCCCAGGCTCTACCTCCTCCCTCTAGCCACTCCCCCTGCCTATTTAAACACGGAGTCTTTGGCTCTCAGATTTTTAAAAATTTTTTTCAGCGCTCCAGAGCTGGAGAAGAGCTGTCAGTCTGGGTCACCTCGCCTCGGGGACTCCGCCTCTCGGGGTCCCCGAGGCTGAGCAACTTGGGGCGGTGTCCTGGAGGGTGGAGACTGGACTGGAGGGATCCCAGGCATGGATGCTAGCTAGGACAAGCGCACAGCGAGCCTTGTGCCGCTCTTCTGATGGCAGTACGGGGACCCTGGAAGTCACCAGTCCCTTCTGCTCAGTTTCTCTGTCCTCGAGGCCAGGCAGTTCCGAGGGAAGAACCTTGGAGCAAGGGAATTCCCCCAGTCTCCCTTCTTCCTACCTTGTATTACCACCCTCCCTCCCCCCGTAACGCCCCACAGTTGTGAATATATTCTCAAATATAAGCTCGGATCTTCCCTCCCCTTCCTTCCTCTTGCTCAAGACGGGGCCGGTTTCTAATTATGGAATCATAGGATTTAGAACTGGAAGGGCCCTTAGCTAGGGCCTAAATCTTGTCTTGTAGAGGCTCCTCTGATTTTTTTCCGGATTCGGAAAACTGATCCTGTTGGCTCAGGGGTCTTCTATTCAGATGATTTAGATATCCCCTCTCTTCCTAATTTCTAATCTATTTTATCCGCGGACGACCGACATGGCCAGATCTCTCCCAGCCTTAAAATAAAACAAACCATTCCAAAAACAAAACAACCCTTTGATTAGATCCTATGATTCTTCGGCTAAAACTGTGTTTCTCTTCCCTTTCACAGTCAAACTCTTAGGGGGAAAAAAAAGCTATCTCTACTAAATTCCACTTTCTCACCTCCCACTTAACTTTTCAACCCCTTGTGGCTTTACTCCCTGCCAGTCATTGAAACATCGTGGTTACCAGTAATTTGTATTAAGAGAATGATAACAGGGCAGCATGTAGAAACCCCCAGGAGAGTGTGAAGAAGAAAGGTGCTATTGGTACTAACAGTGTCAAACACTGCAGCTAGGCCTTTTCTAGTCCTCATCCTTTCTTGACCTTTGCTGACCTCCTCCTTCTGGATACTTCCATGGGGTAGGGGGTCTAGGTTAGAAAATGCTCTCTTACCTATCAGACTTATCAAGTCTTCTTTTCAAATTTCTTGTCCATATCCCATCCTATATGTATCAAAATACAGGGTTCTAGATTCTAGAACCTCTCTTGATTGACATACTTTTATGCAGACGACTCCCACATTTACATATCGAGTCCTCACCTCTCTCCAGAAATTTAGTTCTTTCTCTTTACCTAGATGTCTCATAGGCATCTCAAACTAAACACATCCCAGCACAGAACTTATGTTCCCTTAAATCCACCCTTCTGTTAAATTTCCATGGTTTATTGTTGAGGGGAGAACGTGCCCCCATTCATCCAGGAGTCATCCTTAATTTTTCAATCTCACACCCCAAAGCCTTTCAGGTGTTGTCTTGATTTGATTCATCATTTTCCTAATCCATCCTTCTCTCCACTTAAATGACAGCTAGCCTCATCTAGTCTCTCAGACACCTTTTTGCCTTGTCTGCTGTAGTACTCTCTTGAGTGGTCTCTCCATGCCCAGTCTCTTCCTTTTGTAAACTGTTCTGGATAGTGTTGCCAAGTTGAATATTCCCAAATAAGAGTACATATGGGATGATATTCCTTGGCAATACATATGAAGTCATAGTTCTTTTCCTGAAACATAGTAAGTGCTTAATAAATGTTCTAGCTATCTTCTCTGTTTGGCATGAAGTCTTCCAGTCTGGACCCAGCCCATCCAGGCTGATTTGCACCTAACTCACCTTACTCCTCATGTACTCTGTAGTCCAGTCAAAAATGTCTGTTTGCTGTTTCATATCCGTAACATGACATTTAGTCTCCTATTTCTATGCTTTTGCTGCCCCTCATGCCTGGAACGCTTTCCTTCTTCACCTCTGCCTCTTGGAATTCCTTTAAAGAAGGCTCAGCCACCTCCTTCGAGAGATCTTTCCTGATATCCCCAGTCTTTAATGGCCCCCAACCAATTACTGAGTGATTTTTTTTGGGATGTATTCTGTATTTATCTGTGAACATATGTTGTATCCTCCTAGTAGAATGGAAACTCCTCAAGGGCAGAGACTCACTCACTTTAAAATTTCCATCCCCTGTGCCTAGCACTGAGTTGGGCTATAATTTCACTGTTACTCTCCTTAGCTGTGAAATTTCTTTCATCCTCCAGTTAGAAGATAAGGGTTGGGCTTCCTTTGGACTTTCCCTCTTGAACAGATCACAGTCTATAACCTTATGTGACTTTAGCCCTACATGTAATTGTTATTCAATTTAGCATAAGCCATTCTGCCATCCTTTCAAACTCTACCCATATGGGGGGGGGGGAGGAAATGACATAGAGACATATAATTATTAACACTAATTACATTTTAATAACTCTTTAGAGTTTCCGGAACACATTTGCATACACTATCTTAATTATGTGATGTGCCTGAGGATTCACAATGAGTACCTGAGTGCCCATCTATATAGTAATGCCATTTCAATATACTAATGTAACTACTGAGAGAGGAGAGCTCTCACTCTCACTAACTTCACCCCCCCTCACCTTCACACAGGGCAGGGCATTCATTTCTATCAATGAGGACATGGACTTTAGGACTAGTGCTGCACTAAAAACGATAACTTATACATTTTAGGGTCCTGGAAAAATGATACTCAGTACTATAAATATTGTTTTCTCCATTTCACCAGTGAAACTGCATTGGTGGAGGAGGGGGGAGTGTGAGGATGGGGTGAGGTGACTGAATTTTAAGCCTGTAGCCCTTCAACTTGTCGGAAGCTGATTCAAATTTGCCTGGGTTCCTTGACTCCAAGTCCAATCTTTCAATCAATCCCTAAGCGTTTTTTTGATTAATTTTTTGTTAATTTTTATTTTCAATTCTCTGCCTCCCTCCATGTCTCCCTCATCTATTGAGAAGACAAGAAATACAATACCCATTATATGTATGAAGGCAGACAAATCATATTTCCACATTAGCTATGTGGTATGTGTGTCTGTGTGGACAGGGGAGAGGCAAGAAAAATAAAGTGAAAAAGTATATTTCAGTCTATACTCAGAAGTTCATTTCTCTCTGGAAGTGGATAGCATTTTTCGATCATGGGTCCTTTGGAATTGCCTTGGATCATTGAATTGATTAGTACCCCGAACCTTTCACAGTTGATCATCATTACAATACTGCTGTTACTGTGTACAGTGTCTCCTAGTTCTGCTCACCTCACTTTGCATCAGCTCCTATAAGTCTTCCCATGTTTTTTCTGAAGCCATCCTGATTGTAATTTTTTATAGCATAATAGTATTACATTACAATCATATACCACAACTTGTTTAGCCATTCTCTTATTCATGGATATCCCCTCAGTTTCCAATTCCTTGCCACCACGAAAAGAGCTACTATCAATATTTTTGTACATATAAGTCTTTGTCCCTTTTCTTTGATCTCTTTGGGATATAGACCTAGTAGTGGTATTGCTGGATCAAAGGGGATTATAGTTCTTTGGGAATTAGTTCCAAATTGTTCTCCAGAATGGTTCATAGTTCACAACTCCACCAACAGTGCATTAGTGTCCCTATTTTTCCACATCCCCTCCATCATTTGTCTTTTTTCCTTTTTTATCAGGTTAGTCAATCTGATGGGTATGAGGTTGTACCTCAGATAAACAGGCATTTTTATTTTTTATTTTTTTGCTTTTTGGAGGGCATTTGGGGTTTAGTAACTTGCCCAAGGTCACAGGGCTAGTAAGTGTGTTAAGTGTCTGAGGTTGAATCCGAACTCAGGTCCTTCTGACTCCAGGGCCATCGCTCTACTCACTGCGCCACCTATCCGCCCCTACAGGCATTTTTTAAAAAAAGATATGAATAATACTCTATGGGCTCTAGACTTAGAAAGACAAAAATTAAAAACACTCACTCTTAAGGGATGTACTGAATTAATCCGCCTTCCCGATCAAAGTGAGTAGAGAGACAGTTTGTTAAGGCAATGTGGCTGAAAACTTCAGGCTGAAAAGTCCCAGGGTTCAAGTCTTACCTGGTTGTGTGTCCTTGGCCAAGTCATGTTTTAAACTTCTTGGTGGTATAGATAGTTCTCTAAGCCATTAGTTCTAGCAGAAAAGGTTCTGACCAGTCTTATAAGGGCGGAATTTTCATTTAGATTAGAAAATTTAGAAAATTTTAGAAGAAAATTAGAAAAATTCATTTAGATTTCTCTGTATTAATGAAATCACAGGTCCATTCCTGATCCCCTAACTTAAAGTGACCAAAGTTATAAAATTAAACAATCGAGGGACCATTCATTTCTATTTGACAAACCTTAAGGATTTATTGTTTTCAGAGCTGCTGAGGGATTAGAGAGTACAGAGGAGAACACAGAGGAGAGACTGCTTTCTTGGGGTTCACAATCTAGTTAGCAAAAACACAAACACTGATAATTATAGTAGGAAGTTAGGGGTGTACCATAATGCTGCTGAGTGTTGCTGAGGTCAGAGAGTTTATGAATAAGGGAGTTATATATTACTTCTAAAACAGGGTTTTTGCACATTCTAGATTTGTTAATCAGGTGCTTCCTACCATAGTGGATAGAGAGATGGTTTAGGAGTCTGGAAGACTTGGGGATAACCACACAGACGCACACACACACACACACACACACATACACACACACACAATCTGTCTATCATATTTCTCTCTCTCTCTCTCTCTCTCTCTCTCTCTCTCTCTCTCTCTCTCTCTCTCCCCCTCTCCCTCTCTCTCTCTCTCCATCTATCGCCTGGTTTGTGATCCTGGGCAAGTCAATGAAACTGTTCATCAATCTTGGCAACTAAGACCATATAACTTGCAGAGAAGGTGCAGACCATCTCCAATAGAGAAGGAACCTCCCTACACCACGAAAACTGCAGGTCTGATTTTAAAATGGTTAATTAGGGAGAAAGGAAGGAACAACATCTTTTATCTTTCATTATTCTTCAAATGGGGGTTGAATGATTTTTCCCCCCTTGGTAAAATGTCTAAATTTTAAAATGACCAATTTTAATTTTGCTGGAAAATCTTTTTGTGTCACTGCCCTATTTTAATAAAAGGGCTTCCACCTGCCACTTCTTTACATGGTTCTTAGCCAACAATGTGGCTCAGAGCCATCTTTGTATACAGAGTCTTATAGTGGCTATACTACTTTCTATAAGAGACACTTAGGGGTATACATAGCCCCTGACTCTCAGGAGATCCCAGTCTGGTGTGAGAACATGAAGACTCTGGGAATGGACAGAAATACCTCTGAGATCCCATGCAAAAGAGTGTGAATTAATACCTAGGATACAAATTGGAAGGAGTAATGAGCCTGTGGTAACAACTCCCTAGAGGCCTTGAGGCTCCCTTGAGGAAGTCACTATTGCTGGTCTGTCTAATCTTCTTTAGATTGCCAAAACAGCATAAGGGTACTCTTGTCTCAGGCTCAAATCTTCCCGATCTTCAGTCTCTGGCCAGGGCACTTGGTCCATTTAGTTGTTGCTGATGTTGGGGAGAATGTTCCCAGGGAAATTAATAGGACAGGCATAATAATTATCCTTAATTGACAGATGAGGACATCAAGGTATAGAGCTTTTTAAAAATAATAGCTAGTATTTATATTGTAACTTTAAGATTTGCAGAATTCTTGTTATGTGCTGTCTCATTTTGATCCTTACAAAGCTGGGGACAATTTTACAAATGAGGAAACTGAGTAAAGCACATAGAGAGGTTAAGTTTCTTGCCCAGGTTATGTCCAGGTAGTTAAATATCTGGGGTAGGATTTGAATGAGGGTCTTTCTGACTCCAAATCCAAAATTCTCTTCCCTAGGCTGCCTGGCTGTCACCAAAGAGCAATGGAGATAGGCAAGAAATAAGGCTATTTAAAATGTATCATTACATTTTCTCCAAAACCTGTCCATCTTAAAGAGCTTCTGTATTTTTGTTGATTAGTACAAGGATCCTTAAAGTCATCTAGGTTTGCAACTTTGTAGAGTCTTCCTTGACTCTCTTCTCCTTTTTACCTCCCCTGAACCCCCATAGCCCATCAATTGTCAAGACTTGTTGATTACAACATTTCTCATATCTGTCCCTTCTCTCTACTCAGTAAAGTATTAATTCAAGCCCTTCCTTATCTCCTCTTGCCTGTAATACTGCAACAATGGCCTCTTTAAAAAAAAAGAAAAGTTTGGGGCAGCTAGGTGGTGAAGTGAATAAAGCACCGGTACTGGAGTCAGGAAGACCCGAGTTAAAATCTAAACTCAGACACTTGATGGTAATTGTGTGGCAAGTCACTTAACCCCAATTGCCCTGCCTTCCACCTTCCAAAAAAATAAAATGTTTTTATCGATGTCATTTTTTTACACTGTCATAATTTTTCCTGGTACCCAAGAGAAAAAACATGAGCATAAAATACATTTTTGAAAATCCGTGTAATATTCTATACTTTATTATGTCCTTAGGAACCTCATTATCTTGCAAGATCACATCATCCCTGGAACTCATATCTAGTCAATACCCCTTGCCCTTAAAGCTGCCTTCCTCCCTCAGATTGGAGGTGGAGAGCAGAGAGTCCCAGCTAGATCCTCCATCTAAGAAGGGGGCCTCCATCAGCCATCCATTACTTTCTCTCCTGCCTTTATTCTTTGGGGCCTCTATCCTGTCCTCAGGCTCTGAGTCTTCCACTGTTAAGATTATGAGCTCCTTGATAGAAAGGATTGTTCTGTTGTTATTGTTGGTTTTTAGCACCGTTCTTGGCATGTAGTAGGTGCTTAATAAATGTTTGTTGATTGACTACACTACCTGTGTATCTCCCATATCTCTTCTTTAGAGCCACTGTAGTTCTTTGTAAATTTGCAACATTCACTTTGGGATTTTATGTTATTGCTCTTTCTCCATGTCTCTTTGTACTTATCATATATGTGTGTGTGTGTATGTGTGTGTGTGTGTATGTATACATATATACTTTTTTTTTCTTTTTGGAGGGAAGAACGGAGGGCAATTGGGGTTAAGTGACTTGCTCAAGGTCACATGGCTAGTAAATGTTAAGTGTCTGAGACTGGATTTGAACTCAGGTCTTCCTGACTTCAGGGCAGGTGTACTATTCACTGCACTGCCTTGCCGCCCCCATCATATTTCTTATAGCAAAGCAATATTGCATTACATTTATGTACCACAATTTGTTTAAACATTCTTGAATCAATGGGCATCTACTTTCTTTCTAATTCTTTGCTATCATAAGTGTTGCTATAAGTATTTTGGTTCTTATTATTAATATCCTTTTTGGGATATAAGCCTAATAATGGAATCACAGGATCAAAGTGTATGGGCATTTTAGTCACTTTATTTGCATAATTCCAAATTGCTTCCCAAAATGGTTGTACTAATTCATAGCTCCACCAACTATGAACTATATATAGTGTGTGCCTATTTTTCCATAACCCCTCCAACATTGACAATTCCCATCTTCTGCCATCTTTGAAAATCTTCAAAGTGCTTTCTCTCTTTTGATGTTATTTAGCACTACATTGCAAGACTTCAGTGACTTCTTAGTGGTCTCCTAGCTTATAGTTTCTCCTCTTTCCGATCCATCCTCTACCCAGATGCCAAGTTGATGTTCTTAAAACATCTTACCATGTACTACTCCTAACAAAAATTTGTAAATAGTTCTCTAGTTACCTCTAGGGTAAAATAACCAAAATCCTTAGCCTGACATTTTAAAGCTCTCCTTATTATTGAGAAAGTTTCCTCCTTCCAATCTAGTTTTGATATTAAACCCCTTTGCCCCCATTTACAAACTGTCTGTCTTAGTCAAATCTACCCAAACAACACCCCATCTTTCCTGCCTCCATGATACAAAACAAGAACCCCTATAAAAGACTATAGAATAAAGAGCAAGTTAAGACTGATGTCTAGAACACACACACACACACACACACACACACACACACACCCCTACCTTCTTTACTTCCATCTCCTCAAATCTCAGCCCTTCCAATGCTACCAAGATACAGCCTTCTGCATCTTCCTTATTCTCCCCTTCTAATACTTCATCATCATATAACTCTCTAAGGTTTGCAAAGCACATTATATATATTTTCATTTGATCCTAACAATAGCATTATAAAGTTGGTGCTAATATTATGCCTGTTTTTGTTTTGTTTTGTTTGTTTGTTTGTTTGTTTTTACTAATGTAGCAACTAAGGTTGAGAGATGTTAGATAATCTGCCCAGAGTCACAAGATTATAAGTGTCTAAGATTATATTTAAACTTAGGTCTTTCTGACTCCAAGTCTAGCACTTTAACCTCTAGGCCACCTAACTTGCCTTATGGTCCCTCCTCCCATTCCCCCCAACCTCTTGGTGCTTTCTCTCTTTTGATGTTATTTAGCACTATATTGCAAGACTTCATATTTACTTATCAGTAGCATGTTCCATCCCCCTTAATAGATTCTAAGTTCCTTGAGGACAGGGACTCTTGTCTTTGTATCTCTCACAGTGTAGCATCTTACACACAGTAGGAAAAACATGTTTGAGTTGAATTGAACATGTTGCCAACATGGAGCTGCATAGGAAAAGTTCAAGCAACAAGTCTTTATCAAATATCACTATGCTAAGTTCTGAGAATACAAATACAAGTATGAAGAAAGACAGTTCCTGCCATTGGGGCACTTACATTCTAATAGGGAAGACGACACACCCCTTATCAAGGCTGATGACAGAGATATAGGTGTCTAACTAGCAAAGGATAGCAAGAAAGAAGGATAATTGATGAAAAAGTCTGCATACTCTATTGGCAATATATATATATGTTGTCAAGTGATTTGGGGGGTGGGAATTAACACACTGGGACAAGAGGATGAGGTGTTAATGGGTTACAATACACACCATTGCAGAGAGCAGAGATGTAACTAGGGTTCAGGGAACTGAGCTTTATTTGCTCCCAGGGTGCTGAATGCAAACATACTCAATATAGAGCCACCAAATTTAGAGGGTGCTAATTTCGGTAGAGAATGTAAGCCTATTTAGCAAGAATAATTAAAATTAAACTATTGGGTGTTTAAAGTTTCTCCTCCTTTCTGCCCACCCTTCCCACCTTTAACCTTTCCAGTATGAGATTCACACTGGTATCATGAAGCCCCTACCCTCTGAACTGAGGTTGGCTTTGAGCTGCTTGTCCCATTTTTTATGATTTGTGCTCCTAACCCTGGGCATAAACATTCCCTAGTTAAGGTTCTGGGAGGGAGTTCCCAAATCAATGAGCTCACCTGGTGGACAACCAAAGTACAGACTTCAAAGTTGGAAGTGATACAAAGATAATAAGTCCCTACCTTTACCGTAAGGAGTTTATAATTTTCTATAGGGTTCTTAATTTTTGTGTCATGGACCTCTTAGACAGTTTGGTGAAATCTGTGGATCCCTTCTTAGGACAGTAAAAGATATGTAAGATGGCAAAGGAACCAACATTTAGTGAGAATAAAGATGTAATTTATTTCCTTATCCAGTTAACGTACCCCCTAAAATCTTTCCCTCTAGGGATCCTGTAGAATTAGAGTATATGGCCCTCAAATAACAACATTCATTGTACCCCATTTCTTCTTATGTTACATGTATATACAACGAGCAAATTCACATGAATAGAAGAGAAAATGCCCATTTTTTTAGAACAGAAATAAATATTGCCTTTTTAGCTGGCAAATGCTGGCTCCATTAGTGACAGACATTAATGATTTGTGTCATAGACTATTGGTTCTACTTTTTAATTGCCTTGAGTCTACTTTGGGAAATAATCCACATTCCCCTTGGGTTTCAGATCCCCCTTGGTGAATCAAACTGGTAAAACATAAAATTTGTACCAAATATGGAGCTCTTAAGAGGGTCTGGGTTTCCCAAGTTAGGAGCCCCAGGACTAATAGAAGACCTTAAATCTATAAATACTCAGATACTCCAAGAAGAGTTTGGAATTGGGTCTTTCTAGTGCCTAATGAAACTCTAGTGTGGCCTCTCACAGAATGTACTGTGCCCAGACTTGCTGTTGGCACAAACCATCTGGGATTTTGGAGGTTAAATTCCAAGACTTTGCCTAACCACTGGAGAAAATCAAGAGTGGCTTTGATGTTGACCTGCATTTTCCCAAGGCATTCCCCATTGGACACCTATACTGGATACCAGGGCTGTAGCTATTCAGGGGAAACATAAAAATGACCTTTTCCCCAGCAGTTGTCTAAAGATCAGTTCTGATCTCCCTAGAGCAAAACAGAGAGGAAAAAAGGCATTTCTTTTGGGCCTCCCCTAACCTTGAGAAATCAGTTTCCTGAGACGGATTTACCCATTGCTTTAATCCTAAAACCTATGCATTCTATCTACTACGGGAAATTTGGAAAAGGCTCTGGGGCAGGGTTTCTAAATCTGAGATCCATCTATAGGTCTATGAATAGATTTCAGGTGTGGGGTCCAGGAACTTGAATGGAAAAGAGTTTCATTTTTATCTTTATTATCTTCTAATTAAATTTAGCATTTCCTTCCATTATGATTTAAAAAAACACACAGCACTATTATGAGATGGGATTCATAAGCCTCACCACACAACCAGAGGGGTTCTTGACACAAAAAAGTTAAGGACCCCTGTTTCAGAGAATCACAAAAGAGATTCTGGTGGGTAGAGAAACGGAGAGACAAACACACAGACACATGCACCAACAGAGGAGGAGAGGAGGGGGAAAGAATGGGAAAAGGAGGAGACAGAAGCATAACTTTTCTCTATGATAGATGTCAAATGGGAAGTTATAGCCTGACTTATTCAGAGATAAGGGCAAACATAAATAAAACAGGAAAGAGAGGCAAGGAGGGATGAGTTCTCGGATTCCTGCCTTACCATTGGATAAATTGCTGGAAGGGTGATGACCTATATAGTAAAGGTGAGGGCTCGTGATGTGGTGCCCTCAGAGGCAGCCGTTAATAGAGCTGTATGATCCAGCCCTGCTCCTAAATAGGGAAGTGATAGGAGCAGATAGAGTTTCTGTTTCTGTGTTTACAGGTTACTTCACCAGAGCAAAACATACCTTGCTGCATCTGCCAGAATTTGCTGTTGGCTCATCCTCCTCCTTCTGCCCCTCCTCCCTCTCCATGTCGTGGGTACTCCCGTTCTTGGTGTGGTGACCAAGTGATTGCAGAGGGAGGAGGCATGCTTCTTCCAGTCAGTCAATAAGCATTTGTTACACTTATTGATAAGCTTACCAGACACTGAACTGGGGATTTAAAAAAAAAGGCAAAATGATAGTTCTGCCTTCAAGGAGTTTACAGTCTAATATGGGGAGATTACAAGCAAACAACTATGTACTACATTAAATTAAATTTAAAAATAAAACTATATTAAATATATATAAGGGAAAGACACTAGAATTTGGAGGAATTGGGAAAAACTTTCTGTAGAAGGTGGGATGGATTTCAGGTGGATCCCAAGTGGTTGGAACACCTTTTCTCTTTCCTCATTCCCCTCCTCTATCTGGAACTCCCAGCTCTTCGATGTATCTTTTATCACAAGGTCCAAAAGATCTGAAGGGTCAGCCTCAGGACCCTTGGAGATGCCTGCTTATGGTTTTTCCCCTGCTGTTGGGTGGAGTTTTCCTTTTTAGATTGACTGTTGTAAGTCAGCATCTCTGGGTTCAGACTCAGCTCTAAGGCCAACCTGGACAATGAACATTTTGACCATGCAGGCTTCCTAAGCCACGTTGATTCTGGTGAGGAGGAGTTGCCCAGCTTAGTTTCAAATTCAACAATTTGTGTCCCTGGATGGGATGAGGTAATTTCTCCTACCACAAGGTTAGAGCAAGGATTCTTAACCTGGGGTCTGTGGATTGATTTCAGGGGACCTGTGAACTTGGATTGGAAAAACAAAATCACATCCTTATTATCACTAACCTTCAGTTTCCTTTGTCATCATGTGTACTTTAGACCCTGGAGAAGGATTGCATAGGCTTCACCAGTCTGCCAAAGGGATCCATGACACAAGAAAGATATCCCCTGAGAAAAGGCAAAAAGAAAGGTAACCCCTGAGTTAGAAGTCACTTGTGCACTTGAAATCAAATATACTAGAAATCAACTTTTAAACACATTGATTGGGAATGACAAAACAAATTGTGATTTGAATTTATAAAGGATTATTATTGTCCTGAAAGAAACACTAAGCATGATCAATGCTTAAATTTTTAAACTATTATTATTAAATTATTAATTTATTACTAAAGAAGTATGCTGAGACTTACATGAACTAATAAAGATTGAAGTAAGCTGAGAAAATTGTGTACTCCAGATACAACAATAGAAGTGAAAGGAACAACTGCCACAAAATAATCAAAAGTGAATGTTACAAAATTACAAAGAACAAGCATGGTCCCAAAGAAAATAGATTCCCCTCCCCACCTCACTCTTTTGTAGAAGCAGTAATCTATGGATGTGGAACATTGTATATAGTGTCAGATTTCATTGTTATTATTTTACAATGTATTGACTGCTTTTGCTGATTTTTTTTTCTTCCTAATTAAAATTTTTTGGAAGTCTAGAGATGCAAGAGTGGAGCCTGGAATGAAAAGGACAACCAGTAAGAGGAAGGGGCAGGTTATATTTACAGTATGAGGAGTTCAGAAATGGAGAAACTACACAAAACCACCTACTTACCCCTAAAAGGTTCAAATGACTTATCTTCTGAAATTAGGAATGACCTAGGGGAGCCGAATTTTGATATTGTCACATCAGGGGGTAACCAGGGTTGAGTGCTGAATTGGTAGTTAGGAGAACTAGGTTTGAACCTCACATTTGCCACTTATTGGTTGTGTGATCTTAACCTTTCTAAGTCTTAATTTCTTTATTTGTAAAATGGGAATAATCAAGTGTTACCTACTTTACTGGGCGTTGCAAGGATCAAATGAAATACTGTATATAGATACTTTGTAAGATATAGATTGCTATAATGTTATCCAGAGACTGAATATACTTTCTTTTTTAAAATAAAATTTATTGCTATCTTCTGTTTCTTATAATCATCATAGTTAAACGCATTATCCCTTCTCCTCCCCCTCCCAGAAGGCCATCCCATCAACACAACTGATCAATACAATGGAAAAAAATTAAAAAACATACAATATGTAATACCTGTAGACCTCTGACTTCCACAAAGGAGTGAGTTAGGGGTATATTCTCATATCTGCTCATTTAAGTCATGCCTGATTTTTATAATTTTGTTACATTCACTTTCAATTTTTTTGTGTGTAGTTATTCTTTCCATTTATATTGTTGTGGTTGTTGTGTATATTGTTTTCTTGGCTCGCCATACTTTACTCTGCATCAGTTTATATAAATCTTTCCATGATTCTCTGTATTCATCACATATATAATTTCTTAAGGAATCATAACATTCCATTAAATTCATGTATCACAATTTGTTTAGTCATTCTTCAACTGATGTTTTCAATTCTTTGATCTTACAAAAATCACTGCTATAAATATTTTGGTGTATATGGAGACTTCCTTCTTAATGATGGCTTCTATAAACCCAGTAATGGAGTTTGTGGTTCAAAGGTTATGGACATTTTCGTTACTATGTTAGCATAATTCCAAATTGCTTTCCTAAATGGTTTTACCATTTCATGGCTCCACCAGCAATGTGTTGCATTGGTGTGCCTACCATTCCACAAACTCTTCAACATTGATTGTTGACATTTTTGGTCATTTTTGTTGATTTGCAGGATTTTCAACAGGCTTTCTGGAGGGCTGGTAAAGTCGTCAGTTTTCTTCCCCATTTTTCTCAGGGCTGTATTGGAAGCATCAGAGCCTGAGGCTGCATAGTTCAGATGGTCACAGAGCCAGATAACTACAAATTGCAAACCAGGTTTATGTGATGGAAACACAATGGCTTCCATCTCTGTATATGCAAGCTTTAGCTTGACTTTTCTTGGCCAGAGTCAAAGATGGGAATACTATCCACAAAAATAGGGAAGTTAGGAAGGAAGGCAGGTTTTGGGAGAAAGATGATGACTGGTTTTGAGCCTGTCGAGTTTTAGGTTTCTGTAGAACATCCAGGTAAAGAAGCTCAAAATGCAGGATAAGGGCATAGGGAAGATGTCAGTCAAGAGATGGGGATATCAGTTTGGGAATCCTGCACATAGATGTGGTAGCTGAAGCCATTGGGAGTGAGTCAGATGCCAAAGTATAGAGAAGAGAAGAGGTCCAATGACCAAACTTTGGGGGAGGGAGATGGTCCCATTTAGAGGGTGGGAAGAGATAACTGAACTTTTGATTTCTTTGGCATAGGGAATTCCCAAGTTAGAAATTCTTTTTACTTATGAAGGTTAGATCCTTCTATTTAATTTATATTCTTAGAGCAGGGATTCTTAACTGAGAGTCCATGGAAACTCAACTTTCTGTAGATAGATTTTAGGGCATCATGACCCTGGATGGGAAAAAAATTACACTAACCCTCTGAGACTTATAATTTCCTTCAATTATCACTAAAAAAAATTCTGGTAAGAGGTCCATAGGCTTAAAACAGACTTCTGGGGGGCGGGGTCCAAGACACACAAAGAAGGTTAACTTCAACCTTTAAAAGTTGTCTAGTGTGCTGAGATGTTAAGTGACTTGACGAAGCTCTGAGGTGAAACTTGAATTTAGGTTTTCCTAGATTAGAAAAATCAGGAAAACCAAAGGTGGAGAGAGCATCAAGGAAGGGCTGGTCAGCAATACTGAATGTGGTAGAAAGGCCAAGGCATATGAGAACTTAGAAGGGGCTATGGATTTTTAATTTAGGAAGTCCCTGTTGACCTTGGAGAGAATACATTCAGTGGAATGAATAGTTGACAAAATTAGATTGCAGGTGGTTGAAGAATAGGTGGTGGTGAGGAAGGAGAGGCAGTGATTGGAGACTACTTCTATAAATTTGGCAGGGAAGGGGAGGAATGAGTTAGGATGACAGACTGAGGGGTAGCAATATCATGGGAAGAGTTTTTAGGAAAGATTTGAGGATTAGGAGGGTATGAGTAGAGCTAGTAGAGAGGGAGTGATCGAAGATGAGAAAAGAGGGACCAGTTCAAGAGACCAGATATGGATACCAAGTAAGGTAGAAGTTATGTTTCAGAGATACATCATAGATGACAGTAACAAACTTGTGTTGGTGGGTGTGGGTTAAGTATGTAGTGAAATATCTCAGAAGTCAAGGAAGAAAGTATTCAAGGAAGGAAATGGATTGTATTCAGTGGTGTAAAATGTTGCATATGGCAAGAAGAATGAAACAATGTTTTGGAGTTTAAAGACAGCTTCCCCCAGGGTCTGCTGTTTGTTTCTTTATTGGAGTGGGCCTGGATGTGTCTATACTCCACTCCAGCTCCTGGAAGTCCTATCTTTTCTGAGGTCCTCTCAAGTTGTCTCAGGGGAAGAGCTGTGTTACTCCCTTATTTTTGCCACTTGATGTTCATTTTGAGGTCATGTTCTATTTGTGGAGGAAATCTGGAGAGCTTGGAATTTTCTGACCTACTCTGCCATCTTCTGAGAATTCTCCAACCTTTGAAACAACCATGTCTGTAGAATGTTAGGGGCAGAGAAGACAAGAGTGCATAGAGTTAGTAGTAAGGAAAAAAAAGGAAGTGAGGACCACTCCTTCAAAAAGTTTGGCATTAGAAAGAAGGAAAGCCTGTCTGGAGGGAATGGCAGGGTGTAGTCAACATTGACACTATCAAGTATAATGACAAGAAACGAGATTTAGAGGGGAGCAAGCTAGGGGTTGAATTCAAGTAAGTATGTTGCTAGGCATAGATAATGGTGAAATAGGAAAGTAGCAAAACTTTGGAGAGGGTGGCCTAACTATTTGGCAGAAACTTTGAAAGAGAAGTGGAGTGGCTGTGTTAGACTAATAGTCTGGAAGTTGAATTGGAGAGCAAGGAACATTTTCCATCTTCTTTCTCACTGAGGTGAGAGTGAGGTGAGGTGAGAGGATTTGAAGGTAACTCCCTGCAGGGATGGAAGAAGGCAGTGGGAAATATGGTGTCTTAGGTGAAATGCAGGTTTCAGTAGCGGTAAAAAGATTGTGATGGAGTGTTCCAGAGGGTCCACCGGAAGGGAGTAGTGATGGAATTGGAAAGGGGTCTTCCTCTGAGCTCCAATTCCAAACAAGCCATATCTCCATCCTATCTCATTACTCTTATTTCCATTAAGGACAGGGAGGGGCTTGTTGCAAGTGAGGATAACAGATGAAGAAAGTAGTAGGTTCTGAGACAAGGGGTTGTTGTTGTTTGTCCTTCATTTTTGAAGAGGACCAATGACTTCACGGGTGATGTATTGACTTGCTGGTGAATTGGATTTAAATGAGGCAGAGTTTCACAAAGTCATCAGCCTTACTGTTTCTTCCTGAGTCATAGAAGTCCAGTGCCAAGACAAAAGTCAGGATGACTAGCCATCTTCAATGTCTGACCAAGCTCTAAGTGCTCCATAGTACCTGCTTCAGTCCCCTTTATGGCCGTTGGAACAAACTATTTTCATCTACCCATTCTGCCAGGAGAAGTCTTTCCATGCTTATTGTAGACATTTCTCTAACTCACCAACAGATTTGAGGTCCATTGGTTATTTATCTTCAACCTCATTTAACCCATCCACTGAGACTGTTTATCAGGGTGTGGCCACTAAGCATGCTACAGCTTCTTGGAGTCTCAGATGAGAGTTGGATGAATCTGGTGGACACCAAAAACAGATAAGTAGTCCTGAAAAGGACTTGGCAAGTCATCACACCAGAGGCAGTAGTCTTCCTGAACACCTCATACCTTAAGGCAAGGGTAGGCATATGTTAGCAGCAGAGGAAGAGAGATAGAGGGTAAAGAGGATCTCTGGTTTGTTACTAGGGGAAGTTAGCTGGTGAATCTACCCCAGCATTCTGAGTAGAATTCGAGGGCTCTCACAAAACTCCTTCCCGATGTTCTATTAAAGGGCCCATCATACTGAAGATGATTACTCTTCCAGGACCTGGGTGATCAGGGCAAAGGGGGAGGGGCTCACTGGTGGAGTCAGAAGCCTCTAACAAACCCCTTGTAATGTTATTTTATGATCTCAGATGTCTAGAGACTTACCATCCTTACTGCAGTGGCTTAGGAATATTGTTTGAGACAGCTTATTCACATATTCTGTAAAGATGACCCTTTATAAAAGTACTACTATTATGCCTCATTGTGGTGTGGAGGTGACCTTGGGTTTCCCAAGACTATGTCAGTGGATCACATATGCTGGCAGGTCATTCTGTGCTGGAGAAGCTTTGAGAATGGCCCTGACAACAGGCCAAATCTGTTTTCTGAGAACCAGCTTAGCTAATTACGGAGATGAAGCTTTTTTGTCCATGCCAACCTATCAAGCAAAGAAAGAAAAACTGGCCCTCCATCCTGTGGCTTTTTCTGTTTCTTCAGTAATGGTGGCAGAAGGTGTGACGAATAAAACTTGACTGTTGATAGTCACCTTGTGTGATTCTTGTTCAGTGACTAACAAGTAGATGTATTGGTGGAGGAATCATCCATACCGATCTTGATGTTCTTGCTATAAATGAAGACAGCTTCGTAGAAGGATAGCTCCTGGGTTCTCCTTGAAGAAGCAAAAGGATTTAGTTGGAAGAATGGGCTACATGGCCCCTGTCACCCCAAGAGTATTGGTGAGAGTGGCAAGAAAAAGAGGAAGAAGATGCTAAGAATTATACACTTGAGGAGGGGTCTCTAACACATCTAGTGGACTTCCTCCTAACCTACCCCAGCCATAGGGCAAAAGTGCAAATCTACATTGTTGGAGAGAATTCCCAAACTGATGAGATCACAGATCTGTTGGAGCATTTGTCTCAATCCCCATGCATCATCATAGGATCAGAGATTAAGAGAGATCATTAAGTACAATCCTTCTCATTTTATGAAGGGAACCGAAGCACAGAGAGGTGACTCTGACTTGCCCAGAGTCACTCAGCTACTAAATGACTGAGGCAGGATTTGAACTCAGTCCTTCCTGACTCATAGCTCATTGTTCTATGATACCTAGCTGTTTGTCAGCTCTCTCCCAAGTCATAGCTAAGAAAGGTACTTGATCTGATTCTCTTTGAATTTTCAAGGGGAGGGGGAAGGAGAAAGGCAATAAGCATTTATACAGCACCTACTATATGCATGGCACTATGCTACATACTTAAAAAAAATCTCATTTTATACTCACAACTACTCTACAGGTTGGATGTAGGTGTTATCCCCATTTTTAAGGGTTGGGGAAACTGAGGCAGAGGTTAAGTGACTTGTCCAGGGTCATACTACTAATGTCAGAGGCTGGATTTGAACCCAGATCTTCCTAACTTCAGATCCAGAGCCTTAGCCAACTGTGCCACCCAGCTGCCTCACATTAATGCTGTAATCTCTAATATTCAGGTTGCTTATCTGGTTTGTTTGTTTTATTCTGGTCTTCTTAATTTGTTGAGCCATTTATCTACTTGCCTTTCACTTTTTTTCTACTACAAAAAGTATGGTATGCTATGCAAATTTTTGCATCTTTAGTACCTTTCTATCTTTGACTTCTTTGGAGTCTTATGCCTAATAGTGGTCACTGGGTATGTACAGTTTGTGATTTTTTTTTAGTATAATTACAAATTGTTTCCTAGAACAGCTGGACCAATTCACAGCCCTATCAGCACCTGTTAGCATGCCTGCCTTCCTATGACTACTCCAACATTTGCTATTTTTCGTCCTTTTTGCCAAAGCCATAGTTTCCAGCTTCCAGCTTTCCTCCTATCCAGGTTATCTTCCTATAATGTAGCTTCGATCATATCACAATTCTGCCTGCCCTCCTGCTAGTTCCTGCTAGTGACTCAACCAACTAACAAGTATTTTGGGAGTTACTCTTCGGGGTTCTGCTTTGTGCTAGACACTGTGGCAGAACCTCATACATCTGTATGTTATATTGTATATGAGCCCTGCCCTCAAAGTGTTTACATTCTAGGTATGAATTCATACTATTCTGGACTTCTGTTGCATATGTTACCTGTATCACATAATTTACCCAAGTCTGTGTTCTCTGAAGTTCTCTGTTTCAGGCAGTTAAGCAAAGTCACTTAACACAGTGACCAAGGCTGACAACTTTCTGCCCATCCATAATGTTGCAGTTGGTATCTGTATTACTCTTTGATTCTTTCTCAATTCATATGAATTTTCCTGGGTTTCTCAGCTTTTCTATTTATCATTTCTTACTGTGCATTATCCTATGTGCCATGGTATCATTAGCCATTTTCCAAATGATGGGCACTCACGTTGTTTCCGTTTTTTGGTTGTTTTTTTTTTGCTACCACAAAAGGGCAGCTATTAATATTTTGGTGCTTATTAGGCTTTTATTTCTGTCTTAGGTCCTTCTTAAAACATATAAACAAAACTTCTTGCTGCATACTCCTCCTATTACCCTTGGCTCCTGCTTGCTTCTCTCTCTGGCTTCAGTCCCAGATTTTTAGCTTTAGAATGATCCTTGAAGCAGAATTTTGATATCTTACTAAACAGTTTGGGCTGGGAAATACTATGATGGAGGATTGTCAATGGGATGGATGCAGTTGGTATGGTGAAAAATATGTCAGAGGACCTGGATTTAAATCCTTCCTCTAATACTCCTCAGTGAAGCCTTTTTCAATACTTCCAATCTCATCCTTAGCTAAACTTTGATAGCACTAAGAAACATAGTCTTGTATGACCTAGGTGGCCCAGTGCTAGACCCTAAGTATAAACTCCTTGAGATTAGGGACTTTTACCTTTCTTTGTATCCCCAATGCTTAATATAGTTTCTGGCTCATAGTAGTCAGATGGAAGATAGTTCAGATCCTGCCTCAGACACTTACTAGCTGTGTGAATCTAAATAAGTCACTTAAGCCTCTTTGTACCTCTGTTTCTTCATCTGTAAAATGGGGATCATGACAGTACTAATGTTACAGGGCTGTTATGAGGATCAAATGGGATAATATATGTAAAGCACTTTACAAATCCTTGAACGATATATATAAATGTTGACTTAAATAGTTTCAAGTCTATTTTCCTCAACAGATCCTACCTTTGTAGACCTTTCAGTCTATTAAAGCACACAGTAAATACATCAAGACTGGCTGCTTCTTTCTTTGAACAGGGTTTTTTAATCCTTCTCGTGCCATGGACTTTGGACTGGAAAGTCTATGACTCCCTTATCAAAATAAAGTTTTTAAGTGTATAAAGTAAAATCCATATGATTAAAAGGACAACATCTTCAAATACAGTTGTCAAAATATTTTTTAGAGTCAAGTTCAGGGACCCAAGGCCCTGCTGGAGGATTAATCCCTGACTACCTGGGATTAATGTTAACTGATGGTTGGTTTAATGGTTGGCCAATTGCAGAAAACCAGACCATACCCCTCACGTGAGTGGAGAGAGAAAGAATGAGCTATTGTCCCTTTGCTCCTCCAGTTGATCTTGATTTCTGCTTGATCAGGTCAGGTTGAGCTGTATTTGGCCCCTTGTTGTGCACAGGAAAGCACTTTTCTTGCCTCCTCCCACCCCCATCCTTTCAGTATTCAGTGTAGAGGCTGAGGAGGGACGATCATATACAGAACAAAAAGAGACCTTGGAGGTCATCCAATCTAGCCCTCCCTCAATTTACAGGTGAAAAAAGTGAAGCCAGTAGAGTTTAAGTGACTTGTTGGGGTCACACAGTACTGGAACCTGGATCCTCTTGACTCCAAATCCAATATCCTACACATTATACCAAGGCTCTGGATGAAGAATCCTTGTTCTCACTGTGGAAATGAAAGGCTCCATCTTCATTAGCCTTCTTCAAGCAAGAATTGGATTTGCGTACTGATTTGAGGGGAATTCCAGAAAAGACACGGTCTAGTTGGCAATTTCCCTGGATGTTCCTCAGGGAGCAAGCTGTAGTTTGTGAATTTCCAGGTATTTCTCTGATCATTTTATCATCACCTATTTTAGCATGAAACCAGGAATGGTCTAAGCATCTAAAAATTGGAAGATTCTGTCTTCAGGGCCTGTCTTCTTCTCAGGGAAGGAGACAGATTGAACTTGAAGAAAACTCAAGAATCTGGAAAGCAGTTTCCTAAGATGACATCTCCTTCACCTCACTTATAATACAGGCTCTAATACAGCCTTTCATTTGTGGTGGACTCCTGGGTGGCAGAGTTGAAGGCAGGAGGAAGATTGGACAGAAATTGAGCATGCAGCTCTTTTCCAGTCCTAAAATTCTATAATTCTATGAAATGTCTTCTCCACAGTTCCCCGGGCCTCTTTTCCAAAATGCTGTCAGCAATACCAGTTGGAAAATATTTTTCACCCTCCCTTTTGATTTTTTTTTCCTTAAAAAAAAAAAAACACAAGGAAAAAAAAAAAAAACAAAAACAAGCCATCTGGTGTCAGATTCTCTCCTGGCACATTATAAAGGGTAGCACTAAAAATGTCCCTGGAAAAAATAAAAGCCTAAGCCACACCAGTACTCACACACATATCTTTCTTTCTCCATTCCCCCACCTTCTCTCCCCCTCTTCTTTTTCATTTCTTTCCCTCTCCTTTTCTACCTTCCCCCTTTCCTCCCCCTTCTTTCTCTTAGCTAACCATCCCTTCTTTCCTCTTTTCTTCCTGTCTTCTCTTTTCATTCTGTCTTTTCTCTTTATGTTCTCTCTCCCCTCTCCCCCTCTTTTTTCTTTTCTCCCTTTCCCCCCTCTTCTTTCTCTTAGCTAACCATCCCTTCTTTCCTCTCTTCTTCCTGTTTTTTCTTCTCTCCCTCTCTCCCCCCTCTCTTCTCCTCTCCTCTCCCCTTTCCCTTTCCCTCTCCTTTCTTCCCTCTTCTTTCCCTACCTTGCTGTTTCTGTACCCCCCACCCCCATCACCTTGCCACTCAGTGTTGATTGTTCTAAAGGGACACCAGGCTTATTTACTGTCCCCCTACTCTGCGGTTAACACACAACCTTCTGACCCCAGTAGCCCAGGGAGTTTTTTTGGGGGGGGGGAAGGAGTGTGCGTTGGCCACTGAGAACGGCAGCGAGGACGAGTGGATGGGTTTGTAGGGGAAGGAGGAGGGGAGAGGGAGGGAAAGGAGAGAGGAGGGGGCCGGGCTGCAGGAGCCCCTTGCCAGGTCTGTTGACTACACTTGGGGCGTGCTTCCTGCCTGTTCCCAGCTTCCCTCTGGCTGCTGGGAGACGGCTCAAGGCGGGTGTCTCGCTGCCTGGAGATGTTGTTTACATTTGGTCTACGTTTCCAGCGAGTTGCCCCCCTTGCGGCCCCCTCCGCTCTGCTGTAACCTCGGAGCCGTTTCCTCTCGCTGTTCCGTGGGCTCTGCATTCCTGAGCGTTGAGCAACAACTTTCCCTCCGACGCAGAGGGGATGGGGCCAGCGGGGGCGGGTTGGGCCGGGGCCCCGTTTAGGGGCTCCCTCGGGGAGCGTGGGGCTCCCGAGGCTGGACGAGGCGGAGCCACTCCTGGATGAAGTCCTCCACCCGCAGCCCCTGCAAACACACCCACAAGCGCACACAAGACACACATTTACAGGCTACCCAGACACACAAGGACACATGGGCACACAAGACAAACACGTACAGATCTTTGCAGAAACATCTCTGATATGCAGCCACACGGGTCACAAATAAGACAGAGACACGAGTCAGGGATAAAAACAGACAAGATCTACACACAGGTAGCACAACACACACACACACACACACACATCTAAAAGACACACAAACCCTATCTTCCTTGGCGGCTCCCCATCCCAACCCCCAACCCCCAACTACACAGACTTAGATGGCTGGGCTTCGGTTTCTAGAGAGAAACTGTGCGGTCTTGGCCTCCTTTGGTCTGGGTCAGGTCTTAGCTAGTGGAAGGGATCGGGACTGTATGTCGTTGAGGGCTGCAGAGGGAGAATAGGGTCTGGGAGGTGCCCAATAGGTCAATGTCCTATCTGCTGGGAACCCTGGAAATCAAAGTTCTTCTTGAGGGGTTGTAACCCTGCCTAGAGAGCTGTTTAGGGAAATGATTTGAGAACCAGGGGTGGGGAACCTGCGGTCTTGAGGCCCCGTATGGCCTTCTAGGCCCTCAAGTGCAGCCCTTTGACAGAATCCAAAAGGCAGAACCTGTGAAGTTTGGATTACGTCTAAGGATGGCACTTGAGGACCGAGGCTGTGAAAGGTTCCCCACTCCTGGTTTAAGACTATTATATATTGGGAGAAACCCCAGCGACAGCTCCCCGGGGGATGCTGAGTTTGTCTTTAACTTATGTAGGCCCTGGGCTGTCTATTCCTGAAACAGCCAGAGAAGGTTTGTTGATTTGATTGGGACATTTGGGGTTGAGGCTGGGGGAGAGGGATGAACCTGTGAGTCATTCTTCCCCAAGACAAAGGGAAGTAAAATCTTACAAAGACTGGATGGTGATCTTTAGAGAACCCTAGCAGATACTCGACTTGTGACCACAAAATACATTTTTTTTGGATGAAAGAATGATCAAATAAGAACAGAAATATCAGAGTTGGAAGGGACCTTGCTGCCCATAGTAAGTTTTAATAAATGTCCATTGAATTGAACTCAGATTATAAGCCCCTTAATAAGGCTAGGGGCTGTGTCTTTCTCATCTTTGTATCTTTTCCTCATCTACCTAGAATAGCATTTAAAGCTGGAAGAAATCTAAGCCATGGCCTGGTTTAGCTCCCTCACTTGACAGCTGAAGAAGCTAAGTATTGGAGATGTTGAGTGATTTATTTGCCTAAATCTTAGGCCCTGAGGTCACCCACCTAGGAAGTAGGAGAGCCAGGAGCCAGACTCCCAATTCTGTATGCTTTCCAGCACAGTCCTCTGGGGAATAGAGCTGGGGAGGATGGGGCAAAGGAAGCAGCCAGCCTGTGCCCCAGAGCAAAGGGCTTGTGTTACAGTTTGTGCCTAGAGAAGCCAGTTTGGGAGGTGGGGAGGAGTAGGGTAGTTAATTTTACAGTTAAATGAGCTCTTTACCATTGCAGCTGGACCATGGCTTTAGCTATGGGGAAAGGGGGAAGGGGAGGGTAACAAACATTTTAAAAGCATCTTTTTATGTGCCAGGCATTGATAGAGTGCTGGGTCTGGAGTAAGGATGACCTGAATTCAAATCTGGCCTCACACTTAATTGGTTGTGTGACCCTGGGCAAATCACTCAACCCTGTTTGCCTCAGTTTCCTCATCTGTAAAATGATCTGGAGAAGGAAATGGCAGACCATTCTGGTACCTTTGCCAAGAAAATCCCAAATGGGGTCATGACTGAACAACAAAGATGCCGGGCTCCGAAGGGCTTTACAAATAGCATCTCATTTGATCCTTACAACAAACCTGTGACGTAGGTGCTATTATATCCATCTTACCAGTCCAGGACAGTGAGGCAATGTTTAAGTGACTTGCTCAGGGTTAGTTACTAAGTGTCTGAGGTGGATTTGAACTCAGGTTTTCCTGACCCTGGGACCATCTCACTCCCCTTGGTAGAGAGAGATTGGACTCCACAGTCATCCCAAGAGGACCCTTCACGTGGGGATGTTAAGCACATTTATGATTCTCTGTCAATTCATGGTGGGAGGAGGGGGACTAGAATGCCCACTGGACATTATATAAAATAAAGATTTTTAAATATTTGAGTTGAATTGAATAGACACTGCATGATTGTTATAGGAATATCCTATAAGGAAATCTACAGCTTAAGAGTTGTTTTCCCGGAAATTTCCAGAAATTAGTATACATTTTTGGATAAGGAAATTGTCAAATACTATAATAGGTTCCAAGGCCAGTCTCTAAAGGCCAGTTCATCTCATGGGAGACCTGCATTTGGGGCAGCTAAGTGTTGTAGCAGAGAGAATGCTGGATTTGGAGTCAGGAAAACCTAAGTTTAAATCCAGTCTTAGACACTAGTTGTGTGATTGTGGGAACAAGAGGCACCACCTGCCTCAGCTTTCCCATCTGCAAAATGGGGGACAGTAATAATATCATCTGTCTCTGTGGGTTGTAGTGAGGATAAAATGAGATAATCTGTAAAGTGTTTTACAACCTTCAAGCACCATATAAAGGCTAGCTATTACTGTTACGGAATAACACTCATAGGACCACAGTGGCATTCCTTGTAATGCTTCTCCAGGAAAATGCATTCAGGGTTCTAGATTGGGACAGCATCAATTCATATAGGCAAGTTGTAGCAGGGCTCATTCCACCCCTTGCCCTCATGGGCAGTTGGATGGGCAACACATCCAGTCCTGAGCTCCAAGCAGTAGCATCCATAGCCTGGACTACATTTGGGACTGAGGATTGGAAAGATAGATGCAAGGAATGGGTTCTGGGAAGTTAGAGGAAGGTAGTGATGAGGAATTGGGGAGGGATAGGGTACTTCTCATCCTAGGCCAGTTCCTTTTCCACCATTTTTCTTTTTTTGCTTAGGCCTCAGGGCCTTAGGCTCATCAGTTTCCTTTTCTTCTAAAGCAGTGCTCCTTGCCTGGGTCCAGCTGAGACCCAAGAGAATGAAATTTCCACTTCTTCGACTGGAAGTCTCCCTTCATGCTGTCCTGTTCTTTCTTTCATTAGATCTCTTAGGGGAAAAGACAGCATATAGATAATGGCAGATCTTTGGGGGACACAAAGAACAAATTTAAGATTCTCTTACATATCAGAGATCCCTGGACATATTGTCAGAGAAGCAGAGTGCCTTTCCCCTCCCTTCTTTCCTCTCTCTTGTTTTCTCCAGTTTTCCTTTCCTTTCCTCTCCTCTCTTTCTGAAGAGGCTATAGAATAAAGTGAAAAGTGGAGAGACCTGGGATTAGGAACCATGGTGGAGGGTGGAGGCAGCACCAGGGACTGCTGCATTGACGGGGAAGGGAAGAAAAAGGAGGAAGGCAGGAAGATTTCAGTCAGTCACATCTAGGAGAAGAGAATAATAATAGTAACAACAACTTGCATTTTATATTGGGCTTTAAGGTTTACAAAGTGATTTTCTAAAATCCAAAAATCTCCAAAGAGACCTCAGAAGTCAACTAGTGCAGTTCCTACTCAAGCAGGTATCTCCCTTGTAGTATCCCTGAAAAATGCTCATTTAACCTCTACCAGATGGAAAGATGAGGATGGGGACCTTACATAGGAGGAATTCATTCCATATTTGGACAGCTCTAATTGTTAGGAAGGCTTGGCTTACAACACGCCTAGATCTATGTCTATGGCTTCTGGGTTAAGTAAAAAAAAAATTCTAACCCTTCTTGGATGGATCTAGCATGGCCTTCCAAAATTTCCTCTTCTTCAGATTAGACTTCCCTTTTGTTGTTGTTGAGTCCTATGGATTCTATCTGACTCTTCATGACCCCATTTGGGGTTCCATCAGTGGAAGAGTCACTTAGACACTTTCCTCTGGATGCACCCTAATGTACCAATGCACTTCCTTAAATTTAATGTGACATTCAGATCTGAGGGCAATGCTCCTCTCTAGCTGAAGTCTTCGTACAGTGGGACCCTCATCCACTGCCTTAATTAATCCATATTAATATGTGATTTTATTTCAAATCATGTGGTTTAACAACACCTTGAGGGGTGGCTAGGTGGCTCAGTGAATAGAGCACTGGTCCTGGAGTCAGGAGGACCTTGGTTCAGATCCAGCCTCAGACACTTAACACTAAAACTAGCTGTGTGACCTTGGCCAAGTCACTTAACCCCAATTGCCCTCCAAAAAAGCAAAACAAAAAACAAACAAAAATACACCTTGACTTCTTTTGACTGCCATATGCATTTATATTGAACTTGGTTAGATATTTTTCATATGGACTGTTGTCTAACTGTGCTTTCTGCACCCTGGATTTAAATGGCTGATATTTTGAACCCTTTATATTTGTTTCTATTAAACAAATCAATTTAGATTCCACCCTTGTTCTAGTTATCAATATATTTTTGAATCTCTATTCTTTTATCCAGTGCAGGAGTTCTTAATTTGGAGTCCACAGACCCCTAAGGGTCCTTGGATAGATTTCCTGGGCAGGGGGAAGGAGAGTCCATGAATTTGAGATGGGGAAAAAAGATATCTTCATTTTAATATGATTTTTTTTTTGCAATCCTAAGTATTTTATTCTATATATTAAAAAATCTTATTCTGAGAAGAGGTCTATAGATTTCACCAGGTTGTGTCCACGGCACAAAAAAAGGAGTAAGAGCCTCTGATATTGTAGTTATCCCTTTTTTCTTTGTGTTCTTCATAAATTTAATAATCGATGCCTTCAACTAAGACCTTGATAAAGAATACTGAACAGAACAGAATCAAAATCAGATCTCTAGGGTGGGGTGGGAATTCCATTAGCAGCCTCTCTTCAAACTGACATGCAGCTCTATTAATCACCACTCTTTGGGATTAGTTGCTCAGCAGGTTTTGAATCAACTTCACTCCTTATTCCTTATGAGCCTGTTCTAAAAAGCTTTGTCAAATGCCTTGCTAAAATCCAAGTGCTTTAGGTCTATGTCATACCCCTGTCTAGGGGCTCTGTTAAAAGTTGATGAAGAAGAGGGGTGGCTAGGTGTCGGAGTGAATAGAGCACTGGCCCTGGAGTCAGGAGGCCCTGAGTTCAAATCTGGCCTCAGACACCTAATACAAAAAAAACTAGCTGTGTGACCTTGGGCAAGTCACTTAACCCCCATTGCCCTCCAAAAAGCAACAACAACAAAAAAGTTGATGAAGAGAGTTTGGGAGATCCTGGGGCTATTGCTTAGGGCCCTTGTCCCCCAGTGGGGAAAGAAATGTGGACTCTCCAACTCAGGATATTTTTGTACAATGACAATAGTTCAAAGAAGTAATTGTACAAATATATACATTTCAATTAATCAATTAACACAAATTGCCTAATAATGTTCAAGGCATTGTGCTAGGTGCTAGAGATAAGAATATAAAAGGGAAACAGTCCTTGACTTCAAAGAACTTAAATTCTATTAGGGGGATAAGGCCTTTAACGAGATTGGAGTCCAGGAAAAGGAACTTTGGGTTCTTTTCTCATTGAGTGCTACTATCAGTAAAGTTTTTAATCATCTTCCCCATATGTATATAACATTATTACTGCTCCCCCCCAACTTCCCATAGCTGAAGTAGTCACAGAAATAAAAGAGTAGCTAAAGGCTCCAGTGAGATATTTGTGCGTTAACGTGTAATGGTGTAGTGCTGTGCAGATTAGCTGTTTCCAGGAGGATGAGAATCTTTTCACTTTCTGGCTGGTTATTGCTTTGGGTCATTCTACAACCACTGGCCTAGGCAGTCACTTACAGATTGTGAATGGAACCATAGGGCAATGGATTGCCATTCATTTGATTATTATTCCATGACCAAGAGTCAAAAAGCAGGTGATGATGAGGAATGGCAGAGAAGGTGGTAAGATGCTTTCACTGGCTAAGCCAGGGGTGGGGAACCTGAGGCTTCAAGGCCACATGTGACCTTCTAGGTTCTCAAGTGCAGCCCTTTGACTGCACCACACATTACAGAACAATTTATTTTAAGTCAGTTGAAGGGCTGCACTTTAGCACCTAGAGGGCCACATGTGGCCTTGAGGTTGAAAATTCCCCACCCCTGGGCTATGCCCTGGCATCCTGGTGCTTGGATGGCTGGGATGAAGCATGGTCTGGGAATCTAAAGCTGGCTAGATACAGGGTCCTGAGGTGAGGGTGACTCACTCAAACTTTGATCCAGACAAGTCTACCCTCCAGCCTGGGGAAATCTAAAAAGTGAGTGGATTAATTTGTGAGGGTGGAGGTAGGGGAGTATATTCTTAGTTAACTCCAACAGGCTGGTCTGTTCCTAGTAGAGAGAGATAGATAGCAGTATGGATGAGGTTAAAGTGCCTAACTGATGTGTCCTGATGAATGGCTGGATGGGATAAAGTTAGTTTGGGTCATTGAGTTTCAAATGACTTTCACATCTCATTTAACCTTTCCTTGGGTCCCTATGTTTATCACCATTTTATATACAAGGAAAGAAGAAACTGAGACATTCATGCAATAATGCACACACCTTGTTGGAAATACAATGACAGGAAGTTTATAATAGGACAAGGGAGTTAAGGTCAGTACACTAACAAATGGGCTACAAATTATCTTTTTTTTTTTTTTGAGGGGGAAAGGCAGGGCAGTTGGGGTTAAGTGACCTGCCCAAGGTCACACAGCTAGTAAATGTTAAGTTCCTGACTCCAGGGCCAGTGCTCTATTCACTATACCACATTACTGCTCCAAGCTTATAATTTTTAATAGCACAGTAGTATTCCATCCCAATCACATGCCACAACTTGTTCCACCATTCCTCAATTGATAGGCATCCCTGAAATTTCCAGATTTTTGCCACCTCAAAGAGAGCTGCTATGAATATTTTAGAACATAGAGGTTCTTTTCCTTTTTTTTCTAATCATCTGGAGAAACAGACCTAGTAGGGGTATGCTGGGTCAAAGGGTATAGGCAGTTTAATAACTCTTTGGGCATGTTCCAGATTGTTCTCCAAAATGGTTGGATCAGTTCACAGTTCCACCAAACTGGGCTACAAATTAGACTACGAAAAAGGCATGCGTGCTAAATGGCACAAGTAGTAATGGTCCATGAGGCACGAAATACCTTCTCCAACTAAGGAGTTACAGCTCTGAGTTCATGATTATGTGGAGTCTTGGAGGAACCTGGTCTTTAAAGACCATAGTCATTGCCTCTGACTATGCCTTCACCCTTAAGCCCTAGGGAAAATCACTTAAGCTTAGATTTGGAGCATGTCTAAGGTCCCTCTAGAAGAGCATTATTAGGTCCCTTCTAGAAAGATGTTCTCAGTGCAAGGCAGAGCAGGTATAGGACAGCTATTTGTTTTCTCCACTTGAAAGAAATGTTTAAAACACAAAAGGCTCATCTTACATTGACAAAGATTTAAACAGTGATTTAGAAACTCCTATTATACTTTCCTGAAGGGCTGATACTTAAAACATCAAAACAAGAAACATATTGTGGTTCTCCTGAATAACAATTTCACTCTCTCCTCACTTCTTCCCTTTTTGAGCAGCTGCTTCAAAGTACAAAGCTTTGGGCAAGCCAGTGCCTGGCTTGGGTTCATTTTCTTGGGAGTGGTTACTTTCTCTGAAGAGGGCATAGCTGCAGAAAAATCCTTGTGCTGCCAGTCCACTTCAGTTGAGGAAACCAGGAACTCTTAAACTTGGGGAAGACAACCACTTAGTCCATCTGTCATGATCATTGTTTGGTCATCAGTGGTCAGGGAAATAGACATATAGTAGAACAGGACACTAAAGACTTGAGGTCTAGTCTAGGTTCATCTAGGCCAGTATAGATACTCTTTTTAAAAAAATTGCCCCCAATTTTTTTTAAGCAATTGGGGTTAAGTAACTTGCTCAAGGTTACACTGCCAGTCATTATTTATGTGTGGGTGCTCATTTTCTGAGGCCGGATTCGATCCAGGGTCATCCCAACTCTGAGGCCAGCACTCTTACTCACTGTGCCACCTAGCTGCCCCTAATTGCCCCAAATTTTAATAAAAATTTATTTTATTTTAGATCTGAATCCTCTCTTTCATCTCTTCCTTGCCTGCCCCAACTAAGAATACAACAAAACAAAACAAATTACCTACTACAAATATGTGTAGTCAAACAAAACAGTTTCCTGAATTTGGAAAGAAGGAAACAAGCAAGTATTAAGGACCCACTATGTGCCAGGAATTTTATAAATATTATTTCATTTGATCCTCGAAACTACTCTGGATGGTAGATACTATTATTATCTCCATGCTATGATGGAGGAAACTCAAGACAGAGGTTAAAGTATTTGCCCAGGGTTACAGGACTAGTAAGGGTCTGAAGGAGGACTTACACTCAGGTCTTTCTGACTCCAGGCCCAGCACTCTATTGACTGTACCACTTTGGGGCCTCCATCTGTCCAAAAAATTCTCAATCTCTATTCTGAGTACATTATTTCTCTATCAGGAGATGGATAGTGTATTCATCATGAGTATTTTGAAATTTTGGTTAGTTGTTGTCTTGACCCAGGTTCCTAAGTCTTTCAAAGTTGTTTGTTTTTACAATGTTGTCATAGTTGCATAAATTGTTCTCTTGATTCTGCTCATCTGACTCTGCATCAATTCATATAAATCTTTTCAAGTTTCTCTAAAACTTCATAATTTTTCACAATTCATGTGCTTTTGATGCCAGAAGCTTCCATAGCTTCACTGGTAGAAAAAGAAACCTTCTAATTTTTCTTCATGAGAACTACAAGAATCTTATAGATTATCCACATGCAGATGAGATTCGATTGCCTAGTTATCATTTCTGAGTGGGTGGCTCTTCTTGGCTCAGGAGTCAGTCATTTTTGATTACAGCTCCCCAGGATGGAAGGAGGGAGTCACAACTTCTCATCTGGCCTTCCTCAGCTTTTCTAGACATTGCTAGGGTACCAGTAGGGCACTCTGGTTCATCCTTCCTTCTTGTCATGGGATCAGCCTATTTTCTCTATCATACAATTCTTTGATGGCATCCTTTACTCTTGTTCTTCTTTGGAGGTCCTCATTAGTGATATGTTGAGCCTGGTAATTTATATTTGATAATGGAACAAAATGGGACACTTAAAGGCCATTCAACAGTTACTAAAAAATATACGTAACCCTAGCAGAACAATATTCAATAAGGATAGGCATTGATGAGGTCTCAAGTTGATTTAACTGAGTGAAACTCTCTTGCCCTAATTGACTGCCTAGCCTCTTCCCCTACAACCCCATCCTTGTGGTTCAGTCATTTCCTTTGTGTCCAACTCTTTGTGACCCCATCTGGGTTCTCTTGGCAAAGATATTGAAGTGGTTTGCCATTTCCTTCTTCAGATCATTTTATAGATGAGAAAAGTAAGACCAATAGGGTTAAGTGACTTGCCCATGGTCACATAGCTAGTATCTGGAGCCACATTTGAAGTCAGGTCCTCCTGACTCTAGACCCAGCATTCTATCCACTGTGCCACCTACCTGCCAACCTTACATGCCATGTAGCATACCCCCTGTACCTTGTATCTCTTTTGATCTGTAATCTACCACTTTTTCTATAGATAGGCAGGAGACATGCTTTTCCATTTGATTTCTAATTTCTTGTCTACCTACTCTTACCTGTGACCCTTGTCAGGATGTCTTTATATCCTTAGGACTTCTATGACTTCAAGCTCAATGACCCCTTTCCTCATTGTCTACCTCCCTCAGGTATTCCTGGGCTGGCACTTTACTTTTTCTTTGTCATTACCCTACCTCCTTGGTGTCAAATCACAATCACACAGTTAGAAATGACAGAGATCTTAAATATCACCTTGTCCAAGCTGTTCATTTGTTGATTTATATTTGTTCTAATTATTATTGATATGTTTTGTTTTTATATTGTCTTCATTTCGTAATATATTCCACACACAGAGCCATCACTTATAACAAGGAATACAAAAGTAGAGAAAATTAAAAAGTAGATCAGAAAAATTAACCAACATACCAACAACCTCCTGGATGTATAATCCCCCACCTCTGAAAAGAAGAGATAGAGATACATTTTCTCAACTAATCTCCTGGCCCCAAGCTTGGTCATTATAATTCTACAATAATTCCAATTCCAATTCCATTTCCATCAGGGATTCCTAACCTTTTTTTGTGTCATGGAATGCTTTGGTAGTCTGATGAAACTATGGACGCTTTGTCAAATAATGTTTTTAAATGTCTAAAATAAAACATACAATGTTAAAAAGGAAACAGACTATATTTAAATGCAATTATCAAAATATCTAAAAAAAAGTTCATCATAGATCCCTGGTTAAGAATTCCTAACATTGTTGCAGTTATTGTGTATGTTGCTTTCCGGGTTCTGCTTACTTTCCATTGTATCAGTTCATGTAACATTTTTTTCCCATTACAGTTCTTCTCAAATCAGTTCTTTTCATATCTAACCCCTTGATTTACAGACAGGGTCCAGAGAAAGGATGACTTGCCCAAAGTCACATTGCAAGTTTGTGACAGATTAGATTCTAGGCCTCTTCCAGTTCATTATACTTTTTATGATACCACATTTCCTTCTTAAAGGGATGTCTTCTCCATGTTGGGAGCATTATCATTAATCAAGAGGCCCTGATTTTGGTGAAGTCCTATCCACTTGAGTCTTTCTTTGGAAGCTTTCTAGTTATAGAAGCTTCCTGCTCAGACCTTCCCCACCCCCATCACCCATCCCCAGTCCCAACCCTCTTTCCATCCCTAGGAGTTACTGATTCCTGGTTGTCTCCAGCCTATAATGAATCAGAGGTGGTAATATGTATGTACCAGCCACAAAATGCAGGGATATTTCAGGCCTGATGGGCCTATTTCTGGCAGCTGTAGAATTAAAGTGCTAGTCTTTGGGCTGCAGCTGCTACTAGGAGTCTTCAGAGATGTTGGTTTTTTTTTTCTTCCCTTCCAAAGATGTGAATAAAGCTCCCAGCCCTTCAGCTCAGCTCACTGGGGCTATTTATCCTGCTGCTGCCCTTGTACCTTTGTATTTAACATTTTAGAGCATTCAGAAGAAGGAAACCCAGTAGGAAGTGCGAAGCATATCAAACACCCTGATGACAAGGGTGGGGTGGAGTGTCCTGGTTTCTGTCTCAGTCTCCATTTCTGTTCTGGGAACATGAATCCTTTCAGGGAATGCTCTTTTGCCAGGCATGTTTCCTCTAAAATCTTTCTACAGGGTGATACTCTCTACCCCTGTGCCTTATGGTAGCATAGGGAGGAGAGCCCTAAGAACCTTTATCTTTGGCTAGGACACTTACTATGTGACCTTGGGCAAGTCACTTAATTTCATTGGGCTTCAATTTCCTTATCCACAAAATAAAGGAGTTAGACTAGATCCTTGAAGTCCTTTCCAACTTCAAGCCCATCACCTAATTCCTTCTCCTGAGAAAGATCTAAAAGCATTTTTGATCTCCGCTAGGACCTCACTGCTGATACTGAGATTATTTCTTTCTCTTCAGTCCCTCCACTGCATTTCTTTAAGAGATGATGAAATCTCAATCCCCCTTTACTACTTAATGAAGACTATCAAAGCCATTTTGATTCTGTTCTCATAGCTTTAGAGCTAGAAGGGAGCTTAGTACAATCTAGTACAATCCGTATTTTATATTTGAGGAAACTGAAGTCAGAGAGTTAGATGGGTCTTGTGGGTATCAAGTGCAAAGCTGAGGGGAACCTGAGTCCTTAGCTTCTAAACCCACAACTTTTTTCAGTTGTACCATCATTCCACAAAACAAATCTTTTCAGTATCTTCACCTATTCTCTCTTTTCTGATTCAGAGAGAGGTGGCTCTTCTCCCTGCCATAGCTAACCCCTTCACCTGAGCATGCTGAACCTCATTCCATCAATCATTTTTCTTCTTACATCTTCAATCTCTCCCTGTCCTTTGGCTTCTTGCTTTCTACTTGTGGGGTAAAAACAACTTAAAAAAAAACTCCTCAGATCTCCCCTCACCTGCCCTCATTGCAAAAGCATAGGGGACATGAAAAATAAACACAAACAAAATTAAAAACAGAGTAGAGAATATGCTTAACAAAATAACCTGTTCAGCAATTTCAGAGGAGGGGGAGGGAGCAGATCAAATTTAATTTAAGAACATTTTTTAAATTAAAAAATCTAAAGCTTTAGGTTTTTAAATGTTACATTTAATATGATAGGAACAAAACTTCCCTGTTTGTCTGTCCCCTTCTGCATCCCTTCCTGAACTTTCTTCTGCTCTCTTCTGTGAAATTTTCAATGTTTCATGAATGCTCTTTCCCCTCTTGTATTATTTTTTGTATCATTATCAATACCCACTCTCTTTCTCTTATCACTCTCTACCTATATGAAAGGGAAACTCTTTTTTTTAAACAAATAAATATAGTCAAACAAAATAGATTCACATATTGGCTGTGCCTGAAAATATATGTCTCATTCTGTATCTCTAGTCCATTATCTCTCTGCCAAGAGGTCAGAAACCTGCTTCACTCTCACTCTTCTGAAGCTGTGATTGGTCTCAGCACTGATCCAAATTCTCAAGTCTCTTCAAGTTATTTTCCTTTACATTATTGTAGTTATTGTATAAATTGTTCTCACACCACTCTGCATCAGTTTATATAAGTCTTTTCTGGTTTCTGTGAATGTATCTCTTTTGGCATTTCTTATGGTACTGTACTATTCCATTCCATATTCATATCTAACAATAAAACCTGCTGCTGGGCCCAAGAGACTGAGGTTCTGCCCCTTAACCCTCTTCACTAAGGAGCCCTTTTCAGCTCTGGACCCATGCATGTAGGTAGTCTGAATCAGACTCCATCCCTGGGGGTGGCATGTAGTGAGAGGGGCTAGGTCCTTAAATGTCCTCATTCAGGCTAGCTGGATGCTACACTATCTCTTTCCTTGAGTAGTCACCCTTTGAGAAATGGCCCTAACCCCTACCATAGCTACTCTGGGAGTGCTGGCTTCAGATTTCTTTGAGGACCCCATCTCACTGTACAGTAAGTATCCTTCTGGGGACTGGCTTCATCCTCTGCAAGAGCTCCATCAGGCCAGGGCCGAGATATCCTGCTGTCTCTCTTGATACATCCCCTTTCAGAGAACCCTAAAGGCTTCTAGCTGTCTCCTTGTGCAGTCTCAGGCTGGAGTGGAGGTGCCTACTGGTGTCTCCCTTTGTATTTTGTTGACCATTGCTCCACCTGGAAGCAATTTTGTTTAATTTAAATTAATTAAATATTAAATTAAATAAATCAAATTAAATAAATGAAATAAAAATTAAATTTATGTTGAAATCTCCTGCTTTTATATTGCCTAAATTCCCCACTCCCAATATTTCTCCCCCTTCCTCTCTAAAAAATCCATATAGACAAAGGATTTTTTAAATGAGGAAAGAAGAGAAAAATCAGCAAAATCAATCTCTATCTATCTATCTATCTATCTATCTATCTATCTATCTATCTGTCTATCTATTTATCTATCTATCTACCCAACTTCTACAAGATATGCAATATTCCACAATCATGAGCCTCCCACCACTGCAATGAAGTGTGGTGGGAGTGTTTCCTCATATTTCTCCTTTAGGGGAAGCTTGTTCACTGTAATTTTGCAACATTGATTTTTAATTGTTTTGTAGTTGTTCTTTGCATTTGCATTGTTGCATTGTATATATTGTTTCTAGGCTCTATTTCACTCTGTATCAGTTCATATAAGCCTTTCCATGCTTCTTTGTATTCATAATCAGTGTTTTCCATAGCAAGTAATATTCTATTACATTCACAGCTTATTTAGCCACAACTAATCATTGGATATCTATTTTGTTTTCAGTTCTTTACTACCACAAAAAGCATCTGGTACCTTTTAAAATTGTTGCTAGGGTGGCTGGGCTTGCCTAGGTTCTTACATGTTGCCTACTTACCCAGAAATCCCCTGGGGAACTCTTATTATCACACTTGTTCTATTATAGGGGACTCAACTTGGAAAGTTTCAGTTCTTTTTCATGGACAAACCCATCTACTAAATGAAGACTCCTTTGAGTCCTGGTTGGCATATATCACAGAAGTGATGAGGGGGTGATACTGGTCCAAGACAGAGAAATGTGCTACTTCTTTGTAGAAGGGGACCCTATCACAAAGTATATCAATTTAAAGTTCCACCCTCTGAGGTCACTGTATTTGAATGGATGTGGGTGCTGGAGAGCCAGTTTGGTGGTGTTGAGAATGCCAGTGGAGCATATGTAAAACTCTTAATTACCTTTCAGCATCAGGAAGTAAAGATCTCTGATTTGGTGTTAAGGTTGGAGAAACTGCTGCAAGAGGTCTATGATCAGGGCTGCAATGTCATTGGAGGACATGGCCATGGACTCAGATGGCTTGAGTTCTTAGGGTTAGGTGTATGTTATCTTGGTATGGACACAACTATGGCTGCATGAGCAAAAGAAACAATATCCCAGTACTTAGGACTGGTATCAACAGAAAGAGGAGGGGTTTATGAAGAGGGGCAGCATACTGAGGCAATAGAAATTGGCCTTGAGGTTCCAATGCAGATATGGGCCACTGTCATCAAATGAAAGACTTTTTAGGGCCACTCAGGCTACACTGTTGGAGCGCAAAGCAGATCTACTGGGAGATGGCTTAATGAATTGCACAGCCACTTCTCCTGGAAGGAAAAAGAGGCTTAGAACTAAAAACTACAGCATCTTCGTTCAAGAATAGCATCATCAGACTATCTAAAGAGGTTGAATTATTTTTGGTTGAAAATGTAGACTGGACAGTCACAGATATAGCAAAGAATTTTTTTTAAAGAAAAAGGAAAAATTAATTAAAACTCTCTCTCTCTCTCTCTCTCTCTCTCTCTCTCTCTCTCTCTCTCTCTCTCTCTTTCTCTTTCTCTCTCTCCATATAGATTTCATAATATATACAGTATTCCATTCTCATGGATTGGATTCTAGAGGAAAATGAGACGGTATATTAGCTTAATATATAATAGCTGAATTTCATTACCTTGGCATTGGAAAATGCCAGTGCAGTTGGGGAAGAACATAAACTGTGTCCCAGCCATGGTTCCTAGGTCTTTTCCAAATGGATACATAGGACCTCATCTAGCTGTGACTCGGAACACTGATGATATCAAATATTTTGCAATGTTGCATAGTGGATTACAGCTTCTGATTCCTATCATTCTGTTCAGTTTGCCTTCATGATACCTTTTTTATACACCACCTTCCATCCTCTGATACTGCCACTACACTGGTACCTCCCACCCTCATCACCTCCCGTCTGAACTGTTGCAGTATCCTGCTGGTGAATCTGTCTGCCACAAGTCTCTCTTGGCTTCAGTCCGTCTTCCACTCTGCTGCCATATTGATCTTCCAAAAGGGCACATTTAGGTTTGATGGTGTCATGTTCCACCCCTCCCCTCATCTCCATCTCATGAAATAAACTAGGAGCTCCCTAACCTTTCCTAAATCAAATAATGTTCAAAGCCCTGCATAACCTCCTCCCCCCATTCCACCTTTCCACGTCTCTTACACGTTTTGTTTCCTACCTCCCTATGTTCTCTGTGATCCAGTGTTCCTGGCCTCCTTGCCTTTCTCATACAAGACACTACACCTTTTGATTCTGGGCATTTTTACTCACTATCCCCCGTACCTGGAATTCTCTCACTCTTCATCTCCACCTCTTGGTTTCCCCAGATTCCTTCAAGTCCTAGCTAAGATCCCATCTAATCCAGGAAACCTTTCCTAATATCCCTTAATTCTAGTGACTTCCCCCTATTGATTATTTCCTATTTATCCTTTGTGGAGTTTCTTCGTATATAGCTGTTTGCATGTTGTCTCCCCCATTAGACTGTGAGTTCTTCAAGGGCAGGAAGGAACCCCATCTTTTGCCTTTCTTTGTGTCTCCAGTGCTTAGCACAGTGTCTGGCACATAGTAGGTACCTAATGAATGTTTGTTGACTGATTGATTTTATGAAAGCTATGAAGATTCTTCCTCAGTATATGCAAGGTTTAAATCCTATGGGGCCTGAGTGAGAAGGAACACTTGCATTTGGGGTTCCATCAGTGTGAACTTGAACTTTTCTAAGATAGCCATGAGTACCATCAGGATGGTCAGTATCATGGCTCTGGTGAAATCTCCATTTGTTGGCATCAACTGGGATCAACATTGATCTGTCAAAGAATTATCAGGATACTACAGGCAATAGGGTTGGGGTTCAGTATCTGGACACCTTGGCATCCAAACCTACTGTGTGGAAACTTACAGGAAAATAAGAGGACAATGACAACAGAGAGCTTTCATGGAGTACTGACTGACTCTTCCACTTCAATAGTGGGTCTAGGGGCATTTGACTTTGAAGACTCTACAGTGCCTAAGGAATTATTGTCTGAAGGCAAAGCAAACTAACAAACAAATTCATAAAGGCAAAAAAATACCAGCCCAGAAACTGGTATATTCTCTGAAACCATCCCCTTCTTTATTTCTTAAAGTTCAACAGTTTTGCATTGCATTCATATATTATAACTTATTCAATCATTCCTCCCCCCCACTGATGGATATCCCCTCAGTTTTCAGTTCTTTGCCACCACAAAAAAGAACTACTATAAATATTTTTGTATGTGTGTCCTTTTCCTCTTTCTTTGATCTCTTTGTGGTATAGACCTAGTAGCAACATAGTTGGGTCAAAGGGTTCGAATAGTCACAGTTTAAACTGGGTCACAGTTTAATAGCTTTTTGGGGATAATTCCAAATTGCTTTTCAGAATGGTTAGACCAAGGACTACCACATTCTTACTTCATGAGCAGGATGTGTGGTAACTCCTAAGATCGATGCACAGAATGCAACTCAGAGACTGCTGACCTTTTGGAGATGGTTTCAAAAGACTTCCTTCTGGGATTTATTTGTAAGGTGTCAGAAAGTCTCTGAAGTTAATGCAGGCCTGTAAATCCCTTCTTTAGAATTTTGAGTTGTGGTAGGATAAGCCGATCTTGTATCTGCACCAAGTCTAACATCAATATGGTGAGCTTCCAAGAGCAGGGGTCCACCTAAGGGAGGGGCAACCCTAAGGAAGGATGAACAGGCTCATGTTGGAAACAGAGTAGATCAAAGCTCCCATGCTGACCAGTAGCAGAATTGGGACTTGTAGAGCCAAAATGATATTCACAGCACCTACACCAGTTATGAATATGTCAGTGTAATTCTGAATTGCAAAATATAACACACTCTCCACATGGAAGACAGAACCAAAACATTTATTCAAACACCAAAAAGTCTAATCCCAAGACCAGAAAGCCAAATCCATCATAGCAACAAAGACATCTATACACAATTACAATGCAGAGGGCACTGCCATCCCCAAGCCTTCCCCCTGCTAGGGCCTTCCCATAAACAAACACTCACAGCTTGCTGCCTGCTTCTTCTCTCTCCCTTGGCTCTAACTACTCTGACCAACTTTCTCTCAGCTCTGCTCTATCCCTTTCTACTCCACTTGCTCAGCAAGCTCCTTCTACCACAGACTTATGTGACTCAGCCTTCCATGTGACTCAACAAGTCACAGGGGCCTATTAATGAATTGGAAATATCTTCCCATTAAGCAAAAATACATGAACAATACAGGTGTGTGCATGGTTGCTATAGGTCCTACCTGGGTGAGATAGGGAAAATCTCAAAAAACCAAAACCAAAAAGGAACCATCGCAGAAAACTCTTAGTCAATGTTATTATCACAAGCTCCCATAATTAATCAATCAATAAAAGTTTATTAAACACCTACACTATTCTAAGCACTGTGAGGAAAAGAGACAAAAGACAGTCCCTGTCCTCAAGGAACTTACAACATGCAAAATATATAGAAAGCAAGCTATATACAGGATGAATAGGAAATGATTAACAGAGGGATAACCTTGGAATTAAGATGAATTGAGGAATGCTTCCTGTAGAAGATGGGATTTTAGTTGGGACTTAAAGAAGCCAGGGAGATCAGTGGTTGGAGCAGAGGAGGGAGAGAATTCAGGCCATGGGAGACAGCCAGAGAGAAAATGCCTGGAACTGAGAGATGGAGTGTCTTGTTAATGGAACAGCCAAGAGGCCATTGTCACTGAATTGAATAGTATCTGCTGAAGAGTAAGGGATAAGACAACTGGAAAGTTAAGAGGGGGTTAGATTATGAAGGACTTTGAATGCTAAACAAAACATTTTGTATTTGATCCTGGAGACAATTGGAAGCAGCCTCAGTTGATCAAAACTGAACTTCAGGAAAATTACTTTAGTGGCTGAATTGAGGATGAATTAGAATGGGGAGAGACATGAGACAGATAGACCATTGGCGGTATGGAAGAAGACTGGCATCCTGATGTGTATAAACTGCTAGCTGTTGGTTGAAAAGACTAAGCTAGATTGGCACATTACACTACAAGCTGAAGATGTTTTGGGTTGTTCATTAGGCAATCAAGGGATTTTTAGTACTGAGAGATCTAAGGAAGGTCGTGGCAGATTCACAAATGACACATGGTGTGAAGATAGCTGGGAAGCTGTGGTACGCCTGTGGTCTAATATAGTTGGGTGAATACTCACTGATGAGAGAGAGCTCAGGGTCACTGAAGAGGAGAGGTAGGGGTTGGAAAGCAGATGGTACCTCATGGAGATGGCCAGGAAGTGGTGATGGTGAGGGACAGGTGGCATGGTAAGGAGATGGCCAGAAGTCCTTTCCATTACTGTCCTTCCCATTACTCATGGTCACTATTGTTGTCATGGTCATGTCTGACTCTTCTCCATGCCAGTTGAGGTTGTCTTGGCAATTATTGGAATGGTTTTCCATTTCCTTTTCCATATCATTTTACAGATGAGGAAACTGAGGCAAACAGGATTAAGTGATTTGCCCAGGCTGCATAGCTAGTAAGTGTCTGAGGTTGAATTTGAACTCAGGTCTTCCTGACTCCAGGCCCTTGCACTCCATCCTCTAAGCTACCCTATCTTTTCTATCTCCATGTCATTCTTGCCTCTTCAGTCTCCCCCACCTCACATCACCACTGCATTGACCAGCCTCATTGTTTTTGCCTCCACAACACTTCTTGAATTCATCCCCTTCTCTCTCCTCATGGAGTTACCATCTTAATCCAGTTCCACATCACATCCCACCTAGACTATCACAATAACATCCTAATTGGTCTCCATACCTCAAATCTTTCACTACTCCAATCAATCCTCTATTCAGCTACCACCTTTAAAAGTTAAAGTACATATCTGACCATGGCACTCTCTTACTCAATAAAATCCAGTGACCTGTTAAACTTCGATAATCAAACACAGACTTTGTCATTTAAAGTCCTCCACAGTCTGGTAAGCAGGTGAAATATGTATAGACTGGTATATTTTTGGTATGTATCTTTGTGGTAAGTCTGGTATATTCTGATAGGCCCCAGCTCTGGTATTCTTTACAAAGAAACCTTTGAGGACAGCTCCTGTAAACAGCGTCTCTGCTCTGGGGTCCTTGGGTTCTCCACTAAGAACTCACATGCTCAGGCAGAGGGATCCTTGACAAAGTGTGTGGGAAGTCAGGCATCTTTTTAACTTTTCAGAGGTTTATTTTTACCAGGTTTTTCATGTTTATTTTATTTCCATTGTTACACCTCCATGGGAGTATTCTGGGAGGTGTATGTAGTGATGTAGTTACACATTCTTAGCAGCATTTTTGATAACTCATACATTTCAACTTCACATACCCCTCCACTGAGCGCTTGGGGCTTGTGAAAGTTTTTTTTTTTAATTTACATTTAAACATTTTTTTTTCAAGTGGAAAATGGAGATAACTCTTTTATTTATTAAAATATTTCAGAAAGTTTTAAAAAATTTTTACATTGTTCATTCCCAAATAACTCCACCTCCAATGATACCCTCTATTTTTTTTTGGAGCGGGGAAAGCAAAGCAATTGGAGTTAAGTGTATTGCCCAAGGTCACACAGCTAGTAAGTGTGTCAAGTGTCTGAGACTGGATTTGAACTTAGGTCCTCCTGATTCCAGGGCCAGTGCTCTATTCACTGTGACACCTAGCTGCCCCTGTACCCTCCCTTTTAACAATAATAATTAAACAAAACAAACCAACACAGGGATTGTAATTGCCAGCCATGTTGAAACAATGGACATTCCTAGTCAGTGCTTACTTCTTTGCTGAGGACATGAAAAATGGCTTTTATTTTTTGGTCTCTGGAGCCAAGATTAACTTTTGTATATAATCAGAATTTTGATGTCTTAAACGTTATTTTCATTGTTGTAGTTATAATCATAGTATATTGGAGTAATTTTTGCACATGATGTTCCATTTTAAGACTCTGTGGCTTTTCCCTGGCTATTCCCTGTGCCTGAAATGTTCTCTTTGCTCAGTTCAGACTCCTGGTTTCCTTGGCTTTGTTCAGGACTCAGATCAAATCTCACCTTCTACAAGGAGCCGTTCTCAGTGCCCCACAGGCCCCCCCTACCCCTGCACTCCCATCCACTAGTGCTTTTCCTCTGAAATCATCTCCAGTTTATTCTGTATATATCACCTATGTATTTAGCTATTTGTGTGCTGTCTCCTCCATGAGGGCAAGGACTGGGTTTTCTTCATGTCCTCAGCATTTTATTTTACTTTATTTGCTTTTTGGAGGGGGGAAGGTAGGGCAATTGGGGTTAAGTGACTTGCCCAAGGTTACACAGCTAGTTTTTTTTTTAAACAAATGCTTTATTAACTTCTGTTTTACATCATTCATTTCCGCCAGATTTTGAGTTACAGTCACTTTCCCCCCATTATTCCCCTACCCAACCTCCCAGAATAGCAGTCCCACAAGATATCGCTTCCTCCAATCTGCTCTCTCCCATACCTTCTCCCATACCCCTTTCGACTTTTCCATTAGAGGAAGGTGAATCTCTGTGTCCCAATGCCTGCACATCTTATCTCCCTATTACAAGCAAAAGAGTATTAATAATAGTATTTATATATATTTGGAACATTTAATGTTACAACCTCGAATTTCAGATCCATTTCCTTCCTCCCTTGTCACCCATTCCCTCTTGGGAGATAAGTAATTCAGTATATGTTGTACATGTCTAGCTATGCAAAACATTATCATAGTAGATATATTGTACAAGGCTGCTTATAATTCCCTCCCACTCATTCCACCCCCCACCTGGTCCATTCCCTACATGATCCTGTCCCTCTTCTATAGTGGGTACTTCCAACCTCCCCTCCCCCCAAGGATGCCCTCCCATTCATCATCCCTCCTCTCATCCCCCTTCCCCCTATCCTGCTGCAGGTTGAGATATCCCATTTAGTATGTATGTCATTTTCTCCCTGAACCAAATTCAATGTGAATGTGGTTTTGCCTTTTTAGCCTTCCTTATTCTCCCCCTCCTTTGCAACCACTTCCCCTTGCTTCTTCTACATGGGATAGTTTACCCTACCCTGTCTCTCCCCATCTCCTCTTGCCACTTTCCTCTCTCACCTCATAATCTCATCCCTTGAGTATTCTCCCTTCCCAACAAATTCAACCTATGCCCTCTATCCATATATAACTGTAACCATATACACACACATTCACATATGTATTCATATGACCACACACCCTTCTTCCATTATTTTCATAGTGAGAAAGATATCATCAGTCACAGATATTGCTTTTCCATATAGGAATGTAAATAGTTCAACTTTGATAAGTTCCTTTTGATTTCTTTTCCCTGATTACCTTCTCAGGCATCTCTTACTTCTTGCATCTGGATGTCAAATTTTCTATTCAACTCTGGTTTTTTCCTCAAGAATGCTTGAAAGTCCTCTATTCCACTGAATGACCATATTTTCCCCTGAAACAAAATACTCAGTTTTGCTGGGTAGGTGACCCTTGGGTTCATTCCCAGTTCTTTTGCCCTCTGGAATATCATATTCCATGCCCTTCGATCCCTCAGTGTAGAAGCTGCCAGGTCCTGGGCTATTCTGATTGTGTTTCCACAATATTGAAATTGTTTCTTCCTGGCTGCTTGTAGTATTTTCTCCTTGATCTGGGGATTCTGGAACCTGGCTATAATATTCCTGGGAGTTTTCTTTTTGGGATCTTTTTCAGGAGGTGATCGGTGGATTCTTTCAACCTCTATTTTGCCCTCTGGATCTAAAACATCAGGGCAGTTTTCCTTGAGAATTTCTTGAAGGGTGATTTCTAGGTTCTTTCCTTGATCATGGCTTTCAGGTAGTCCAATAATTTTTAAATTGTCTCTCCTGGATCTATTCTCCAGGTCAGTGGTTTTTCCCATGAGATATTTCACATTGCCTTCTAATCTTTCGTTTGTTTGGATCTGCTTAACAGCATCTTGATTTCTCATAAAGTCACTATCTTCCATTTGCTCCAGTCTAACTCTGAAGGAATGAATCTCCTCAGTGAACTTTTGAGATTCTTTTTCCATCTGGCAAATTCGACTTTTTAAGGCATTCTTCTCCTCATTGCCCTTTTGGGCCTCCTTTGCCATTTGAGCAAGTCTATTTTTTAAGGTGTTGTTTTCCTCAGTCAGGCTGTTGACCCTCATTTCATACTTTTCCTGCATCTTTCTCATTTCTCTTTCTAATTTTTCCTCCACTTCTCTTATTTGATTTTTAAAGTCCTTCTTAAGGTCCTCTATGGCCTGCAACCCACTCATGTTTTCCCCTGGGGCTTTTGGAGCAGGACTTCTGACCTCACAGTCCTTTTCCCGCTCTATGCCCCCAAAATAGGAGTCTATGATTGCATTTTTCTGTTTCCTTTGCCTTGGCATGTTGCCACTTAATTGCTTGACTTTTGGGCTTGTTGCCACACTATGGCTTTAAGGCCAGATAGAGGAATTTTCGTCCCGAACGTGTGGGGGGCAACTTCCGTTTCTGGCAAGCTGTAAACTCACCCACAACTTCCACCCTAGATCACAATCCAGATCCAGGGAGGTTAAAGCAAGAGCGATTACCCCCCAAGACTGATCGATGGATCTCCCCACGATTTGTAGGCTGGGAGCCGGAACTGCCTCTGAAAACTACAAAATGGCGTGTCTCCTCAGCAGCTTCTAGCCCCCAGGGGAGGGAGCTGACGCATTCCCCAAATACAGGTCCCAAAGTCCATAGGACACTAACCTCTTACTTTGTCCTAGGCATGTCTATGTTGATAATTCTGGATTCGCCATGGCTGCTGGTGTTCTGGGGTTCCTCCAGCCAGCTGCTGGCCCTGCCGCCCTGGCTGGACTCGGCTCCTGCGCTCTTCATGCTGCTGGCTCCCAGACCGCTGCGCTGGTCCTTCCTGCAGGGCTGCTGGGCTGTCCTCAGCGGGAGGTTAGCTTCTCTGTGTCGTTGTGTGGGTGCTGGGGCTCCAGAAGTTGTTCAGAGTCCTTTTTTACATAGTTTGGGGGGAATCTGGGGGCAGAGAGGCTTGGATGAGCTGTTTCTACTCCGCCATCTTGGCTCCGCCCCCACAGCTAGTTTTTTTTAATGTTAAGTGTCTAAAGCCAGATTTGAACTCAGGTCCTCCTAACTCCAGGGCTGGTGCTCTATTCACTGTGCCACCTAGCTGCCCCGATCCTCAACATTTTAAATATGCTCGTTTAATCTCTGACTATATATATTCTGGTTTTGTTCTCTTTGCATCAGTTTACAGAAGTCTTCCAATGTTTCTCTGAATCTGTCACATTTATGACTCTTATGGAACAGTAATATTCTATTCTATCTGTGTGCCACAATTAGTTTAATCACTTCCAATTGGTGGGTACCTACTGTTTCTATCACCTACTTCCTTCTCTTTAGGTTCTCTTATCACTCCTCAGTCTCAGCTGGATCTTCATCTAGAGCATGACCTACAATCATAGGTGTCCCTCAGACTTCTGTCCAGGGTCCTTTTCTCTTCTTCAGTTGGAGAGCTTATCAGCTCTCGTGGATTTAATTACTATCTCTATACTGATGACTCTCATGTTCACCCATCCTGCCTCAACCTCTCAGCTGACCTCCAGTCTTGTGCATCCAATTGCTTTTCAGATATCTAGAACTGTATGATCAGTATACATCTTAAACTCAATATATACTAAATGGAACCCATTCTCTTTCCCCTGAAATCTTTCTCTTTTGCCTTCTCTATTATCGTAAAGGTCAACACCATCTTCTTGGACCCTCAGACCGGAAACCTAGGATTCATCCTCAATTCCTCACTATCTCTCCGCCCTTCTCTTCCATCCCTCCATTCTATCTATTCTAAAAAGGCCTGCAATTTCACCTTTGTAGTATCTCTTCTTTTTCTCCTTTGACACTGTTATACTCTGGCATAGGCCCTCATCATCTCATGCCTGGACTATTGAAATTGCCTGTTGGTGGGTCTTCCTGCCTTAAATCTCTCCTCCACTCCAATCTATTCTCCATTTAGCCACTAAAGTTATTTTCCTAAAGTGCAGCTCTGATTGTGACCCTCCTCTCTCAAGCTTCATTAGGTCTCTATTATCTTCCTCTATTTGGCATTCAAAGCCCTTCATAACCTAGTCCCCTTCTAACTTTCTAGTCTTCTTTTTTTTTTTTCTGAAGGGAGAAGGTCGGGCATTTGGGGTTGACTTGCCCAAGGTCACATGGCTAGTTTTGTGTGTGTGTGTATTAAATGTCTGAGATTGGATTTGGACTTGGGTCCTCTTGATTCCAGGGTCGATGCTCTATTCGCTGTGGCACCTAGCCATCCCCTTTCCAGTCTTCTTACGCCTTATTCCTCCCACTTCCTGGTTGATCCAGTGACACTGTCCTCCTGATTGTTCTGTGGACAAGACACTCTATCTCTCAGTTCCAGGCATTTTCTCTGGATGTCCCCCATACCTGGAATGCTCTTCATCCTCATTTCCTCCTACTGCCTTCCCTGGCTTCCTTTAAGTCCCAGCTAAAATTCCATCTTCTACAAGAAACCTTTCCCAGCTTTTTATAATTCTAGTGGCTTCTCACTTTTATCTATCTATCTATCTATCTTATTGTTTAATATTCATTTATCTATCTCTCCATTCATTCTTTCATTTATTCATTCATTTATTTATGTATGTGGTTGTTTATTTCCCTCATTATATTATGAGATCCGTAAGGGCGAGGACTTTTATTTTACTTCTTTTTGTATCCTCAGCACCTTGAGTGACTATTTCCAGTTTTTTGCTACTAGAAAGAATGATGATTTAACTATTTTGGCATATATGGGATCTTTCTTTCTGTCATTTGCTTCCCTGGAATATATATTTAGTAGGGGGGGTCAAAAGGTATGAACAGTTTTATAACTTTTCTTGGATAATTCCAAACTCGTATGCAGAAGAGTTGGATAAATTCACAGAACTAACCAGCAGTGTGTTAGTGTGGCTATCATCCCACAACTCCAGTATTTATTTTAATCTTTTATCATCTTTACTGATTTGATGAGTATGAGGTTGTGGTGAGAACAGTATCTAAGGCTCTGCCCCATGCAGGTTAAGTTACTTTTCCCTTAAAATGTATTGAAACTGTCATTGAGATTTAATTGGCTCAGAGGACTAAGGCTTAGGCCCTTGATATGGTTTCCTCATTGTGTTAGTCCAAAAGGTCAATGAGTAGCTTCATTTGGAACTTGATGCATGATCAGTGGTTCTCCAAGGGTAACAGAGAAGCAGGGGACCTGTACTCAGCTGAATCAACTTGATGTCATCGAAGAGTATCTTTGTTAAATATCTTGCCCCCAATATATAATTCTCTTTTACTTTATATATACAATGTAGATTAATATATGATATAATATAGTATACTACAATACAATATGATATAATATTTTATAACATGATATAATATGACATGATGTAACAGGATGTAATATGATGTAATGTGATATAATATATAGTATAACATGATATAATATACAATATGTAAATACTCTTTTACTTATCTGTTAGATACCTGAGTATTTAATTTCATTCTGATGCCAAACCTGAGGTTTGGACCATAGAACTGGTCAAGCCTGGTCTACAACAGAGCTAACATTTTGTTGTTGTTTTTGACAACTTCATGTTCGACCCTTCATGACCCCATTTGGGGTTTCCTTGGTGAAGTATGGTAGTGGTTTGCCATTTCCTTCTCCTGTTCATTTTATGGAGGAGGAGCAAATAGGCTCACTTTAATTTGAATTACTATTATTAGTAATTTGGATATTTTTTCTTAAGGTTATTGATTGTGTTTTGTTTTTTGAAAACTCTTGCTTATATCCATTCTTCTCTCTTGAGGAATATCTCTCATTCTTCTTGTTGTTTTGTTCAGTGTAGGTATGTGATGCAGTCAGTGACTTCCTACAAGAAATCCCACCCTTGTCCACTACTGGCTCATTTCCTTATTGATTCTCTTTTTTCTGGGTTCATAGGCAATCTAGTGAGTATACTTTAGATTATTTTCAGAAATTGCCAAAATTTGCAGAAAGTCTCTTTTTAATTGATTCAGGCCCTACCCTGTGCTAAAACTGGGGAAAATATATTCTCTCATAGAATAGTTTTCCCTCTAAATCTAGAATAGGGAAATTACAGCCTTAGACAAAATCACTGTAAATGGCATATGATTTATTAGAATCATCAAGTAATATCAAAACATGAACCTTCAAACAAGTTATGTAAGCTCTCTGGAGTCTGGGACTGATTTTTTGTCTTTCATTGTATCACCAGTGCTTAGCACAATTCCTGGCTTATTACATTTTTGTTGATTGTTTACTAAAAAGCTGTGTTGGAACTTGCAGATAGGGTCATCTCTTTCTCTTTTTCTATATCCTTTTTTTCAGATGGTCTGAAGAAAATTTCCAAAGCAAAAGATTGACATTTAAACGATGGGTAAAAATTTCCCCAGCATAATGCTCTGAGAAAATGGAGGAAGAAAGTCGCTGATGATTGGACTTCAGTCTCTGCCAACACTACAAATGCAGGTTTGGCTTGGTCTCAGCTCCTGTCCAGTCTTGACATGTGCCTTTCTCATCTCTCAATCTCCAGTCTTTTCATTCCTCTGCTCTTGTTTTGATTTTGCACTTCTAATTGTTCTGTCTTGCCATATCAAAACTGTGGCAGAAGTTCCTTCCTCAAGGCCATTGGAACCTCCAAGCAAACTGAACTCTTGAATGCCTATGAACCAGGTTCATTAGTCTCCCAAACTCTCTGTGACCCTGGGTCTCTGCAGTACTTGACTATTTCCTTGTATGCTTGTATATCTCAAAATATAAGAGATGTTTGATAAAAAGGTATTTTTTTTCCTGCTCAAAAGCTTTTCTTCTTATTCAAAGTGCATTTGTTCAAAAGTTTTTATTTTTACATAATAAAAATTTTACCAGGTTCAGAATTTTTTTTGTTTGATTTTGCTTTATGGAGGGCAATGTGGTTAAGTTACTTGTCCAACGTCACATGGATAGTTTTTGTGTTAAGTGTCTGAGGCCGAATTTGAACTTAGGTCCTCCTGACTCCAGGGCTGGTGCTCTATTCACTGCACCACCTAGCTGCCCCCAAGGTTCAGGATTTTTAAAGTCAATGAATTTGGAGAGCTTTGCACATAGTTAGTTTAGAATAGAAGGCAGAAATCACTTAAAAGGCAATAGTGGGAGCCCATGGCTCTCTCTTCATAGATTGTATAATTATAGAAATTAGAGCTAAATGGGCCTTAAGAAATCATGTATTCCAACCTTTTCATTTAAAAAGATGTATTTTCAAATTAATTTCTATCAAATGCCTTTTGTTTTTATACATTTTTTACCTTTTGATTTTTGTTTTTATACCACATTCACCCCCAAATATATTCCTTTCCTTATCCAATAAGTCATTCCTTACTTAATAAAAAAATTAGAAGTCAGGAGCACCTAAGTTCAAATTGAGTCTCAGACACTTATTGGCTGTGGGACCCTGGGCAAGTCACTTAACCCCAATTTCCTCCCTTCCCCCCTCCAGGAAAAAAAAAAAAAAACTAAAAGGAAAGAAAAAGAAAGGGGAATTTAACAAAGTCAGCAAACTCTCAAATCTCTAACCATTTATACAATATTCCACATCCATATGTCCCAAACTATATATTTTCTCAACTCTTTTCTGGAGACAGACTTGGTCATTATGATTGCACACTGTTCTTTCTCATTTTATTGATCTTGTATGTTTTAACCCCTTCATGTTACCACAAGTGAAGGTTATTAATTTGTTTGGTTTTCCTCAGTTCTAAATGATGAATCTTTTGCCTTCTAGGCAAAACTCATTTTAGTCAGGTTAGATATTATGTATGAAGCAGCCTTGGAAAGATGAATGTATTTGGAATCAGAGGACCTGGATTTCAATCCTAGTTCTTCCATTTACTACTTGTGTGATGTTGGACAAGCCATTAATCCTTGTTGACCTCTGTTTCCTCCTCTGTAAAATGAGAGGGTTGGATTAGAAGACCTCTAAATCTACAATTCTATGAAATCCTCCTTCTTTTGCCCGTCACACTGGGGGAGGGATGGTGATCTTTGGAAGCATTCTGGGGTTAGACACTGCAGAGTGGAGACACCAAGGTTACTGATGATCTTCCAGATTTTAACTGCTTGGATTCACACAAAAGATTCACCTGTTTTCAGGTGGGCTGCCTGAGAAGAAACCATTTTAGAAGAGGAGGGAAAGAAAGAAAAGGAATTTTTTTGGTCAAGAAGCTCTCCCTCCTTATTTTCTGCCTCTCCCCTAGATCTCATAGATATAACAACCCTGATGGCTTTCTTCTCTCTCAACATTGATGTGGGGAAGAAGAGCAAAAGAGGGGTGGGGAAGAGGAGTGAGAAATTAGGGGAAAGAAACCAAAAGGAAATGCAATAGAAGTTTGTGGGAGCCAGTCCTTAGAACATGCATAGGTATTCTCTACTTCGTTCTAGTCCAAGTGACTACACGGAAACTTGTAAGAGCCAGTTTTTGGCCATGGGGATTTAGGGACTTGCACTTTGTGATGATGAAAAGCCTTCTAGCTGACTGGAGGCTTCAAGAAACAACAAAAGAAAGTCAAATGAATGAAAAATAGAAGAAAATGTGAAGTATCTCATTAAAAAAACAAGTGACCCAGAAAATAGATTGAAGAGAGATGATTTAAGAATTATGGGATTAGCCATGATTGAGAAGTGTAGACATCATGTTTCAAGAAATTATCAAAGAAAACTGCCTGGATACCTTAGCTCCAGAGGGTGAAATAGAGATCAAAAGAATTCACTGATCAACTCTGAAAGAGTACCCAAAATGAAAATTCCCACGAATATTTTAGTCAAATTCCAGAGCTCCCAGGTCAAGGAGAAAATATTGCAAGCAGCCAGAAAGAAACAGTACAAATACTATGGAGCTGCACTCAGGATCAGATAAGATTTAGCAGCTTCCATGTTAAAGGAACAAAGGAGCTAGAATTATAACCAAGGATAAATTACCCAGCAAAACTGAATGTAATCCTTCAGGGGAAAATATGAACATTTTATGAAATAGAAGACTTTCAAGCATTCCTGATGAAAAGACCAGAGATTAATAGAAATTCTGGTATTCACATAGGAGAGTCAAGAAAAGTATAAAAAGATAAGTATGAAAGAGTAATCATAAAAGACTGGAAAAAGTTAAACTGTTTATATTTCTCTATGGGAAGATAATTCATTTAATTCTTAAGAACTTTATTATTATTTGGGAATTTAGAAGGAATCTACATAGACAGAGGGCATGAGGATGAGTTGATTATGTTGAAATTATTTCAAAAAAAGAATGAAAAGGGGGTTGGGAAGAAAGATGCACTAGGAGAAGGGGGAAGGGAGAAGTGGAATGGGGGAAATTTTCTCACACAAAAGAGGTATACAAAGAAGAACTTTTAGAGTAAAAGGAAAGATGGAGGGGAGATTGCAGGAAATGCTTGAACCTCACTCTCATTGGAATTGGTTTAAAGAGGGAAGAATATATATACACACTCATTTGGGTATTAGAAGCCTATCTTGTTCAGTAGGGGAAGAAGAAGGGAGGGGAGAACAGATGTGGGGAGTGAGTGGAAATGATAAAAGGGAGGGCAGATTAAGGGAGACAGTGATCAGAAGCAAAACAGACTTTTGAGGAAGAACAAGATAAAAAGAGAGAAAGAAGGATAAACAGAAGAAAATAAGATGGAGGGAAATACACAGTTAATAATTATAACTGTGAATATGATTAGGATGAGCACATACATAAAATGTTGGTGGATAATAGCAGAATGGATTGGAAACCAGAATTCAATAATATGTTGTGTAAAAGAGACAAACTTGAAACAGAAAGAGACATATAGAGTTAAAAATAAAGAACTAGAACAGATTCTATTATGCTTCAGGTGAAGTTAAAAAAAGGGGGGCAAAAGTAGCAATCGTGATCTCAGAAAAAGGAAAAGCAAAAATAGACCTAATTAAAAGAGATAATCAGGGAAACTACATTTTGCTAAAATGTACCACAGATGATGAAGTAATATCAAAAAATTTTATGCAAGTTTCTCTGATAAAAACCTCATTTATTAAATATATAGAGAACTGTCAGTTTATAAAAATAAGAGCCATTCCCCAATTGATAAATGATCAAAGGCAGTTTTCTGAAGAAGAAAACAAAGGTATTTATAATAAAATGAAAACAATTCTTGAAATCACTATTGATTAGAGAAATGCAAATTAAAACAAATTTGAGGTAGGACTTCACATCTATCAGAAATAACCAATGCTAGAGTGATGAGAACAAATAGGTACATTAATAAAGTGTTGGTTGCATTGTGAATTGATCCAATCATTCTAGAGAACAATTTGGAACTATATATACAGGATTGTAAAACTGTGCATACCCTTTGAACCCAACAATGACACTACTAGGTCTGTACACCAAAGAGATCAAAGGAAAAGGAAAAGGACCTATATGCACCAAACTATGTATAGCAGCTTTTCTTCTGGTGGCAAATAATGGGAAATTGAAGGGATGCTCATCATTTAAGGGAGGGATGAAGAAGTTGAGGCATATGGTTGTGTTGTGATGTGAAGTATTATTGTGTTATAAGAAATGATGAGGAGGGTGGTTTCAGAAAAATATTGCAAGACCTATATGAACTGATGCAGTGAAATGAGAAGAAATAGACCTTTGTTCACAGTAACAGCAAGGTTGTAATGATGATTGACTGTGAAAGATTTGGCTACTCATCAATATCTAAGACAGTTCCAAAGGATTTATGATGAAAAAATGCTATCCATTTTTAGAGAGAGAACTGATTAATTCTGAGTACAAACTGAAGTATAATTTTTTTGTGCTTTTTTTGGTGACATGGAAATGATGCTTTGCATTATTTCAAATGCATAATTAATTGATATAATTTTGCTTGTCTGGGAAGGGGAAGGTGGGAGGGAGAGAATTTGAAACTCTATTTAAAAAGAAAAGAGTATTCAAAATAAATAAATTAATTAAAAAAATAACATGATTTCTAGAGCATAAACCACCACATGTCATAAATTACCTCTTTGGCACATCTGTAATACTACAGATGCACTACAACATCATTGTACTCTAATTTTGAGTCCATTCTTCCTGTGGGCCAAGTTTGTATTTGAGGGATAGTGTGCCCTAGTCTTTTTTGGGTGGAATGCTTTTTATCAACTATTTTTGACACACCATATTAATAAATACATTTCCTAAAACCTATTTGATATATACTAGCTCATTGTTAATGAGAAACACACTGGTGGGAGCTCAGAAGCAACAGCTCCTTAGGGTTACCCCAAAATCTTGAAAGTAAATATAAGTAATAACAACCTTGAGAATAAGTTTGTAATATACCCTTCTGGTGACTCAACCTAAAAATAAAAGTACAGATTGGAGGATTGGGAGAAAGAATGCTATAGAAATATGAAAAAAGAGGAGGAGAGAAGAAAGTAGAATAAAAATAGAGGATAGGTAAAAATACCATCTCAGGATGCTTTGGAGTTACTAAAAAGTGATGAGATAGATTCAGGCTTTTGAAAAACATAGTGTGATGATGTCTCTTCATTCTAAGCTCATACCCTAGAAAAACTTACCATCTTTCAAATATAGGGCAGAGGCACAGAAAAATCAAATGGTTTCTATAAGATCAGAAAGTGCATTGAAGAAAGGGTAGGAGGGAAAACCTGATTCTCAGTCAATTACTGATTACATTGGGCTAGCAATATTCAATTTGAACTGCTTTTAAGGAGCCAATTGTTAAATTTTCAGTGTGAGTATTTACTCCTCAGATATTGACAAAACCTACAAGTTAGGGCTTGATTTATTGTTTTGTTGACTTCAGATATTGATGGAGAAAATGTTAATAATTCAGATTAAATTTAAAGTATATCAAGTATCCCCACCCCACCCCAGAGAGCTGGTTATTAAACGTTTATCAGCACACCACTAGGTAGCAGCTTAAATGTCCTTCTTTTCCTATAGTTGCCTGTTGCCCCAGAAGTGCCACAGGAAAGCTATTAGCCACCTTGGCCAATCTGTGCCCTTAGGCAATCGGGTCCTTTGAGAGCAGCAGTGACCCAGATCAGGGAAAGAGCTATCTAAAAGCTTTATAAGAGAACTGGGGAAAACAGTAAACAATTACATTTTAGGTCTGTTTTAAAAGGAAAATAAATAGTCAAGAGTTTGTCCCTCCAAACTACCTGTCCATCTTGTACTATGTTCTCAGACTGAATAGTAAGGGCAGGAAGCTGAATGAAATATGATTTCATCAGCTTTCTAATAACATACACTCAATTGGGGCAGATGGTAAAATATTTAAAGATTCTGTAATTTCTTCCATGTTTACATTCCTTCCACTGAACCAGTTCAGAGTTCCATTAAGGCCTTTGTGAGTCTTATGGCCAAAAACTCCATCTCTTAATGATCATACTTGTGGTGATGAGCCTCTGAAATTAGATAGGCTAGTCAGTATTAGACTGTGGCGAGGTTTCTGTTCCACTGGCTCAGGTTTGAAGAACTCATGGTCATCTCTACACCACAGTAGAGGATTGGAACATTTTAGAGGACGAAGCTCTAAAATGTGACCTGTTTAACCAAATACTGTTGGGTAATGGAAATGTTACCTTACATGGGGATCCTGGCAGGGAGAGGCCTGTGATGAAAGGGACACGGGAAAGCAAGGGAACTCATAAAAAAAATCTAGGTCTAACTTATAGCTTTGGTTTTGATAGGGAAAGCCAAACACTTGTCTAACACCACAAATACCTTCTTTCATTCTTTTTGGCAGAACACCTTTGAATAATTTAACCTGAAATAGCAGAAGAGCTCATTTTCTTTTTTGTACGCATGTATGTGTGTGTGTGTGTGTGTGTGTGTGTGTGTGTGTGTGTGTGCACGCACACTCGCGCGGGTGCGTCTTTTGGATGATATTATATTTTACAAATGACTCATTGTTATATTTATAGATTCTCCTCAAATGATACAAATTGTGGTTTGTTGCCTTCCTGTCTCTCAATTCTCCTCAGTTTGAAAAGAAGAAATTAGGTTTAGTGTGTGGCCAGGTGTGGCTGCTGTGTGTGGATTTGCCTCACTATAATTATATTTCTTTGAAGCCCTGACAAGTTCCCTTGAACATTTATTCATATGTGGCCTTTGTTCCAGCAGGTCTTGGGAAGCAATATCCCACATTAACATGGTTGTAATCTGTTCTTTAAGGAAGTCTGTGTTGTAAGCAAGGGTGGAGTGGGGGTGCGGGGGGAAGATGTGAGGCCTGGACCTGTTTTGTGGGAGAATCAGAAAGATACTAGCTTTGTGAGGATCAAGGATTGTGGTTCAAGGTTTACAGTCCTAGAGGGAAATGTAGGGAGGTTTTTTCATCAGCCTCATCTTGGGTCATGGTGGTGGTGGGTGATTTCCTGCTATTCCCCTGGGGCAGCCTCAGACCTAGGGATTAGGGGTAAGGAGGAAGACAGGGTGTGGTTTACATGCTCTTTCACTTACTTTCCTAGTAAGAATAATTAGGTATTTTCAATATTGTGAAGTCGGTACCTGTCTGTTAACTTTCCTGGTTTCCCTGGAAATGTCACTGGAGGATTATTCAGGGTGGGTATGAGTGATTTTCTCTCATAGCCCAGTGAACTCTGGACACACCCTTTACCTGCCCCTTTGCACCCAGGCTTCTCCCTGGTTATATCCTTGGGAAGGGGTAATACAGTCAGCAGTAGAGTGACCTGGCATTTTTGATATTTTCTCTTCCATTGATGTGAAACAGACTAGGCAAGAATGATTTGGGTGACCCTGATCCAATCTCATTCTCAACTACTATTTTATTGAGTTAGTTTCCTCCCAGTGCTAAAATCCTTTCACGGTGTGTCACAGTGGAAGAAAGAGGAAGGGGGAAGTTAAATTGTTGGCCCTGCTACTAACCACCCCCCCAGCCAAGTAACCTCAAAGGGTATTAAAATTGAATGGAATCTTAGAGCTCCTTTAGGCCAAAAGTATCTGTTTATAGATGAATAAATTGAGCTTCATTGTTGGCAAGGAACTTGTCTAAGGTCATACAGTTTAGTGAGTGGGAAAATTAGGACCCAGGTCTCCTGTATTCAAATTCAGACCTCTCTTCATGAACAGCTAGTATTTCTGTATCTTTCAGCCTGTTTTCTCATTTGTAAATGAAAAGCTGGTACAAAGTGATTTCTAGGGTTCCTTCTGGCTTTGATATTCTATGAATCTAAGAATCAAGATCCTCCAGTATTAATTCTATTAATTTCTATTCTGGAAATATATGGGGAAAGATTTGCCCTTCACCCAACCCTTGTGTTATTATAGAAAGCAAAAGGGGCAGATAATAGAGAAAATGGGCTAGTAACATAATTTTTAATTTGCTTATTCAGTCTTTTCAGGAGTGTCTGACTCTTCATGACCTCATTTGGGGTTTTCATGGCAAAGATACTGGAGTGGTTTGTCATTTCCTTCTCCAGCTCATTTTACAGATGAGGAAACTGAGGTAAACAGGGTTAAGTGATTTGCCCAAGGTCACACAGCTAGTTAGTGTCTGAGGCCAAATTTGAACTTGGGTCTTCCTGACTCCAGGCCTGGTTCTATATCCACTGTGCCACCTAACTGCCCCATTGACATGTTAATGAACTACAAAAAACAAAAAAAACCCTGTTAATTCATTTATCCCTTTATAAGTGTGGAATGGAATGAGAGAAGCAGCTGACTGCCAAATCCTGTCATCCTATTAGGGAGTAAGAAGGGGTTTAGGGCCAAGATGGCTGCTTAAATAGGAGGCAGACCACCCACTCTCACATTCCTACTTCAGTAAAAACCTAAAAATCTAGCCAGAAGCCCATAGGCAATAGGAAAAATGGGCCACCAGCAAAGCTAGTACCAGTCAGGTAACCAATCTGGTCATCTCCCAGTAAAGCAAGAAAAGGACCTGAGATATGTGTAATCTGCAAAACTCTGTGTCCAGAAGCATCCAAGAAAGCCCTAGGGTGGTCTGACAGCCCCACGTGGAGACCAGGAAGTGCCACAGCCACCAGTTCAGATGGTAGCACTCACACCAGGACTACTCAAACCCATGGGTTCCAAGGTGCCTAGCACTCTGTCCTGAGATGCCCTCGAGGGCTCTGAAAATCCAGCGATCTAGACCTCAAAGGTTCAAGGGAACACAATCCAGGGAGATGGAATTCAGCACAAGAACCCAAGGAACTTGGGTGATACCGAGCAGGGCTAACCACTCCAACCAAAAATACAGCAAGGGGTGGGGCCTAGCCATAGCACAAAAGCCCCCCTTCAGGAACTAAGGTGGGAGAGATGAATAAACCAAAGAAGATATTGACCATTATAGGAAACTACTATAGATCTAGAAATGCCCCTAAACGCAAACTAGGAGAGGATAACCCTGAGTAGAGACTCAAAGGAAAAAATGGATTTTCCATGAGAGCTACATGAATACCTAGAAAAAAATGAAACAAGAGGTAAACAAATAAACACTAGCAGAAAAAAATGGAAGAAGAATAAATAGTTTAGAAGGGAAAGTGATAAAACTTCCTCAAGTAACTGAATTCCTTGAAAACCTGAATAGACCAAATAAATCATTAACTATATGAGAAAGGATATGTACAGGAACTCTTCTTGATTGAATCAGAAGGGCCAACACCCTTGCCTAGAACAAGGTTGGCCACACCCCTGGTGGCCTCTTAAAAAATTGAGCTCACAAACTCTAGTGATTCAAGTAAGAGAAGAGACACATAATCTCCAGGTAGACAGAGACAGATACAGTCAGGTATCAGGGAAATAGCTTCAAGAAGCATGACTCCTATCGAATGGCAATCAAGAATGGAGGAGAGGAGCAGACTCTGGAAACCCAGCTGAGCAATCTGCCCAGCAGAGATGTAACATCTTGGGGAGAGCTGCATGAGGGCTCCATGAGGAGAAAAAGGACTTTGTGGTCCTGTAGTACAAGAGTCATAAATTGCCCTGCCTCGTGTTCTCTATGTATGTACTCCATTGTACTCAATTTGTGCCCACTCTTCTCACCTGCTGTGTGAACTTGTAGGAGAATATGCACCAGGTTTGTTGGGGATAAATGTTTTGGAGCTACTGTTCTTATGATTCCATCTTAGGGAATGATTTTTTTCTATGAGTTAATTGTGTCTACTGATTGATTGTCAATGGAAGCCCACCAGTGGAGGCTCTAAAACTATAATAGTAGGATCCCAGAATTCCAAAGTAGCAACAGCCTTTTGGGGGATCTAATCCCCAAATATACAAGTCTGAAGAGGTATCCCAGAGGGTGTGCCATATAAACCAATATAAACATGAGTTGTTACTGTGCATAATGTTCTCCAAGTCTTAAAGCAGATCATCTGAACCCTTTGAATTTGATTTTGAAACTGGAGACCAAGCTGTGCTACTGAGAGCAAAGGCATACTGATAGCAAATGGGTATAGGGGCTACTTATTTTTCCTTGAAAAACATTTGTGGCCAAGACAGATGACTTTGAATTAGAGAGAAGGAGGAATAAAGGGGCAGGATATAGAAGGAGATTAGCTTTAGGAATGAATCCTTTTCTCAATGATTCTTTAAACACATTCTTGTAGTTTGAAAAGTAGTAGCAACTGTTGTGGAAGGCATTTTTGGGAAGATGCTGAGAAAGTCATTAAAATGTCCACATCCTTTGACTTGGAGATTTCAGTACTAAGTATACAGTCCAAGGAGGTGAAAGATAGGGAGAGAGAAAGGTCCCATATGCACCAAAATATTTTAACAGATCTTTTTGCAGGAGCAAAGAAATGGAAACAAAGTAGATGCCCATTGACTGAACAGCTAAATAAATTGTAGTTACCTGATTGTATTGAGATGTTACTGTGCAATAAGAAATGATGACTAAGCTCTTAGTAAAGGCATTTACTAAGATGGCATAGACAGAACAATCATTATAAAACATTCTTACCATAAAGTTGGGGTATACAGCTCCATAAACATGCGCAACATCCATAGGAAGAGTAGAAGTGTGGGAAAACTTTGATGCAAAGTGAAATAAGTAAACCATATACAAATAGGAGAACCATCTACACCATGACTGCAATGATGTCATTCGAAAGAAGAAAAAAGCAAAATGGAACTGAATGATGTATAATTGTTAAAACAAAAACCAAGCTTGGCTCTGAAGATGAGATGAGAAAAATGTATTCCTCCCTTCTTTTCAGAGGTGGGGGACTATGGCTGTAAAACACTAAGTGTATTACTTAGGTGGTGCAGTGCTTAGTTCTACAGAACTACTTTATTTTCTTCTCTTCTTTGTTACAGGGGATAGGTGAGGGATGGGTGAGGGATGGGTGAGGATCTGTTTGAAAATCAAAGTGTTATTGAATGTTTTCCCCTAGTTTGGCCATAATGACTCTTGGCATTGCACTGTAAGGTTGGGAGAACACTGACAGCTATCTTTTCTCTTTTTTTTTAAGGGGGAAAAGAAGGGAACAAGGTATAGCATTCTCTCTGGATGCTCTTCCAACTTGAGCTCATACTGATATGTTGAGTGGAAACCAAGAGTCATGAGCTCCCATTGGCATGCTTCCCATTAACAAAAACCCATTGGGCACAATTAGCTCTTAGTAAAGGTATTTACTAAGATGGCATAGGCAGTGCAATCATTACAAAATATTCTCACTATAAACTTGGGGTATACCGCTCCACAAATGTGCACAAATATGTGCAACATCCACAGGAAGAGTGAGTAATAATAACAGTATAAATGGTAGTGAGGAAACCATGTAGGAAATACATATGCCCAATGCTACTCCTCCAACATTTTCAGGCTTGCAAGTTTTTCTCTACTAACTGAGGCCTCCAAAACCTTGCCCTCTCCAAGAGTCAATTTTTTTTTCTTCTTTTTGCTTTTTGGAGGAGGGAATGCAGGGCAATTGGGGTTAAGTGACTTTCCCAAGGTCACATGGCTAGTAAATGTTAAGTGTTTGAGGCTGTATTTGAACTCAGGTCCTCCTGACTCCAGGTCTGGTGCTCTATTAACTGAGCCACTTAACCACCCCTCCAAGAGTCAGTTTTGATTGCCAGGGCTAACTCTTATCTTGAGCTGGCTCTCTTCTTGGTTGCCAAAGGTTTCACTCCTTGAAGTCATTTCTGGCTTTGAAGGACTACCTCCCTGTGTTTGTTTCCCTCTGGAGAGTGTTTATCTCTGCTTCCTCAACCATGCCTCAAACTCTCTGGAACTGACTCTCCAGCTGCTGGTTGAGGTAAGTCCTTCTGGATGAATATCTCTGCTGCTAGGTGCCATAGTCCTTTGTTCCCTTTCCTAAGAAGTAAAGAGGTGGATTTCTCCTTGACTGATAGTTCTTGCCTCAGCCTTTTAAAGGTCATTCCAATTGTGCTTAATTACTGCCACCAGTAATACTGACTCAGGTTATAAATGCTTTTTTTCATGGGTACTCCTTGCCACTATCACATGGACCAAGGCGCTAATGAAGGTGCTGTATCATTATTCCAAAGTCTTTAGCCTTGAGGTAACACACTTAGCCCACTGGAAGAGGTTCAGGGGAACTCACTTCAGCTCCATTTATGTTCCTTTGGATGGCTCCCACCACCTATAAATATTCCTTGTATATCATGTTGAATATGGTGGGGCCAAAGATCGAGCGTTATGGCAAAAAACTGGAAACTAAGGGAATGCCCATCAAACTAAGGGAATGGCTAAACAAGTTGTGGTATGTGAATGTAATGGAATACTATTGTGCTATAAGAAATGATGAGCAAGCAGACTTCAGAAAAACCTGGAAAGACTTACATGAACTGATGCTGAGTGAAGTAAGCAGAACCAGGAGAATAATGTACACAGTAATAGCAACATTGTTCGATGATCAACTTTGACAGACTTAGCTCTTCTCAGGAATACAATGATCTAAGACAATTCTAAAAGACTCATGATGGAAAATGCTATCCACATGCAGAAAAGAACTATGAAGTCTGAATGCAGATGAAAGTATACTATTATCTCTCTCTTTTTTTGTTTTCTCTTTCTTGTCACTTTCCCCCCTTTGTTCTGATTCTTCTTTCACAACATGCCTAATGTGGAAATATGTTTAATATTATTGTACATGTATTGCCTATATCAGATTGAATGCTGTCTTTGGGGAGGAGGGTGTGGATGGAAGGGAAAAATTTGGAATTCAAAATCTTATAAAAATGAATGTTGAAAACTAAAAATAAATTTTATTTATTTATTTATTTATTTTTTTAAAGCAATTGGGGTTAAGTAACTTGCTCAAGGTTACACGGCTAGTCATTATTTATGCGTGGGTGCTCATTTTCTGAGGCCGGATCTGATCTCGGGTCATCCAAACTCCGAGGCCGGCGCTCTTACTCACTGCGCCACCTAGCCGCCCCTTTAGGGCAATTGGGGTTAAGTAACTTGCCCAAGGTTACACGGCTAGGTTTTTGTTTGTGCGGATTAAGTGTCAGAGGCCGGCTCCGAACTCAGGGCCTTCTGATTCCAGGGCCGGCGCTCTATTCACTGCGCCACCTAGCCGCCCCTAAAAATAAATTTTAAAAAAAGATTTGGTCCTATAGCACAATATTAGAGACTTCCCTCCAGCTTTACATTCTCATAATAATCAGTACACTTTTGGCACAGTTGCCTTATAAGTTTTGAATCTTAACTGAACTATTTGCTTACATTTTTCCGTCTTGTTGTCAAGGATATTGTGTGTTAGAATTTGTCAAATTCCTCTCTGAAATCCATATACTCTGTTCTGGCAGCATCCTCCCAATCTACCAGTCTAGTTACCTTGTCAAAATAAGGCACAAGGTTAGCTTAGCCAGATTTGGTCTTAGTGAATACATGTTGGCTTCCAGCGTGCATCACCTCCTTTGCAAAATATTCACAAACCATCTGTTTAATAATCCATTCTTGTAGTTGGCAAGAACTGACATTACCAGTCTCTAGTTCCCAGAATCTACCAACCTCTTCTCCCTTTTGAAAATACAGACAATTTACACATCTCTGGTCTTCTCAAACATCCTGTTTGCTGGGATTGCTCTGTCCATTTGGTGATTGCATTAAGCTTTTCTAGTGTTCTAAAAAAGTGTTTTCCAAATTCTTTTGAGTGTGTGTTCTATCAGCAAAAGTTTTTTGTGCACATTCCCCAAACAGATGTACATTTACTATTTATAAATTATATACAAGTATTACTACACTAATGATGGTAAATCTTATTATAATTTACATAAAAAGAATGAGATGATGAAATAAGTAACATTTTGAATGAAAAATTATTTAACAGAACAAGAACTTTTTTGTTTTTATTAAATATTATTTATAATGATTTTTTAAAAAGTGAGAGCATTGTGATTGAATATATTTTGTTATTTTAAAAAAAATAATCTCAGTTTAACACTCAGCAATACAGTCATTTGAAGGTTTGGCTCAGCTTGTTCTAGACTTGGGTTTTATTGACTCTTCTTACTAAAAAAAAATGGAGGAAGTTCATCATTGGCTACATTTACTCAATCATCATTTTTCAAACACATCTACCAATTATACAAAGGTTTTGATTGAAGTCTGGCCAGTTAATTCCTGTCTTCTAAATACCGGTTGTTCTGGCAAACTAACTTGAAAGGTGTTACATCTCCATATTTTTATAATCGGGGAGTTCAGAACTGGCTTTGGAAGATTTTTGAAAGCTCTTTGGAAGATTTTTAAACAGGTTAGAAAATTCTGCTTCTAAGGTTTAAAAGTGTTCAGATATGAGTGTGTTTAGAGGTGACATACACCACTTAAACAATCCAGAGAGAAGAAAGCTGATTAACTGTGTAGGTCAGTCAGTCAGTCAGTAAATGTGTAGTAAGTGTATGCTGTGTTCAGGAACTGAACTAAGTTCTGGAGATTCAAAGAAAGGCAAAAAACCAATGCCTCTAGTGGGGGAGACAACATGTAAACAACCATGTACAAACAAGCTATAAACAAGATAAATAGGAAATAATAAGGGAAAGACACTAGAATTAACAGGAATTGGCAAAAGCTTCCTATAGAAGATAAGATTTTTATTGGGGACTTGGAAGGAAGCCAGGGAGGCCAGGAGATGAAGATGAGGTGGGAGAGCATTCCAGGCACAGGGCAGGTGCTAGTGGTAGGTTGCTGGGTGGCATTGTGGATAGAACACTGTGCCTGGAGTCAGGAAGATCTGAATTCAAATGTGACCTCAGACACTTACTAGCTGTGTGACCATGGGCAGATCATTTAGCTGGTTTGCCTCAGTTTCCTCATCTGTAAAATAGGGATAATAATGACACCTACCTCCCAGAGTTGTTCTGAGGATCAAATTGTCAAGCATTTATCACAGTGCCTGGCACATAGTAAGTGCTTTATAAATATTACCTATTATTATCATCTTGAATAAGGAAAAGAAAGGGGACCAGTGTGACCAGCTTGAAAAGTAGGCAGGAGAAACTGTAAGTGTAAGAAGACTGGAAAGGTAAGAGAGGCGGGGCTATATTGTATAATGCTTTGAATGTCAAACAGAAGACTTTATATTTAATTCTGGGGGTGATAGGGAGTTTTTTGAGTAAGGGGTTAACACAGTTAGACAAGTGTCAAATTCTGCAGAGAAATCAAGAAGGATTAAAATTTTAAAACACCATCAAAGTTTTTTTTTCTCTCTGTGTGTGTATCTGTATGTGTGTATGTGTAGGTATGTGTGTGTATATATATATATATATATGTGTGTGTGTGTGTGTATGTGTGTGTGTGTGTGTGTTTTGTAACCAGGTTGCTTAATGTGGGGCAAACCAGCCCAGATTGAAAACCAAGCATGTCAAAGCTCCATGTCAATAAGCAGTAGGAACAGACCCATGAGTAGCTCCTGCACTTCCAGCCTGGGTGAGATGTGGACAACAGCCTTAAAAAAAAAAAATAAATAAAAAATAAAGGATAGGGATTGGATGAAGTCACAATCTGCCATGATATTTAAAAACTAAGCTTCTGTGGCCTCAAAAAATTTAAATATGTCATCTATTAAAAAAAAAACCCATATCGGTGTAGCCTTGTGTTGTGATAGAGATAACATCACAGAATCCACCAACTCCAGATATTTCAGAACTGAGATTCCTGGAAAAGAATTTGCTAAGATTTTGGTGACTGCATTTCTGGGAGAAAGATACTGGAAGAGGAGAAGCTGGGTGGAGAGTATGATAGTTCAGAGCTCTATTTGTCACTGAGCAGACTTCTCAGAATCAAGCACTCTCCTGGGGCACTTCTCTGCTCCTCCCTACAAGGACTCTGAAAGGCGTTGCTGCTGCTACGGTTAACAAGGCAATCATGGAGAGAAAGGCTGCTACCAGGGAATATTGTGCTGACCAGACCAAATCCGGTGAGATGCCTCCCACAGCCTGTCAGAACCAGTTGCCTTCTGTTGTATCTCCAGCTTTGGAGGAGAAAGCAACAACGATCGATTGCCCCATTCCTCCAGAATTTTGCCTCAACTCTTCCTCATGAAAGGAAGGAGTTAAATCAGGGAAAAACTGGATCCTGCTTCATGTAGCAGCACCCAGCACTGACTGTGTTTATTCACAGACTCTCCCTTTCACTCTTACTCATTATTCTTTCTTGGCTGTCACTGATTCCTATTATTTTATAAAGAAAATATTGGTTGCTAAATCTTGTGTATTATCTTCACCTATTGAGTTTGGGGAAGGGGGTGGGGAAGAGGAGGAATGGACAGTTGGGAAAAGTAGGAGGCACTTCTAGGCCCTACTGTGAGGCATAAGGAATTGGCAGACTGATGACTACCCCTTAGAAGAATAGAAAAACTTTTGGGTCACTCTTTGATAATTTTCTTTAACCAAGTCAATGAAATAACCAGGAGGAGAGGTAAGTATAGAGAGACTAATCACCTAAAAATTATACTTCTAGACCAAAAAAATAGGCCCTTTGGGGAAGGGTCTCATTTCTATGTGCACTGTACATGTTTTTGGTCCCTTACATCTCTTTCCTCTTCCAGCAGTGTACAAGTGGGTGAGGATTTTACATTTAGGGAATCACTCTATCTACTGCCTCTATACAAATAATTATGCACTTTAATTATTCTCTCCTTATTCTCTTCACAAATGGAGATATTATCTCCCATATATCCTATTACATGTGGGAGGTAGCCCATTCACTTACATCTGCACACTTAACAATTTTCTAACCTCTTTAAAAAATCTTCCAAATGAAGCATTTCAGTGGAATTTTGAAGCCATTTTTTAAAAAACATGAAAATGATTGACATCAGTGAAGATGGAAATTTACTAGCCAAATCTCAAGAAAAACCTTTGCATAATTGGTGGATGGAAATGAAAAATGAATATGGTAATTTAGTAAGCATTGTCAAGTATATGTTTCTTTCATTTGCTTCTATATATCTTTGTGAAATATCTTTTTTAGCAATTGGTATCCATTTAAACAAGTATCACAATAAAACTGAACTTAGAGCCAGGTCTTCAAAAGACTGTTTTGCAGGATCATAGATTTAGTGCCAGAATGGACATTGGAGATCATCTCATTCAATCCCCTCATATCACAGCTGAGGAAACTAAGTCTCAAAGAGGATGAACAACTTACCTAGGGCCACACAGCCAATAGGTGTCAGAGGCACAATCTGAACCCAGGTCTTCTTAACTCCAAGTACTGAGCTCTATACCATGCTGCCCTCATACTCTCTAGTTTTACAAAAGGTTAAAACAAGATTTAAAAAAATAATGAAGCTTGTTTAATTACATTGCTATCACCAAAACACTATTATTAATGTTTTGGCAAGAACAAAAAGGGCATTTGTACTATTAGTAAATAAAAGCAAATTTAAAATATTGTTTATTTTTTTTACCATATTTTAAATTCTATTTTGTGTACTTTATAATATATACAATATATTAACATAATAGTACATATACATATTTTATAAATAAGTAAATATATATATTAGGGGCATGCTCAAATTTTTTTTCCAATGGGGTATCCAATCAAAAATTTTGGATACCACTCTAATTCACCTGGATGAGGAGACCTGAACTCATTTTTAACTATTTAGAAGCTCTTGTACTAATTTATCTGTCTTTTTTTTTTCCTTTTTGGAGGGGGGAAGGCAGGGTAATTGGGGTTAAGTGACTTGCCCAAGGTCACACAGCTAGTAAGTGTTAAGTATCTGAGGCCTGATTTGAACTCAGGTCCTCCTGACTCCAGGGCCAGTGCTTTATTGGATGTGCCACCTAGCCACCCCTTTTGTGTAACTTTTTATAGGCAAATCATCACTGGTCATTTTTGCTATGTTGCTATATATAAAACTTGCTCTCACCATATATATATCTCCATTCCCTTTGCCATCAATCATAATTTTGAAGTCAGAAACAAATGATAAATTAGTACAAGAGGGGCAGCTAGGTGGCACAGTGAATAGAGCACCCCCAATTGCCCTGCCCTCCCCCTCCAAAAAAAAAAAGGCAAAAAAGGTTACACAAAAGCAATTATCAGAAAAGGCAGTGATTTTGTCATTTAATGAGATTGAAAGGTAGCGGCTATTACCATTTAGTGACAAGTACAAGTACCACCCTGGAACCCTGCAAAATGTCATAAGACCTAGAAGAAGACCTCTAGTAGTTGGGTGGAGAAACAAGGTGGTCTTTAAGGCCCCTTCCTGTTCTCTGTCTACGGTTGCAGAGAGACTTGACAACAGTCACTCAGGATGAGAAAGTATGAATCTGGAAGTTGCAATGGCAGAGTGTGTAGTAGGAGAAAGGTGAAAGGCATTAGGTCTAGAAGGCCTCTAGTGGTTAAAGAGATCTGTTACAGAAGGACTAGTCAGGTTTCATCATAGACATTGCCCATTCACTAAAGTTTACTGTCAAGTGTGTTTGTTTAAATGATGTATTAAGTACTTACTATAAGCCAAGCTCTGGGATAAGCACTGGGAATACAAACACAAAGAGAAAGGAAGATAGTCCCTGCCCTCAGGAAGCTTCCATTCTTAAAGTGAGAGACAACTCATAAATGGGAAGTGAAAGGGGTGAGGTGTGGATAGGACCTGAGTGGGGACTTGGAGAAGAAATCCAGAGAGGCAAGGGCACAGCCAGGAATGGAATGAGCATAAAATTGGCCCAGGAACTTCCTCAAAACGGAAATTCCAAGAGAAATTCACCATACAGAGGCCAGGGTTACAGGATGGAGGAAGCTTCCAAGGGTGAGAAGGCCACAGGCAAAGAAGCATCTTCCAGGGGGAGAGGCTGCTGGATCTAAAGAAGTCCAGAGAATCAGGAGTGTAACAGCAGAGACTACTTCTGCTTTCTTTCTGCCATTCCTTAATCTAACCTTCTACACACCTTGGGTTGGAGTTGGGGTGGGGAGTGTTAGGTGGAGCCTTTTCCTGCCTCATTTTTCTTTTTGACTCAACAGTCTCCTTTTCTCTTCCTCAGCATTCTTTATAAGCTTTAGTTCACTGTGGACTTCAGCCTTACTGACATATTCTCATCATCTGGGTTACTTTTTTTATCCTTCTTTTGCTACTACTTCATCCAGATCACCTAACTAGCTAGTAGTGTAGTCTCCTAACTAGCCTAATACTCTTTTTGTTTCAAGATTCTTTTCATTCAGGAATTTTTGTAAGGAGTAAAAATATGTTGCTCATACCATAGCATAAAATAGGCTCATTTACTTATCAGAAACAGGAGTGGGTCTGAGTTTCTTCCTAAAAGTCAGTAAATGCTCTGCCTGAGTGTAGTTGGCTTCCTCATGATTACTCTAAATGGATGTCATTTATGTGACTAGTTTCCCATTTAATGCTGGATTCACATGGATGAAGGTTCAATGTAAAGTTGTTTTGGATGATTGTAATTTGCCTCATTTGGCTTGATCCCCCTGCCCAGTTTCCTGGGCACTACTAGAGATCATCTAAATTCACTCACATTTGAGTAACAGGTTAGGCAGGAAGCATTTATTGAAATAGAACAGTGTTCAGTTAGAATAAATAGAGTTGCAAAGCAAGGGAATATTTTGATATCTGTTCCCCAATTAATGCCTCTTCATCTTTGATTCCCACTAGAATAGCCCAGGAAAATAGCTTTACTAAGACTAAGTGAATAAAGGTCTCTTGGCAAAGTATCTCTTTCTAGAGCTGAAATCAGGTGAGAAACCTTCAATTATGCATCCTCGATGTTGTTGCTTGAACATTGCCTTTGCCACTATCATTCTACTTTGACCTAGCTCTTAGTTCTTACCATCTGTCTCTTCTTGTTTTGGGTGGCTTCTGAAAAATACTAGAGGTCCTGGGATTTTGGGTGCTGTTACAGTAGCCTTGCTTACCTCTTCCTTAGACCCATCTATTTGCTTATTCAATTCTTCCCATAATTATTCTCATTGTGTCTGCTGTGAACACATTTTCTTAGAACTATGGGCAAAGTGTCACAGGAAAGAGAGTTCTGGCAAATTCTCCCAGTAGATGATCATTCTTTGACATTTTGTGAAATGTAGTTGATTCATCATATAGCCGGTTCTTTCTACATTTATGCTGACCAATCTTGTGATATCACTAGCTATTCTAAATAAACTGTTCATAGCCAAAATTTACCTTTAGGAAGGTGGAGGTTCCATCCTCACCTCAATTAATGTAATCAGAGAAGGCTCAAATATGTTGCTCAAGGAAGGAAACAATTTTAATGGGAGTGATCCCTTTTACCATAAGAAGAATTCTGGCTATGGACTCAAAGAAGAACTTCCATGCTATAAAATGCCAGAAGCTGTGAATTGCCTTTTTTGCCACACATATATCCTACATGTGTGCCTTACTATCATAGTACTCTAAATTTGAGCCTACTCTTTCCAAAGACTTGTGTATTTTTGAGGGAGATGGTTCCTCAAGTTATTTTGGGGGGAAGGGGAATTATTTATTCAGTTGTTCTTCTATAACATTTATTTTGAATATGCAAATTTGTTCCAACTTTGCTGAAATATTAGGGAATGAGCAAAGTCCAACATTTACTTATATGGATTTTGTCTGTGAGAAACAGCAAGAATGATGAAAACTGAACTACCTTACCATAATTCATAGTAGCCCTTCCAAACCTCATTTCCACATGAAAACTTGAAGTCTTTTTTAAGATAAAATCCTTATTACAGTATCTATATTTTTCTCAACCATTAAGAAAACTGTGCTAACATTTTTATTAGGTTCTTATCTTTTTCTAATATATCACTGATAAAGTTTTTGAGTATTATGTTCTAACCTCATTTCCCCCATAAGTCTTATGGTTTTTATTGTGGGTTTATCTATAGCTCAGTGATTTTTAGGAATGCACATGTTGCATTATAGCAAAATTGTTTGTACCAACTCTTCTTACCATATCACCTTAGTAAATGTCTTTGCTAAAAAGCTAATTAAGTCTGACTGATTGTTAATGGGGGCACACACCAGTGGGGGCTCATGAGTGACAGTCATAGAAGTACAGCCCCTCAGGGTTGCCACTAGAGCTCTGTGAGTAGTCTTAGTCAGCCACCCTCTGGGGACTCCAAATTGTAAACGTGAGTAGGATTAGGAGGAGGAGTCCCTACGTAGGTGTTATGCCTTGTTCAACTATTCTTACATATTAAACTAGATGAGAATTTTTTTGTGCTTCAATTTAATTCTTCTGGCTATAATCTTGACCCACTTTGGATTCCACATTATTTTTGAGTTAAGTAGGATCTTAAGAGTTATTTAGTCGGCTCTCAGAGAGATTAAGTGACAATAGCTCCTAGTACAATACCGTATACACAGAAAATACTCAATAAATGTTTGTTGCATAACCTGTGCCCCAGAGCTCCTCAAGATTCTAGGCATTGGATCTACTACTGGGGACTGATCCCAAGATGGTAATTTTCCCTCTTTGGCTCATTATCCCCACCTGGAGTTTCTTTAGAAAAAAAATCTCTAACTGCAGGCTACATTTGGTTTACATCTAATCTACTCCAAATGTGGGTAACAAAATCTAAGCTTCTATAAAAGCACTAAAAGTAGCGATGCATATGGGTAGGATAGCCTTTATTTTACCCCACAGAAAATGCAGAGCACAAAAGACTCAAAGGATCCCATATATAGAGACAGAAGCACATAAAACATTCAAGTATCCCTAGAAGGGAATTGAACTTGATTGAGATTGCCATAGGGTCAACCCTTCTCCTCCCACAAAAGTCTTACATAGTTATCTCCTTGACTTGTAATGTCACCTGTGGTTTGGATTTCTCCTAGAAGGCAGATACTCTTTGGAGTTCCTAAAAAAACGTGATGCTCTGACCATTAGATCTGCCCTGTTCCAGTAATTCCATTGCTCTGCTCTCCATGTAGGTTGCTTCTCAGGGCATGCCTCATCCATCTATAACTAACCTAACTCCAGAATTCCAATGACCATAACTTGACAATCATTAGGCACCACCAGGAACTGGACATATGCCCTGCTGAGGTGTAGCGGCAAACACCCCAATATCCCCAGGGTGACTGCCAACACAGGTTCTTAGATCTGCTTTTCAAAAGGAAAGCAACTCAAAATGGGTTAACAAGCTTACTTTAATCAAACACACATTACCTAGTTCAGGGGAAAAAGGTCAGCACCCTGAACTTCAGAGTTACAGAACTTACAGATCAAACAGACAGGCTTCCAAACTGTCCAACCATTATATCAATACCAAATCACAGTTACCAGAGAGGGAAGCATCAACATCTGGGTTTTCAAAGCCGGGGGCTCTCAACAACGGCTTCCCAGAGTCTCATCTGGTCAAATCACACAACACTTCTCAAAGTGAGCCCCAAAGCAAAGTCTCTCCTCAGGGCTTATATAGCCTTCTCTTGGCTCAGAGAATGTAACAACCTCCTTGACCCACTGCCCAATCACAAAGTATCAAGGTGTGGGCTTTCCTGAAAAACAAGCCTCCCACCACAGGCTCCAGGTGCACTTAAGCTAGGGGCAGGGAAGATCTTTAAATCTGCATTTCCATTACATGAGGATGAACTCTCTCCTTCCCCAATCCTAATTTCCTCCTCTTTCTTAGGAATTGATAATTAAGTTAACATTACCCTGAAGGGCTTGGCAATCCACTGCCCTATGTCTCTAGTAAGAATCCCTGTGATTCTGTGATACAGGTTGCCAAGGCCAAAGCTCTACACCTGACCACAACTCCTAGCACCCTCATGCCCATTTAAGTCAACTCTATCCTTTCATTGTTCCTACCCCATTCTCCCATACCTTTTCATGTCTTCTGAAACCCTTGCTCTGTTGTTTGCAAATGGTCTTTCATATTAGACCTAAGCCTTCTCCTTGGACATTATTTTTTGGAATTACTTGGAAATATATTTTGTTTTTACTTATCTGTGTACAACTTGTTTCTCCCCAGTAGAATGTACATTCCTTGAGGAGAGACTGTTGTACTTTGTTTTGGTACCATCCGCACCTAGAATAGAGCCTGGCAAGTGCTTGTTGTTGAATTGAGCTTACTGGTTGATTCTCTTCCAGGCATCACGATGCACCAGGAAGTCCATTTTTCTCTCAGAAGACCCAATTCCTGAATCATTAGACATGGAAACTCTTGAATTTGGAGTTACTCAAGAGCAGCTCCCAAATTTGGGACTCCCTTCTCAGGTCTGCTGAACACATACATATATGTGTCTGCTTCTGCTATGTACTTCTGCAGGAAAATGTTCAACATTCAGTTTCTATGATCTTTTTAACTAGAAAAACTTATTCTTAAGGTCTCTGTTCTCAGGATTTGGGCCAAGCACATACAACTCCCATGTACCTTTGCCCCAACGCAGCTATTTTCTGTTCCTTGAGTAGAGGAGATTGTGCATGGACATATGCTTCTTCCCTTGACTCCCCTTCCTCCACCTCATCCTTGCCCCTTCCCACTCCAGTCCTACTCTGCTGCTCAGTGATTTCTGAACAGAAAAAGTGAAAAGAAAACCTTAGGGAGGGTGAGCTGGTCTATTAACTCTCTTTCACAGACATTATAATGAAATAGTACCTGCAACTAGAGTCTGTCCTTCGGAATTCCAGTCAATCTTTTGCCTCATTTCTTATCGAGCCTTAATGACTAAATGAGCATTGTATCAGACAAACTGAAACCAGGGAAAGAACTTAGTTTAAAAAAAGCCAAGGACCCCCATTGCATCTGGGGCCATCTTCAGTCATTCTGATCTATGTCTTGCCACTGGACACAAATGGTTCCAGAGAAGGGAGTGAGGCTGGTAACTTTGCCCTGCCTCACTTAAATCTAATTCACTTGCAAGTCAAGATATCACCTTCCTGAGGTCATTCATTGGTCCTCTTTGAGAATGAAGGACAAACAATAACAGTCAATCTTTATCTAGGTGGCAGCCCCAGTCATTGCAAACCAATCAGGATCCATTTCCAATTCTTTGTGAGTTAACAATGGACATGTCTGTGCCATTCTCCATGGGAAAATGTCTCTCAGAGATTGCCAGACATAGCTCCAGTTACATACCTTGTACTCTTATCAAGTTGACAAGAGTGGGAGGTGAGGCAAGAACCCCTGGTCACCTCTTCTTCCAGCTAAATGAATGACTTGAGCAAAGACACAAAACAAGTTAGTGATAGGGCTATGACTAGAAACTGGATCTGCAGCCCACTACTTTCTCCATCACATTGAACTTATTCTTCCTTCATCTGTATTGCTTCAGTAGGCTACATATAGAATTAGGAGAATAATGATCCCTGGATCAACCAAAGGCCAATCCCCTGTCCTATAGATCTTTGGCTGCCTTTTACATGGTGGAATGGGATGTTTAGAGAGGATTAGCACTTCTGGTGTGAGGCCTTATCAAGCCCTTTTCAAGACTGCTCATCTTCCTTTGGTGTCCACCTGTTACCCAACTCTCACCTGTGATTCCAAGAAGCTATAGCATGTGTAGTGGCTACAACCTGGGAAAACTGTCTTGGCAAACCAGCTAACTCAGGATGAGGGTAACCAATAGGCCTCAAAGCTATTGATGAGTTATGGGGATGTCTCTCCAAGCTTATGAAAACTGCCCAGGTGGAAAGGTGTGGAAGAGAACAATTTGTTCCAACATGAGAAAGACAGCTGAGCAGGCACTATGGAGTGCTTAGAAGGAGGCAGACACTGAAGATGCCAAGGTCATCCACTTCGTCTCAGTGGTCTTGCCACTGCTTGATGACTCTGGAAGAGAGAGCAAGGCTAATGACTTTGTGCAACTCTGCTTCACTTAAATCCAAATCACGCCCAAGTCAAGACATTACTCTATGACATCACTGGTTCTCTTGGGAAATGAAGGATGAACAACATGAGGGCATATGTATATGTGTGTGTGTGCTTAAAAATCCACAGACACGGAGAAGAAGCTCTGTTTAGTGAGCTGTCTCTATGACTTACCCCTTGTATTGAACTCACTAGGTAATGTTGCTAATTTTTTCCACATGATTATTGTTTTAAGTACATGAATGATTTTAGGAGAGGAATCAGGATACTAATGTTGTCCTCCATGTCCATGGATAATCTGACAAGAGGAGACAAGCTTAAATTAAAACAGAAGAATTTTTAGCAGGGCAGAAACACTTAGCTGTCAAGACTACCAACCAGAAGAATGAGTGACTGAAGAAGGGTGTGGCTTCTCCTTGTTGATCTTTAAGAAAAGACAACTGTTAGGTCTGGTTTAGAAAGCAACTGATCTCTGAAGGTGCTTCCAGGTCTAAAATTCCTTGATATCCTTATACACTTTTGGTATAGCAGGGTGATGAGAACCCCTGATCAATTTGATGGGTTTCCTAAATCAGCCTGATGGGGTTACAAAATGTCAACCTTTGTCTAGACATGCACCCCAGACACTTGGTGGGAGGACATAGTGAACTACCCAGGGGACTGCCTCCTGATGATTGGTGGACTGAGGCCCAAGTCTTGTTAAAAGAAGATGTTGTGGGAAGGAGAGTCGGTTTTATTTTTCTTTTGATTTCCAGATGAGAGCACTGCCAAGGGCTCTGGGGGATTTCCCTCTCTACCTCCCTCCCAGCCTCCAAAACAGTCAAAACTGCCTCTAGTAAAAGTACATGGAGAGTCTGAGATTGTTGACCCTAGACCTATTGCTGACTGCCTTCTTCTGCCTGTTTCCTTTTCTTAGTAACTAGAGATCCTGAGAAACAGACATTTCTAGCCTTAGGGAATTACCTTGGGGGAAGTTTTAGGTTGGAGAGTAAGACACCAGCCATCCAGAGGGAGCCATTTTCTGAGCCTTAGGTTTCTCTGAGGAGAGTCATCCTGAAGCTGGAGGACTAAGGCCAGATGATGAGGGGCTGGGAGATCTGGGCCTTGCCAATACTCTGTGATAATTACTGTGAAACCTTTGTAACGGTGCAAGTTCAGAATAGGCAATAATCATTCAGCAGTTAAACAAGAGTGTCTTCCCTTTATGGGGGGAGGGGCTACAAGGAGTGGACAGACTGGTAAAGCAGAAAGAATGCTGGGTTTGGGGTCAAAGGATCTTATCTGGCCCCGGCACCTGTGTGAATTTAGGCAAGTCCCCAGACCTCCTGGGGCCATAGGAGGAGTCATTGTAAGTGATGCACTTTAAAATCCTTTCTAACTCGAAATCTACCATTCTGGCTGTCTTTAGTTTTCTCTTTGAGTGTCTTATGGTTCACTCGGTATTTATGGGTTCCTGTGTGCTCTTTGCATCTTAGGACTTTTCTGTGGTGGGGTAGATAAAAAATTGATGCTCAAATTGTACATTGGATGCTGTTGTGAAAGAGGACCTTGTTAATTTCTTGCTTTCTTTCTTTTTGTGAAACACTAGACATGAGCAATACTTAAACTTTGTTTTAGAGTTCCCTGGAGTTATATTCTAGAGGAGAGAGAGAGAGAGAGAGAGAGAGAGAGAGAGAGAGAGAGAGAGAGAGAGAGAGAGAGAGAGAGAGAGAGATGGGGGGGCAGAGAGAGAGAGAACCTGAGGTTTCTGGGATCAGGTCTACCAGGATAAAACCTAGTATACATAAATCCAGAGTCTGAGACCAAGGGTGACGTTGAAAAGGGGCAAGATAGAGCCAGAACCAAAAGCAAGCTCAGAATACATCTGTTTTCATTTTTCTAAACAATCATCTTAAAATGCACTGAAAGAACAGGAAATGACTGTAAGGACTGGGCAGGAGGGTGGGGGAGACTTAGTTCTTGAGCATCTCTCTCTGATTCCCCACAGGAGACATTTCAAACTTATACTGGGATCTCCATCAACAAGAATACCTCCTGATTCCTTTGACAGGCCCTTAGCTAAGCTGGTGTGGATAAGTAGAGTCTGAGGGTCATTTTAGGGATATAGTAAGCTATTGTTCACTGAACTTTACGAGTCCTCAGGACCAACCAGAGATTTGGAGGATAACATCAAGTCTCTGAAGCTTCTCCTTGGTTGTCTCCATACTAAGATAAATGATGGAACATGTGGTCACTATGCCATTATAGGTACCTTTTCCTCTCAGGGGCTACCTACCTCTCCATCCTTATGTCTTACTGAATTCTGATGGGTATATTCCCCTCAGAGTTCAGGGGGAGATATTGAATACAACTAGCACAATGCCACCAATATCTAGTGCAGCATCTTGTACTCAGTAGACATTTAATAAATGTTGAACTTCATTGAATTTTTTCCTTAGAGAGTTTGACAATCAAGCTGGTTTACTTATTTAAAGATATGTACATATATTTATATATGTAACAAGGCTATCATAGATGGGGTGTCATTGTGTGACTCAAAGGGAGGCAGAATAGACATCTCTAGTCTCTACCCCTTAACTCCCTACCCTTCTCTAAGGGAGAAATAAAATATTTCCTGTAAAGGGAATTAGGATTTGGGGCCAGAAACTTGACCACTCTATTTTCCTCAGAGAGGTGGTGCCAGACTAGAATTATCTCTAAATGCTTCCTAAATTATTGTTAGTCTAGAGGATATAGTTTTTAAATTCAAGTTAAACTTCTAGTTGTTCTTCATTAATAGGGAAAGAAGGACCCAAGCATTATATTCAAGGCTTGATGCCTTTCCCACCAAATACCAGTTCCATAATGAACACACATAGCAAGTATTAAAGAAATCCATTTATCTAAATCAATATTAAAACAGAAATCAGAGAAAGTATATGAGAATATACACTAGACAATACAAAGTGAAGGAACTCTCCTGTTGGGAATGAGGTAACTCACTGAACCAAGAGTGTGTGTCCCAGATCTCAACCAAGGAGAAATTCCCTGAGGTTGCTTGAGTAGCAATCCAAGGCAGGTTCATGCTGAAGATTGCCAACTCCCCTCATATCAATTTCTTCCTAGAGACTTTTTCTCCCCTTAGGAACCTGGAGTGGAATTGGCATCATCCATATTCTCTCTCAAAAATGGATGCTAGAGGGGCAGCTAGATGGTGCAGTGAATAGAGCACTGGCCCTGGAGTCAGGAGGATCTGAGTTCAAATCTGGCCTTGGATGCTTTTAACACTTACTAGCCATGTGACCTTGGGCAAGTCACTTAACCCCAATTGCCCTGCCTTTCCCCCTCTAAAAAAATGGATGCTAGAAACTTCTGAAATGACTGTAGAACCTGAAGAGATTTGAACTCAGAGAATGTTGGAAGAAACTTAATCTTTCTTCTTTCTAATTCCAGTGCCCCTCACACAGATGTGAGAGCATTGATCTTCACCAATGATCAGAATCCCATACCAATGGGCTTTGGGATTTAGGTTATACACACACACACATATGTACACACACACACACACACACATATATATATACATATATATATATATACACATATATGTATACACACATATGTGTGTGTAGATACAGAAACATTTAAAATATACTTTACATTTTATTCAAAATAAAGATACACGTTTATTTTGAACTTAACACCTCCCTCCAAGAATTCCCATATACAAAGTCTATACACATATACATATACATTTGTGCTCTACATTGTAAATTTCCATATACAAAAAAAGGATTGTCTATGGTACCAGAAATCTCATACCATTTGTTTTTCTTTAAGTATAGAATAATTTCAACAGGTTGCTTTCACAAGTATCCTGCTTGTGCTTTCATTTGAACCTCCTTCTGTTCTTTGTGGATTAAAAACAAAAAGTTTTAGTTGACCTTTTCTTTTTATAGCACCCCCATTTACTAGTGAGCTAATGCCTGCTGACTTCTTGATTCCATCCACCCTCCTATTACAAGTTCATACTTCCCTTGTAATTTCTTATGAAATACTAATATTACATTATATTCATGTATTACAATTTGATCTGCCATCCCCCCATTGATAGACATACCCTCAGTTTCTAGTTCTTTGTGTTTTTTTCTCTCCCTCCCACCCCCTGCCCTCAAATGAAGTTTACAAAGTGTGCTAGTTGCCACTAAATCCTACTATTTGGGGTTTGGGCCTGTTTTGATTCACAATCTTTTGTTCAAAAACTTCAGAAATTCTCTGGAGTTAGCTGGGAAGCAGGAATGTTCCCCATAGAGCTAGAGACATGACCCAGGCTGGGGCTCTGGCCAGTTCCCCCTTTCGTGGGCCCCTCTGCTGAAAGGGAGTTACATGTTTCTCTCCATCTCATGTAGCTTTAGAAAGACCACAGGCAGCTCCAGAGAAGGGAAGAAGTGAGAAATATTACCATAAATACTACATTTAAAGAACACTCCATTCACGTAGCAGCAAACCCTGGGCTCCCAGAACAACATTATTTCTTATTTAGCTAAGAAAACTTATTTGCCTTTTTGGAGAGGTTTCTAAGGAAGCTGGGTTGGGAAATCATAATCACAGAATGTTCAAGCTACAAGGGGCCTCAGAGATTGGCTAATTCTATCCCCTCATTTTGCAGGAGATTGAGGTCAAAATAACATGGGATGTAGGATGATTTACAGGCTGTTTTCTTTCTAAGGCCATATTTACCCAAGGAGAACATTCTGAGGTGGCCTTATTTCAAGGGACCACTTTTTGCTACATGATAAAAACATACCCAATACCTAAATCTGACTGAAATTTAAAAAACCCCCACAAAATCAAAAGTTCTCATTTTCAGAGAATCTCCATGATAGCAATACTTCTACATTCATTTTTATTTTTTAAATTAATTTTTAATGTATGTTTGACTTTTTCTGGGGTTTACTTATGATTTTATTAGTGTAGGTAATTACTATTATGGAAATTTCCTCCACCAATGCAGGTTGGCAACTGTCTGTTTTTAGAGAATTGTCTCTTAAGTACTATATGCTTAGTACTGAGAAAGTGAGAGGTGAAGCGATTTGCCTATGTTTATACGAAAGCCATTTTGCATATAATTTGAATCTACACATGGTGAATCCAGGTAAATCCAGACTCCAATGCTAGCCCTCTATCTTCTGTACCATAGTGCCTCCTTATTACTAATTCTAATCATAAATTGAACATTTAAAATTATTTACAATAAAAGCTTAATCATGAAGTAAAACTGATACTTTATGGGAAGGTCCATCTTTACTCTGGAGATTTGAACCCCACTGGGTTCACTGGGATGATTTCCTCACTGGGGTGGAAGTGCTATGTTCCTTATGGTTATCAGAGAACCTGAGACTGACCCCTTAAGCTCTGTCTCTTACTATGGGACAGCATCACTCTGTGTGTGTGTGTGTGTGTGTGTGTGTGTGTGTGTGTGTGTGTGTGTGTGTGTATTTAGGAGATAACTCTCTCCTGAATCCAAACTCACCAGATAAAGCTCTTTTTTTTTTAATTGTTATGTTTCTTTATATATATCTTTAGTCACATGACTTTGGCATAATGGAGCCACTTCCTTATCGCAGCAAACAAAACCTTCTGGAATGCTATCTTTTCTCCCCCCAATTTATTTATTTATTTTAGTTTTCAACATTCATTTCCAAAGATTTTGAGTTGTAAATTTTTCTCCTGGTCTTGGAATGCTATCTTACCATGTTTTTAATTAGTATAGAACTAATAAACAGTATTTAATAACAAAGAGAGCCTGTACATTAATAAATAATAAAAGTCTACCTCAAGGCTATTGGCCATCCTCTTTCTTTGACCCTGGAAGTCTCCCCCTCTCTCCTTCCACCCTCCAATCTGTATTGAGGAGTTTTGTACAGTGCCCCCACCTTCTTGAGCAGGCAAAAGAATGTAACAAAGCACACTTCCTCACCATGAGATGTTTGGCTCCCATTTTCCTTAGATACTGTCTTTAGTTGTAGATGTAGCAGTGTCAGGGTCAGAATCTTGGCTCCTTCATGGTTTGGGTGAGGTGATGGGATGAAGGATTCAGGGCAACCTGGAACTCAGGAGGATTGGTGCTTTCCCAGACTGGTTGTCAGTCAGTGGTGGGCACCTCTGACCATATCTGGCCCCATGAAACAGAGTGAGTAGATTCAGCAAGAGTCCAGGTTCCACTGTGTGTCTGTCTATCCTTTATACTCTGACCTTGACCACCATGTTCTGCTGCTGCCCTATCAGGTTGCTTCCTCTCTCTCTCTCCCCCAACCCAAAGCCCTTGTTGTTCCTTAAGCAAGGTGTGGAGGGATAGCTACAAAGTGAGGTGTATTACAAAAATATACTTTAAAATGATAATTATTAGTTCTCTTTCCATCTATTTCTGTTCTTTTACATTTGTTTTATTTTTAAAAGTTTTGTTTTTTTGTTTGTTTTTACACCATACTTATTTACCCTTAATCCTCTTCTGCAGTGAATTTTTCCTTGTAATAAAGAACAATATTTAAGCAAAGCCAACTGACATAAGAACTCAAAATCTACGAATATGTGGCAGGGATTGGATTGGGCCTACAGATGCCATCTATGAAAGGCTCCTGGAACTCCCTTGGCAGCTCTTGGGGACACATGTGGTTCAATGCTGAAGAGACTGTCATTTTGGTGTGGATGGTTCCTTGGTTGTCTCTACTTCTGTACCCTCCAAACAGGTAAAAGGAATGGGTTCCATGTATGTTAAAAAGAAGAGTCAGCCTACTCTACCTTTCTCTTATTTTTCCAGCCCAATATTTGTGGCAAGTTGCTCTCTTTCCCTGTTCTACCTGTGAGGAATGGAAAAAGGGCCACTTTCCCCCACTCTGGCAATATGGTAGCAGTACACACATGGAAGTTAGGACACATGCTTTGGATTAGGTGAGTCTGAACCTGGACCTTGGGCCCTGGCCTGACTTTTCTGCTTTGTTCCTTTCTTCAGTATAGGTGACAGAGGAATGGTCCTGAGATGCCCCTTTATAGCCTTGCAGGTAACCTTGTGATTTGAAAATCTGGGAACTCACTCAGATACAGCTGTACTTTGGGAAGATGACCAGGCAATTACAAAAATGCTTTTTAGGAAAGGTCCTGGGCACCAATAGGGGGATGAACCCAAGTCATCATCGGGCTTACCATAAAATATAGAAATGTAGGGAACTGTTTAGACAAAGATGAACTGCCTGTTTAGTAGTCCTGTAGATGCTTTTTGATATGGTGTTTTAAATATCACTCTTCCAGGAGAGTATAATAATTGTTATAAGTTAGTGCTTGCTTAATTTTCATCAATGTAGGCTTGTGAGTTTTTTGCATTTGGCATTTTTGTGTAGAGGAAGTAAATACCTGATCTATAGGGGTGTGTGGGGGGGGCATTCAATGAGGACTAACACCTCTAGTGAGAGGGCTTGCCTAGACCTTTTCAGGACTGCTCACCTGCCTTTGGTGTCTACTTGGCACTTAGCTCACCTGTGGTTCCCAAGAAGCTTTGGCAGGTTCAGTGGCCACACCCTGGTAAAACTGTCTTGGAAGATGAGTCAAACCAGATCGAGGGTAACCAATGGGCCTCAAACTCATTGATAAGTAAAGGAGATGTCTGCTTCAAGCATATGAAGATTTTTTTCTGGCAAAACGGGTGGATGAGAACAATTTGTTCCAACAGCCATGGAGATGGCTGAAGCAGGCACTGCGGAATGCTTAGAGCTTGGTTAGACTTTGAAGACACCAAGGTCATCCAGTGTATCTAGGGATATAGCCATCTGTCTTGATTTTTGTCTTGCCACTGGACTTTGATGAGTCTGGAAGAGTGAGGCTGATGACTTTGTGTGACTCTGTCCTATGGCCAAAAAACATTGAACCAAACCTGAGCAATAAGTGATTACCTTCGGAGGCTTGCAGTGGGGGACTAGACCAATCAGAGCAAAGGAACCTAATGCTTTGCTCTCAAGGGCAGACTCCCACAGAACTAAACTTAGTCTGAGTGCATGGTCCAGAGCTGAGAAGTAGCCCTTTAATGGAGAACAAGGGAGTGAGTGTCCCAGATTCACTGAGCCCAGGAGTGGTTATTTGGGTTGTTACAAATGTATGATCTATCATCCACAATGACTGCATCTGATAATATATACTGTGTTCCACATTAATAACTCTACTTGTCAGTCAGTCAAAAAGTTTTAATTAAAAGCTTACTTTGTTCCATGCATTGTGCTAAGCCCTGAGGATCCAAGAAAGGCAAAAATGAAGTCCCTGCCATTAAAGAGCTCACATTTGACTGGGGGAGAAAACATGCAAACAATTATATATAAGGTATAATATGTACATATAGGATAGATGGAATTAATTTCAGAGGGAAGACCCAAGCAGTGGTGAGGTAGAAGGTAGAGGAGGAGTAGGGATTGGAAAAGCCCTTTTGCAGAAGATCTTCTTGAAGGAAGCTAGTGAAGTCAGGAGGCAGAGGCAAGGGAAAAAGCATTCCAGGTATGGGGAAATACATGCCCAGGGAAAATACATGGAGATGGGGCCCATGTACAAGGAAGAGCAAGGCAGTCACTCTATGATGGATCGTAGAGTATGTGAAGAGGAGTAGACTAAAAGAAAACTGGAATAGTAGGAAGGGGTCAGGTGTAATAGTAATGAAATTTGAAGATCCCTTTGTATTGCTAAGCAAACAGGTACTTAGCACCTAGTTTCAAATTAAGCCTCTATAAAGAAACAGGAGGTATGAACCCCTGTTGCTGATGTAACAGGAAGGAGCTTAACAGGGAGGAGCTATATCATATATAAGGAAGAGCACAAGCTGGATAGTCAGAATTTCCTGGGATAAGCATCAAGGAGCCAGAGCAGCTGCTACTGGGGTGGGGAGAGAAAGAGAGAGAGAGAAAGAGGGACAGAGGGAGAGAAAGAGAGAATTTTTCTCAGTGAACATCTGGAGGCTGGGCTGCTACTCCTGGATTGAACTGAGAATTGAGAACTGAGAAGAGAAATGAGGACTGAGAACTGACACAGAACTCGGACTTATGGTGGCAAAACTTGAAATTGTGGTGGCAAGACTTCCAAAGGCCATCTGGAGTTGCTGAAGAGTGAGGAAGCATGTGGTACCGGTATTTTATATGTTGCTGTGGCTTTGTTAATGTGTATAAATGTTATTATGGCTTTGTTAAGCCTTGTCTTCCCAGGAACAGAGGCTGTGAAGGATTTGGGGCAGACTGGATGCTGTGAGTTTCAGTGTGGAGCAGGAACTGGACAGAGAGCTGGACAAGGAACTGGGAGCTGTCTGCCTTTGAACTCAGATGGCAGTTGGTTAGATTTGGGTGGGAGCTGGGACCATAGAAAAGGAGCCATGGAAGCTGAAAGCCTGCTTCGAGTCAAGATGAAAAGACCTCTCTGTGGGTACTGAGTAGTGACTGATGAAATTGTAATTTACTTGTGACCTACAAGTAGATGGCTTTTGTACTTTCTACTACCCTGTAAGAGGGTACTGAGTAGTGACTGATGAAATTGTAATTGTACCACATGGGTGGAGGATTTTGACTTTTGTACTTTGAGTCCCTTAAGGAGGCAAGTCTCCTTAAGGATGATTGAATGATTGAGGTACTAAATGATTGAGTGACTAAATGAATGGGCTTTGCTTAAAACTATGTGACCACTGGTGAAAACTATGTGGCCATCTTAGGGTTAAGTTGTGAACATTGTGAATGAATGTACTTTGTTTTCTGTGAATGTTTTGCTCTGATTTGTTAATGAATAAATAGAGAGTTCACTATACTGTATAATAAGAACCTTGAAGCTGTTCACAGAAGCAGTCCTCTGGAAAGCTGCTCATGCTTGGCTTTACACCAGGTAGGGAAGGGTTTTAAAGGCTAAAGGGAGGATTTTATATTTGATCCTTGGTGACTCAGTGGATACAGCACTGGGCCTAGAATAAGGAAGACTCATCTTTTCAAATCTGGCCTCAGACACTTACTGTGTGATCCTGGGCAAATCACTTAACTCTATTTGCCTTAGTTTCCTCATCTTTAAAATGAGAAGAAGAAGGAAATGGAAAACCACTCTAATATCTTTGCCAAGAAAACTCCAAATAGGGCAATGAAGAGTTGGACATGACTGGAAATGACTGAGTAACAACAACAACAGAGGTAAAAGGGAGCCACCAGAGATTATTGAGTAGGGGGGAATGACAAAGTTCGATCTGCATTTCAGGAAAATTACCTTGGCAGCTGAATGGTAGATGGATTAGGGTGGGGAGAAATTTGATGCAGAGAGATAAACCAGAATCCTATGGTGTCTTGGTGTGACATGAAAGCCTGTGAGTGTGTGACTGTGTGAGTGGAAAGAAGGGAATGTTTAGGAGAGGTGTTATGAAGGTTGAAGCCATAAGAATTCACAAGAGATTGGATATAAGGGATGAATAAGAGTGAGGAGTTGAGGGTGACATTTAAGGTGGGAGCTGAGTGATTAGGAGGATGATGGTACCCTTAGCAGTAATAGAGAAGTTTGGAATATGGAAGAGTTTGGGAGGAAAGATAATGAGTTCTGTTAAGTAGAGATGCTCACAGTATATCCAGTTTAAGATGTCCAAAAGGCAGTTTATCCATAATGACTACATCTGATTGTGTATACTGAATCCTACATATTTTATGTAGCTTCTAGCTCTCTAATGAGAAGTTGTGTTTCCAAATCAGTTTTCTAGGACCAGATTGTTAATTATAATTCACTGGAGTTCAACTGCTTTTCAGCCTGTCGTTGTTCATCCTTCAGTCTTGAAGAGGACCAGTGACATCAGAGGGCTGATGTCTTGACTTGCACATGAAGTGAATTTAAGAGAGGCAGAGCTGCACAAAGCTGGCAGCTTCACTCTCTTTTCCAGAATTATCAAAATATAGTGGTAGGCAAAAGTCAAGATGCCTGGGATACAGTGACGACCTTGGTGTCCTTGATGTCTGACCAGACTCTAAGTGCTCCACATGGCCTGCTTCAGCTGCCTGTTGGAACAAATTATTCTCACCTTGAATTCTGTCAGCAGAAGTCTTCGTGTGCTTGGGGTAGACAACACCCCCTAACTCACCAGTGGGTTTGAGGCCCATTGATTACTTCCAACCTGGTTTAGCCCATCTTAGCAGACAGTTTTATTGCTCATGCTACAACTTCTTGCAGCCCCAGGTGAGTTGGGTGACAGGTGGACACCAAAGGTTGATGAGCAGCCCCGAAAAGGGCTTGGTAAGTCAGAAGTGCTAGTCCTCCTTGAACATCTCTAAACACATTGTTTAAAAGGTACATTTATCACAGATATATTGCCTAGGCCTCCCCTTAAAAATAAATAACTCCTACCTAGGACAAGAATCAATTCTAGTGCCTTTAGATTGAAACCAATGAGTCATGTTAGGGAGATTTCATGTGAGATTAATCTGGGGAGTGTGGAGTCAAGAGATGAGGTCAGATCTCAAAAAGAGGCAAAAGACATTCCCTGCCCTCAAGGAGCTAACAATCTAAAGAAGACTGCATTTTGGCAGTACTTGAAAGTTGTATACAGCTTTCAATTGGTGGGAGGGGCAACTCATGGTAAGGATAAGGAAGACCATCCACTCAGTTCTTGCCTCCTCAAGAACAATGGAGCAGTATCAAGGCAAAAACTAGGTAGAGTCCTGCTGATATCTCCTAAAACTAACCACAGTGGAAGATTCCATACCTCTCCAATGATAACGTCCATTTTCTTCTTTTTCATGAATTGAAACATAATAAAGAATGTCTACCCTTGGCTAAACTTTTGACTTCAGGAAGTACTTTCAAACTATTGGGGTGGAAAGTTTGGAACTGGTGCCAGGACTCTTTTCCTGGAGGTTTCTTCCACTGAGGAAGCCCTTTCTGGATCCTTCCTATCAGAAGGCAAGGGGACAGGATGACCTCTATCTACAATGTTCATTCAGAATGTATGGGGAAATTCGGGGAGTTTTGGTGATAAGCTTGAATCTCCCAAATCAAGGTTGTTAGTTGCTGTCCTTCATTCCTGAAGAGTATCAAAATGACATCACTATGCTAGAGTCAAGTTTCAGTGTGTCGGCCTGTGGCTGATCAGACCAATACAAACTCACAATGTTCTACCACAGGTCGGGCACAAATAGTCCATGTGAACATTTGGGGTGGATTCTCTAAATTTGAGCATCTTGTGTTTCTCTTGAGCTATTTCAATTCTGTTGTACTCATAGAGCACACTACCTTTTCTGATGTGGGCACATCATGTTGAGTGGTCCTGTGGCAGTGTCTCCCATGTCACACAATTATATAAAAAGTCATAGTGCCCAAGTATGGAAATTATTGTAAGGTGACATATAAGTGTATAGGATCATATCTAAAGGCAGCTAGGTGTCGCAGTGGAAAGAAGAGTCAAGAACACCTGAATTAAAATCCAACCTCAGACATAAGGTATATGATCCAGGGCAAGTCACTTAATTGCTGTTTACCTCAGTTTTCTATATCCATAAAATGGGGATAATACCTCCCAGTGTTATTATGAGGATAAAATGACATAATATTTGTAAGGTGCTTTTCAAACCTAAAAGTCCCATATAAATGCTAGTTTTATTATTTTCTTTGAGATGTTTAAGAACAGGAGGGATCCCCCATCAGCATGATATGGTTGTCCTTTTAATAACTAGCTAGATGACCTTTAGACAAATTACTTCTCCCCCTACTTCAGCTGTTCTATGTGTAAAATGGGCATAGTTCACTCCAGGATCTCTAAGGTTTCTATCTATGCAGGGGGATAGATGAGATGACCTCTTGGTTAATCTCTTTTCTAGTCTCTTAGTGCCTCAGAAAGATTTAAGTAATCCCCCTTTCCTCAGAAACTATTGGAAAAACCTCAGGACAGGCCTTTTGCTCCTTGTAGACACAACACCCACCCCTGAATATTTTAAAGGCATCTATGTTCGTTCTTAAGGTCTCTAAATTATGTATTTTCTGTTTTCCTTGGCTCTGATCAAAAAGGCCACATCATTTTTTTTTTTTTTTTTGCTGAAAGCTAAGTTCTCTGGGTTAAACACTATGGCTTCTTTGCAGTAGAAATGGTTGTTTTTCATCTTGCCCTTTTCCAACCAAATTATTTACTGAACTGCTCTCTCTCCTGGTGTGTTTTCCTTGATACAGAAACTAGTTTGTCAGGGTCTCTCTCTGTGTGTGTTTTTCCTACTGGAAAGGTATATAGCAAAAGTCTTCAGTTCCTGATACATGAAATAAGTATAAATGGTGATGACTAGATCACCAAACTCACCCTTTGATCGAAGGGTTTGAGAGAGAGAGGGGAAAGAAGAGAAAAGAGAGTAGGGGGAGGAAAGGAAGGAGAGAGAGGAGGAAGAAAGAAAGAGAGGAGGGAAAGAGAAAGAGAGGGAGGGAGGGAGAAAGAAGGGGGAGAAAGGAGGGAGAGAGGAGGGTGAAGGAAGCAGGGAGAAAGGGAAGGAGAGAGAGGAGGGGATGAGAAGAGTGAAGGGGGGAAAGGGGAGGAGAGGGAAGGAGAGGAGGAGGAAGAGAGGGAGGAAAAGGGGACAAGGAAAGAGGGAGCGATGTGTTGGCAGCTGTAACACTTTTTACATTGTGCAAACCTCCGAGGCTCTTAGAACACAGTGAGCTTTGCGAGGGGCTCCTCCTTTCCCTCTGCGTGAGGGAATATAAATAACTGCTGGTGGGATTGGTTTGGGAACCAAGTTGTACTGAGCCCGAGAGGCAGCAAACTGGGATCTCTTGGAGCCTTCAGCTCGACAGGGGAAAAGCAGTAGAGATGAAAATAATGTCGAAGCCCCCCAATTCCCCTTTCTGCCCCCCTCCTCCACCCTCTAACCCTTCTTTCCCTCTTCCCCACCTCCTTTCTGTTGCTTTTTTCTTTAGCGCTTTCTGAATGAATGCTCTGGCCCGCCCCCTCCCCTCCAGCCTGCAACCCCCCTCCCCCAGCTGGTGCCTCTTTCTTGGAATTTCTCTCTGCCAGTTGGAGGCCAAAAAGAGGAGGGGGGAAGCAGGAGGCGGGGGGAGGGGGGGGAAGCTTTCCTGCAAATCACATGATTTTGCCCGCTTATATAAATCACAGCTTGTTTTTCTCAACTGGCTGGAGACTTAAAGGTGCAGTGTCTCTTTCTACTCCACTGAACCCAGTTGTATCCTGGGGCGACTCTGGATCCGAAGTGAGCAGATGTGGAGGTCCTTTCCACGCTGAGGTTACCCAGGATCCTGGTGTCGTTAGAGCTGTTTCTAACTAGGGCCATCTCAGCCTAGCACGGAATCCAAAAAAAGGCCCCTAAGATGTTTACCCTCGTGTAAACACAGAGACCTGAGTCTGAGCATCTCCCCCAAGGTAACTGAAGTGCTTCTAAGGTCCCGCCCACCTGGGGCTGGTCCCACCCACCCAGCCTCTGCCCAGGAGCTCAATCCCCTGATGGCTGAGGTTACCCTCAGTTTAGCTGTTCAGCCTAGAGGAAAAAGAAATGATGGAGGAGTGATCGATGCCAAAAACAAGTCTCTGGGACTGATGTAAATCATTCCAGAGGAGCCAGGGCTTAAGGCCTCTTGTTTGCGACTGATTTCGTGCAGTCCAGGACCCAAGTGAAATCAACAAATATTTGTTAAATGCCTACTATGTGTGAGCCGCCGTAGGAGGCTCTGAAAAATGAACAACCACCCCAAATGTCTGTCTCTAAAGAGCATTCGGTGTGGGGGGGGGGGGACGGAGAGTTAAATAACAGTTTGAGACATTCATAGAGGACATATAACAAGGCAGAATAGAATTAATTGCTGAAAGAACATTACTAAGAGCTAGGACGTGGGGAGGAAGTGGTGTGTGTGTGTGTGTGTGTGTGTGTGTGTGTGTGTGTGTGTGTGTGTGTGTGTGAAGTAGACTTATCACGCAGATTGCTTTGAGAATTTTGGGAGTTGGAAGGGGCAGAAGCATTCTACATTTTTTTTTTTTTGCCTTTTTTTTGAGGGCAATTGGGGTTAAGTGATTTGCCCAAGGTCACAGGGCTAGTAAGTGTGTTAAGTGTCTGAGGTCGTATTTGAACTCAGGTCCTCCTGACTCCAGGGCCGGTGCTCTATTCACTGCACCACCTAGCTGCCCCCAGCATTCTACATTTTACAGGTGGGGAAAATGAAGAATGAAGAGGTGGAACTAAGTCTCACCTGTCAATCAACCAATCCATAAACATTTACCAAATGCCTACTATGTGCCGGGCATTGTGCTAAGTGTTGAGAATACAAAAGGAGGCAAAAGATAGCCCTCAAGGAGCTTACATTCGAATATAATAGTAAGTGGCAGAGTTAGGATTTGAATCCAGGTCTTCTGGCCTCAGATTCTGGACTCTTCACTACAGCTCTCTGGTTTTTAGCTTCCTCCTCTATAAAATGATGGGGTTCAGGGCAGCTATGTGGTACACTGACCCTGAAGTCAGGAGGACCTGAGTTCAAATCCAGCCTGAGAAACTTGACACTCAACTAGTTGTGTGACCTTGGGCAAGTCACTTAACCCCAATTGCCTTGACTTCCACCCTCCAAAAAAAAAAAATAAAATAATGGAGTAGGATTAGAATCAGGGGTGGGGAATCTGTGGCCTCCAAGCCACATGTGGCCCTCTAGGTCCTCAAGTGCAGCCCTTTGACTGAATCCAAACTTCATAGAACAAATTCCCTAAATAAAAGGATTTGTTCTGTAAAAGTTGGACTCAGTCAAAAGGCCACACGTAGGGACCTAGAAGACCACATGTGACCTCAAACCTTCAGGTTCCTTACCCCTGATTGATTGATTCTTAACTCAAACTGTAGTAGAGTGGTAGTAGAGGAAAAGGAAGTAACAGAAGTGAGAGACATTGAAAGCCTTAGTAGGATGTGGTGACTCATTAAAAATCAGGGGTTCTTAACCTAGGGTTTGTGAACTTGTTTTAAAAACTATTTTGATAACTGTATTTCAAAATAATTTATTTCATGAATTTGAAAGTCTTAATCTGAGAAGTAGTCCATAGGCTTTACCAAACTGATGAAGGCAGGGTGGTGGTCCATAATACAAAAAAAGGTTAAGAATCCCTGCACTAGATAGTGGGGGGGTGGGGGGGAGGGTGAAGGAGGAGTCAAAGATGACTGACATTTGAGCAATGCTCTCAAAAACAAATTTCTGGCAACAGAGACACAGAGGATTTGGATGAGTTGACTAGAGAGACTGATGTGGCTACATGGAAACTTCATGCATAGATTTTAGAAAAAAGTCATGTACAAGATACAGAAGCTAAGGCAAATAGCTGGGAATGACTATCAAAGAGTACTATGGTTATTATAAGAATAACGTCAGCAGTGCAGACGTTAAAAAAAAGCCAAGGCTTTCTATGAATCCACAGGACAATAAAAAGATAATAATAATATAAATAGCAAGCATATTTATGTCTCTCCAAGGTTTGCAAAGTGTTCTGTAACTATTAAATTATTTTGTTCTTTTTGGGGGGGGAGGGCAATTGGGGTTAAGTGACTTGCCCAAAGTCACACAGATAGAAAGTGTTGTGTCTGAGGCTGGATTTGAACTCAGGTCCTCCTGACTCCAGGGCTGGTGCTCTATTCATTGGGCCACCTAGCCACCCCATATATCATTTTATTCTTATGACAATCCTGGGAGGCAGGTGCTATTATTAATCTCCATTTTGCAGATGAAGAAACTGAGGCAGATAAGTTAATTGACTTTTCCAAGTTCACAGAGCTAGTAAGAATCTGAGGCTGGATTTGAATTTAGGTCTTTCTGACTCTAGGTATAGATATCTATGCGTAATTCCATAAGGCCTTGATTAAGGAACAGCCCAACAAATTGTGGGACATGAATGTGATGTAATTATTTTTATGACATAAGAAAAGATAAATAGGGCGGCTAGGTGGCGCAGTGAGTAGAGCGCTGGCCCTGGAGTCAGAAGGACCTGAATTCGGTTACTTAACACACACAGACAAAAAAAAACCTAGCCATGTGACCTTGGGCAAGTTACTTAACCCCAATTGCCCTCCAAAAAGCAAAAGCAAAAAAAAAAAAAAGATAAATAGGAGGGATTCAGAGAAATATGGGAAGACTTAAACGAACCCATGCAGAGTAAAGTAAGCAAAACCAGAAAAACACTATACATAAAGACTGTTTTGTTCTTCATTCTTGAAGAGGACCATGATATCAGTAAGTAAAGATTTATGGAAATGCAGATTTGAAGAGCTTCCCTGCCCCTAGGCCCTTTGATTGGCTTAAGAGACTTTGACTTAAGTGACTCTGAGGACCTTCCTTGATTTGAAAATATACTCTGCCCCCTAATAGGCTGAATGTGGTCACATGGAGCCTGTGGTAGGAGGCTTGGTTTTCAGGAATGCCCACACCTTGATGCTGTATGATTGGGTAGTGCGTCTAAAGAGTGGTTACATTCTCTGAGCCAGAAGAAGACTATATAATCCCTGATTTGAGGCTTTGCTTTGGGGCTCACTTTGAGAAGTGTTGTGTGATTTGATCAGATGAGACTCTGGGCAGCCGTTGTTGAGAGCCCCCCAGCTTTGAAAACCCAGATGTTGATGCTTCCCTCTCTGGTAACTGTGATTTGGTATTGATATAATGGTTGGACAGTTTGGAAGCCTGTCTGTTTGATCTGTAAGTTCTGTAACTCTGAAGTTCAGGGTGCTGACCTTTTTCCCCTGAACTAGGTAATATATGTTTGTTTGATTAAAATAAGCTTGTTAACCGATTTTGAGTTGCTTTCCTTTTGAAAAGCAGATCTAAGAATCTGTGTTGGCAGCCACTCTGGGGATGCTGGGGTGCTTGCTGCTACAGTCACCAGCCTCACTATCTCCTCCAGAGCCATCTGAGTCCAGTGGCAAGATATAGATCAGGATGACTGGAGATGTAAACAAGTTAGCTTTGAGTAATGATCTCTGGCAGTAGAAAAGAGAGCCAGATTTGCAGGAAGAACTTGGATCCTCAGTCCCTCTTTACCTTTCCTCTTGCACCTCTTAGATTGCAACAAGCAAAAAGAAACTTCTTTTTTCCTCCCTTCTACTTTCTCCCCTCTTATTTTCTCCTATATTCCTTTCAGTAATGACTTCTTATAGATTAATTACTTTGAGTTTATTTCTATTTTTCTTTTTATAGTTATTCTGTATAAGCATAATTCTTATCTCCCCTATTAGAATATAAACCCCTTAGGAAGAAGTATTGTGTATTTACATCTTTAGTACCCACCACAGTGCCTGACATTTAATAGGTGCATGATAAATCTTTGTTGATTGATTGATTAGAAGTTAGGGGGACAGAGAACTGGACCTGGAGTTGGGAAGACCTGAGTTCAAATCCAGCCTTAGATTCTTACTAGCTGTATGACTCTGGGCAATTTCCTCATCTTTAAAAGAACAATAACAACAAATGAGATAATAATTGTAAAGTGCTGAGCACAGCTATATAAATGGTAGTTGCTGTTTTTATTATTATTAATGGACCAATGTTAATCTGTGGGGTGGTTTTTGGAGGGATTATGCAGGGATTTGTTTTTCACCCTGTTTTAATATTTAAGACATTAAATATTAAATCATTCATACAAATATTTTTAATACTTTTGCTTGGATGATGGTATAGATGTCAAATGTATCAACTTTTTCATGATGATAGGCAGCTGGCTGGGGCAATGGAAAAGCTAAACATTTGGATGAGAGAATGGAGCCCAAAAGCATTCACAAGAGCTTAGAAAAATGGGCTGAATTTAATAGCAGGAAGTTTAATAATAAGAGATGAAAAAGTCTATACTTATGTTTAAAAAACATTTACCTTCAGTGTTTAGGTAGGATAGCGTGGTGAAAAGACTAGATTTGAAATCAGAGCTCCACAACTTACTACCTGAGTGATCTCACACAGGTAACTTAACTCTCCTGAGCTTGAGTATACACACACTCACACACACATACACACACACAATGAGGGAGGTAGACAAGTTAATCTGTATAGTGAATTGTAGAAGATTAGTAACTCATTAACTGACTTAAAAGCCCTGAGTCCCTCATCCTTCACAGAGCAGGCATGTATCATATCATACTAAGGGCAAAGGAGAGGCATAGGGTGAGTGTAAGTCATATGCAACATTGAACAAATAAGGAAATGAGTATCATACACTAGCTCTAGCAGACCCAATTCTAGAGATAAGATAAATTGTATCTCTATGATCATAAATTTCTCCGGCCCCATTGTTTCTCCTAGAGGTGCCTTGTATAAGGCTGTCCTGGGAGGAAACCATCCAGCCGCACTTTGGGGTATAAAACTTCTCCTTTGAGGGAGAAGTGGACTGGTTCAGCACAGGGGCAAAGGCCTACATTTCATCATATATCTTTGACCAGTGTTATCTGTAGTATGCCATAGAATGTAGGAAGTTGAAACTTAGGGTTGGTTATATATGCTAAATGGCTCTGCCACTTCTGGGCTAGTGAAAATGGACCACAGGGTTTCTGATCTCCATATGGTCCTTTGTATTCTTCAGTAAATGTCTTTAGCTTGGTAAGTTTCTATTCTAAGTTGCTTCTTGCACTTTGAAATTCAACAATTTTCTTTCAAGGTCATACAAGCTCTAAGGTACCTCCCAACTTTAAATCTTAAGGTCTTTTGATATTTGAAATTTCTTTTTGATATTTGATATTTCAATGGGATGTGAAAGACTTGACCACAGCAGTTTGTGGGGGAAAGAGCTAAGGTTTTCAGTGAGTTGAAGGTCATTAGTCAACAGTATTACATGGTAAACAAAAAAAAAGCCAAAGAAATCCTAAACTGTGGAGTAGGATGGGAGGGTAACCCCTTACACACATCCTTTTTCTTCTCTTACATGTACAGGTTTCCAGAATTAAATATAAGTATGCCTTACTTACTTACTTACTTACATCTCCTCTCAGTTTGCTGTTTGACTTATTCCCTTATTTAATCTTATCATCCTGAGTTTAAGAGTAATCTGGGGATATGCTTGTATATTTTCTCATTAATTAATACAAATTTAATACATCTCTCAATACTCAAACCCAGAGCCCCCACCTCAGTTAATCAACTGTTATTTATTTAATAATCTGAAGAAATCTACTTTCCCAGTAGTAGCTACTCTTGTCTCTATATCAAATCCCATAATCTCTTAAGATTAAATTAATATTAAAATTACTGAATATATACTGTATTAACAAAGAAACCAATAATAAAACAGATACAGATAATTATATACAATCTTTTTTTTTGCTGTGAGAATGACCATAGACCCTCAAACTCTGATTGTAATTGTAGATGACTTCTCATCCCTTCTGGAAACATGGCCCCACACCATTCAATTAATTCAGGATAATAAAAACTTTTTCCCAAAATCCTTTTTGTCTTCTTCACAAAATAAGGGAGTACAGTAGTTTCATAAGAAAGATGGTACCTTTATTTTCCTTCTTTATTTTCTTTAGTTTATATTAAATCATAACAAGAAAATGGTTTAATCTTTCCTCCTCATCACTCTTATAGTATCTTTCTAGACTTTTCATAAAAATTATCTTTATAATGTTTCTTCATAAAATAAGTTAAGAAAATTCTAATGAGAAAGAAAATTGGGCAGGTAGGTGGTACAGCGGATAGAGCACAGGGCTTGGAATCAGAAAGACTCATCTTCATGATTCAAATTAGGCTCCAGAAACTTATAAACTATGTGACCCTGGGCTAGTCACTTAATCCTGCTTGCCTCAGTTCTTCATCTTAAGTGATCTCTTCTTAATCCCCTAAGTCAGTTCTTTTTTTGACATGAAATAACATTTGGGGTTTTTTTTTCAGTCATTTGACTTTGTTTTAATAGTTTGTATTATCCAATGGTCCATTCTAATTTTTAATAATAATATATTTTAATGTATTGTTTGGGTAAGGTTTTGTACTTCTGGTGCAAGATGTTATTCCTTTTCTAATTCTTTCCTTTCATGGTCCTCATTCTGTACCTTCCTCACCCCATTCATTCTTCCAGGGCTCTCATTTAATTTTAAAAGTCATTTAAAAAACTCCTTTAACTCTTATTAAAAACTCTTGCTTCACTTCATGCAGTAATTTTAGTTGAATTTGTTCACAAACTAATTTTCTTCTTTTGAAGCTTTACTTGAAGAGTAATTTGGAGTCATTCTCTTCTTCTGGTTTATGTCTTGGGCATCTTTGTCAACATAACAGTTATTTATGATGAGATTATTTTGTTTTGTTTGTTTATTCTTCAAGCCTTACTACCCAATTCTAATTTTGTGTTAGAGTCAGTTTCCATATACTCCTGAAGAGAATATTTGGACCATGTATGATCCTGTTTAAAGGGCCACTTGGTGGCACAGTAGATAGAGAGCCTGGCCTGGAGCCAGGAAGACCCGAGTTCAAATGTGACCTTAGATGCTAGCTATATGATTCTGGGCAAGTCTCTGACAAATAGGGGTTTGCCTCACTTTCCTCATCTACAAAATGAGCTGGAGAAGGAAATATCAAACCTCTTCAGTATCTTTGCCAAGAAGACCCCAAATGGTGTCACAAAGAGTCAGACATGACTGAATAGTGTTTCAACAACTGATACTGTTTTGTATCCCCTTGGGTACTACTACTGCTTTTTCTAGGTATTAAAATCTGTGTCCTTCAAGAATCCTAAAGTAAGCTTAATTTGGGAATGTGCAAGCTTTCAATGGACCAAAGCTGTCTGATCCAGGGCAAAGTCTGATTACTACCCTCCTGGTTTGAACTTTGCCAGTTTCTGATCTAGGTTTGAATCTGAGCAACACTATTGTAAGCTTGTCCATGGTTTTAATTTAAGTATATTGCTTCTGGGTCCAGCTACCATTAGCTATCAGGAAGGCTCTCTAGGCTAAGCTTCAGGGATGCCCTTGTTTTGAGATGCCTACCCTGGTTATTATGTTATAGGTTTTAGACTTGGCTGGAGGCTGGATCTGAGACTCCTCCAAGCCAAGGGTCAAAACCACATAGGTGATACTTGCTTCTGTTCTTGCTACTTGCCCTATATGCTGCTTCAGGCATACAACTACTCCTTGTCCTGATCTACCACCCAAAGGTACAGGTTTCATCCTAAGTCTGTAGACTATGCCCCAGGTCTGGGGCATGGGGGATAAAGCTATCAGTTGGCACCTGTCCCTGATCCCTGCACACTGTCAGCCCCCTCTGTGCTGGATCTGGGACCTCTTATTGCCCTGGTACATCTAGCTGTAGCATCTTCTTCAATGTCCCTGCACTGGAAGTTCCAGTGGAAGTTCCCAGTACCCATTGTTCTCAGACTGTCTTCCTGTGCTGACCTGGGCTGGAAAAATGACTTTCTGTGATTTTTCCTTGGATTTACTGATCAGGACTCATTCTGGAACATTTTCTAGGTTTTTGGTGAATAATTGTACATGGGAGCTGGGATATATTGCTTCTTCCTATTCTGCCATCTTGGTTAATACCCTCTCCTCCCTCCCTCCCTCCCTTCCTTCCTCCTCCTCCTCCTCTTCCTCTTCTTCTTCTTCTTCTTTCTCTTTCTCTTCTTCTTCTTTCTCTTTTTCTTCTTCTTCTTTCTCTTCTTCTTCTTCTTCTTCTTCTTCTTCTTCTTCTTCTTCTTCTTCTTCCTTCCTTCCTTCCTTCCTTCCTTCCTTCCTTCCTTCCTTCCTTCCTATCTACTCAGTTTGCCTAGGCTGGGATTGCAGGGGCTACTCACAGCCCCAGTCATGTTATTGATTGGCATGGGAGTTTTGCCCTCCTCCATTTTTGACTAGGATTGGTTCACTCTTTTAAGGAACTTGGTGGCTCCTGCATCTGGGGGCTCACTATATTGTAGCTATTTCTCATGAAATTTGTATAAAGATGCAAAAGTAGGCATAGGTATAGAGAGTTATTAATATTTGCAATTACTTTTTTTGATAGTGATATTGGTGGCTATATTGTCTATTCTTTTGGTATCTTCCCATTGCTGCTGCTGCTGCTGCTACTGCTGCTGCTGCTACTACTACTACCTTTCATTTATGTATCACTTAAAGGTTTGAAAAGCTTAAATATGATATTACTTTATCCTCACAAAACCTGGGAGTTAGGTGCTAATATCCTTATTTTACAGTAGAAGAAACTAAGGTAGACAGAAGTTAAGTGACTTGCCCAGGGTCACATAGTAATTATTTAAGCCTGGATTTAAACGTAATTCTTCCTGACTTCAAGTTCAGCTCTCTAGCCACTGTACTATGTAGCTGCCTGCCAGGTAAGGCCACATAGAGCCTTGGTGAAGGAAGGGGTGGGATCATACCCAGGTACATGATTCTCTTACTAAAACTGGCAAGGAGCATGGGATGGGTATGCTGACCCTCTAGCCTATGAAAGCAAGAAATGGCAAAAGTGAAAACAGGAGGGGAAGCAAAATGCTGACCAGGCCACAGTGAAACTAGAAACTAGTAGCTGGGAGAGTTGGTGAGAACAAAGTTCAACCCATAGCTCATTTCTCTCCCCACCCCTTCCCTAGCTATGTATAACCACTTTTTTTTCTTCATATTTCTGCCTATGACTAGTGGGGAGGAAGGACAGGGATGAGGAAGAAAGACCAGACTTTACCTCCCAACCTCTTTTCAATTCATATTTTAATCTGCTATACATTGTTTTGATGCCTATCTGTATTTTTTTTGCTATTTGCTATTGCTATTAAAATATGTGGCTAGTAATTATGATTTTTCTCCAAGACTAAACATGGAGAAAGGGAAGCTATAGGAAGCCACATAGAACTCAGAGAGCAGAAGCTATCAGGGCAAAGAAAGGGGCTAGGACTCAGGGAGTGGAGGCTGTTTGGGTCTCTTGGGCACAAAGTATATCAACTTGGAAGCTGTTTGGGAACTCTCGCTCCCATTTCCATTACCTACAGACCCCCAAGACAATAATCCTATATATCAAATCCTTTTCCCTCCTTTGCTGCTTCATGGAAACCTGAGGACCTTTTCCTCTGGGTATAGAATGGGGGAATGTTTGCCTATTTTTGTTTTAAATGTTTACTTTGTCTTTATAAACACTAGCAAGCAGAAAATTGCTGGTTGGGGTTTTACCTGTTGGGAATACAGTTGGGAGAAGCAACTGAGGGAAGAAATATCACCCAAAAGATAGAGATAGATAGAACATTGAGGTGTTTTTCCAGAAATGCTTTTTCTGGATGGGGACTTATAGTTAATAAAAAGATAAAGAGAATTATATCCCTCTTGTTATTACTTCTTAGAGTAAAGAAGAAACCTTCATATTGGGAAAACCATTTGGGCAATGAGTCAGTCAATAATAGGGTTTCTATAAGCAAGTGGTTTTGGATGAAGAGATAGCTAACCCAAAGGGAGAAGAGATGTCTCCCAATTATATTGGGAGATCAGCCAGAGTTTCTGTTATTTATCCCAGAGCACATCCTAGATTTCCCTTTTGAACTCAGAGAAAGTTAACAGGGTTTGTAATGAGTCTGTAGGTGGAAATATGTAAGGGGGTGGTGCAGCCATCAACCATTACTGGTTTCTGTGGGAGGAGCAGACCACATATGCACAGGTTCTGTCTGACCCCCATTCCTACAGGTGCACTAACCAAGGAAAAGACAATAGGGTTGAGAGTTATCTGTTGCTTTAATAAATAGCATAGAAGGTTGCCTCTTATACCAAGAGTCTATCACTTTGAGTCTCATCCAGCTGGTCATCTTGGGGGCAACTCAGCCACTGGAAACCTATCAGAACCTTCAGCTTATCCAGCAGCCCCAAAGTATGACTGCTCTGCAGGAGGATCTTGCGGGTTATTTGAATGCTTCATATGTTTTCTGTATCTGCTTATGAGTCTTGATGAGTCCTTTGAAAGCTCTATATATTTTCTGTGTCTATTTATGGACTCCTATGAATCCTTTGCATCTTCTGTGGAGTAAAATAAAGACTGTTTCATGCCCAATAGCCATTTTGTTACCCTTGTGCTTGGAAGGATCTAGGGACCCCTTTTACTTCCATCTGGAGAAACCTTAGACTTACATCTAAGCTATGTATTTGAAATTCCCAGGTGTCAACTCCATTAGGGAAATAATGAGCCAAAGAGAGACTATGACCCTACCTAAATCAGTCCCTAGTACTGGACTTGGTATATATTCATCACAGATTACACTGAGGAAGCTTTGTGATATTCCAGCATTTGAAACAATCCATACAATCCCTTCTGTGAATGATTGCATCTGAAGAACCTTTCTATTGTTGGGACTCTTTTGCAAGACATCCCCCTTGACACTGATGAATACTGTAAGTCAACAAATGTTTGCCTGTTTTAGGCATCTGTTGAACAAATGTAGTTAGATCTGTTATAGAATCTTATGTAATTTTAACATATGTGTGGAAAATACCCTGTCTGAGGTATTTTTTTCCTAGAAGTGAAATGTTTTTAAAAATCAACAAACAATAGACATAATGGCATCTCTATACCTCTCAGTTGTGTGACTATAAACATGTGGTCTGCTATAGAAAGCCATATGTGAAAATCTGCTCATGTTTTCATCAAGGATACCCTCGATACATGAATAGACCATTCTCTTAAAGATTTTTATGGAAATGAGAAAGTAAGTATCTGAATTGGTAGTTACTATAGTTTTTTCAGTTGCCTTTTTTTAAAAAATCACTATTCTTGATCTTTTCCATTCCTTTGAAAGTCTTGAAAATAAATCCCTGAGGAGTTCTGAAAATTTTTTAACTCCAGAATGGATTATTTCTGTATATTAGGTTAGATCTAGGATACTTTCCCCAACTTCTTAAGTGACTGACATTTCCCAGTATAGTATATGTCAGGTATTGAAATGGTAAAGTTTACATATAGTGACTTCACTCTCATTGATACTAAGAATAATTCATGTCTGTTTGTTGTTTTCCTTCTAGTTTTGTTCACAAATACTCTCAGGATGGATTTTGTACCAACTTTTCTGTAGGTTTTCCCCCACCTCAACTGCTATTTTTTTGAGGTTATACTGTTCATAATCTGTCATCTTCAGCAATGATTTCCAGATCAGTTTATATTGTAAACTTGTGTTACCCTTAGCTTCTGTGTCTTTTAACTTGTCAAATGGATTAAATATTTGTTTTATTGGGTTGTTCTAGGATTTTTTGGTCTTTTTGTTATGGTACATTCTTACAGTGGTTAAATAACTCTAAGAGGTGATGAGAGAGTCAATGCCTTTGCTTTTATCCATTTTTCAGGTTTTGGAATTGACTGCCTGTTTAAGTAGATTGGATTGGAGATTTTGTAATCACATGCAGCATCTTCTCATTTCTCTCCTTATAATTTGATTTATACTCCACCCTTTGCTTTAGCTAATCAATAATCGTAACAGTTGATTCTAGGATGACTGCTTCATTTGTAGCCCCTTTTTGTTAAGATGTAGTCAGATTCATTGATTATGATATCTTTTTGTATTTATCTTGTTCAGGAGGGATAGGGGAAGAGAAGGGAATGAGCATTTATATAATGCCTACTGTGTGTTGGCCATTATGCTAAGTACTTTACAAATATTATCTCACTTGATGGTCATTACAATTCTGCAAGGTGGGTGTTATTTTTATACCCCTTTTATAGTTGAGGAATCTAAGTCAGGATTATATATCTTGTAAGTGTGTGAGGCCAGATTTGAGCTTTTATCTTCCTAAATCAGACTTAGGGTGGGGAGCCTGTGGCCCTCTAGGTCCTCAGGTGTGGCCCTTTGACTGATCCAAACTTCACAGGACAAATCACCTTAATAAAAGGATTTGTTCTAAAAAACCTAGACTCAGTGAAAAGGCTGCACCCTCGAGTCTCTAGGTCCTCATCTATTCACTGTACCACAAAAAAAGTATTCATGATTCCCAGGTGTGAAATCTACATTCAGACTATTTCAAGGCTTTGGTTTCTTTCATTTCTTGATTCTGACCCATATTTCTACCATAATTTTAATAGTTTTTTCATGAGTGTGTCTATCTTTTTACTGAAGTTCCCTAGTATTAAGGCATATATCAAATTAGTTTTGGTGAACTTACTAGATTCTTCATAAAGTTTCTCTACTTCTTCATTTTTTTTGCAACAAGTATAACAAGTTCTAATTTGTTGTAATTTCAGCAACAAGCTGAAATTATCTTCTTGGTGGTCCTTTTTAAAAAAACATGCCCATTGAGAATACTTAAAGGTAAGATGAACTAATGTCCCCCAAAATGTATCCTTCTTGTGCCTTTAAGCACCTGCTAAAATCAGCATGATCAACTCCTTCATTCACTTCTCTGAACACCTGTGAGCCTTTCTTCCTTCCCTTTAGCTGCAATTCGTTCATGTCTTTTGGTCTCATTTATAGACTGAATGTCAATATAGGTGTAGTTAAGTTCCTCTAATAGTGCATCTGTTCACTGATCACTGGACAAAGATCATACATTAAGAGAATCTATAGATAAATTAATGTTTGCACCATCTAGTCCCTTTCTCATCAGTCCTCCACTGTCACTGCAGAAGCAGAAAGGGGGCCTCGTAAGACTAAAGGCTGCCTTGTATTTTAGTACATTTTATTGGTGCTCTTGGCCAAAGGAATTCATTACCTGGTACCAGGCCAACCTTCTAGTGATGAGCCTGTCAGTACTTAATTAGGCTAGTCCTTGAATAACAAACCCAATCTTTCATTGGACCCAGAGATGAAACCTTTTTGGCTTGCTAGCTAGCACCAATCGGAGATTGCAGAGCCTTCAAGAACCCAGTAATATAATATGATATAACTTATTATTTTACTTTACGTATTTATATATAACATATTATTATAATGTAATATAACTTATCACACTATTACTTTACCAATTATGAGTATGGGAGCTCAGATGGGCAGTATTGATTTTGCATTTCTAGAGTATAATGTCCCTGCCATGCTGCAATGAGGTATCAGAATAGAATTTTAGCAGAGGTGTCCCTTCAAATGTATCACTCCCCAAACATTCCTGCCAACATTTTTATACCTTTCTAGAAACCTTGTTTACTGGCATTCATTCTCCTATCCACATTAGTGTCAAAGAACACAACTATTGGCTCCTTTCAAACCTGATTCCATTAAAGAACAGAAAGGTGACACAGTTTACTACATTCTCCTGGGGTCCATTGTCAGGTTTCTTTTAGGAATGTGTATACACACATTCTTATTTGCATGACTAGAAATATTGCCCATTGTGAAGCACATATAATAAGAGTAGTGACCAGAAAATCGTACAACTTGGAATCCTGAGAGCCTTTTAGTGAAAGATTGGCTTGCCTATGAATAGTGCTTTATGTGTGTCAAAGACTTTCATCTATTAATTCATTCAATCCTTACAGAAATCTTGTGAAGTCAGGAGGAGAGACAAATGTGTTTTAAATGTATAGAGCATGACCCCAGAATCTAAATGAATGTTTCATTGATGCTTTTAAAAAACATCCTTGTCACTTCCCATTGACTTTCCCCTGCCTTGCAATAGAACCTTCCCTTATAAGAGAAGTACCAGTTAAGCACAGCAAACTGACACACTGGACATGTCTGATAGGTCACGCCTCATTCTGCACCTGCCATCCACTAACCCTCTGTTGAGAGGTGAGAGATTAACTTCATTGTCAGTCCTCTGAAGCTATGATTAGCAGGACAGATATTACTACATCCATTTTAAAGTTCAAGAAAGTGATATGTGGAGGGGTTCTCTGCAAAGAACGATTTTGGTATGTCTCAAAACCACCTGGGAATGGGCATCATTCCCATCATCCCTCAGTTTAGAATGCTTAACTAGGGCATGGAAAAGCAAAATAATTTCTTTCAAAAGATTAGCTAAAGACTTTTTCTATACTGCCTACTCAAACCATCTGTGCCAGCATACAGCTCCCTTGATCTCGCTATGGGCTCATTAAAAACTGTTGTGGCCAGAGGATGTTAGCTTATTTTAGGGGGATATCCAAAATAGGAGTTTAGTTCTGGTCAGACTTGGACTGACATCTAGCATAGCCATTTCTGTACACTTATACCATACCTGTGATTACCTGTATCTTTGCTTATTTACTTCTTTTTTCTTTTCTACTTGCAAAGTCCTTGAGAGCAGAAAACAAATATAATGGAAATGTTGCAATTCCCTGAGTTTGCCTTTAATACTGTGCTATGAAATGGACGCATGCCACATGTTGGTTGTTGGTGACAGTAGGTTCAGCACTACCTTGCATCAGCTGGATTATTCGATGAATGAGACTAGCAAGAGAAGGCACTAGGTTTGCTTGTTTGTTTCTTTTTCACCTGTATGATTATGACCAAGCACAGAATCTTCAGGATGAATGCTAGATGATGCTCTTTCTGACTAATAAGGGCCAATCAGGTCAAGTTCAAACTGAACCAGATTTGCCACTGTTCTTTGTTTTCCTGTTTCCAGTCTGAACATATTTATGTTGCTTATTGTCCATGAGGTACAGAGAAGTTAAATTATCTGTTTAAAATTAATTTTTTGTTGTTTTTCAGTTGTGTCTGACTTTTTGTGACTCATTTGGGGTTTTCTTGGCAAAGATACTGGAGTGGTCTGCCATTTCCTTCTCAGGTTCATTTTACAGATGAGGAAACTGAAGCAAACAGGATTAAGGGACTTGCCCAGGGTCACACAGCTAGCAAGTGTTTGAGGCCAGATTTGAATTCAGGTCTTCTTAACTTCAGGCCTGGTGCTCTATCTACTGTACCACCTAGCTGCCTGCAGAAAGTCATTGGTAAATTGCTTTGCAGATAGTTATTTATGTAATATTGCCACAATAAAAGCACATGTTTTGATTGTGGTATATAATAGTTCATCCATTTGCAAAACTCTGATTTCAAGATTTATCCCTTCCTTCTCCCTTCCCCCTTCTCCCCTAGAATGTTATCAGTAGCTGCAATGAGACAAATATATTTTGATTCATTTATGGTCACACTCATGTGGATATTCCTTCCACTGACACAGACTGTAATCCATCCGGGCCTTGTCCCCCTTTTGTTCTTCTGTCCTTGTCTTCCCATGAATCCTCCATGTAGTGTTGGCCTAATTTCCTGGGGGACTGTCCTCTGATGGAGGCTAATAACAGAACCTATCTCACAGGTTTGCTGTGAAGATTTGCTAACTATACATACACACACATATGGCATATATATGTGTGTGTGTTTATGTATATATATGTATATATATATACAAATACATATATAGTTTGTAAAGTGATATATATGCCTAGATATCACTTTGAAAATCTTAAAGTGATATATACATCTATCATTATTACTCGATTATTGTACCCATTATGAATGTGGAAGGTAATGTGGGCAGTATTAATTTTGCATTTCTAGAATATTGGTGCCTAGGCAATTCACCTAGAATAGTATGGTACTGGAGCTCATCCATGTTCCTTTTTTTTAAACTTTTAAACCGATCTAGATTGCTTAGCTTAGCATGATATGAGTCCAAACGGATTATCTGAAGTTCTAATGAACAGGTTTATAAGCCTAACCTGGGTGATCAATCCCAAGTGGTTAATCCCTTTTTGGGAGTTCCAGGTGTGTTTTTTGGGGGCTTTTCTGAGTTTGTCTTGTTTTTAAGAATAACATTTCTGTCTCACAAAGTTTGAGCAGTTCCTTGCAGCATAACCCCGTAACTCTGTACATAACCCCATAATCCTATACTTTTAGGGAGATGACGACTGGCTGAGAGACTTTTGAACCCATGATATTGTATATGGTGTATGTAAGAGAGACTTTGGAGAGAAAAGAATGAGAGACAAATGGAGTTGAAGAAAGAGGTAGCAAGGGAGAGAAAAGGAAAATTTTGAAAGGCTAACAAAAGTGTCCAGAGCCACCAATGTTTGAGGACTCAGCCCTTCAACATATCCTCTGATTTTCCTGCAACCCCAGAGACTTCTAATAGCAGACTTCTTCAGTGAGAAGGTTTAGTTGAAATTTTGTCTTGCTCATGAGTCAAAGAACCCAGTTTCTCTTGTGTATTTTATTCTCTATGATAATCTATATGACTTCCCAAATTTCTGTTTTACTGATTACTTAGATTAGGAGTTGACAGTCTATAGCTTATGGACCAAATATGGTCTGCCAATTATTTTTTTTAAAACAAATGCTTTATTAACTTCTGTTTTACATCATTCATTTCTGCCAGATTTTGAGTTACAATCATTTCCCCCCGTTATTCCCCTACCCAACCTCCCAGAATAGCAGTCCCACAGGATATCACTTCCTCCAATCTGCTCTCTCCCATACCTTCTCTCATACCCTCTTCAACTTTTCCATTAGAGGAAGGTGAATCTTTGTGTCCCAATGCCCGCACCTCTTGTCTCCCAATTATAAGCAAAAGAGTATTAATAATGGTATTTATATATATATATATTTGAAACATTTAATGTTAAGACCTCGAATTTCAGATCCATTTCCTTCCTCCCTTGTTGCCCATTCCCTCTGGGGAGATAAGTAATTCAGTATATGTTGTACATGTCTAGTTATGCAAAACATTATCATAGTAGATATATTGTACAATGCTGCTTATAATTCCCTCCCACTCATCCCACCCCCCACCTGGTCCATTCCCTACATGATCCTGTCCCTCTTCTATAGTGGGTACTTCCAACCTCCCCTCCCCCAAGGATGCCCTCCCATCCATCATCCCTCCTCTCATCCCCCTTCCCCCTATTCTGCTGCAGGTTGAGATATCCCATTTAGTATGTATGTCATTCTCTCCTGAACCAAATTCAATGAGAATGTGGTTTTGCCTTTTTGCCTTCCTATTCTTCCCCTCCCTTGTAACCACTTCCCCTTGCTTCTTCTACATGAGATAGTTTACCCTACCCTGTCTCTCCCCATCTCCTCTTGCCACTTTCCTCTCTCACCTCATAATTTCATCCCTTGAGTATTCTCCCTTCCCAACAAATTCAGCCTATGCCCTCTATCCATATATAACTGTAACCATATACACACACATTCACATATGTATTCATATGACCACACCCCCTTCTTCCATTGTTTTCATAGTGAGAAAGATATCATCAGTCACTGTTATTGCTTTTCCATATAGGAATGTAAATAGTTCAACTTTTATAAGTTCCTTTTGATTTCTTTTCCCTGATTACCTTCTCAGGCATCTCTTGCTTCTTGTGTCTGGATGTCAAATTTTCTATTCAGTTCTGGTTTTTCCCTCAAGAATGCTTGAAAGTCCTCTATTCCACTGAATGACCATATTTTCCCCTGAAACAAAATACTCGGTTTTGCTGGGTAGGTGACCCTTGGGTTCATTCCCAGTTCTTTTGCCCTCTGGAATATCATATTCCATGCCCTTCAATCCCTCAGTGTAGAAGCTGCCAGGTCCTGGGCTATTCTAATTGTGTTTCCACAATATTGAAATTTTTTCTTCCTGGCTGCTTGTAGTATTTTCTCCTTGATCTGGGGATTCTGGAACCTGGCTATAATATTCTGGGAGTTTTCTTTTTGGGATCTTTTTCAGGAGGTGATCTGTGGATTCTTTCAGCCTCTATTTTGCCCTCTGGGTCTAAAACATCAGGGCAATTTTCCTTGAGAATTTCTTGAAGGGTGATTTCTAGGTTCTTTCTTTGATCATGGCTTTCAGGTAGTCCAATAATTTTTAAATTGTCTCTCCTGGATCTATTTTCCAGGTCAGTGGCTTTTCCCATGAGATATTTCACACTGCCTTCTAATCTTTCATTTGTTTGGATCTGCTTAACAGCATCTTGATTTCTCATAAAGTCATTAGCTTCCATTTGCTCCAGTCTAACTCTGAAGGAATGAATATCCTCAGTGAACTTTTGAGATTCTTTTTCCATCTGGTAAATTCGACTTTTAAGGCATTCTTCTCCTCATTGCCCTTTTGGGCCTCCTTTGCCATTTGAGTTAGTCTATTTTTTTAGGTGTTGTTTTCCTCAGTCAGGCTGTTGACCCTCATTTCATACTTTTCCTGCATCCTTCTCATTTCTCTTTCCAATTTTTCCTCCACTTCTCTTATTTGATTTGTAAAGTCCTTCTTAAGGTCCTCTATGGCCTGCACCCCGCTCATGTTTTCCCCTGGGGCTTTTGGAGCAGGACTTCTGACCTCACAGTCCTTTTCCCGCTCTATGCCCCCAAAATAAGAGTCTAGGGTTGCATTTTTCTGTTTCCTTTGCCTTGGCATGTTGCCACTTGATTACCTGACTTTTGGGCTTGTTGCCACACTATGGCTTTAAGGCCAGATAGAGGAATTTTCGTCCCGAACATGTGGGGGGCAACTTCCGTTTCTGGCAAGCTGTAAACCCACCCATGACTTCCACCCTAGATCAGAATCCAGATCCAGGGAGGTTAAAGCAAGAGCGATTACCCCCCCAAGACTGATCACTGGATCTCCCTACAGTTCGCAGGCCAGGAGCTGGAGCTGCCTCTGAAAACTACAAAGTGGTGTGTCTCCTCAGTGGCTTCTAGCCCCCAGGGGAGGGAGCCGACACATTCCCCAAATACTGGTCCCAAAGTCCATAGGACACTAACCTCTCACTTTGTCCTAGGCATGTCTATGTTGATAATTCTGGAGTCGCCACAGCTGCTG